>CM044305.1:64900420-66100420 GCA_024291935.2 Okapia johnstoni | reverse complement strand
AGAGAAGATTATTTGGTTGAGTGAGGGTGAATGTGAAGCTTCTGAAGTACTGGCAATATTCTATTTCTTGACCAGGATATGGTTATATCAGTTTTCACTTTATAAATGTTAAGTTGAATGTATAGGTTGTATGCCTTCTGTACAGTACTCTTTCCTGGAAAATCCCACGGACAGAGGAACCTGGTAGGCTACAGTCTATGGGGTCACAAAAAGTCAGACCCGACTGAGTGACTTCACTTTCTTTCTTTTCCTTTTGGAAACTGCAACTCTACTTTTTCTTGTGTACTCTTGACTCTTGCAGTCCTTTAATGGACCAGAACCTGTTGGTCCGGAGTCGACAATAAGAAAGCAAAAGAGAGAAAGAAGCTAATATTCCCTGGTTTACACAGAGAACCAAGAAAACCCTAGAATAGGGTTTGCACCCCACACGAAGGCACAGGGCGCCCTCTCAAAGAGGTCTTGAAAGCCCAGGCAGGAGAGTGAGATCAGCGGGTTTCCATGCTCCAGAGAATTAGCCAGAGGGAGGGAGGGAGAGAGAGAGAGAGAAAGAGAGAAAGAAAGACATGGAGACCCAAGCTCTGATGGAGCAAAGGTATTTTATTAGCAGAAATGCAGGCTTATATATCTTTAGTAAGATGATTACTCAGCTATCACACAGGATGAAATTTTATCAATAGCCACAATATGGATAGTCTAATACATACAGGCCACTGACGCTGAAAAGAGTCACTGAAGGGATTTGCTGAAAGGAATCCAACAGACACCCTTTCCCGTGATCTCAGTCCTGAGAACTGCGTGCAGCTCTACTCGTTCCCAGAATAGGAACTGATAAGGAACAGGGAATCCTTGAGAAATGGCACACAAAGGAAGAAATATGTTGGATTCCTTCAAGTTAAAGGTCCCTGACACTTGACCACATTCTTATTATCTCCTAATTTTTATCCACCAGTTATCTGCCTGCTCACTCATTCACTCACTGTGTTTTCAGTCTCTTCTCAAGTGGTACCTTATGATTTTTAAATATGATAATGTCTCTTCAGCTTTAAAACAATATGAACAACACCTACAATAGTAGCAATAATAAAACATTATTGTTTCTGATTTCGGTTATTTCTCCAAATCATGCTATACTACTACCTCTATTTACTACAGTTTTGTTTGTATGTTCACTGATCTCTTGAAAGTATTTTTTTTACCAAAGATAACCAATGATATAAAAAACCAAATTCCACGGCATTTTTAGTGTCTTTAAAAACCAGCATTTTATTGATTTGTGCACATATACATACATGCATGCATGTGTGCCTGTTAAGTTGCTTCAGTCATGTCCTCTGTTTGACCCCATGGACTGCTGCCCACCAGGCTCCTCTGTCCATGGGATTCTTTAGGCAAGAATACTGGAGTGGGTTGCCATGCCCTCATTCATGGGATCTTCTTGACCCAGGGGATTGAACTTGTGTCTCCTACATCTCCTGGATTGTCAGGTGAGTTCTTTACTACCAGCACCACCTGGGAAGCCCGTACACATACATACATACATACATACATACATATATATATATATATATATCTTTACATATTAAATATTTCTGAAAAGGCATGATATAAAGAAATCTGATTCATTTTTATTCAAGCCAGTGTGTATTAAACTAATTAGATTCTTTATACAAACATGCAGCAGAGACCCATTACTATCCCAGTTCATTTCAGAAATACTAATCCAAAAGTTGTCCTATCTTCAAGTGAATATAAGGTCTTTGTTATGAAATATAATTCAGTGTAAATAAGCATGTACTTAATTATTGGTATTCAATCAGGATTGTGTAATGCTGAGATGCATGGCAGTAATTGTGGAAGATAAGAAAAAAGTACAAACTGTGTTTAGTACTGCCTATTATATAGGGAGCAAAGGAAAAAATGAAGCACTAAATAAGCCCTTAATATCAATAGAATGTGCATTCAATAACATCCTATTAGAATATTAGGTAAATCAGAAAGTGTCTGTCACTCTGGTAACATGGAATGGTCGTTATCACCCATACCCAGGATAAAGCTTGCTTATGAGTGTGTGTTAGTCACTCAGTTGTGTCTAACTCTTTGCAATCCCTCTTTGCAACCTGCAAGGCTTCTCTGTAAATGGAATTGTCCAGGCAAGAACACTGGAGTGGGTTGCCATTTCCTTCTCCAGTTGCCATTTCCTTCTTCATTCCCTTCTTCAAAACTTGCTTACCTTATGTCCATCAGACATTAGTCTTTATTGAATCATGTGAATCCCTTTCCAAAAAAAAGAAAGATTTCAATATACCTTCACATTTCCTGAATACCTTGGACAAGTTAAATAACCTCTCAGAGATTCATTTTAGTCATCTGAAATGTGAGGGTAATAAGAGATCATATCTCAAATTTTTGTTTTAAAGATTTACTTATGTAATACACATAATACACATACAGATCATAAAACAGTTCTGGACCTCTAAGTAAGTGCTGAGTGAATGTTAGCTAAAATCAACAGCAGTAAAGTAATCATCAATGGGTACCTAATGCCATGGCCCATTCCTAATTTCTATAAATTGGGTATAATCTGAGTTATGGAGTAAGAGTGAATGACACAATAATAGCATAACTGTTTTGATATTTCCCCAGATCTAAATGATCCTACAATATTTTTTCCTAATTTGCAATCTTGATTTTGTCACTCCCTACCTCATGATATGGCCTTCCATCTCTTTCAAACTAAATGACAAATTTTTATGGTTTATCACAGCATTCAATGTGATACAGACTCTGCCTCAAATCTAAATTTCACACTTAGGTATCACCATTTTTCTACTTAAACCCTCTTCTATAGGCAATTTGTTTTTTCTGATAACTGCTTTCCAAATGTCTCCTATGTGTGTTTTTGTTTGTTTGTTTTTGCTTTTGTTAATAAACTTCTTCTTATATCTCATACATTGTCTTTAACTGACATAGTCCCACTCCTTAAGATTCCACAGCAATTAGTAAAATGTTCTTTATTGTGCACCATCCATTTATTCTTTCATTCAACAAATATTGATGAACAATTACTATTTGAGAATTCTGCTATAAACACTAGAGATACTCCTCATAAAGTAAAAACTCAAATGGGAAATGTAGTCATTTACAAATCACTACAAGTGTGACGCATGTTTAAAAGAAAGAGAAAAATTAGCTATAAAAATGTATAACAAAGGAGCTAACACACTCTAGCAATAAAATTTTTCCTGCAAGAAACCATATTTTAGTAGAGTGAGTTGGAGTAAAAGTTCCAAAGGATTTAGCAAAATGGAGCTGATATTGGGGGAGAGTGAGAGAGAGTGGAGAGTTGAGATCTCCTAGCCAGAGAGAAGGCAATGGCACCCCACTCCAGTACTCTTGCCTGGAAAATGCTATGGACAGAGGAGCCTGGTAGGCTGCAGTCCATGGGGTCGCTAAGAGTTTGACACGACTGAGCGACTTCACTTTCACTTTTACTTTTCACTTTCATGCATTGGAGAAGGAAATGGCAATCCATTTCAGCGTTCTTGCCTGGAGAATCCCAGGGACGGGGGAGCCTGGCCGTCTATGAGGTCGCACAGAGTCGGACACGACTGAAGCGACTTAGCAGCAGCAGCAGCAGCAGCAGCCAGAGAGAACCACATATATGAAGGCTGTAAGTCAAAAAGAGTAAAATATTTGTTAGACTAAAAGAAATTCAGTATGGCTATAATAGGTGTGATGAAGGGGAAAAATTGGGCACTAACAGAAAATATGGGCCTCCCTCGTGGCTCAGTTGATAAAGAATCTGCCTGCAATGTGGGACACTTGGGTTCAAACCCTGGGATGGGAAGATTCTCTGGAGAAGGGCATGACAATCCACTCCAATAATCTTTCCTGGAGAATCCCATGGACAGAGGAGCCTGGTGGGCTACAGTCCCTGGGGTTGAAAAGAGTTGAACACGACTAAGCAACCAAGCACAACGCACACAGCACAACAGAAAATATAATATGTGAAGGGGCTTCCCTCATAGCTCAGTTGGTAAAGAATCTGCCTGCAATGCAGGAGACCACAGTTTGATTCCTGGGTCAGGAAGATCTGCTGGAGAAGGGATAGGCTGCCCACTTCAGTATTCTTGGGCTTCTTCCTTTGGGGCCCAGCTGGTAAAGAATCCGCCTGCAATGCAGGAGACCTGGGTTCGATCCCCAAGTTGGGAAGATCCCCTGGAGAAGGGAAAGGCTACCCACTCCAGTATTGTGGTCTTGAGAATTCCATCGACTGTATAGTCCATGGGGTTGCAAAGAGTCGGACACGAACTGAGCGACTTTCACTTTCATCTTGCACTTTCATTGAAACAAAAGAGACATTTTGTCATAATAATTGTATTAGGTTTGTTGTGTGTTAAAATAGTGCATATTAGATTAGGAAATATGCCAGTTATCTTTGTTTCTCAAAACTTTCAGTGCAAAATTACTTGTGTGTGTGCGTGTATATATATATATATATATATATATATATATATATATATATATATGTGTGTGTATATATATATATATATATTTCTCATTTGGAAATTCTGTAACATATAGATAATTCATCTCCTTGGACTTTATAATACAGAAGTTTTTACAAATTATGCCTTTGTTCATGGAATTTCAAATTTCATGTATTAAATATAAAGAATCTGACCAGATTTAGACACTGTTTTTGTTTGTTTGTTTGTTTTAAAAATGTCTATGTAAGGATATTAATAGGTTTACTGTGTTTTTCTACTTGTTGAAAACTAGTTCAGCTAGTCTAGTTCTACTAGTTAAAGTGTATATAAGTTTAAATCTTACAGAGTTTAAATGAAAAAAAATATATATATATATATCAGAAATTCAGTTAGAAAAACACAACCTTAAACGATATTAGCAGGATTATCGAAGAATTAAAAATTAATTCCACCTTCTTATAAATAGAATTCTTTTTTCTAATACTCAGGGAACAATGTACTGCCCCTCCCCTTCACCCCAACCAGCTCCCCAGCCCAGCCACTCCTGCTTCCCTTGCCTACTATCACATTTAAATCCTCACACTGAATGCCACTTCCTCCATGAAGACTTCTTGCTTACTCCCCTCCTAGAATTTTTTTTTAATTGAAGTGTAGTTGATTTACAGTGTTGTGTTAGACTCTAGTTTACAGCAAACTGATTCAGTTATATGTATATTCTTTTTCAGATTCTTTTCCATTATAGGCTATCACAGGATATTCCCTGTAGGATTAAAATCCTTACTGGGATTTTATTTTTAACTTAGGCACTTTATTTTAAAGCTCTTGAATGTTTCAGTCATAGGAAATGTTGCATAATTTCATTGTTTGATCATTTGTGTATAACAAACATTTTGTCAGTTCCAGTGCCATCTTTCAGCTTTCAACTTGTTGAACAAGCCTCGGTTATATTTGTTTTATAGTGTTCCATGTTATTGCTCAAAGAGCATATTTTTCCTTGTGAGAGTTCAGTCTTCAGTTATGGCCATTTGCATGTGATCCATGGCCTTGCCTTAATTGACATTAATTGATTTCTTTTTTTTTTAATAAGGCAAAGAAGAAATTCAGTAGAAAGTAATGTCAAATAATATAATTTGTGTGGAAGTTGATGCCTTGTTTGTGACTTGTGAGATAGTTAAGATGGTTTTATGTGATCAATTGGTAGAATAGTGATTTTCTGAGAGAAGGGAATGTGCAATCCATAGTCCCTAGAGACCAAACAGAAATGACCCTATAAGAGCAAAAGTGTTTTTATCCAAACAATACAAAATTCTTTCAAAATGAAGAGGAAAGGGACTGCAGGTTGAGCTTGCCTTTTTTTTATAAGCCAAATCACTCACTTAAAATTTCCATATGGACTTTTAACAAGTTACCTATGATTTGCTAGCAAAATTCTTAAAGATATAGCTGCCTCTTCAATTATACAGTTATCCACTGTATTTGACTTGTATTTGAGAAGAAACAATTTTTTATATTTAAACAACCTGAAATAGCTCTTAAAACTTTATTTCTATTCTAACTAATAAAATAGGATAAAGGCAGAAGGTGAAAATATTTTTATATGTAGAGTAAAAGACAATAATCTTTCCTACTAGAGATTCCTTAATAGTATTTGAGATATGACTACATTGCACTGATTGAATGCCAGAGTTGAGTTTTGGCTTTTTCTTTTTTTAGTAATATCACATTATATTTTGAAGTCTTATTTACTGAGGTATAACTTATATTGAGTAAAATTCATCCTTTTTAGTATGCAGTTTTATGAACTTCAAAAATGCATATGACAGGCAAAGTGAAGATACAGAAGCTTCATCAAGAAGAGCAATTCCATTCTATACCTTTCTAGTCAACTCTTCCCATCATGCCGGCCTCTGACAACCACTGATAACGTTCTATCTTTACCGTTTTACCTTTTACAAAAATGCTATCTAAATTGTATTATATAGTATGTAGCTTTCTGAGTCAGACTCTTTCACTTAGTATAAGGCATTTGATAGTTATATGTGATGGTTTGTGTATAATTAATTCTTTCCCTTTTTATTGAGAATCTTTTTATCATGTGAAGTTATCACTGTTTATATAGTCATCAGCTGATGCAGTTACAAGTGTTTCCACTTTTAACTGATTGATACTAAAGCTGCTACCAATATTCACATACAGGTTTTTGTATGAACATAAGTTTTTATTTCTCTTGGGCAAATACAGAAGTGAGATTGTAAGCTCATATGGTTAATGCATATGTAACTATAAGAAACTGCCAAACGGATTTCCAAACTGACAATATCATTTTTTTCATTCCCGTTAAGAAAGAGAGACTCCAGTTGTTCCATGTCTTTAAAGTTTGGTATTCAGACTTTTTTTCCTTTTTTTTTTTTTATTTTAGACATTCCAATAGGTTTGGAATGATATCTCATTGTGATTTAATTTGCATTTTCCTAATTGGGGCTTCCCAGCTGGCAATAGTGGTAAAGAACCCACTTGCCAATGGAGGAGACACAAGAGAGACAGGTCACAAGACATAAGAAAGGCATGGCAACCTACTCCAGTACTCTTGCCTGGGGAAACCCCATGAATAGAGGAACCTGGCTGGCTACAGTCCAGACACAACTAGAGTCAGACACAACTGAAGTGACTTAGCATGCACACAATGATTAATTGTGCTTCACACCTTTCGTGTGGCAATTTGCTATCCATATACCTTACCTGGTGAAGTGTCTTTCCAAATTTTTTGCACACTTTTTATTGGCTTTTCAAAAAATTATTATCGTTGAGAGTTCTTTTCTCTTCTGTTAATCCTTTGTCTAATACGTGAATTGCAAATATTCTCTTTTACACTTTTGCATAAGTAAAAAGCAGAAGTTTTGATGTTGATCAAAGATGATGTTTTAACTAAGAAAATTTTGTCAAGTCAGGGCCTCAAATGCATATATATGGAATTTGAAAGATGGTAACGATAACCCTATATGCGAGACAGAATAAGAGACACAGATGCATAGAACAGTCTTATGGACTCTGAGGGAGAAGGTGGGGGTGGGACGTTCTGGGACAATAACATTGAAACATGTGTATTATCATATGTGAAACAGAACACCATTCCATGTTCGATGCATGAGACAAATGTTCAGGGCTGGGGCAATGGGATGACCCAGACGGATGGGATGGGGAGGGAGGTGGGACGGGGGTTCAGGATGGGGAACACATGTAAACCCATAGCTGATTCATGTGAATATATGGCAAAAACCACTACAATATTGTAAAGTAATTAGCCCCCAACTAAAATAAATGAATTTATTTAAAAAAATGTTTTTACCAGTGTGTGTGTGTGTGTGTGTGTGTGTGTGTTTAACACGTTTGGTAACTAGAATCCATTTGTGTGGTAAATGTTGTATATGATGTGAGGTGTGGGTCTAGCTTTAGTTGCATTGTTTTTTGACTAGGGATATTTATTAATATTTGTCATTTTAGTGAAAACACTATTCTATGTTGATTGAATTGTTTTTGTATCTTTTTAATACATATATGTGAGGATTTATTTTTTGGCTTTCTGTTCTCTTCCACTGATATATGCATCAATTATTTGTTCAATACCACATTGTATTGATTACTGTAGATTTATGTTGCCTAAAATCAGGTAGTATGAACCTCAATATTTGTTCTTTTGTTTTGGCCATTCTGCTTTATCTGATTTTCCATACAATTTTTGAATCAAACGTGATTCAACTAAATTTTCTACTTGGAATTTGATTAGAATTACATAACATCTAGACATCACTATTGAGTATTTTCCATGAAAATGCTGTATTTGTATTTATGTAAATTTTTGAAAATCTGTGTCTTGTAGATTTCACCATACATACTTTGCATATAATTTTTAAAAATGCATACCTAGAATTTTGTTTTTTTGTTTTTAGGTGTTAGTTTAATGGTACTTTTATTCTAGTTTTATTGAGATATAATTAGCATATAATATTGTATAAGTTTAAATTGTAAAATATAATTTGATACTTGTATATATTATGAAGTGTTTACTAGAATAATAGACATCCTAACAATTGTGAATTAGTATCTTGTTGTGTATTGTGACTTTGATTTACATTTCTCTCATGATTAGTGATTTTGAGCACATTTTCATACACCTATTGGTTATTTGAATATTTTCTTTGAAAAAGTTTCTACCTAGGTCCTTTGGGTAGATTATTTTTGTTTGCTTGCTTTTTTATTTTTCATTCTTATTTTTTTATATTTTATTTTATTTATTTAATTTTTTTATTATTATTTTTTAATTTGTTTTGCCATACATTGACATGAATCCACCATGGATGTACATGTTTTCCCCTTCCAGAACCCCCCTTCCACCTCCCTCTCGCATCCCATCCCGCTGATCAAATAAAAAGTGTGTCTTCTGTAAAAGAGACACAGATAAATAGAACAGTATTATGGACTCTATGGGAGAGGGCAAGGGTGGGATGATATGGGAAATGGCACGGAAGCATGTAAATTATCATATGTGAAACGAATCGTCAATCCAGGTTCAATGCATGATACAGGGTGCTCGGGGCTGGTGCTTCGTTCTTCTTTTTTTGGCTTCCGTTTGAAAATATAAATACTTTCTCCAATTTTGTAGGTTGTCTTTACATTTTGTATATTGCTTTTTGCTATGTAGAAGGTTTTTGATAGGATATAGTCTTACTTGTTGAATTTTGTTTTTATTGCTTGTGTAATATCCAAAACATTGTTCCCATGACCAATGTCAAGGAGCTTTCTCCTGATACTTTTCTTCTAAGAGTTTTATAGTGTCAGGTCTTACTTACACTATAAATTTTAAGTTAACATTTGTGTTATAAGAAAGGAGTTTAGTTTCATTTCTGCAGGTGCATATCCACTTTTCCCAACACTACTTATTGAAGAGACTGTATTTTTTTCTCCATGGGGTAGTTTTAGCTCTGTGTTCAATATTAGTTGACTGCATATATATTGCTGGGATCCCAATTTTCTTCTATTCATTCATCTATCAGTTTTTATGCAGTACTGTATCATTTTGATTGCTATAGCTCTGTAATATAGTTTGAAATAAGGAAGTGTGATGCCTCCAGGTTTCTTATCCCTCAGCATTATTTTGGTTGTTCAGGGTTTTTCTGTGATTCCAAAAACATTTTAAGGATGTTTTTCTACTTCTGTAAAAGATCCCATTGGAATCTTGATAAAGATTGCATTGAATCTATAGATGGTGCTGGGTAATATGCACATTTTAAAAGTATTAATTATTTAATTCATGAAAATGGAGTATCACTTCATTTATTTGTGGCTTCTGTTGATTATACAGTGGAATTGAAAAATAGATTTCAGGGACTAAATCTGATAGACATGCCTGATGAACTGTGGACGGAGGTTCGTGACATTGTATAGGAGACAGGGATCAAGAACATCCCCACGGATAAGAAATGAAAAAAAGCAAAATGGTTGTCTGAGGAGGCCTTACAAACAGTTGAGAAAAGAAGAGAAGCAAAAAGCAAAGGAGAAAAGGAAAGATATGCCCATTTGAATGCAGAGTTTCAAACAATAGCAAGGAGAGATAAGAAAGCCTTCCTCAGCGATCAGTGCAAAGAAAGAGGAAAACAACAGAATGGGGAAGACTAGAGATCTCTTCAAGAAAACTAGAGATACCAAGGGAACATTGCATGCAAAGATGGGCTCGATAAAGGACAGAAATGGTATGGACTTAACAGAAGCAGAAGATATTAAGAAGAGGTGGCAAGAATACGCAGAAGAATTGTACAAAAAAAATCTTCATGACCCAGATAATCACGATGGTGTGATCACTCACCTAGAGCCAGACATCCTGGAATGTGAAGTCAAGTAGGCCTTAGGAAGCATCACTACAAACAAAGCTAGTGGAGGTGATGGAATTCCAGTTGAGCTATTTCAAATCCTGAAAGATGATGCTGTGAAAGTGCTGCACACAATCTGCCAGCAAATATGGAAAACTCAGCAGTGGCCACAGGACTGGAAAAGCTCAGTTTTCATTCCAATCCCAAAGACAGGCAATGCCAAAGAATGCTCAAACTACTGCACAGTTGCACTCATCTCACACGCTAGTAAAGTAATGCTCAAAATTCTCCAAGCCAGACTTCAGCAATACGTGAAACAGTGAACTTCCAGATGTTCAAGATGGTTTTAGGAAAGGCAGAGGAACCAGAGATCAAATTGCCAACATCCAATTGATCCTCAAAAAAGCAAGAAGTTCCAGAAAAACATCCATTTCTGCTTTATTGACTATGCCAAATCCTTTGACTATCTGTGTCACAATAAACTGTGGAAACTTCTTCAAGAGATGGGAATACCAGACCACCTGACCTGCCTCTTGAGAATCCTGTATGCATGTCAGTAAGCAACAGTTAGAACTGGACATGGAACAACAGACTGGTTCCAAATAGGAAAAGGAGTATGTCAAGGCTGTATATTGTCACCTTGCTTATTTAACTTATATGCAGAGTACATCATGAGAAACGCTGGGCTGTAAGAAGCACAAGCTGAAACCAAGATTGCTGGGAGAAATACCAATAAAGTCAGATATGCAGATTACAACACCCTTACGGCAGAAAGTGAAAAGGAACTTAAAAGCCTCTTGATGAAAGTGAGAGAGGAGAGTGAAAAAGTTGGCTTAAAGCTCAACGTTCAGAAAACTAAGATCATGGCATCTGGTCCCATTACTTCATGGGAAATAGATGGGGAAACAGTGGAAACAGTGTCAGACTTTATTTTTCTGGGCTCCAAAATCACTGCAGATGGTGATTGCAGCCATGAAATTAAAAGGCACTTACTCCTTGGAAGGAAAGTTATGACCAACCTAGATAGCATATTAAAAAGCAGAGACATTACTTTGCCAGCAAAGGTCCGTTTAGTCAAGTCTATGGTTTTTCCAGTAGTCATGTATGCATGTGAGAGTTGGACTGTGAATAAAGCTTAGTGCTGAAGAATTGATGCTTTTGAACTGTGGTGTTGGGGAAGACTCTTGAGATTCCCTTGGACTGCAAGGAATTCCACCCAGTCCATCCTAAAGGAGATAGTCCTGGGTGTTCATTGGAAGGACTGATGTTGAAGCTGAAACTCCAATATTTTGGCCACCTCACAGGAAGTGTTTGACTCATTCGAAAAGAACCTGATGCTGGGAAGGATTGAAAGCAGGAGGAGAAGGGGACGACAGAGGATGAGATGGCTGGATGACATCATCGACTCGATGGACATGAGCTTGGGTAAACTCCGGGAGTTGGTGATGGACAGTGAGGCCTGGCGTGTTGCGATTCTTGGGGTCGTAAAGAGTCGGACATGATGATTTGGATGCCTTTCATTTCTTTTTCTTGCCTAATTTCTCTGACTAGGATTTCAAATACTGTGTTGAATAGAAGTGATGAATATAAGCATCTTTGTATTGTTCTTGATCTTAGAGAAAAGATTTCAACTTTTCACCATTGAGTATAATGTTACCTATGGGCTTTTCTAAGTAGATAATCTCAACTTTTGTTAAAAAACACAATTTATTTTTTCTGTCCCCATCTATTTTATTTATCCTTATTGAACTGGATAAGACTTCCAGTACAATGTTGAGTAGGAATGGTGAAAATAGACATTCCTGTATTATATCCAAAAGGGGGAAAACGTTCCATTTTTGAACTTTAAATTCGATGTTAGTTACAAGTTTTTGTAGATGCCTTTATCACCTTAAGGATCTTTCTTTGTATTTTGCTTCCTGAAACTTATATCACAAAAGCATTTGAACTCTTTCAAGTGATTTTCCTAAACCAGTTTGTGGATCACTTGGTTTTATATGTTTAATCCATTGATATTGTGATTTATATTAATTGCTTTTTAACAAATATATTGAAGTGTAGTTTACAAATCACAAAATCTGCTATATTCTAGTGTATAGTTTAATGATTTTAAGTAATTTTTCCAAGTGATGTGACCATCATCCTATATCTGCTTTAAAACATTTTCATGCCCATATATCATGCCTTACATATATATGTAACCAGGTGGTGGACACGGTGGAGGCGGAGGGACCCCAGGCAACAGAGGTGGCTGGATCCCTGGAGACAGGGGCACCACAGCGGGGTTGCTGTGCATGTGAGGGGCTCCTGAAGAAGCTGTGGCAGCTGGCTTTTGCTGTTTCCATGGAAGAATGGACCCTGGGACAGTGCTGGTGGTGGTAGCCCTTGTATTTTGCTTCCCTGGCAAGGGGGTTCTGAAAGCCATACTGCTGCTGGATGGAGGAGGTGGCAGAAGCTGCAGCTGGTGTTGATATGGGGGAAGAGGACCAGAGAGATGCAAAAGAAGTGGGCGGTGACATCATATCTTTTCCTTGATGCAGGCAATAGACCCCAGAGTCCACAAGTGTACTTTCCAGGTATCGTCTGCACTTTACCCTGAGCTAACTAGGGGTCACCAGCCCTCCACACTTCATATGCACTGTGGTATTCATAATGCTGTGGGTCTCCAAGCTCTGCCAGGGTCTAAAGATTCTGTTATAATCTTCCCAAAGTGTCCCATTCAAGCAAGCCTACTCTCTAAGCTGTATCTTCTGTAGATCATTCTGGTCCTCAGGGGTATCTATACCTTGCTTCAGGATGTTTCTTCTCCACTGCTGCTTTCACATTCTCGATGGTATTGGCAGTCACCAGGGTGTGAAGGGACTCATCTTCTACCAGCAGCATCTGGCTATCTTTAATCCTTACTTTCCCTTCTTTCACAGAGACTTTCCCCCCAATCAGGATCTTGGCATTACATTCCTTTTCTGTGTTCTTCAAAGTATTCCTTCTGGGCCCACTTAGGAGCCACACAAAGTTGATTTCTGGATACTCACACTGTGGGATCATTACTTTATTGCACACACATGTTGCTGGAGGTTTGTAATCTTCAAGAGGCTTGAAATCAGGGTTGAGGGAAACCATTTTAGCAGTGAGGTTATTCTGCTCCTCCTCAAGCTTCTTGTGGGTGCAGAAGTCACAAGTGTTAAGCCTCTTCCCTTTCACTATTGTATATGGGCTCTGGGGAGGGGGACGTGTCCTCCAGGTTAGGGGGGATGTCCAGGTCTCCTGTGCGCAGCTTACAAGTCAGGGTTTCTACTTGCAGTTGCACTATATAAGCTTTTTCTTGTTACCAAGTAAGTACAGGGGGGATAAATGTAGGCATTACTGGAATCACATTCTTCTGTTCCATTGTGTCTTGGTTCCTGCAGCTCCTCTTCCACTTCTTAGTGGGGAAGTCCAGCGGTGGCTTCTGAACTTTGTAAATATTCTGGAGAGAGCCTGTGGAGCCCACCACCTGGATTGGGCCAGGCCTAGGCAAGAGGTTGGAATTGGTGGCCTCTAATTGGTGGAGCTTTAGCCCTTCTGATGGGTGTTGGGATTGGGCTGACCTTTAGGCCAGGTGAGGAAATGGCACTGAACCTGAAGAGCTGGGAAGTGCTGCAGGGTGCACTTCATTTGTTTCTGCAGATGTCCATTTAAAATTAATCCCTATTTTCATTCATCTGTAAATTTGACTTGTCTGGCTATTTCAGATTAATGTAATCATGAAGCATATGGTCTGTTGCATCTGGTTTCTTTAACTTAGCATAACGTTTCCAAGGTTCATCCATGTTGCAGTTTAAATCAGTACTTCGTTTCTTTTCATGGCTGTGTAACATTCAGTTGGACCCATATAACACATTTGCTTATTCATTCATCAGCTGGTAAATGTGAATATTTTTTTCACCTTTTAGCTATTATGATTAATGTTGCTACGAACATCGATATATAAGTGTTTTCATGAACATATGTTTTTTTTTTTTAATTTTCTTGGCTATATACCTAGAAGCAAACTTTCTGAGTTATATGGTTATGATATGTTTAGCTTTTTGAGAAACTGCAAAATTGTTTTCTGCAGGGGGTTGTACAGCTCTACATTGCCACCAACAATTTTATGAGGTTTTCATCTTTGCCAACATGTGTTAGTGCTTCTCTTTTTTATTTCAACCATCTGAATGGTTGTGAAGAAGTATCTCATTGTGATTTGTAGTAGTATTTCCCAAATAATTAATGGTATTGTCTTTTCATGTGCTTATTGGCCATTTTTTTATTTTCTTTTGAGAAATGTCTATTCAAATCCTTTGTCCTTTTTAAGACTGAGTTGTGTTTTATTAGTTGTGAGGTTTTTTTTTTTTAACATATTCTAGATACTAGACTTTTGTTAGACATGTGGTTTGCAAATTTGTTCTCTCATTTTTCAGTTGTCTTTTTGCTTTACAGTGTTCTTTGAAGCATGAAAGTTTTAAATTTTTTTATTGAAGTTGATTTATGTAAAAGTTTTAAATTTTGATTAAGCCAAATTTATTTTTTCCTTTGTTGCTTGTATTTTGGATGTCATATCTAAGAGTCCACTGCTCTATCCAAAGTCACAACAACCCATAGGGTTGTTCTAGCAGTTTTCTATTTTCAGGTCTTACATTTAGGTTTTGATCCATTTTTAAGTAAGTTTTGTATAAGGTATAAAGTGTCAGTACCATTTGTTGAAAAAGATGATTTCCTCCCCAACACCACCACCGAACTGATGTTAATCAATTGGATTTAAATATGAGGGCTTGGTTTTGAAATTTTATTCCTTTATGGCTTCCATCTTTAGCCTCATTTTTATTATTTCTGTTGTACAAGTTACATGTTTATACATTGTAACCCTTTCAACATAGTTGTATTAACATAACTATGGTTTTATGGATTGTATTTTAATTCAGACATGAGAAGTAAATAATTATGAATGAAAATACATTTATGCTATTTTTTATAGTTACCTATTAATATATAACTACCTTCAGTTGAGTTCTTTACTTCTTCACATGAATTGGAATTACTGTGTTGTGCCCTTTAATTTCAGCCTGAGATATTCACTTTAGTTTTCCTGTGGGCTGGGCAGATCTGCTGAGAATGTATTCTCTCAGCTTTTGTTCATATCAGCTTTTGCTCATACATTATTCTTTTTTCGTTTCTGATATACAGTTATACTAGATATGGAATGCTTGGTTCACAATCATTTTTTCTTTCAGCTCTTTCAATATGTCAATCCTGAGTATGTTTGAATGTGATGTTTATAGGTGTGATTCTCTTTTAGTTTATCTTAGTTGAACCTTGTTTCCTGTATGTGTGAATAAATATAAATTTTTTCATCAAATTTAGGAATTTTTCAGACATTACTTCTGCAAATACTTTTCCTGTCCCTTTGACTTATCTTCTAGAACTTTCATTACACATAAGTTGACACATAAACATTGTCATGCATTTACCTGAGGCTCTATTTATTTTCTTTCACTCATTATGCTTTCTGTTGCTCACACCAATTTATCTCAATTGACCTATTTTTAGGTTCACTAATTCTCTTATTCCTAGTTGATTTTGATGTTGCACTCCTCTAGTGAATTTTTCTTCACAATTATTGTTCATCTCAACTCTAGAACCAAATTTGTAAATATTTTCTATATCTTTATTGATATTCTCTATTTGATGAGATGTTGTTCCTATTTTATGAGAAGTATATCTAGTGTTAGTAGTTAACAGTGTAAAAACTGAAGAGTTTCAAGGTAACAATGGAGCTATAGTTACAACCAGTCCCATCCATTCATGGCAAATAGATGGGGAAACAATGGAAACAGTGAGAGACTTTATTTCCTTGGGCTCCAAAATCACTGCAGATGGTGATTGCAGCCATGAAAATAAAAGACGCTTGCTCCTTGGAACAAAAGCTATGGCAAACCTAGAAAGCACATTAAAAAGCAGACATTACTTTGCCAACAAAGATCAGTCTAGTCAAAGCTATAGTTTTCCCAGTAGTCATGTATGGATGTGAGAACTGGACTATAAAGAAAGCTGAACACCAAAGAATTGACACTTTCAAACTGTGGTGTTGGAGAAGACTTTTGAGAGTCCCTTGGACAGCAAGGAGATCAAACCAGTCAATCTTAAAGGAAATCAGTCCTGAATATTAACTGGAAGGACTGATGCTGAAGCTGAAACTCCAATACTTTGGACATCTGATGTGAAGAACTGACTCATTGGGAAAGACCCTAATGCTGGGAAAGATTGAAGGCAGGAAGAGAAGGGGACGACAGAGGATGAAATGGTTGGATGGCATCACCAACTCAATGGACATGAGTTTGAGCAAGCTCTGGGAGTTGATGATGAACAGGGAAGCCTGATGTGCTGCAGTCCATGGGGTCACAAATAGACACAACTTAGCGACTGAACTGAACTGATAGAGCTATAAGAGGGGATGGGAAGAGATTAAGTAAAAATATTACAGAACTTGCTTTTCTTAGCAAGGTTCAACAGTTTTTCTTCAATACACTTGCAGCTGGTGCATTTGGTTAATTTAAAGACTTTTCAAAAAGCTGACTTCACAATGCTAGTATTTTCATTGCTTTTAGGGAAGAATGGATTTACAGACTTCTTTACTCTCCATTTCAGGAGATATCTCATACTATTTGATATTTAAATGTTGAACTGACTTTGTATTCCAGGGATAAAATTCACTTCATCTTGAGTTATTATCCTGTTTCTTCATTAATAATGTGACTTAATAATATTTGTTGTGTATTTCTGTGTAATGAAAGATATTAATGAAAGATATTTGCTGGCAATTTCGATTTAATGTTTTTGTCTAGTTATAGTCTAAGGGATGAGGCAAGGGTCAGCAGTGGCCTGCCACAGGGATAGGGGCTCTGGCTGTAGCAGACCTGGGTGACATATCATGTGGCAGAAGCCCTTTTTGAGGAGGTTGCCATGAGCACCACCATAGATCTGCCATAAAGTTCTAGGACCCACAAAAGATTTCCCAACCTGGGAATTCAGCAAAGGGATTAAGAACCCCTAGCGAATTTGACTTTGGAGGCCAGTGGGATTTGATTACAGAACTTCCACAGGACTGGGGAAAAAGAATCTTGGAGAGCACAAATAAAACCAGTAGCCAGGAGAAAGGAGCAGTGTCCCAAGAGACTGAGCCAAGCTTGCCTGTGAGTGCCCAGGAGTCTCAGGTAGAGACATGGATCCAAAGTTTGGTCTCAGGCCAAACAATAGAGAGGCAACATAGCCCCACCCATCAACAGAAAATTGGATTAAAAATTTACAGACCATGGCCCCACCCATCAGAACAAGACCCAACTTCCCTCACAGTCATTCTCTCCCATCAAAAAGTTTCCACAAGCCTCTTAACCTTATTCATCAGAGAGCAGACAGAATGAAAACCACAATCAGAGAAAACTAACCAAACTGATAACATACACCACATCCTTGTCTCACTCAATGAAACTATGGGCCATGCCATGTAGGGCCACCCAAGATGGACAAGTCATGGTGGAGAGTTCTGACAAAACATGGTCCACTGGAGAAGGGAATGACAAAACACTTCAGTATTCTTGCCTTGAGAACCCCCATGAACAGTATGAAAAGGCAAAAAGATATGACACTGAAAGATGAACTCCCAAGGTCAGTAGGTGCCCAATATGCTACTGAAGATCAGTGGAGAAATAGCTACAGAAAGAATGAAGAGACGGAGCCAAAGCAAAAACAACACCCAGTTGTGGATGTGACTGGTGATGGAAGTAAAGTCCAATGATGTAAAAAACAATACTGCACAGGAACCTGGAATGTTAGGTACATGAACTGGTAAATTGAAAGTGGTCAAATAGGAGATGGCAAGAGTGAACATCGACATTTTAGGAATCAGCGAAGTAAAATGGAATGGGTGAATTTAACTCAGATGACCATTATATCTACTACTGTGAGCAAGAATCCCTTAGAAGAAATTGAGTAGCCTTCATAGTCAACAAAAGAAGCCTAAATGCACTACTTGGCTGCAATCTCAAAACTGACGGATTGATCTCTGTTCATTTCCAAAGCAAAACATTCACTATCATAGTAATCCAAGTCTATGCACCAACCAATAATGCCAAAGAAACTGAAGTTAAATGGTTCTATGAATAACTACAAGACCTTCTAGAACTAACACCAACAAAATTGTACTTTTCATCATAGGGAATTGGAATGCAAAAGTAGGAAGTCAAGAGTTACCTGGAGTAACAGGCAAGTTTGGCCTTGGTGTACAAAATGAAGCAGAGCAAAGGCTAACAGATATTTGCCAAGAGAACACACTGGTCATAGAAAGCACCCTCTTCCAACGACACAAGAGACACCTCTACACATGGACATCACCAGATGGTCAACACCAAAATCAGATTGATTATATTCTTTGCAGCTGAAGATGGAGAAGCTCTATACACTCAGCAAAAACAAGGCTGGGAGCTGACTGTGGCTCAGATCATGAACTCCTTACTGCAAAATTCAGAGTTAAATTGAAGAAAGTACAGAAAACCACCAGACCATTCAAGTATGACCTAAATCAAATCCCTTAAGATTATACAGTGGAAGTGATAAATAGATTCAAGGGATTAGATATGATAGACAGAGTGCCTGAAGAACTATGGGTGGAGGTTGGTGACATTGTACAGGGGGCAGTGATCAAGATCATCCCCAAGAAAAACAGATACAAAAAGGCAAAATGGCTGTTTGAGGAGGCCTTGCAAATAGCTGAGAAAAGAAGAGAAGCTAAAGGCAAAGAAGAAAAGGAACAGTATACCCACTCGATGGACATGAGTTTGACAAAGCTCTTGGATTTTGTGATGGACAGGGAAGCCTGGTGTGCTGTAGTCCATGGGGTCACAAAGTGTTGGACATGACTGAGGGACTGAACTGAACTGTTATCTGCATGAAAGCATCTTGAAATCTTTGCTCTCTTGTGTGGTGCAGAATTTTTGTAGAGGAGATACTACTATCTCTTCAAGGATGGGTATACTTCATCAGTGAGGCCTCCTCTATCTAAAGTTTTCTATATTGGAAAATGTGAGATAATAGTAAATACATGCATTGTTCTAGACCCCTCGTACCTGACATAGAAGTGCCAAAACCCTTGTAATATCCTAATTTATAAAAGCACTAGGAGCATCTTTTGTTCTAATACTTTTGTCTTTGACTCTCACTCTTGACACAGAGTTCCTAAATCCCTTGGAATTTCCTGGGTGATAGCAGTGCTTTTATCCTTTATTATATAATGAACTGTTAGATGTAAGTGAATGCTTCCCTGAGTTCTGTGAGCTCTTCTAGCGAATAATCAAATCTGAAGAAAAGGAGGTCACGGGAACCTCTGACTTGTAACCAAGTTAGACAGAAGTTTTAGGTAACATGGAAACCTACTACTTGTCATTGACACCTGAAGTAGTGTGCAGTCTCACAGGATTGAGCTCTCAACCTATGGTGTCTGACACTGTCTTCAGGTAGATAGTATCAGAACGTAGTTAAATCATAGAACATTCAACTGATGTCACAGAGAATTGCTCGGTGTGGGAATGAAACACACAAATCAGATGTCAGAAGCATTGTTTGATAGTAGTGTGAGAATAAATGAGAAACACACAGAAGAAGTGAGGTTTTTTTTTTTAATGCAGAAGTCTTTTTAACTATTAATTTAATTCATCAATTTATCTATTTCTTCTTGACTGTCATGTGGTAGTTATCTTTCACCGATTTGTACATTTCCTATCGTTTTGTCAAATTTACAGGTTAATGTTATCTGTCTCTTTGTGGATCAGTTTAGGTAGAGAATTATCAATTTTATTAATATGGTGAAATAATACACCTTTGTTTTCATTAATTTGTCCATCCATTCTTGTTTTCAATTTTTCAATTTCATAAATTTCTCCTCATCGTTATTACTTCCCTTGCTCTGTTTCCTTGGGGTTCAAAATGCCCTTTTTCTTTTGGTTTCTTATGTTGGAAATTTAGATAATTGATTTTAGACCTTCCTTATTTTCTACTACAGATCTTTCTTGACTTATGATGAAATTAAATTCCAATAAACTCATTGTAAATTAGAAACGTTGTAAGTACAAAGTGCAAAATACATTTAATGTGCCTAAGCTACCAAACATTAGTTCAAGCTAGCCTTCTTTAAACATACTCAAAACACGTAAATTGACCTACAGTTGGGTGAAATCGTTTATCACAAAGATTATTTTACAATAAATCGTTAAATAGCTCTTGTAATCTATTGAATGTTGTACTGAAAGTGAAAACTAAATGGTTGTATGGGTACAGAATGCTTGTAAGCAATTTCTAGTTTAAGTCCTCTGTGATTAAGGAACACACTTCGTATGATTTCAATTCTCTAACTCTGTTGAGTTTTGTGCTATAGAACATACTTTGCTCCATCTTGGTGAATCTTCTATATGCACTTTAAAATAATCTCTATATTCTAAGATGTGGTGTTTGTAATGTCAAATTGGTAGATTATGTTCTGGGGGATTTTTTTTTTTGTATTGTTCCATCGATTACTGAAAGAAAAGGATTTTTTTCCAACATAATTGTGAACTATCCTATTTCTCCCTTTTAGTTTGATCAAATTTTGCTTCATATATTTTTAAACTCTGTTAGATGCATATACATTTAGGATTGCTATGTCATCTTGGTGAATCAGACTATTTAGGATTGTTATGTCACTTTGGTAAATCAATCTATTTACTGTGAGGTAATGTCTCTCTTCATCCTTGATATTTTTATCATTCTGAAGTTTACTTGTCTAAGATAGCCATGTAAGCTTTCTTTGATTAATGGATGAATGATATTTATTTTTCTAAATCTGCTCATATTTAAAATAGTTTCCTTATAGAAAGAATATAGTTGTATCTTTTCTTTACAATATTCTCTTTTCCAATGTTATTAATTTATTTTTTTAAACCATAGTTTGGCAAGCATTTTTTTTAATAAAGGGACAGACAATAAATATTTAAAGCTCACAGTTCTTATACCTCTTTCCCAAGTACTTAATTCTACTGTTATTCCATGAAAGAAATCATAAAAATAGGTAAAGATGTGATCATAGATGTGTTCCAATAAAACTTTGTTTACCAAAATAGATAGCAAACAGATTCATCCTATGGGCTGTAGGTTACCAATTCCTGATTTAGAACATTTACACCTAATGACGTTTTCTTGTATCAATATGGCTGACATTAAAGCAACAGTATCCTATATGTTTTCTCTTCATTGTATCTGTTCTATATTTCTTTTTTTCCTCTTTTTCTGCCTGCTTTTGGATTAAGTGTTTTTATTATTGCATCTTATCTCCAGTAGTGACTCGTTATTTGTAACGCTTTTTAATATTTTGAAGAATTCTTCTGATGCTTGCAATCTATATCTTTAACCACATATACTTTCAAAAATATTATACTGTTTTTACATGTACTGTATGGATCCCTTGACAATATACTTCTAACATGCCCCCTCCCCTATATTTTGTGCTTTTATTGTTGCACATTTTGTCCTTATGTGAGACATGAACCTACAACAGATTGCTACTACAGCTTTTCCAGTAGTCATGTATGGATGTGAGAGTTGAACCATAAAGGAGGCTGAGTGCTGAATAATTGATGCTTTTGAACTGTGGTGCTAGAGAAGACTCTTGACAATCCCTTGGACTGCAAGGAGATCAAACCAGTCAATCATAAAGGAAATCAACCCTGAATATTCATAGGAAGGACTGATGCTGAAGGGTTGATGCTCTAATGTTTTGACCACCTGATGTGAAGAGCCCACTCATTGGAAAAGAACCCATTGCTGGGAAAGATTAAGGGCAGAAGGAGAAGAGGGTGACAGAGGATGAATTGGCTAGACATCATCACTGACTCAATGGACACGGATTAGAGCAAACTCCTGGAGACAGTAGAGGACAGAGAAGCCTGACATGCTGCAGTCCATTGAGTGGCAAAGAGTCAGATATGGCTTAGCAACTCAACAACAACAGTCAATTACCTTCTTGAATAAGGGATTTCTGAGATTTTTGGAACTGTGGTTTGAATATTTTCATTAATTTCAGAAAAAATATTGACAATATGTCTCCAAATATTTATTTCCAGCCCATTTATTGTTAATTCTCCTCTTGTGTTCAATTATCGGTATGTCAGATAATTTGTCTCATAATTATGTCTCAGATAATCATTGTCTCATAGCTCTTGGACACTCTATTCTCTCTCTTTTTCAATCTGTTTTCTATGTTTTATTGGGTAATTTATATTAACCCATTTTCAAATTCACTGATGCTATCCATAGGGGCTTACCATAGAATGATTCTTCATTGATCTCAGGATCCCTATGTATGAGACACAAAGCTCTTTCCCCAAACACATCAATTTATTATTTAATAGAATTTTAGCAAATATTTATTAAGCTCCTACTGTCTATCAGGAAAGGTGTCTATCAGGGTGCAAGGTGTTAGACATCACTGAGCTAACGAGGCATAGTTGCTGCCTTAATGAGCTTAAAATCTAGTGACATAAACTGAAAATCAAATAATCATACTAATGGATGTCTAATAACAGAGAGAAAAGATCTGAATAAATATGGCACCATGATAATCTATAGTGAAGTAATCTGACCTAGACTTGAGGGGTGTAGATTTGAGGCCACAAGTGAGGTCAACTAGGGAAATACTTTTGACAAAGTTGTATTTGAGCTGAGCTCTGAGGAATGAAAATATGTCTATAAATGATGATTGGGAGAAGATGGATGTGTGAAGGACTGTGAAACAAGCTAGTATCATACACAAATGCCTTACTTTGAGACACAGTAAAAGCACATTTAAATAACTTAAACATGGGATGAGGAGAGTAAGGGAGACTGTGGTTAGAGATAAGACTGGAAAAATAGGTAGAATCCAGACCATACAAGGCCATATAAACTATGTTAGGTTTTGTCTGTATTCTAACAGCAGTTTGAAACCATTTAAGGATTTTCAGTAGTGAGCTACCTAAGCAGATTTGCATTTTGTTAGTATCATTTTAGCTTCAGTGTTATGAAAAATGTAGAGAGGTCTTGTATCAGGGGATGTTTAACAGGAGGATTTCTATGTGCTGTTTCTCATGAATCCTCAAATTGTCAGGGAATGTTTAACAGGAGGATTCCTACGTGCTCTTTCTCATAAAACCTCTGTCCCTTATCAGTAGAACGGAACACCGTTCCCAGGGCTGAGGTCATGGAATGAGACAGGCTCGGGTCTCCTTCAGTAAACATTCTCCTTATGACAAAACTAGTTAGTCTCGATCCTCTTTCTTAAGATATGGTTTGTCTCCTGACCTTGTGACTGTTATTATTCCCTTGTTCCCTTGGTAACCGTTGCTGTACGTCTGGTTTTCTGACCTTTATCACTGTCAAAAGAAATTTCTTGTACCACAGCATATATATACTCATAGAAAGATCATTAAAGCACCCTCCCCTTCCTCCACCAGAGGCTTGGGTCCCCGTGTCTTTTCTCTCTCTCTCTCTCTCTCTCTCTCTCTCTCTCTCTCTCTCTCTCTCTCTCTCTCTCTCTCTCTCTCTCTCTCTTTCTCTCTTTCATTTTCTTATCTTAGACTCCGGACCACCAGATCCCGGTCCATGAAATGACCCCAACAAGTGGCGCCCCGACAGAGACTGGTATACATGGCAGTTCGGCTGGAGTGACCCGGAGCCTACTGAGGCTGGTAAGTACTGAGACATGGGTTAAACGGCTGGAAAGCCCCACTATTTTTCTCTTCAATTGGTGGAAAACTATCTTGACTGTAATAATTGTAGTTGTCTTATTCTTGCTGTTTTCTTTTTATATCTGTAACTATATAGCGAATTTTATATCTAAGTGGCTCAGGCATTTAAATCACAAATGCTTATTCATGTTCCTACAGTTTATTGCCTGAACAAATTAAGGCCTACACCCCTTCCCAGCAGGAAGAGGTTACAGAATGATTTTAAGACCTACACCCCTTCCCAGCATGAAGAGGTTACAAAAAGATTTCTCCACCCCCTTCCCTGACAACCATATTCTCCTAAAAGCAGGAGAAAATGAAAGAGTTAAAACTTAAGCAGACAGTCCAAGGCCCTGTAAAGGGGAAGCAAACATTCTCACTGATGCTTTCCTTAAGCCCTATGCAATAACGTATCTTGCCGGAAAATTGACCTTTCTTTAGGTCCAAAACTAACGATTACACAGCACAATGTCTTACTCATGGAAATGCTTTCCTTAGGCTCTACATAAATGATTATAATTGTGACAAATCTTGCCTAGGAAATTGTATCTCAAGACTTGTACCCCTGATTGCACAGCAACAATATATCTTGCCCAGAGACATTATCCAGAATCTATTCTCCCTGGCTAATCTTATGCCAAAGTTATCTCAGAATGTATGTCTTGAGAAAGGGCCTAATAGAACTTTTACAATGTTAAAGTATTCTTTTTATCTATTTTCAATAACTAATTGAAGAAGATATAAGGTCTCACTTAAATTAATAAGACAGATACTCTTTCTACCCTTTTTTGATATCTAAGACAGAAGCTTTCTCTGTTCTGTCACTTTAAATAAAATTTTACATACAAAGCTTTAAATGACTAAAACCTATCTTTGGTCCCAGAGTTAACTCTCCTTAAACCAGGAAAATATCTTCAGTGTACAATGTGGTTTCATGATATAGCCAGAGATCACACTAACGAGAATGCTTGAGCTGGCACTCCCCAAAACCAAATTACTTTTGAAATGTTAACTGGCACCAGACAATTTGATGCCATAGAAGCTCAAATACAATGTCCTCCCTTGGTGCATGTACAATTAAAAACAGTGGCCCTTGAAGCTTGGGATCAAATTACTCCTCAAGGAGAGCCTACAAGTAGCTACAATAAAATATTACAAGGACCTAATGAAAGTTATGCTGATTTTTTAGCTAGATTAGAAACTGCTATTTCCCATACTGTAATCAGAGAAGAAGCCAAAAAACAGCTAAAAAAATTACTTGTTTACGAGAATGCAAATCAGAAATGTAAAAAAGCTATCACTCCAATTAGTGAGACTGGGACTATTATTGATTATTTGAAGGCTTGTCACAATCTAGGATCAGAAACTCAAAAGATGCAAATGCTAGCTAAAGCAATGGCTGTTGCCTTTAGAAAGGGAAATGAAGGATGCTTTACATGTGGAGATAAGAACCATTTAAAAAGGGACTGCCCTAAGAGGGCTAATAAAAAACCTCCAAGAATCTGCCCTTGCTGCCTTAGAGGAATGCATTGGGCCAAAAATTGTAAATCTAAATTTGATATTGAAGGAAAATCTATTCCAGGAAACTTCAAGCAGGGGACTCCTCAGGTCCCCTTCAACAAAAACCAGAGACAAATTCTATCTTTTCCCTCAAACCCTCAACATCAGGTAGTGCTGCTGTCAATATATCAGCCCTAAATGATTTTTTTTCCTTTACCTTCAAGCAGTCCTTTCTAGAATACCTACCGGACTTTTTGGGCCCCTGCCCCCACAAACTTTCGGTCTTTTACTTGGCCAATCTAGCTTGACTTCTAACGGAATTACTGTTCACCCTGGAATAATTGATTCAGATTATAAAGGAGAAATCCAGGTTATGATGTCATCTCAGATTCTATGGCAATTCAAAAGGGGACAAAATTGCTCAATTACTTCTTTTGTCTTATATCTCTATTAACTCCTTTAATAATGTACAGACAGGCAGACTCAGCAGTACAGATCAAAAACAATCTTTATGGACATCATTGGTATCTGAAAATGCCCGACCAAATATAAATATCAAAATTAATGGTAAAAGATTTTCTGGTCTCCTCGACACTGGATCTGATACTGCTATTATTTCCAAATATTTATGGCCCAAATCCTGGCCTATTCAAAAGGTCTCTTGCCAAATTGCAGGAATTTCTCAAACCAAAGTGCAAGAAGTCTATCAAAATGTTCAAACATACCCATGTGAGGGACCAGAAGGCCAACCTGCAACATTAAGAATTTATGTGATAAATGCACCCCTTAATCTAATAGGTAGGGACTTACTTATGCAATGGCAAACTCAGATATACATTCCACATTTTTCCTAGGGGCCACTGCTCATTTAACAAATAAAGCAATTATTAAAATGACTTGGAAGAATGACAAGCTTATTTGGACAGAGAAATGGCCCCTTACGAAAGAAAAATTACAGGCTGCTAAAGAACTTATAGACACACAATTAAAATTGAAACACACTGAGGAATCTTGCTCTCCTTGAAATTCTCCTATTTTTGTTATAAGAAAGAAATCTAACAGATGACGCCTCTTAACAGACCTTAGAAAAGTTAATGCATCTATAAAACCTATGGGTGCATTACAACCAGGAATCACATCACCTATCACTATTCCTCAAAATTGGCATATTATTATTATTGATATACAAGATTGTTTTCTCAATATACCCCTACACCCTTTAGACTGGGAAAGATGCGCTTTCTTCCTCCGTTATCCTAATCGTATTGGGCCTCATAAACAATACCAATGGACTGTGCTGGTGGGATGAATTCTCCCAACATGTGTCAATAATACGTAGCTAAAGCCCTTGAACTTGTGAGAAAACAATTTCCTGACTTTCTTATTGTTCATTATATGGATGATATATTGTTTTCAGCTCCATCTGTTTTAAAAACTCAACACATGTTTGATACAGCTCAACAATGCTTAACAAACTCTGGATTAATCATTGCCCCTGAAAAAGTTCAAACCTGTATACCTTACCATTATTTAGGATTTGTTGTTAATAAACAACATATTACTCCCCAACTAACACAGATTCATGTTGATAAATTATCAACTTTAAATGATTTTCAAAAACTTTTAGGCGATATAAACTGGATTAGACCCTCATTAGGCATTGCTAATTATCAACTGATCAACTTATTTAATACTTTGAAAGGAGATCCTAATTTAAATAGTCCTTGTTCACTTTCTCAAGAGGCATGAGAGGAACTTTACTTAATACAAAATAAATTACAAAAACAATTTCTTACTTGCATTAGACTAGATTTACCTCTAGAATTATTTATACTCCCCTCTCTTCATTCTCCCACAGGACTTCTTGCCCAGCTAAAACACCCAATAGAATAGATCTATACCCATTTTATTTTTTTATTATTATTATTTATTTTTATTATTATTATTTTTTTATTGAACCCATGTCTCTTATGTCTCCTGCATCAGCAGACAGGTTCTTTACCATTAGTGTCACCTGGGAAGCCCAAAACTGGATTTTATTTTATTTTTTTAATTAGTTTATTTATCTATTTTTTTACAATATTGTATTTGTTTTGCCATACATTGACATGAATGATCCTCTACATGGAAAACCCTAAAGACTCCACCAGAAAATTACTAGAGCTAATCAATGAGTATAGTAAAGTTGCAGGATATAAAAGTAACACACAGAAATCCCTTGCATTCATATACACTATCAACGAGAAAACAGAAAGAGAAATTAAGGAAACAATTCCATTCACCATCACAATGAAAAGAATAAAACACTTAGGAATATATCTACCTAAAGAAACAAAAGACCTATATATAGAAAACTATAAAACACTGGTGAAAGAAATCAAAGAGGACACAAACAGATGGAGAAATATACCGTGTTCATGGATTGGAAGAATCAATATAGTGAAAATGAGTACACTACCCAAAGCAATCTATAGATTCATTGCAATCCCTATCAAGCTACCAACGGTATTTTTCACAGAACTAGAGCAAATCATTTCACAATTTGTATGGAAATACAAAAAACCTCGAATAGCCAAAGCAATCTTGAGAAAGAAGAATGGAACTGGAGGAATCAACCTGCCTGACTTCAGGCTCTACTACAAAGCCACAGTCATCAAGACAGTATGGTACTGGCACAAAGACAGAAATATACATCAATGGAACAAAACAGAAAGCCCAGAGATAAATCCACGCACCTATATCCATTTTAAAGAGACAAGCCCTGCTGGGACAACATCTTATCAACCAACCTACCCCTGTCAGCACAGCCAATTTGAACACTGCCTGGTTTAAATTTTAGATAAGAAACTATAAGTACAAAAGAGAGAAATGACATTTTTTGACACTGAATAGCCATGATATTCTTTAAACTCCAGAAAAATGCTGATTAAAATGAAGTCTTTTAGAAATTGTAAAATTGTTTCATTTTGCACCTACAATTAGAGAAAAGCTGATGTATTAAAAACATTTTTTTTTGAGCTCTGATCCTGCCTGAGAAACAAAAACATGTCTGGGAAAAACCTGAAGTTAACTTTTATCATGTCCTTGAGATATACAGCCCATTCTGTCTGAAACTCCAGGCATGAAAAAATTGGTAGAACTTCAAGCCAAGAAAGAAAAAAAAAACAAAACAGGGCAAAGACATTTTAAATATAAAACTATGAAGTCTCTGTCTGTCCTGATTTATGTATATCTCACTCTTTGTCCTTGGACAAAATTGCTAAAGGCCAGTTAGTCAATGAGCTCTGTTTATCTGGCCTAAAGAAAAGTAAGCATTTACAAATCAAACAGTTCTAAAATACATACATACATACATACATACATACATACATACATACATCAAGCTAAACTTACAGGTAGTTATTCTCTGAGTGGGCATATAAAATTATAAATACAAAAAATATAAAAGGGGTTTATAGCACATGAAAGAGAGTTTTATGCATAATTCAAGTTTCTTAAGACATTAGACTGCCTTTGAAATCTTTTATTGTTACTTTGACTAAGTAAATAACTAATGTTTCACAGTAAATATAAACTGATACCAATCTGAAATTTTATTTTCTCTTCCTGATAAAAGAACAAAGTTTTCTTGGAATATGTCTTTTGAAAACAGATAATGGCCTGGCCTACACTTCAAGATATTTCAAACAATTTTCACAATTTTTTTCTATTAAACATGTTACAGGTGTTCCTTATAATCCACAAACACAAGACATAGTTGAACGAACACATCACACACTAAAATTACAAATAAAAAAAAATTAAAGAAGAGAATATACACAGAAACACTGCTCTCTTCATTATCTAAAGCAGACTTTACTAAATTCCAACATAAGATATTTTCTAAACCTATAACTATTGTTAATAAATTTTTTAAACTTACCGCAAGGAGATGTCTTGACAGGAGCATAAAGACATTTTGAAGAGTTGGAAGACTGGATGAGCCCCCACCCTTCAAAGTAGAGACAAAACAACAAAAATCCCAGGAGGAAGAAATTCCAATATGGGCCATGGCGGCTCTAAAAATCTCCAGAAAGCACCGCCCCCGGGGGCATCAACCTTATGATCTCCCCTCTTGGAGACACATAAAAACCCTTACTAATCGAGCTAAAAATTTGGTTTCTCAACAGAGAATGCCTCAGAATCCTGAAAATATTTTTGCTGCCCTGCTTTCTTTGCTTGCTTACATCTCCCCCACTTGAGCTGAATCAGTAAATCATACTTACTGGACTTACATACCCAACCTCCCTTTACTTCAGGTTATAGAATGGATGGAAAAAAGACCAATCGTTTCAACCAATGACTCCATACTTATGCCTTCTCCTTGGAGCTTTATAGGGCCCTCATACCCTGAAGGAGAAGGGAAACTAATTAATACCTTTCTAGGTTATGAAGTCCTTCCTTTGTATATGGGCCCAGAAGAATTATGCATAAACGTTAGCCGACAAACTTGGGCTTTCGCCCTGCCTCCAAAAGAGGACTTTCAGACTTTGCTTGGATTATTTACTGCCCTTTCTTTGTCCATGAACTATTTATACTACTGAAACTTTAGGGAAAGAATTAGGGAAAGAACAAAGAACACTATGCAAAGGGTTTATTAATAAGAACTTTAAATATACTCCTATTCATTGGGACAAATGTCAAACAAAATCAGGAAAATTAACGTTTATGGCTAATCATACAACTGTCGATTGGGGACCCTATGGTATGTGGTTATCTAACTTCTCAGATGATATTAACAGCACTGTGTGTGATTATGTTACTCAAGTAGCATGGAAGGTTACTAACACTACTATGGAGCATTATCATGACAAAGGACTTCTTGGGTGGCTTGACGATGGAATGGCCCCCCTCGTCCTCGAATCCTCCTCGATGAACAGATTGGGCCTGAACAATGGGACATCTGGAAACTTGCTACAAGCACGGAGGAACTTGGGACTTGGATAGACGTTTCATGGGGACCAGTCAAAGTCATAATAATTATTTCTTTTGCTATAATCAATCATATTTTACACAAGCCTGTGTTCCGCTTCCTTTTGTTATAGCTATGGGAAACTTACAATTCAATAAGCCTTTACGTTCTGTAGCTTGTATAAATTGCAAATTATATACTTGTCTTAACACTTCTATTTCTTTAAGAAATGATTCCCTTTTGATTTCTTCGATCTCGTCGTAATCTGTGGTTACTAATAAATCTCCAAAGGCCCTGGGAAGAAGGTCCCATGGCTAGACTTGCTTCCAGGTTACTTACTAAACTGCTCCGGTAATCTAAACGATTCATTGGATGGCTGATTCTTGACATTTTGGGAATAATAGCTGTTTGCACCACTGCTACAGTCACTGGCATTGCTTTATAAACCTCAATTCAAACACATAATTTTATCCAAAATAGGACTAAAGACGCTCATACTATGTGGGCCACTCAGGCTAAGATAGATGAGGATATTCAAAATGAAATACAGGACCTAAGAACAGCCATCAAATGGATTGGAGATTAATTAATAGATTTTCAAAAACAGGTGATACCAAAATGTGATTGGAATTCTACTCAATTCTGTGTTACTCCTGTTCATTTCAGTCATAGTGGTTACAACTTGGAACAAATCAAATTTCATTTACAAGACATACATGATAATGCCTCTCTGAATGTATAATTATTACAAAAAGAAATCTTTGAAACCTTTTCTAAAAATCTGCCCTCTTCCACTGATTTGTAAACTTTAGCTGAACAACTAGCTGATCAATTATCTGGGCTCGACCCACGTGGATGGTTTCAAAGTATCGGATCTGGAGCTGTAATTTTGGTGATTGTCTTGACAATTATATTTGTTGTTTACCATTGCCTGCATGAAAAAATTGTTAAAAACAAACTCAAATTGTCAAAAACTCTTTTTGAAAAACTTATAAATAAATAAGGGGGAATTATCAGGGGATGTTTAACAGGAAGGTTCCTACGTGCTCTTTCTCATAAAACCTCTGTCCCTTATCAGTAGAATGGAACACCATTCCCAGGGCTGAGGTCATGGAATGAGACAGGCTCTGGTCTCCTTCAGTAAACATTCTCCTTATGACAAAACTAGTTAGTCTCGATCTTCTTTTTTAAGATATGGTTTGTCTCCTGACCTTGTGACTATTATTATTCCCTTGTTCCCTTGGTAACAGTTGCTGTACGTTTGGTTTTCTGACCTTTATCATTGTCAAAAGAAATTTCTTGTACCACAGTATATATATACTCATAGAAAGATCATTAAAGCACCCTCCCCTTCCTCCACCAGAGGCTTGGGTCCCCGTGTCATTCTCTCTCTCTCTCTTTCTCTCTTTCATTTTCTTATCTTAGACTCCAGACCACCAGATACCGGTCCATGAAAGGACCCCGACAGTCTTGAAGAGAAGCCAGGAGTTAGAAGATTGCATTACTAACTCAAGAGACAATTTTTAGTAGTTTAGAATCAGGAAGAGAAATGGAAATGGAGAATGAGAGACATGGGTGGGTCTGAGAGATATTGGGAGGTAGACAGGATTTGATGACATTGTGGAAGAAGGAGCAGTGAGAGAAAATGAGTTGTCAGAGCTAACTCCTGTATTTCTAGGTTTATGGTGATATCCATTAAATCAAATGGAGAATGATGAAAGAAGATCACGTTCAGGCATGGAGGATCACCCAGTTTCATCTTGGTCCTGTAGTGTTTTGAATTTTCTTGGAAACAACCTAGAGGATATGCTAGTTAGATAAATGGATTCTTAAATATGGATTACAGAAGAAAGTCCTATAATGAAGATAAAGATTTGAGAGTGGACACCATATAAATGGTTAGGACAGTTGCAAACCTAGAGAGTTTTCCTGAGAGAATATAAAATGAAAGAATAAGAGGGCCTGCCATTCAAAGTGGATGAACTGCAATATTGACTTAATGGATAGAGAAAATGAGCCTGCAATGAAGATAGAAAAGGAGTGAGCTGTTAGGGAAATGAAAGCTCCCTAAAGTTACAAAAGAGGGGTTACTCTGTTTGGTTTCTGTTAGGAAGACAAGGCACAAGAATATTTCATAATGTAAAGTGTAGTCAGGAGAATCAAATTCTGCTAAGAAGTAAAGAAAGATGATGACTGAGAAATGTTTATTAGAGACACAAAGTCACTATTGACCACAGGAACAGAAGTTTAAATTGAATGACAAAGACAAAAAATCAAATTATATTCAATTGAGGAAGAGAGGAGACTGGCTGTTAATAGATGAAAAGAGGGTGGTAGCTTGAGGAAATACAGAATTTAAAGAGATTGTTTTTAAGAGGCAAGGTCTCTTCTCATTGAGCAAATAATAAAAATACTTTTAATGCTGAAATAATAATATTCATGATTTTGTAGACATGGATTTTTGGCTAAATACACTAAATAAAGAGGCAATATGTAGAAAAAGCTTCTGTGAGAGAGCAGCATTATTTGTCAATAAGGCACAGGTATGTGTGTTTTTGGTCACTTTCTTTCTGTAGTCCTTAGGTCTCAGCTTTCTACCTCAACAGAGTCAGTTACCATTCCATCCACCAAAACTCTGTCAACACTTTTAAAATGCTGCTGTCTATTTCCTCCTTTTCTATTTTATTTGTCCTTGTAAATTGAAACTTTTTGTACTTTCATGTAATGTTTCATAAGGGCATGTTTTACCGTATTAGCTAGAAATTTGCTTACATTTTAAGACTTGAGCAGTCATTTCTAAAAAAAGTGTTCTTAAGTATAATTTGACAAAATAGTACTTTTTAAAGTAGTATATCTTATCATTAGTTTCATTTCAGATGACTGCAGCTTCATGACTTTTTTAAAAATAAATTTATTTTATTTTAGTTGGGGGCTAATTACTTTACAGTATTGTAGTAGTTTTTGCCATACATTGACATGAATCAGCCATTTGGTGTAACAATGATATCAATTTTTAGTGGAGCTATTAATTTGATTTACAAAAAGTTGCTAATGTGTTCAAACCAATTAAGCATCCACACATAAAAACCAATTATTAAGTAAAATGACTTTTTTAAGGAGCACCTTTCAACAGTTCCATAATATTTGACAGAAGGATGCACAAATTGTTGGTTAAAAAGTCATGAAGCTGAAGTCATGAAGCTGACTTTTTAAACCAACAATTTGTGCATCCTTCTGTCAAATATTATGGAACTGTTGAAAGGTGCTCCTTAAAAAAGTCATTTTACTTAATAATTGGTTTTTATGTGTGGATGCTTAATTGGTTTGAACACATTAGCAACTTTTTGTAAATCAAATTAATAGCTCCACTAAAAATTGATATCATTGTTACACCAAATAAATTATTGCTTTAGTCATATAACTTGTTGGAGAAGAAAATGGCAACCCACTCCAGTGTTCTTGCCTGGAGAATCCCAGGGACAGAGGAGCCTGGTGGGCTGCCGTCTATGGGGTTACACAGAATTGGACATGACTGAAGCGACTTAGCAGCAGCAGCATATAACCTGTATTCAAATAACTTACAAAGAAAATTAAATGGCTGTACAGAATGAAAGAACAACTTCAAAATATGTCTCTTAAGTTGAGAGGTATTTGAATTTCATTTGTCTGTCACAATTTGAAACAATTCAATATGTTAGAGCTGAAAGTGAAGTTCATATGATAATAAAACTGTTAGAGGTCTACCAATGCATTTCAAAAGACAGCATATTCTAAACATGTACTTTTGCAATGACATGCCAGTCAATGAGAAATCACAGTTTATGGTTTTTTTTTCCCATTTAAATTTCTGTGGTAGGACAGAATAGATATTTTTATGAAGTCAAATTTTTATGGCTTAATTTAGAGTGAAGGACAGAGTAGATAAATACACACAAGTATAGTAAAAATGCACATAAATAAATGAAGGGGAAAGAATAATGATTTCATTGCATTTTCAAGGAGAAATGGAGGAAAAATTCAAGCAGATTGGCCCTTTAGGGAAATTTACAATAGTAATTAAAACATTTAGTTATATGAGCTTGACCTTTCTTCAGCTTATATATATATATATATATATATATATATATATATATATATATATATATATAGAGAGAGAGAGAGAGAGAGAGAGAGAGAGAGAGAGAGAGAGTGATTGGCTGCAGTTTTGCATTATCATCCAGAACAAACAAGTATACAGTCCTGTTTTCTGACTTCTTTCTTATTTGACTATATGTTTACAAATATGTTCCACTAAAGCACAAGAGCAATTCGATCCATATTACATGTGAGCCTTTCTTAATCTTAACAATAAGACTTGATCATCAGGGAGGAGGTGTAAAGCCTGAGGCTTAAAAACAACAAAGGTTAAAAAAAAATCCAGCCTAGGACAACCTACAAACACTGAGTCAATATCCTTTCCCACAGGTACATTCTAAGAGAGTGAATGATCCTCAGACTGCTATTCAGTTAGGATGAAGTAGGATGGCTGAAAAGAAGAAAGACAAAAGAAATGCTAAAAAGTGTAGGGAAGCAATTCCTTTCTGTGGCAAATTAGGCCACACTAACTAGCAGCTTTGCTGAAGAAACTCAATCTTCAGCACATAGGGCAGTCATGGTCATCCAAGGTAATGATTTTAAACAAATTTAGTCTGAAAGATTGACAACCTTTTATGAATTCAACTGCTAACCTGACTAGATTTCTAATCGTAGTCTGCTCTCCTAAATTCCTCATCACTATGTTTTGCCCATATTAGAAAACCAAGTACCCACTTGCACTGTACTAGTGAGTGGATAAAGTAGGAAAAATGGTCCCCAACATAAAGCTTTAACACCTCCTTCTAAGGCATGAGGAGATATGCACACATTTTATACATCTTATAAAAATCAGATGCTTAAAACATTATTGTAATGACTGGTTGAGTAGGAGGTTTTAAAAAGTGAGATTGATCCAGATAAAACATTAGCTATAGGAGGTAAACTTGACAAGTACAGTCCAATAATGTAATGTATTTTATAATTACTTGGTCATATATTTTCACTGACTCTTGAAATTAGGTTTTGTCACAGTTTTGCCAATTTTGGATTAGAAATACATGTATGAGATTTAGTTTTTAATTGTAACTGACAGAATGTTATATTATTATGCAGGGCAAAGAGATACAAGAGCAAAAGATTATTTTGTTAAATAGGAAATGGTGCTTATTAAACCCTTCTCTTGGAAATTCATAATATGTAATATTATCATGTTAATACACTGAGAAGTTTTGCAACTAAAGAAAGCAAGTTTAAATTGCTTCTAAATCGTCATACTTGCACAGGTAAAGATTTTGTACATCATAGCAGTATTTGTTGTTGTTGTTGTTGTTGTTTGTTTTTTAATGCCAGCTAGAATGATCAAAAATAAATCAAATACTTCTCATCTACCTAATTTGCAATAAGATTGCCTGGAATAAATATTAAGTAATATATGACAATGACATGAGAGTATAGCGAGATTTTTTTTTAATAATAATATATTTATTTTAGTTGGGTGCTAATTACTTTACAACTATTGTAGTGTTTTTTGCCATTATTGACATGAATCAGCCATGGGTTTTACAAAGTGTTCCCCATCTGACCCCCTCCCACCGTCCCTCCCCATCCCATCCTCTGGGTCATCCCATTGCCCCAGACCATGAGCATTTTCTCTCATGCATTGAAACCTGGAATGGTGTTCTCGTTTCACATAGTGATTAATATACATGTTTCAATGCTATTCTCTCAGGAATGTCACCTACTTCTCCTCAGAGTCCATAAGGACAGTTCTATGCATCTGTGTCTATTTTCTGTCTCACATATAGCGTTTTCGTTACCATCTTTCAAATTTATATGTTATGCATTAGTATACTGTATTGGTTGTTTTTCTTTTCTGGGCCCCATTTTTTTTTTTTTTTTACTTCACTCTGTATTATGGGCTCCAGTTTCTTCCATCTCAATTGAACCAATTCAAATAATTTTTGTATTTTTTTTCTTTTTTTAGTGGTGAGTACTATTCCATTGTGTATATGTTACCACTGCTTCCTTATCCATTTCGTCTGCTGATTGGATATTAGGTTGCTTCTTGTCCTGGCTATTGTTAAACCCAATGCTGCGATGAAAATGGGGTACACGTTGATTGTCTCTTTAATTCTTGTTTGTGTTTCGTTGGTGTGTATGGCCCAGCAGTGGGGAATTGTTGGTCATATGGCAGTTCTTTTCCAGGCTTTTGAGGAATCTCTCCACTGTTCTCCATAATGGCTGTACTAGTTTTGCATCCCAGCTAACAGTGTAAGAGTTCCTTTTCTCCACACCCTTCTCAAAGCATTTATTGCTTGTTAGACTTTGCGGGATAGCAGCCATTCTGACAGGTGTGTGAAATGGTACCTCATTTTGGCTTTAGATTTGCATTTCTCTATTAATGAGTGATGTGAGCACCTTTTCTTGTTGTTGTTGCCATCTGTATGTCTTCTTTGGAGACAATGTTTGTTTAGTTCTTTGGCCCGATGTTTTGATTGGGTCGTTTATTTTTCTAGAAATTCAAGCTGCAGGAGTTGCTTGTATAATTTGAGCTTAATGCTTGGTCTGTTGCTTCGTTTGTTTTATTTTCACCCATTATAAGGCTGTCTTTTCACTTGTCCTAGTTCCTTGTTGTGCAAAAGCTTTTAATTCTTAATTAGGTCCCATTTGTTTATTTTTGCTTTTATTTCCAATATTCTGGGGGGTGGGTCATGGAGGATCCTGCTTGATTATGTCGGAGAGTGTTTTGCCTATTGTTTTCTTTAGGATGATTTATTGTTTTGGTCGTATGTTTAAATCTTTTACATCAATTTTGAGTTTATTTTTGGGTATGGTGTTTAGAAAGGTGTTTAGTTTCCATTCTTTCTACAAGTGGTTGACCAGTTTATACCAGCAACCACTTGTTAAAGAGATTGTCTTTTCTCCATTGTAGACTCTTGCCTCCTTGTCGAAGATAAGGTGTCCATAGGTGCTTGGATTTAATCTGGGCTTTCTATTTTGTTCCATTGATCTATATTTCTATCTTTGTGCCAGTACCATACTGCCTTGATGGACTGTGGCTTTGTTAGTAGAGCCTGAAGTTCAGGCAGGTTGATTCCTCCAGTTCCATTCTTCTTTCTCAAGTTTGCTTTGGATATTCGAGGTTTCTTATATTTCATACAAGTTGTGAAATGATTTGTTCTAGTTCTGTGAAAAATTACCATTGGTAGCTTGATAGGGATTGCATTTAATCTATAGATTGCTTTCGGTAGGATACTCATTTTCACCTATATTAATTCTGCCAATCCCATGAAGACCGTATATTTCTCATCTTTAGCGTCCTCTTTGATTTCTTTCATCAGTGTTTTATAGTCTTCTATATATAAAGTTCTTTTGTTTTCCTTAGGTTGATATTTTCCTAAGTATTTTATTCTTTTTGTTGCCAATGTGTGAATTGGTTATTGTTTCCTTAATTTCTCTTTTGTTTCTCATTATTGGTGTATAGGGAATGAAGGGATTTCTTTGTGTTAATTTTATATCCTGAAACTTTACTATATTCATTGTTAGCTCTAGTAATTTTTCTGGTTAGAATCTTTAGATTTTTTATGTAGAGGATCATGTCATCTGCAAACAGTGAGAGTGTTACTTCTTCTTTTCCTATCTGTATTACTTTTAATTTCGTTTTCAGCTATGATTTGCTGTGGCCACAAACTTCAAAATATGTTTAATAGTACACTAGTGGCGAAAGGTGGGGCCATCCTTGCCTTGTTCCTGACTATAGGGGAATGCTTTCAAATTTTTCACCATTGATGGATAATGTTTGCTGTGGGTTTTACAATATATAGCTCTTTTATTATGTTGAGGTAGTTGTTCTTTCTATACCTGCTTTCTTGTGGGGGTTTTTATCATAAATGGATGTTGAATTTTTCAAAAGCTTTTCTACATCTATTGAGATAATTCATATGGTTTTTATCTTTCAATTTGTTCATGTGGTGGATTACCTTGATTGATTTGGGATGTTAAAGAAACCTTTCATTCCTGGATAAAGCCACTTGGTCATGATGTTGGATCTTTTTAATATGATGTTGGATTCTGTTTCCTTGAATTTTTATGAAGGGATTTTGGCCTTTGGTTCATGTGGTGATATTGGCCTGCAATTTACTTTTTTTGTGGCATCTTTGGGTTTTGGAAGAGGGTGATGGGCCTCATCGAATGAGTTTGGAAGTTTACCATCTTCTGCAATGTTCTGGAAGAGTTTGAGTCGGATAGTTCTCTAATTTTGTTAGAATCGCTGTGAAGCAGTTGGTTCTGAGCTTTTGTTTGTTTCCTGAAGGAATTCTGATTACAGTTTCCGATTTCTGTGCCTTGTGATGGGTTGTTAAGATCTTTATTTCTTCCTGGTCAGTTTTGGAAAGTGTATACCTTTTCTAAGGAATTTGTTCCATTTCTTCCACGTTGTCATTTTTATTGGGTAGTATAGCTGTTGGTAGTTATAGTAGTCTCTTATGATCCTTTGTATTCTGTGTAGTCTGTTGTGATCTCTCCATTTCATTTCTAACTTTGTTGATCTGATTTTCTCCATTTGTTCTTGTGAGTTGACTAATGGTTTTGGTCAATTTTGTTTATCTTCTCAGAAAAACAGTTTTTAGTTTTGTTTGATTTTGCTATTTGGTCTCTTTTGTTTCTTTTAGCATTATTCTGCCCTAATTTTTATATTTTTTCCTATACTAACCCTGGGGTTTATTCATTTTCCGTCTCTTAGTTGCTTTAGAATGTAGAGTTAGTTTATTTATTTGATTATTTCCTTGGTTTTTGAGGTACGCCTGTAATTCTATGAACCTTCCTTAGCATTGCTTTTACAGTGCCCATAGGCTGTGGGGTGTTGTGTTTTCATTTTCATTCTGTTCTATGCATATTTTGATTTCTTTTTTGATTTCTTATGTGATTTGTTGGTTATTCAGAAAGCGTGTTGTTTAGCCTCCATATGTTGGAATTTTTAATAGCTTTTTTCCTGGGTAATTGAGGTCTTAATCTTACTGCATTGTGGTCAGAGAAGATGGCTGGATGATTTCAATTTTTTGAATTTACCAAGGTAGATTTAATGGCCCAGGATGTGATCTATCCTGGAGAAGTTTCGTGTGCACTTGAGAAAAAGGTGATAAATGATTGTTTTGGTGGTGGAAAAGACCTGCAAATATCAATTAAATCTAACTTGTCTATTGTATCATTTTAAAGGTTTGATGTTTCCTTATTAATTTTTTGTTTAGTTGATCTATCCTTATGTGTGAGTGGAGTATTAAAGTCTCCACTTTTATTGTGTTATTGTTTAATTTCCCTTTCATTCTTGTTAGTATTTTGCCTTATTATTTGTTGGTGCTCTATGTTGGGTGCATATATATTTATAATTGTTACATCTTCTTCTTGGATTGATCCTTTGATCATTTGTTTAGTGTCCTTTTTGTCCCTTTTCACAGCCTTTATTTGAAAGGTGTATTTTATCTGAATGAGTATTGAGTCTCCTGCTTTCTTTTGGTCTCCGTTTGCATGAAATAAGTTTTTCCATCCCTTGACTTTCAGTCTGTATTGTGGCCCCTTGTTTTGAGGTGGGTCTCTTGTAGACAGCATTGTAGGGGTATTGTTTTTGTATCCATTCCAGCCAGTCTTTGTCTTTTGGTTGGGACATTCACCATTTACCATTTAAGGTAATTATTGATAGTATGGTCCCATCCCGTTGCCATTTACTTTGTTATTTTGAGCTCATGTTTAAAACATCCTTTCTGTGTTTCCTGTTAGAGGAAGATCTTTAGCATTTGTTGGAGAGCTGGTTTGGTGGTGCTGCTGTTGCTTGAGTTCCACTCAGTTCTTGTTGTCTGTATAAGCTTTTGATTCTCCTTCTAGCTGAATGAGATCCTTGTAGGTACAGTATCTGGGTTGCTTGATTATTCTCTTACATTACTTTAAGTATGTTCCTGCCATTCCCTTCTTAGCCTGAAGAGTTTCTATGGAAAGTCAGCTGGTTCTTATGGGGATCCCCTTGTGTGTTATTTTGTTGTTTTTCCCTTGCTGCTTTTTATATTGTTCTTTGTGTTTGTCTTTGTTAATTTTGATTAATTTGTGTCTTTGGGTTGTTTCACCTGTGTTATGTTGGGGATGTTCTCTGGGTTTCTTGGACTTCTGTGACTATTTCCTTCCCCATTCTAGGGAAATTTTCAACTATTATCTCCTCAAGTATTCTTTTCCTGGCCTTTTCTTTTTTATCTTCTTCTTCTGGATCTCCTATGATGTAATAAGTTGGGGTGTTTCATACTGTCCAGGAGGTCCCTGAGGTTTTCGCTCATTTCTTTTGATCTTTTTTCTTTTTTTCCTCTTGCTTCATTTATTTCACCATTCTATCTTTCTATCTCACTTATCCTATCTTCTGCCTCGTTATTTTACTGTTGGTTCCCTCCAGCGTGTCTTTTATCTCCTTTATTTCATTATTCATTATATATGCGGAATCCTTTTTCCACTGTATTCTTCTAGGTCCTTGATAAAAACATCTTGCTTCTTCTCATTCCTTGTCTCCAGGCTATTTATCCGTAACTCATTTTGTTTCAAGATTTTGGTCATTTTATTTCATTATTCTAAAATTCTTTTATCAGATGGTTCCATATCTCCTCCTCTTTGTTTGGTTTGGTGTGGCATTTACATTTTCCTTTACTTGCTGAGTATTTCTCTGCCTTTTCCTCTTGTTAGTTGCTGTGGTAGGGGGCCTTTCTTTATTCTGGTAGTTTGAAGTTCCTCTTTTATTGTGGAGGTTCCTCACTGTGGGTGGGGCTGGATGGGGTGGCTGTCAGGTTTCCTGGTTGGGGAGCTGTGTCGGTGTTCTGATGGGGGAGCGGATTTCTTCTCTCTAGAGTGCAATGGAGTGTCCAGTATTGAGTTTGATGTCTATGGAATTGGTTGTGCCTCTGAGCAGCCTGTATATATATGCTCAGGGTATGTTCTTCGTTGCTGGAGAATTTGCTTCGGTTGTCTTGCTCTGGAAACTTATTGGCTCTTGGGTGGGAGCGTGGTTTCAGTGTATATGTGGAGGCTTTTGAAGATCTCTTCTTAATTAATGTTTCTCTGGCTTTTCAGTCTTATTCTTGCAGTAGCCTCAAAGATTTCTCCATCATACAGCATCGATATAAAACTTTTAGGTTAATGATGAAAAGATTCTCCACTTGTGCAGGGGATAACCAGAGGGTTCACTGAATTAATGGAGGAGGTGAAGGGGGGTGTGGGTGACCGGAGGAGAAGAGGGGGACTCAAACGTGGAGAGAGCAGTCTAGCCAGTAAACACTTCCCTCTGTTAGCTTCTCCACAGTTCTGGACCCTCAGAGAGGATCACGGAAATACATAGAGGAGGGGGAGGTAGGTAGATAGAGGTGAGCATGAGTAGAAGGGGAGGAATCAAGAGGGGAGTGAGGGGGGGAAATCTGGGCAGTATTCTGTTCCCGAAGTGTTCTCGGTGCCCAGAACACTCAGAGGATTCACAGAATTATTGTTGAGAAGAGAAGGAGTAGTAGGGTGGGAAGATAGAGGTCTATGGGGGAGCAGAAAGAGCATCAATATGGGGAGGCGTATTCAAGCCAGTAATCCCTCCTGAGTAAAAAAGGGTCCTAAATCTTGGGTTCTTAAATGCACAAAATTTGATATAAAATTTGTAAAAAAAGTTAAAATTTAGAGTAGATGTTTGACTCTTAAAAAACTACAATATATAAAAAAGACAAAGGCAAAACAAAAATCAAAAAAAGTATAAGATACATGTATGCAGTTTGCTTTAGAAATAAGTTTTTTTTTTGCAAGGTAATAGTGCTTTATAAAAAGAAAATTTAAAGGTGTGACAGAGGACTTATATAAATAAAAGAAAAAAATTAAAAAGAATAAAAAAAAAAAAATGATAATAGTAAAAAATATATCCAGGACTTTCTCTGGAGCTGTTGTGAGGCAGTGTGGGGTACTGTTCAATTTCAGATAGATCCTTGTTTCTGCTTATACTTTTCATGATTTATAGGCCCCTTTGAATATAGTCAGTGTTAACTACAGGGATTTTATCTGTTGGCCTGTCATTCCAACGTGCTTCCCTCTGTTTATTTGGCTTCTGTTTGGACGTCTCTTCCCCCCAGTGTCTGATTTATGCACTGCACAAAGGGGTGGAAGGTGGTTCTCTTTAGTTCGACTTTTCAGTCGTGCTGTTGGGAGGGAGGAACTCTGCAACCAATATCACTGGCATGTGTGTGGAGAAGCTCCCAGTGTCTTGGCCCACACTGGGTTTGCTCCCACTCACGGCGTGTGGGCTTTCCCAGTCTACACTGCTCAGGCTTCAGGTTAATCTGCTGTGGAGTGGGCCCTGAGATTGCGTGCACTTCCAAGGTCTAAGCCGCCTCAGGTTCAGGTTCCGGGTACTCCACAAAGGCGCAACTCGGTTTTGGCGACCGCAGGTTTGTGCCGATCCCGGTGGTGTAGCTCAGACAGCCAAGGATTTTGGCGAGCGCACTCTCCCTGGTTGGGGCGGTGGATTATCACCTCCTGGTTCCCGCCTCAGGTTTACTGGCCCCCCCCGGCTCTGTAGAGTGCTTTGTGTCCAATTCTGGGGGAGCTGGTCTCTGGCTGCGACCTCTGGCGGGCTGTCGACCCTCCGGGATCTCAGGCTGTCTTTGCTTAGAAAACTGGAAGCCTGTTTGCAGTTAGGTAGGGGGGTTCCTCTCTGTGACCGAAGTTTGCCCTTTCCGGCCTTGGTTTGGTCCGCCTCCCTCTGTGTCCGGCCGGGGATGGTGAGCCGGTCTGTAGCCGGCTAGCTCTCCTTCTGGTATTTGCTCGTCCTTTGTTCTAAGAGGCTAGGCCGGCAGTGCCTGATTGGGCTTTTCGCGGGATTGTTCTCTCTCTCTGCTGTCCACAGTTTAGGTTGCTTATCTCACGTTAGCTACCTCAGATTGCCCTCAGGGCATTCGGGCCCAGTCCTTACCCTAAGCAGTGCCACCTGCTCCTATCGTTCGTGCCCCCACTTCTGGTGGCAGACACCAAGCGTCTGGAGTTCTTTGCTGTGAGTTGCCTTTAAGCACGTAATCTGTGGGTGTTTTTTTTATTATTGTTTCTCCCGGTTATGTTGCCCTTCCTAGCGTCAGCGTGATTTGAAATCTTCCCCCAAAACCCGCTAGTAGAGGGTTTCCTGGTGTTTGGAAAAACTTTTCTCTTTTACGACTCCCTCCCGGGATGGTCTCCGTCCCTACTTTTTGTCTCTTCTTTTTATCTTTTATATTTTATCCTACCTCCTCTTCGAGATTAAGGGGCTGTTTTTCTGGATGCTGATGTCTCTGCCAGCATTCAGAGTTTATTTTGTGAAGTCTGCTCAGCGTCCAGATGGTTTCTTTCGATATATTTGTGGGGAAAAAGAGAGTGGTTCCCCATCCTATTCCTCCGAACATATCAGGAAGGTATGCTGCTGCTGCTGCTGCTAAGTCGCTTCAGTCGTGGTCGACTCTGTGCGACCCCATAGACGGCAGCCCACCAGGCTCCTCTGTCCCTGGGATTCTCCAGGCAAGAATACTGGAGTGGGTTGCCATTTCCTTCTCCAGTGCAGGAAAGGGAAAAGTGAATAGTGAAGGTCCGCTTAGTAGAGTCTGACTTCAAGGACCCCATGGACTGCAGCCCTCCAGGCTCCTATGTCCATGGGATTTTCCAGGCAAGAGTACTGGAGTGGGGTGCCATTGCATGATATAGCTAGATTTTCTAAAACGAAACTCTGCCATAAGTTATTTTTCTGGAACAACTTTGGGTTTGATATTGACATAGATTGAATTTTAAATGCATTGCCAGTGACTGTCATTTATTATGATGAAACTTTTTATTTCATGAGCCTTATATATAAATCTAGTGGTTCTTCTCACTATTAGATTTTATGAATTTACGTTTATACAACTCCAAGGACAAGTTTTGTAGACTATTGCCTCTGATCTTTTTATCATCTCCTTAATAAATATGGCAGACTCCATATCTCATGTGACTGCTTTTGCTTGGTTGAGGGGAAGATCAAGGTCTAGATGTTCCATTTTTACCCAGGTTTTCTGTATTGAAACCTGTAATGCCTACCTTTATACAGAGATTTAACAATAGACAAGACAGAAAACCTGTAGAGTGTTAGTTGCTCAGTCGTGTCTAACTCTTTTCAACCCCATGGACTGTAGCCCACCAGGCTCCTCTGTCCATGGAATTCTCCAGGCAAGAATACTGAAGTGGATATCTTTCCCCTCTCCAGGGGATCTTCTCAACCCAGGGATTGAAACTTGGGCCTCCTGCATTGCAGGCAGATTCTTCACCATCTGAGCCACCAGGGGAACATGTATATACAAAACTTTTTAGCCTTCTAAAGTAAGGATAACAAATACTTTATTTCCCAAATTGTGACATCTTTAAGAGTTAAAAAAATGAGGGTATATTAAACATTAAAATTTCTGATTACTCTATCGTTTGGATCATAAAATGCAGTAACAGACATCTATGATAGTGGTGATTCTCCACAAAAAATCCCCTGTTCCATTTTTATAATTTAAAAAAAAATCAATTCAGTTCAGTTCAGTCACTCAGTCATGTCTGACTCTTTGTGACCCATGGACTGCAGCACACCAGGCTTCCCTGTCCATCACCAACTCCCAGAGCTTGCTCAAACTCATGTCCATTGAGTTGGTGATGCCATCCAACCATCTCATCCTCTCATCCCCTTCTCTCCCACCTTCAATCTTTCCCAGCATCAGGGTCTTTTTCAATGAGTCAGTTCTTCGCATCAGGTGGCCAAAGTATTGGAGTTTCAGCTTCAGCATCAGTCCTTCCAGTGAATATTCAGGTTGAATTTCCTTTAGGATTGACTGGTTTGATCTCCTTGCAGTCCAAGGGACTCTCAAGAGTCTTCTCCAACACCACAGTTCAAAAGCATCAATTCTTCGGCGCTCAGCTTTCTTTATAGTTCAACTCTCACATCCATACATGACTACTGGAAAAACCATAGCTTTGACTAGATGGACATTTGTTGGCAAAGTAATGTCTCTGCTTTTTAATATGCTGTCTAGGTTTGTCATAGCTTTTCTTCCAAGGAGCAAGTATCTTTTAATTTCATGGCTGCAGTCACCATCTGCAGTGATTTTGGAGCCCAAGAAAATAAAGTCTGTCACTGTTTCCATTGTTTCCCCATCTATTTGCCATGAAATGATGGGACTGGATGCCATGATCTTAGTTTTTTGAATGTTGAATTTTAAGCCAGCTTTTTCACTCTCCTCTTTCACTTTCATCAAGAGGCTCTTTAGTTCCTCTTCACTTTCTGTCATAAGGGTGGTGTCATCTGCATATCTGAGGTTATTGATATTTCTCTCGAAATCTTGATTCTAGCTTGTGCTTCATCCAGCCTGGCATTTTGCATGATGTACTCTGCATATAAATTAAATAAGCAGGGTGACATATAACCTTGACGTACTCCTTTCTCAATTTGGAACCAGTCTATTGTTCCATGTCCAGTTTTAACTGTTGCTTCTTGACCTGCATACAGATTTCTCAGGAGGCAGGTAAGGTGGTCTGGTATTCCCATCTCTTGAAGCATTTTCCACAGTTTGTTGTGATCTACACAGCCAACGGCTTTAGGGTAGTCAATGAAGCAGAAGTAGAGGTTTTTCTGGAATTCCCTTGCTTTTTCTATAATCCTGGTGGATGTTGGCAATTTGATCTCTGGTTCCTCTGCCTTTTCTAAATCCAGCTTGATATCTGGAAGTTCTTGGTTCACGTACTGTTGAAGCCTAGCTTGAAGAATTTTGAGCATTACTTTGCCTCAGGAGTGTGAGATGAGTGATTAAAAAAAAATGGAGGGCGTATATATATCTGAATTTACAGCTTTGTGTTAGTTTTCAGTATACAGAAACGTGATTCAGCTAGAAATATACTGTAATTTACTCTTTTTAGATTCTTTTTCTCATATAGATTATCACAGAATATTGAGAAGAGTTCCCTGTGCTATATAGTAGGTCCTTATTGGTTATCTATCTTATATACAGTAGTGTGTGATGTTTATCTGAAGCTTCCGATTTTTATCCCTTCCCCAATTTCCTCTTTGGTAACCATAAGTTTGTTTTCAATATCTGTAAGTCTGTTTCTGTTTTGTAAATAAGTTCATTTGTATCTTTTATTTTTATGAGAATTCGATTCCACATATAAGTGATATCATATAATATTTGTCTTCGTCTGACTTACTTCACTTAGTATAATAATCTTAGGTCTTATCATGTTGCTGCAAATGGCATTATTTTATTCTTTTTATGGCTGAGTAATATTTCATTGTATATATGTACCACATCTTCTTTATCCATCCTCTGTTGATTGGACATTTAGGTTGCTTCCATGTCTTGGCTATTGTAACAGTGCTGCAATGAACATTAGGATGCATGTATCTTTCAAATTATGGTTTTCTCCAGATATATGCCCAGGAGTGGGAGAGTCTGGATCATATGGTAGCTATCTATTTTTAGTTTTTTGAGAACTCTTCATACTGTTCTCCACAGTGGTTGTACCAATTTACATCAACAAACACTGGGCCTTAGGATAGAGAGTTCTAATGTTTTGATAAAGATCTATCCTTTTTGGCAGAGACTTAGAGAGTCTTGTCCATATGACCCACTTTCCTCCTCGTCATAAATTCTATACACTCCACAGGAATATAGATGGGCTTCTCACTTCTAGGGTTGATAATCCAGTTCTACCAAGTGGGTATGTGGGGTGTGAATGATAACTCTTCATCTACTTGGTTTGCCCCTTCTGACATGGAACCTTGACCTGAAAGAAAAGTTAGGATAGAGGCCCACAGTATTTTCAGCTTGCTATAGCTACTTACTTGAAAATGAGTTTCTACAATATGTGGTGGGGGACAGAGAATGAAAAGATGCATAAGCTTGTCTCTCCAGGGTTGAAACTATGATTTCATAATGGAAATAGAAAAGAGAGAGATTGTCGTCTATACTGCACACACACCCAGAGTAGTGTTGTCACTCAAATAACAATGCTGGGAGTTGAAGAGTACAGCCTCATATGAATTCAGGTTGTAAGCTTTCAGACCCCAACACAGGCAATCAAAAGCCCTTTGCTTGGCCGGACACATGGGAGGGAAAGCTACCTCCCCACCTGAGAAGTGGTGCACTGTCAACAGATTGCAGCGTTAGAGAGGAGTTGCAGTCAAGGGACTAAGGTGACCTTGGTCAGCCATGCTCATTATACATATTTGGCCTTCCTAACCAAGGTGCCTCCTCTCAGTGACTTTCATATCTGGGGGCCTCCACTGGGCACTTTTCAGGCACTTCTTTCTGAGATCTCCTTATAAGGCATCCTTTAACTTAGATATATTATTATCCCTTCACTGACTCAGTACTTTTGAGTCTGACTATTCTAGAACTTTCCCCTTCTTCTGAGACATAGTCTAAGGTCCATAAATCCATAGGAAAAGGTTGGTTCAGGGCTCTTTGGCAGAAAAATGATTCCCACCCATCTCCCATCCACTTGCACTGCCATTGCCATCTGACTGATGTCAGCCTGTATACTTTTCCCTGGGAAAAAATGGGAATATCAAGCCGAAGCCAGCACATTTTTCCTTTAGTCTCTTGTCTGCACTATTACGTTAGGTTGAACAAATGCTATCAGTTTGACTTTTGTCATAATAGATCACCAAATAAACCAACTTGGTGCTAGACAGCGGTGGCGAGTAATGGGGGCAGAAGGTTCCATACATAATCGGCTCAAATGTCAGAGATTCATGTCTTTTCTTACTGAGATTTAGTTTCTAAATTTTCTCACAAGAAAGTTTTTTCCATTTGTATATACATTTTGGACAGTTTCCATAGATTTTTACTGGGACTGTTTTCTATAATTTTTGCCAAACAGGTTGTCAGTTTTGTAGAATGAGAGTCTTACTCTATCACCCAGAAGATATATTTAAATTTCTGAGCTATATTTTCCCTTGCTAAGGTGTTAATTATGGTTAATCACTGCACATGCAAATTGTTCTCTTAAAAAACAAAGTTTTGGAAATTCTCAAACCAAAAAAAAAAAAAAAAAAGGTAGAAATGATGCAATGTCAAAAGGATAAAAGCAAAATTGATTGTTTGAGCTTGATAAAATTAAATACAAATGAAGACCAGACTGCATATTTCCTGAGCAGTTAAACCATTTAAGCCACAGGTGCAAAAACCAGAGAGTAGCCTGGTTTCATGAATATAAGTGAAGCTTTGTCAGTGAACTTAAGTCATCTTTCTAAAAATGTATATAAGATATTGATTTTCTCCCATTGGCCAGAATACTGGAGTGGATAGCCTGTCCCTTCTCCAGGGGATCTTCCCAACCCAAGGATTGAACTCAGGTCTCCTGCATTGCAGGTAGATTCTTTATCAGCTGAGCCACAAGGGAAGCCCAAAAATACTGGAGTGGGTAACCTATCCCTTCTCCAGCAGATCTTCCACCCAGGAATTGAACAGGGTCTCTCCTGCACTGCAGATGGATTCTTTACCAACTGAGCTATGAGGGAAGCTCATTCTTTAAAAAACTTATGTATTTATTTGGCTGCACTGGGTCTTAGTTGCAGCACACGGATCTTTGATCTTTGGTTGAATGCAGCATGCAGGATCTTTACTTTAGGTACTTGCAAACTTTCCCTGGTGGCTCAGCCTGTAAAGAATCCGCCTGCAATGTGGGAGACCTGAGTTCAATCCCTGGGTTGAGAAGATCCCCTGGAGAAGGAAATGGCAACCCACTCCAGTATTCTTGCCTGGGAAATCCCATGGACAGAGGAGCCTGGTGGGCTACAGTCCATGGGGGTCGAAAGAGTCGGACATGAACTGAGTGACTAAGAACACACAACATGCAAACTCTTCGTTGTAGTATGTGGATCTGATTCCCTTAATTGAGGGTTGGAAACCCTAGCTCTGTGCATTGGGTTCGAGGGAGTCTTAGCACTGGACCATGAGGGGAAGGCCCAAGATGATTTTAACCAATTCCTACTGTTGGAAACCCTCACTGTAAGAATCAATCATAGTAAAGGTTAAACAACTTCCTCTTTTCACTTGATAAAGCCAATCCTGTAACGTATGCTCCTGAGCTTTCATATCAGTTTTAATTTTTGATGCTACTGGTTGGTGAACTGTTCTTTAGCACAATAAACTGTTACGATTCATGGTTTGGTGGTTTTAAATTTGTATTTCTGGATTTCTGACTGGTCTACGATATACATTTATTTGTTGTTGCCCTGACGGCAGTAAGTGTGGCAAAGGACCCAGGGTATACCATTGAAACCTAATGCTGTTATGTGACAAGTACATGATCCAAGTGTAGGTTACATAATATGATGCTGTACTTTTTAAATAGATTCTCTTACATAGTCCAAAAATGCTTTCACACTTTCATGAGTTCTCCTTAGGATGACAAATTTGAAGTTGTTTGCCAGTACACAAGGGAAGTGACACTCTTCAACAAATAGAAACAACAATAGACTTCTTCCAGAGCTTGATACTTGAGTGGGTCCCCATTGCCAACTCCACTGCAGTGTGATGTTTTTCGATGAAATAGGGGAGGACTATGTTTTTATCATTCAGAATTTCTGGTATGAAACCACTTATTTATACATTTACTGACTGAAGGACATCTTGATTATTTTCAGGTTTTGGAAATTACAAATAAAGCTTCTGTCAGCATCCATGTGAAGGTTTTTGTGTGGACATATGTTTACAGCTAATTTGGTAAAAAGCAAGGAGTGAAATTGCTGGATCATATGGTAAGTGCCCAGCTGACTTCCAAAGTAGCTATGTCGTCCCATAAGAAATCAATGAGAGTTTCTATCATTCCACATCCACACCAGCATTTGTGGTTTACAGTGTTCTAGTTTTTTTTTTTTTTGTTTGTTTTTTTTTTTGCCATTCTAATAGCTATACAGTGGAGAAGGAAATGGCAACCCACTCCAGTATTCTTGCCTGGAGGATCCCAAGGACAGAGGAGTCTGGTGAGCTGCTGTCCATGGGGTTGCACAGAGTCGGACATGACCATAGTGACTTAGCAGCAGCAGCAGCAGCTATATAGTGGCATCTCATTGTTGTTTTAGCTTTCAATTTCTTAATGACATCTGATGTGGAGCCTCTTTTCACAAAGTTATTTGCCCCCTGTATATCTTCCCTGGGCTTTCCTTCATTTTTTTCCCCTTCAAATTTTGCCACTTAGTTTATCCCACTCATATTAAAAAAAAATATCTATTTTACATGTACATACTATAATCTTCTGATGATTGTTAACTTCTGATTCTTAATTGTGTAATCAGGCCTTTACTGTCTGCAAAACTCCTCATTATGTACTTGGGAACACTGGTTTCCTAGCAGTACTGGCTCTATTCCTCTAAAAAGTAGAAAAGTCCCCTATTCATGACACTTGCCTAGCTTTCTCAAATTATGGAATTGTATGTTATTGGAGGCCAACATGGATGACTCTTCAGCATTTTTAACTGTTAATTCTATTTGATCATGAAATTTAAGATATACAGGTATTAAATTTTGTTTTCAAAGCAGATAATAAATATGAACTATTGAAGTCCTTGTGGAATATTGAAGTTGAATAGTCACAGGACTATTGAAATTGATATTTTAATCACCCAGCATAGGCGCTTGAAGATCGGTGGAGAAATAACTACAGAAAGAATGAAGAGATGGAGCCAAAGCAAAACAACACCCAGTTGTGGATGTGACTGGTGATAGAAGCAAGATCCGATGCTATAAAGAGCAACAGTGCATAGGAACCTGGAATGTTAGGTCCATAAATCAAGGCAAATTGAAAGTGGTCAAACAGGAGATGGCAAGAGTGAACTTCGACATTCTAGGAATCAGAGAATGAAGATGGACTGGAATGGGTGAATTTAACTCAGATGACCATTACGTCTACTACTGTGGTCAGGAATTCCTTAGAAGAAATGGAGTAGCCATCATGGTCAACAAAAGAGCCCGAAAAGCAGCACTTCGATGCAATCTCATAAACGATAGAATGATCTCTGTTTGTTTCCAAGGCGAACCATTCACTATCACGGTAATCCAAGACTGTGCCCCAATTAGTAACACTGAAGATGCTGAAGTTGAACGGTTCTATGAAGACCTACAAGACCTTTAAGAAATAACACCCAGAAAAGATGTCCTTTTCATTATAGGGGACTGGAATGCAAAAGTAGGAAGTCAAGAAACACCTGGAGTAACAGGCAAATTTGGCCTTGGAGTACAGAATGAAGCAGGGCAAAGGCTAATAGAGTTTTGCCAAGACAACGCACAGGTCATAGCAAAGACCCTCTTCCAAAAACACAAGAGAACACTCTACACATGGACATCACCAGATGGTCAACACCAAAATCAGATTGATTATATTCTTGAGGCCAAAGATGGAGAAGCTCTATACAGTCAGCAAACACAAGACAGGGAGAGGACTGTGGCTCAGATCATGAATTCCTTATTGCCAAATTCAGACTTAAATTGAAGAAAGTAGGGAAAACCACTAGACCATTCAGCTATGACCTAAATAAAATCCCTTATGACTACATAGTTGAGTGAGAAATAGATTTAAGGAACTAGATCATATAGACAGAGTGCCTGATGAACTATGGACAGAGGTTTGTGACATTATACAGGAGACAGGGACCAAGACCATCCCCAAGAAAAAGAAATGCAAAAAAGCAAAATGTGTGTGTGAAGATGCCTTTCAAATAGCTGTGAAAAGAAGAGAACCGAAAAGCAAAGGATAAATGGAAGATATTCCCATTTGAATGCAGAGTTCCAAAGAAAAGCAAGGAGAGATAAGAAAGCCTTCCTCAGCGATCAGTGCAAAGAAATAGAGGAAAACAACAGAACGGGAAAGACTAGAGATCTCTTCAAGAAAATCAGAGATACCAAGGGAACAGTTCATGCAAAGATGGACTCAATAAAGGACATAAATGGTATGGACCTAACAGAAGCAGAAGATATTAAGAAGAGGTGGCAAGAATACACAGAAGAAATTGTACAAAAAAGATCTTCACAACCCAGAAGATCACGATGATATGATCACTCACCTAGAGCCAGAAATCCTGGAATGTGAAGTCAAGTGGGCCTTAGAAAGCATCACTATGACGAAGTTAGTGGAGTGACGGAATTCCAGTTGAGCTATTTCAAATCCTGAAAGATAATGCTGTGAAAGTACTGCACTCAATATGTCAGCAAATTTGTAAAACTCAAGCAGTGGCTACAGGACTGGAAAAGGTCAGTTTTCATTCCAATCCCAAAGAAAGACAATGCCAAAGAATGCTCAAACTACCACACAACTGCACTCATCTCGCACACTAGTAAAGTAATGCTCAAAATTCTCCAAGCCAGGCTTCAGCAATACGTGAACCGTGAACTTCCAGATGTTCAAGCTGGTTTTAGAATAGGCAGAGGAACCAGAGATCAAATTGCCAACATCTGATGGAACATCAAAACAGCAAGAGAGTTCCAGAAAAAACATCTAATTCTGCTTTATTGACTATGCCAAATCTTTTGACTATGCGGATCACAATAAACTGTGGAAAATTCTTCAAGAGCTGGGAATACCAGACCACCTGACCTGTCTCTTGAGAAACCTGTATGCAGGTCAGGAAGAAACAGTTAGAAGTGGACATGGAACAACAGACTGTTTCCAAATCGGAAAAGGAGTACGTCAAGGCTGTATATTGTCACCCTGCTTATTTAGCTTATATGCAGAGTACATCTTGAGAAACGTTGAGCTGGATGAAGAACAAGCTGGAATCAATATTGCTGGGAGAAATATCAATAACCTCAGATATGCAGATGACACCACCCTTATGGCAGAAAGTGAAGAAGAACTAAAGAGCCTTTTGATGAAAGTGAAAGATGAGAGTGAAAAAAATTGACTTAAAACTCAACATTCAGAAAACTAAGATCATGGCATTCGGTCCCATTACTTCATGGCAAATATATGGGGAAACAGTGGAAACAGTGGCTGAATTTATTTTCCTGGGCTCCAAAATCACTGCAGATGGTGATTTCAGCCATGAAATTAAAAGGCACTTACTCCTTGGAAGGAAAGTTATGACCAACCTAGATAGCATATTAAAATGCAGAGACATTACTTTGCCAGCAAAGGTCCGTCTAGTCAAAGCTATGGTTTTTCCAGTTGTCAAGTATGGATGTGAGAGTTGGACTATAAAGAAAGCTGAGTGAAGAAGAATTGATGCTTTTGAAACATGGTGTTGGAGAAGACTCTTGAGAGTTCCTTGGACTGCAAGGAGATCCAACCAGTCCATCCTAAAGGAGATCAGTCCTGGGTGTTCATTGGAAGGAGTGATACTGAAGTTGAAACCCCAATATTTTGGCCACCTGATGGAAAGAGCTGATTCATTGGAAAAGATACTGATGCTGGGAAAGATGAGGGCCACAGGAGAAGGGGACCACAGAGGACGAGATGGTTGGATGGCATCACCGACTCATTTGACACGAGTCTGAGTAAACTCCGGGAGTTTGTGATGGACAGGGAGGCATTGCTTGCTGCATTCCATGGGGTCGCAGAGTCGGACACCACTGAGCCACTGAACTGAACTGAGAGCATGATGTCTACTCATCATTTGGTCCTATATCTATCCTGTGATGGAAGAATATCTTCAAGAATTAGCTTTTAAACTTAGTTGACCTAAATTCTCAGTGAAAAATGTATCTCACCTGTCAACCTGTATACATAAACATATGAAAAAAAATTACCATAAATTTCCTTCTTTTGCTATGAACAAGGCACTCTGATATATTCTAGTCTATTCAATTTCCTTTGAAAAAAATGTTGATCACAACAAACTCAATTCTTTTAAAGACTCACCATCGGGTTTCCAATAGTGATTCTGTATTTTAGGAGATTCTTAAGAATACATATATGGCAGAATATCAACATAAAAAATTTGTAATTCTTCTATGGGTGATATGTCTTTTCTCTTTCTTTTGTTAATACTAGTTTTTTTAAATTGGCCTTTCTTATTAGTATTTCATTATATCTAATTGTGATTTTATTTGCATTTTCCTAGTGGGTGATGATATTTACCATCTTTTACTGTTTATTTGCAATCATTATACCCACTTAGAAGAAATGTTGGTTTTTAATTTTTATGAGATCCAGTTTATGATTATTTTTTTCTTTTTATAGGTTGTGTTTTGGTGTCCATTCTAAGAATTCCTCATTACCCCTAGATCCTGAAAAATGTTTTGCATACTTCTTTTCCTAAAATGTTTATAATTTTATATTTTTTATTTGATTTTCATGATCCATTGATTTTTAACTTCTCTTTTATAAGCTTTGAAGTTTTAGGTAGATGTTCAATTTTCCCCTATGATGTCCAGTTTTCTATGCACCATTTGTTGACAAGGCTACCCTTCTTCATGAGAACTGCTCTTGCAATATATTTTTTTTAAGAAAATTGTTTGACACTCTCCGACATAAATCACAGCAGGAATCCTCCATGACCCCCTCCCCCCCAAGAATATTGGAAATAAAAGCAAAAAAAACAAATGGGACCAATTAAAATTAAAAGCCTTTGCAACAACAAAGGAAACTATACAAGGTGAAAAGACAGCTTCCAGAATGGGAGAAAATAATTAGCAAACGAAGCAACAGACAAACATTCATCTCAGAAATATACAACAACTCCTGCAGCTCAATTCCGAAAAATAAATGAACCCAAACAAAAATGGGCCAAAGAACTAAACAGAACATTTCTCCAAAGAAGACATACTGATGGCTAACAAACACATGAAAAGATGCCAACTCACTCATTATTAGAGAAGATGCAAATCAAAACCACAATTGATACATACAACACCATCACCCCCCAGAATGGCTGCTATCCAAAAGTCTACAAGCAATAAATGTCTGGAGAGGGTGGGAGAAAAGGACCCTCTTACACTGTTGGTGGGAATGCAAACTATACAGCCACTATGAGAGAAACAGTGTGGAGAATTCCTTAAAAAACTGGGAAAAGATCTGTCCATATGACCCAGCAATCCACTGCTAGGCCATACACACTCAACCGATGAAACCAGAATTGAAGAGAGATTCGTGTACCCCAATGTTCATAGCAGTACTGTTTATCATTGCCCAGGACATGGAAGCAAACCTAGATGTCCATCGACAGATGAATGGATAAAGAAGATGTGGTACATTATACACAATGGAATATTACTCAGCCATGAAAAAAATACTTTTTGAATCAGGTTTCATATTCGAGTGGATGAAACTGGAGCCCATTAAATACAGAGGTTAAGTGATCCAGAAAGAAAAGCCAATACATATACTAATGCATGTATATGAATTTGACAGATGGTAGTGGTAACTCTATATGTGAGACAAGAATAAGAGACACAGATGCATATCACAGTCCTGTGGACCTTACTAAAGATGAGAAGGTGAGGGTGGGACATCTGGGACAATAACATTGAAACAGTATATTGTCATATGTGAAGCGGAACACCATTCCTTGTTTTAATGCATGGACAGATGCACAGGATGGAGCGTTGGGATGACACAGAGGGATGGGAAGGGAAAGGGAGGTGGTAGGAGGGTTGCGGGAGGGGGAAGCGCATGTAAAAACCCCATGGCTGATTCATGTCAATGTATGGCAAAAACTACTACAATATTGTAAAGTAATTAGCCCCCAACTAAAATAAATAAAATAAAATAAAAGAATATTGGTTTGAGCATATTTGTGTGGATCTACTTCTGGATATTCCATTAATTTCCTATTGATCTATGAATCTGACCCTTCATTATTTCACACTATTTCAATTATTATAGCTATGTAATCAGAATTTTAATATCAAGTTAAATGTTTTTCACCCACTTTCTTCTTCCTTGTCCAATATAATTTAAGCAATTTTCATACAAATATAATAATAAGGTTGTATATAACTATAAAAATTCTTATGTGATAGGAATATGTATAAATGCAGAGATTAGATATGGGTAGAATTGGCATCCTATACGATGTTAAAGTTCCAACCACATGGTCTCACAATTTATTTAGGCCTTTGATTTTTTTCATAGATATCTATCATTTCCAGTATACAGATCCGTATATATTAAATGTATATTTAAGAATTTCACTGTCCTTTGGAATATTAATATAAAGGTTATATGTGATGAATTTTAGAATATCATTTAATAGTTTTCCTTTTTATATTGTGTCTAATTTTGCATCAGAGTAATAGTAGCCTCAAAATACATTGGATAGCATTCCCTTTTCTTTCATTTTTCTGGAATAGATTGTGTGTAAATATGATACTTCTTTAAAGTTTTTGATAGAATTCCCCAGTGAAATCATCTCAACTTAGAAATTTTTTGAGTCAAATTTAAATTATAAGTCAATTTTATTAAATTGTTAAAAGGCTATTTATGTTAGATTATTTTATCTTTTGTGAGAATTTGTATATTTCTGTGGTTTTTGAGAATTCAAATGTCAAATTTATTGAAAATAATGTTGTTTGGGCATTCTGTGGTAATTATTTTCCAATTAAACTATGTTTACCTTGTTTATTCAGGAAATTAAGTAAACTGATAATGAAAAGAAAATGAGTAAAGAGGTGCAGTGCATCTTTTAAAAATTGAACTATAGTAGATTTTATAACATTGTGTTAGATTCAGGTATAAGGCAAAGTGAATCCAATTATGTTTTTTTCAGATTGTATTCCATTATTTGTCATTACAAGATACAGAATAAATTCGTGCGCTATAACAGTAAACACTAATTATCTATCTTTTATATGTATATGTACTAATTTAAATCCCAAACTCCTAATTTGTCCCTCTTTTCTCCCTCTCCCCATTGATAACCATAAGTTTGTTTTCTAAGTGTCAGTGAGCTGTTTCTGTTTTGTATATAGATTCATTTGTATTATTTGATAAAGCACATAAAGTAATATCACATCCTTTAGTGCTTTATCATGGAAATATTTTAATGATAAATTAGATAAAAATTTGGTGAAATTTTTATTGAGATATAATTGATATGCTGTTCGTTCAGTTTCCTTTATGTCGAGTCCAGACTTTTTGTGACCCTGTGAACTGTAGCACACCAGTCTCCTCTGTCCTCCACTATCTCTCAGAGTTTGCTCAAATTCATGTCCATTGAGTCTGATGCTATCTAACCATATAAATTCCCTAGACTCCTTTTCTCCTTTTCCTCAATCTTTCCCAGCATCAAGGTCTTTTCCAATGAGTGAGCTCTTCGCATCAGGTGGCCAAAATATTGGAGCTTCAGCTTCAGCATCAGTCCTTCCAATGAATATTCAGGTTGATTTCCTTTAGGATTGACTGAGTTGATCTCCTTGCTAGTCCAAGAGACTCTCAAGAGTCTTCTCCAACACCACAGTTCAAAAGCATCAATTTCTCATGCTCAGCGTTTTTTTGTTTTTTTTTTTTATGTCCAACTCTTACATCCATACATGACTACTGGAAAAACCATATCTTGACTATACGGACCTTTGTCGGCAAAATGATGTCTCTGCTTTTTAATACACTGTCTAGATTGTCATAGCTTTCATTCCAAGGAGCACGCGTCTTTCATTTACTGCTGAAATCCTCGATCAGAAGTGATTTGGAGCCTAGATAATAAATCTGTCACTGCTTCCCACTTTTCCCCCTTCTATTTCCCATGAGTGATGGGACTGGATTTCCATGATCTTAGTGTTTTAGTTGAGTATAACTGAATATACAACACAATACATAGTTACAGGATATACAACATAATGATTTCAATATTTGTATATATTTGCACCACCGTAAGTCGAGTTATCATCTACATACTGTGCATAATACAGAATTTTTTCTGTACAGACAATTTTTAAGATATTCTTATATGCAACTTTCAAATAGGCAATACCAGTATTAACCTAACTGTAGTTGCCATCCGTGCATTGCATCAACATGATTTACTCATTTTATAACCAGAAATTCATACATTTTACCCCACTTCAACCATCTTTGCCCATCCACCTAATCACTCTCACTTCTGGCAACCACTGTTTTTTACCTTAAATATGAGCTTATTTTTCTGTTTTTTTTGATTCCACATAATAGTTGAATCATATGGTTCTTGTTTTTGACTTAGTTCACTTAGTGTAACAATCTCAAGGTCCTTCTATGTTTTTGCAAATAGCAAAATTTCATTCTTTTTAAAAGCTGAATAATATTCCCTCTGTATGTGTGTATATATGTATGTGTATCACATTTTCTTTATCATTCAACCTAACAATGGACACTTACCTTGGCTGTTGTAAATAATGCTGCAGTGAATTTTGGAACGTGTACTTCTGTTCAAGTTGGTATTCTTGTTATCTTCAATATATATACCCAGAAATGGAATTGCCAACACACATATCTCTATTTTAGTTTTTTTGAGGCACCTAATATTGTTTTCCATAATGCTGTACTAATTACTTTTTAACACCAAGAGTGTACAAGGGTTTCCTTTTTTCCTACATCTTCGTCCAACACATTATTCCCTGTCCTATTTGATATCACCATTCTGACAAATATAAGGTTATTTCTCCATTGTGATTTTGATTTGCATTTCCTTGATGAGTAGTGAATGTTGTGTATCCTTTCCATGTACCACTTTGTTTATAAGTTTGTCAATTTTTTAAGAGTCACTTTTTGTGCATTGATTTCCCTACTATTTCCTGTTTTTTTTATAAATTAGTTTATTTATCTATTTTTTAACTTTACAATATTGTATTGTGTTTTATGCCAATCAGCATTAACTTGAATCCACCATGTGCCGTACATTGTTCCCCTTCCAGAACCCCCCTCCTCACCTCCCTCCCCATCCCATCCTCAGGGTCTCCGTTGCACACCCCGAGCAACCCTGTTCATGCATCAAAAACGACTGGGGTTCGTTTCACATATGATAAGTTGGCATACTTCAATTGGCATTCCTCCCATATCATCCAGCCCTCGCCCTCTCCCATAAGTCCATAATACTGTACTATATATCTGTGTCCCCTTTTGGCTGTCTCACATACGGGTTACTTGACCGATTTACTAAATTGCATATAATGTGTGTTAATAAACTTTATTGTGTTTTTCTTCTGGCTTACTTCACTCGTATAAAATAGGCTCCAGTTTCTTCCACCTCATTTAGAACTGATTTCAAATGTATTCTTTTTTAATGGCTATAATTTTTTATTTCACTTATTATCATCCTGATTGTCTTTATTGTTTCCTTAATTCCATCAGGAATTTTCAACATATATTTAGGAAATAAAATGTATTTCCCATGTATTGTTTAGGATTATATCGTTTTTGGAAAATTTCTGTGTTTTTTTTTTTTCTGCTATAGATTACTAGCTTGATAATATTATGAGAAAGAAATAATATACAAAAGTGTATTCTGGCTGTGTTGAAGATAGACTGTTCTCTAAACATCAATAAGATTCTATTATTTGATGTGTTTCCTGCAATCATTTTATATTTTTGCTTGTTTTTTCTCAAATTTAGTAAGTTCTATAATTTGCAGAAATGGGGTGTTGAAGTCATCATCTATAACGTGAATGTCCTATTTCTGGCCTTTTACGTTTCTATCAGTTTTTACTAATTTATTTAACCTTCATTGATTGTTTGCACAGAAATTTAATATCATTGTTATCCTCTCGTGTTATATTGATCAATTTTATCATTACATAATGTTCTTCTTTGTAATATTTTTGTTTCTAAAGTCTACTTTATCTGATTCTAATATAGCCATACCTGCTTTAATTTATTAATGTTTATGCGGTACAGGGCATACCTCCATTTTTAATGTACTTCTTTTTTATTGAACTTCACTGATATCATGGTTTTTTACAATTGAAAGACTTGTGACAAGCTTGCAGTAAACAATTCTATTGATACCATTTTTCCAACAACATTTGCTCACTTTGTGTCTCTGTGTCACATTTTGGTAATTCTTGCACATATACATTTTTCAATTATTATTGTATTTTTATGATGATCTGTGATCAGTGATCTTTGATGTTACTATTGTAATTGTTTTGGGGTGCCACAAGTGCGACCCATATAAGATAGCAAACTTCACTGATAAATGTGTGTGTTTCTGACTGCTCCACCAACTAGCCATTTTCCTCCCTTCTCTTTCTTCTCAGGCCTCCCTATTCCCTGAGACACAGCAATATTGAAATTAGACAATTAATAACCAATATTGTTGTTGTTTCAGTCACTAAGTCATGTCCAACTCTTTGCAATCCCATGGACTATAGTACTTAGGTTTTGCGTCCTTCACTAAGCTCCCTGAGTTTGCCTCAGACTAATGTCCATTAAGTCGATGAGGCATCCAACTATCTCATTACCCTCTGTGACCTTTTTGAACCCTCCTACCTCAATCTTCCCAGCATCAGGTCTTTTCCAATGAGTCAGTTCTTCACATCAGGTGGCCAAAGTATTGAGCTTCAGCTTCAGCATCAGTCCTTCCAATGAATATTCAGGGTTGATTTCCTTTAGGATTGACTGGTTTGATCTCCTTGCAGTCCAAGGGACTCTCAAGAGTCTTCTCCAACACCACAGTTCAAAAGCATCAATTCTTCGGTGCTCAGTCGTTTTGATTTATGTCCAACTCTCACATCCATACATGACTACTGGAAAAACCATAGCTTTGACTAGACAGACCTTTGTTGGCAAAGTGATGTCTCTGCTTTTTAATTCACTATCTAGGTTTGTCATAGTCCCCCCCCCCCCCCTTTCTTCCAAGTGAGACAAGGTCTTTTTAATTTTGTAGCTTCAGTCACCATCCATAGTTATTTTGGAGCCCAAGAAAATAAAATCTGCCATTGTTTTCATATTTTCCCCATCTATTTGCCATGAAGTGATGGGCCAAGATGCCGTATCTTTAGTTTCTTGAATGCCTGAATTTTAAACCAGCTTTTCCACTCCTGTCTTTCACCCTCATCAAGGAGATTCTTCAGTCCCTCTCACTTCTGCCTTTAGAGTGGTATCATCTCATATTTGAGGTTATTATTCTCCCAGCTATCATATTCCAAGCTTCAATTCATCCATCTGCAGCATTTTCTCATGATGTACTCTACATATAGGGGTTTCCCAAGTGGCTCAGTAGGTAAAGAATCCACCTGCAGATGCAGGAGTCCCAGGGATGCAGGTTTGATCCCTGGTCGGGAAGATCCCCTGGAGAAGGCATGGCAACCCACTCCAGTATTCTTGTTGGAGAATCCCATGGACAGAGGAGCCTGGCGGCTACAGTCCAATAGGGTTGCAAAAGAGTCAGACCACAACTGAAGCGACTAAGTGCACATGCACTCTACATATAGGTTATATATGCAGAGGTTGCACTATACAAAACTTGCTGTACTCCTTTCCCAATTTGAACCAGTCCTATTAGTTTCATGTCTGGTTCTAGCTGTTGCTTCTTGATCTGCATACAGGTTTCTCAATAGAAATGGTAAGGTGATTCTGGTATTCTCATACTAAGAATTTTTCACGGTTTGTTGTGATCCACAGTCAACAGCCTTCATGTAGACAATGAAGCAGAAAGTAGATTTTTTGGAATTCCCTTGCTTTTTCTATGATCCAGAGGATGTTGGCAATTTGATCTCTGGTTCCTCTGCCTTTTCTAAACCCAGCTTGTACATCTGGAAGTTCTTGGTTCACATAACTCTGAAGCCTAGCTTGAAGGATTTTTGAGCATTCCTTGCTAGCATGTGAAATGAGCACAATTGTATGGTAGTTTGAAACATTCCGTTGGCATTGCTTTCTGTAAGCAAAAACAAGAAATTGTAAGCAAAACTTGACCTTTTCCCAGTCCTGTAACTATCACTGATGCTTTTCAAATTTGCTGCTATATTTGAATGCAGTCACTATTAACAACATCATCTTTGGGATTTGAAATAGTTCACTTGGAATTCATTACCTACACTAGCTTTGTAGGTAGTAATGCTTCCTAAGACCCACTTGACTTCACACTCCAGGATGCGCTCTAGGTGAGTGATCACACCATTGTGGTTATCTGGGTCATTAAGACCTTTTTTGTACAGTTCTTCTGTGTATTCTTGCCACTTTTTCTTAATCTCTTCTGCTTCTGTTAGGTCCTTACCATTTCTGTCCTTTATTGTGCCCATTTTTGCATGAAATGTTCCATTGGTATCTCCAATTTTCTTGAAGAGATCTCTAGTCCTTCCCATACTATGTTTTCCATTGTATTATTATTTATTATTTATTTATTATTTGCATTGCTCACTTAAGAAGGCCTTCTTAGCTCTCCTTGCATTCTCTAGAACACTCCATTCAGTTGGGTATATATTTCACTTTCTCCTTTGCCTTTCACTCTTCTTTTCTCAGTTATTTGTAAGACTTCCTTAGACAACCATTTTGCTTTATCATATTCTTTTTCTTGGGATGGTTTTGTCACCACCTCCTTTACAATGTTACAAACCTCTGTCCACAGTTCTTCAAGCACACTGTCTATTAGACATATCCCTTGGAATCTATTTTTTCACCTGTATCTGTACAATCCTAAGGGATTTAATTAGGTCATATCTGGAATGGATCTAGTGTTTTACCCTACTTTCTTCAATTTAAGCCTGAACTCTTGCAGTAAGGAGCTCATATCTGAGCCACAATCAGCTTGAGGTCTTATTTTTGCTGACTATTAGAAGATTCTCAATGATCTCAAAATATTCACAATAAAAAGAAGAGTTGTACAGCTCTCATTTTCAATCAAAAACTAGAAATACGCTTTGTGAAGAAGGCATGTAAAAAGCCAGTGTTATGTTGAAACCTAAACGTTGAACCAAACAGCTATCCAGTCAGCTAGTTGTAATGCAAAGCTTAAGCTAAACTAAAAATGAACATTTCCAGTTGGAATACTAAAGGATGAAAAGCAGACTAATCCATAGTATTGACATGAAGAAAGTTTTAGTATCTAGTTAGAAGAACAAATCAGTCACAACATTCCTTGAGCCAAAGTCTAATCCCTACAAGCACCTAACTCTATTCCACAAAGAGGTTCAAATGTTCTACATTCAAAGGAGTTTAAAATTGATTCTAACCCTCACAGATGACTTGAGGGATTCCAAGACCTCAGTGGAGAAAGTAACTGCAGATGTGGTGGAAATAGCAAGAAAAATTAGTGTGAAAGTGATAGTCACTCAGTCATGTCCGACTCTTGTGACCCCATGGACTGTAGCCCACCAGGCTCCTCTCTCCATGGAATTTTCAGGCAAGAATACTGGAGTGGTGCCAAAAAATATCCTCATCCATAGAAATTAAAGGAAAGTCACTCTTTTGTAATCAGACAGTCAATAGAATTGTCTGAATAGGAAGAAGATAGCATCTTACTACAGTCCTGCCCATTACACCACCATATACAATCATGTCTCACTTAATGTACACTCTGTCTTAATCACCTGATCCTATACGGTAGTTGTAATACTTTGAGGAAATAAGGAATCAACAGAAAGGTAAATGGTATAACCATAGTACTTGATGCCTATAATTTTTCCTGATATTATTCTTTTGCTTTACCATAAATTCTAGATTTCTTTCCCTATCTTCAGAATACAATCCTGGTCTGAGTGTCTGCCAAGTTGAGAGACCTAGACCTTCACTCTAAAAGATTTAATCCTCTGGATACCTTGCCCTTATCAGTCTGCCATTGCTGCAATTTTCTCTTACTAATTTAATATCCAGTATGGAAGCACGAATGGAATCTGAATGACTATCCCCCATTATGGGGCAGTAATCATAGCTCTTAGGTGAAATACTTCAGTTACCACTACTGGTATGTAAGACTTTTCTTTGGCCTACCTGTTCTACTTGTCGAAGAAACCCAAAGAGAACCCATTTTCATAGCCATAAAATTTTGATTTTATAGGCCTCCTTCTTGTTCACTAATGGAAGCTGCTTCTGTGGAAACGGGACCATGAACCTAAAGTTTGCTGGAAAAGAAATCACAAATTCCTCAATTGCTGGTGAGTGTGCCATTTCTACTCCTACCACTTTGCTCTATTATAATTGTGTCTATCTTTAGGGGAACAGCACATTAAAATTTACATTAGCTTAAAGGATAAATTATATCCTGAAGAAGAGTATAACATCTGAGATTAATTTCCAAAGCCCAAGTACCTTAGTTCGCACTCATAAAGAACTGTTTCCAATGTTCCAAAGGCTGGAGGCTTTCTGGTGATATAATATATTGGTATAAGCAATGAATTCTGTTATCATTGCTAACTGTGTCAGCATTTTTTGCCTAAAAACAAATAAACAGACAAGCAAACAACAACAAAACTGGCCCCCTTGTTCCAAGGTTGTGTAATGTGGGGCTCCAGGGTGGTAAATTTGACACTATGTGCGTCCCTGAGTAGTAATGCTAACAGAAACATGTGAACAGATAAAACATATCCCCATACTGAGAATTCATGTCACTCTTGGTAAGGACCATCCCACTCTTGTGGAAAGAGTTTTATTGTAATCAACTTTCTCACCATGTGTCCTGGTTGTGTCTCTTTGAAGGGATTACTTATATTAAGAGCCCAGTCTCAGTCCTTTTCTGTTTACAGATCAATATTTAGCAGTTGGAAATAGGTAGATTGGCCTTGATGAGATTAAATCCATGCTTGTGAGCCTAACATAAATTGCCACTTTTTGTTACCATGTGTCATGGTTTTATAGCACTCCTCCCCAAAATATATGCCCACATCAAATTCCCTAGAACTGTAAATTGTTACATTAAATGGAAAAATGATCTTTGCATATGCAATAAGATAAGCGGAACTTGAGGTCAGTGTGAAATTATCAGGGTGGGTTCCTGAATTCCTTTGACAATTGTGTTATACACACAGTAGAGGCATAGACAGGAGAGGAGGAGGCAATGTGAAGGAGGCAGAGATGGAAGTAATGCAGCAACACACCAATGAAGGCCACAGATTGCCAGCAATCTCCAAAGGCCATGAAAGAGATATAAAATCAATTTTTCTCCAAAGCTTTGGGAGAGAGTACAACCTGGTTGATATCTTGATTTTAGACTGCTGATCTCCTTAATTGTGAGGAAAATAAATTTCCATTGTTTTTAGCCACCAAATTCGAGGTGATTTTTTTTAAGGCTGGCCTAAAAAAACTTATACTATGATTACCATATTCATAATTTCATTCTCTAAGCAATGGGTTGGCAGAGAAGATAAACTAGAATAAATCCACTAAAACAGTCATTCAATCCACTAGTTTGCTCAACGCCTCCTGCACAGTGGTCTCAGGTGAGCATTGACTTGAGACAATGATCTGCACACTTTGTTCCTACTCCTGTAGTCTCAGTCACATTTATCTCTCTCCGACTTTGTGATCTTCAGTCTTCAAATCTTGCTCATTCCAGACTTCCAGTGATCAGTTAAATTATTTCTCCCTACTTTGGTGGAGAGAGTGCCCTCTGGGGCCTGCTGAGGAAGAAGTTCAGATGATAAGTTTTATGGTCTCCCATAGTTAATCCCTTCTAGCATGTCCATCATTTTTTTGGCTTCTAACTCTTTCCTTGATACCTTGGCAAGGCAGTTCAGACATATATATCTCATTTTCAGTGGAGATTTTCTTTCTTCACATTGACCATAATCCACATAATTTATACATGTAATATGATTGCTGCCCCTGAATGGCTCCCATGGTTAGAAAACACCTCAAACAGAGAGTTAAAGGAAGACCTTAATGTATCTAGAAATTGTTTTCAAGGATTTGGGTCAGGGCACTAGAACAACTGGACAGCCAGGTAATTCCCCTAGCTTTATTTGTTAACAGCTCTGCGATCTGGGGCCATTCCTTTATCCATCTGAGCCTTTATTTCCACATTGAATGTAAGTAATTCAAAATAGTTTACTTTATAATTTGACAGGAAAATTAGGGTAAAGTATATGAATTGCTTAACACAATGCCCAGCACAAAGCTAAAAAACATTGCAAATGAAACCAAGAATCCCTAACTTATTTGACTCCAAGGCCGATTCTTTGAAGAGGGTTAGCAGAAGCCATGTTACACAGCACCATACTTCCATATTCTGTTATTCTAAGACAAGCTTATAGAATTTTAGTTCCCTGACCAGGGATTGAACCCTGGCCCCAGCAATGAAAGCATAGAGTCCTAACTACTGGACGTCAAAGGAATTTCCGGGTTAAAGTCAGTTTAAATGTAACAATGAAACTTGGTAATAATTTCTGATGAATTAATACACAAATAGCATTCAGTTCCTGAAAAACTATATATTCTCTCAAGCATTTAGAAATGGGATTTCTATAAGTTTCTTACTGAAAAGGTCTTTCAAGTGTCCTAATGAATATTTAATTGATTACGCTTAGACATCATCTGATTAATATGTTACGCTTTGCACTTAAAAATGCATATGAAGGAGTGACTATTTACAATTCTTAATTCTGAATTCCACAGTATCTTTCTAATTGAAGTATCTTATGTCCTCCATTAACTTAAATAGTTCAAAGGACTGTTTATGTTGCAAAAGATTTAGAAATGCTTTACGTTGGGCTTGCTTTTACTGTCACTTTAAGTTAGGAAGCAATTAACAAATGACCTCTATTATGTTGTTTCCTTTCTCTTCCAGGCAGTTCACATTAGAGTTCACTACTGGATTGCAGATGACTGTTGTCACCTTGGGAAACTATTAAACCAATCAATTTCCTCCCCAAGGTTGGCATTAACTACTGACATTTTAAGGGCCCAACAGTATTAACGATTCTTGTAATGCTTAAAAATGTTGTCTAAAGCCATTTGTGGCCTGCTTTTGTGTGTTTAAAATGGGATTAGATGAAGTTTGCTTATCAGTGGTGTTATTCCCTTCCACATCTTGCTGATTTGGGGCATACTTTTATAAAATGCTGCTTCTTCTTATGTACCTCTCATGTCTTGGAAAAAAATAAGGGTAAGTATAGGTCCCCAAAAACTTGATTACTGCATTACCTGAAGCAAGTTACTCAAGCTCTCTGAGCTGCAATTTCATTTTTTTTAAAGTAGAGATAATCATGAGCTTATGTGAAGACTAAATTAAATAGCATATGTGAAGAAACAACAAATTTTGCATTTAAACAAGAACCAAAGTGAAACATTGGCTACGCTGTCCCAGGGGGTCTGTCGGCCAGAAATAAGATAAGATTTAATGCTGATAGTCTCTGCAGTCTGGTCCCTGACAGTAGCACGTGAAGTAATTAGTCTGACTTTTTAAACTCCTTCTTTTAGGCAAATAGTTTAGTGTTAACTGTATCCCTTTCTGTTGGACAAGAAGAAGACTTGAAAATATGAGGTCAAAATTGCTGGGAGACTCAATGTGCTTTTCTACTCACTTCCCTGACCTCTTCCTATAGAAACAAACATATAGGGTTCCTGATTTAACAAAGAAATTGAAATTATCACATAGACTGGGAAAATATTTCCCTGTAAAGGCCAGGGCCTGAAATTCCAATTTGTTGTTCAGTTGCCAAGTTGTGTCCAACTCTCCATGACCCCATGGACTGCAGCAGGCCAGGCTTCCCTGTCCCTCACCATCTCCCAAAGTATGCCCTTGTTCATGTCCTGTGCATCGGTGATGCCATTTCATACCATACTCATGCACTCTTTGTGTGCTCAGTGCCATGCCAGAGCTTTGGAGTATCCAAAAGAAATATGACATAGTTTTCTACCAAAGAGAATGAAAACTAGTTTCAGAGATCAGACTAGCATACACAAAGAAATCAACACATAAAAATATACACTAGCTCATAATTATGCATAATCATGCACAGAGCAGATTATAAACTCTTGACAAAAGGGATATGATTGAAAGTGTGGCTAGTTAGGAACTGTTACATGGAAGATACGTGTCTTAAGGTCAAAACTTTGGAAGACACTTACTTTAGACCTTGGTTACATCTTTAGAAATATAGGGGTGGAGTTCTCTTCAATGGCTGTTTAATATTAATCTTTCCACAGACAACCTTTATGGCCCATAACATCTAGATAAATTTAAATCACATGGAACAAGTTATTTCTGGAAACTTCATGGGTACCATAATGAGTGTATGTATAAAAATAGTTTTTGAAATACTACTGATTCTTTTGAATCTGTTTGTTGAAGACATACTCTGTATTTTTCAACATATATGGATAATATCTACGTACTTAAAATATTTTTGTACCGTATCAGTATAAATTTTGGATTTAAGCTTATAAACCATTTATAAAAACCATATTTTGAAGTAGGTATTTTTTTAACTTTGAATTGGGTTCCTGAAAAAGGTGATGAAATGATATCAGTCTAAAATTGTTTCATAGGGAGGAAAAATATTATAATGAAGGGCTGCATCCCCAGTCATGAGTTCTCATTCATTCAATCATTCACGCATTTACTTATTAAACAATCTCTTCCATGGCAGTGCCATGCTGAGTGCTAAATATACAGTAATGAATGAGACAAACTTTGCTCCTGCCCACATGGAACTTAGTCTAGCGGGGCAGGCAGACATTAAGCAAACAAAAAATGTAAAATTGTTAATTGCTATTTGTTATTTAACAAAAGGATCTGAAAGAGACAATAACAATGGAGACAAGCTAGACTCCCCCAGAGAAGGCTTCTTATAGGAGATGATTTCTAAAAGAAGCTAACTATGAATGAACATTCCTTCCAGAAGGACCAACATGTATATATTCAAGAAGCAGAAAAACTGCTGTGGCTCAGGCACATAAAAATTTAAAAAGAGAGTGACATCAGATGAGGTTGAAAAGGCAGCAGTGGCTAAAAGCTTAGGGGGTCCTGTAGGCCACTAAACTTTATTCTAAATGCATTAAATGATGTGTTGAGTTTGAAGAAGATGAATGACATACTTTTATTTACATGGTATAAAGATTACTTTTGCTTATTTGTAGAGAAAAATTAGAGGCGTGTGAAGAAGAAAATGCATAAACCCAGTGCTTGTTTGCATATTAAAGAAAGTAAAAATGATATGCCTTTATTTCACATGACATAAAACTTTCAGAAGTATGTATGTTAATAATGGGACAGGACAGTGATAATTGGAATGTAAAGCTGATAAAACCAGAGGCTTCATTTATCTTATCTTTCATAAGTAGTACTTAGTACTAAGTATATAGTAATTGGTAAAAAATATTGTCAAATTAATTAATTCATGGCTGAATGAATAAAATATTTTTTATTTAATGAGACTTATATAACTGATTTCTGAAAGAATGACTATCACTTGGAAAAGAACTGGGGCTTCTCAGTATAGCAGAATTTAATAAAATACTATGCCAGAGTCTGAGATCCAGTAATAACCACACTATTAACTCTTCTCTAAATGGAAGAAGATAGTATATAATAGCTCAATGAATAATATAATTTTCATGCTGCTTGATATAAACAAAATAAATAGTAAAATGAGTATAATAGGCAAGGCATTATGAACAGTGTATTATTATGAGGTGGATTATGACTCTGAAATAAGAACTGCTTGTAATGAAGTCAGAAGATTACAGCAATGAAAAAAATTAAAAGCATAAGTAGTTCCTTGGAAACATGTAATAGAAACACTTATTAAGTATGCTACAGAATTTCTAAAACAGAAAGAAACCAAACAAAATTTAAGCATTGACTAGGTGACTTGCCTATTCCAACATTCTTATCTAACAAGTATTTAGCTATAAAAAGGATAACACTTTTCTCCATGGAATGTTTTTCTTTAAAATATATGTTTACTAAATTTTCCACATGTATCATGACTTTGAAATCAGAGATACCATAATTCAAATATCACCAAGCCCCAGGCCATGGACCAGGATCAGTCCATGGCCTCTTATGAATCGGGGTGCACAGTGGGAGGTGAGTGGTTGTCTTTCATGAAACAGGATTCTGGTGCCAAAATGTTGAGGACTGCTATAATTATGGCGTAAGTGACACTGTAAGTTTTGCAATACATATTTTAATTGATAAATAAATACAAGAATTTAGTTCACATATTTATACAAGATACACTTTCTGGCACAATCACAGTTAGGAAACTAATAGTAAATATGAACAATGTTCAGTTCAGTCGTTCGGTCGTGTCCAACTCTTTGCAATTCCATGAACTACAGAACACCAGGCCTCCCTATCCATCACCAACTCCCAGAAGCCACCCAACACCATGTCCATCGAGTCGGTGATGCCATCCAACTATCTCATCCTCTGTTGTCCCCTTCTCTTCCGCCCTCAAACTTTCCCAGCATCAGGGTCTTTTCAGATGAGTCAGCTCTTCGCATCAGGTGGCCAAAGTATTGGATTTTCAGCTTCAACATCAGTCCTTCCAAAGAACACCCAGGACTGATCTCCTTTAGGATGGACTGGGTGGATCTCCTTGCAGTCCAAGGGACTCTCAAGAGTCTTCCTCAGCACCACAGTTCAAAAGCATCAATTCTTTGGCGCTCAGCTTTCTTTATAGTCCAACTCTCACATCCATACATGATCACTGGAAAAACCATAGCCTTGACTAGACGGATCTTCGTTGACAAAGTAATGTCTCTGCTTTTGAATATGCTGTCTAGGTTGGTCATAACTGTCCTACCAAGGAATAAGCGTCTTTTAATTTCATGGCTGCAATCACCATCTGCAGTGATTTTGGAGCCCAGAAAAATAAAGTCTGACACTGTTTCCACTGTTTCCCCATCTATTTGCCATGAAGTAATGGGACCGGATGCCATGATCTTAGTTTTCTGAACGTTGAGCTTTAAGCCAACTTTTTCACTCTCCTCTCTCTGTTTTTCTGGAACTCTCTTGCTTTTTCGATGACCCAGCAGATGTTGGCAATTTGATTTCTGGTTCCTCTCCCTTTTCTAAAACCAGCTTGAACATCTGGAAGTTCATGGTTCACGTATTGCTGAAGCCTGGCTTGGAGAATTTTGAGCATTACTTTACTAGCATGTGAGATGAGTGCAATTGTGCAGTAGTTTTAGCATTCCTTGACACTGCCTTTCTTTGAAATTGGAATGAAAACTGACCTTTTCCAGTCCTGTGGACACTGCTGAGTTTTCCAGATTTGCTGGCATATTGAGTGCAGCAGTTTCACAGCATAATCTTTCAGGATTTGAAATAGCTCAACTGGAATTCCATCACCTCCACTAGTTTTGTTTGTAGTGATGCTTTCTAAGGCCCACTTGACTTCACATTCCAGGATGTCTGGCTCTAGGTGAGTAATCACAACATTGTGATTATCTGGGTCGTGAAGATCTTTTTTGTACAATTCTTCTGTGTATTCTTGCCACCTCTTCTTAATATCTTCTGCTTCTGTTAAGTCCATACCATTTATGTTCTTTATCGAGCCCATCTTTGCATGAAATGTTCCCTTGGTATCTCTAATTTTCTTGAAGAGATCTCTAGTCTTTTCCATTCTGTTGTTTTCCTCTATATCTTTGCAATAGTCACTAAGGAAGGCTTTCTTATCTCTCCTTGCTATTCTTTGGAACTCTGCATTCAAATGGGTATATCTTTCCTTTTCTCCTTTGCTTTTCACTTCTCTTCTTTTCACAGCAATCTGTAAGGCCTCCTCAGATGGACATTTTGATTTTTTGCATTTCTTTTTCTTGGGGATGGTCTTGATTCCTGTCTCCTAGAAAATGTCATGAACCTCCATCCATAGTTCATCAGGCACTCTGTCTATAAGATCTAGTCCCTTAAATCTATTTCTCCCTTCCACAGTATAGTCTTAAGGGATTTGATTTAGGTCATACCTGAATGGCCTAGTGGTTTTCCTTACTTTCTTCAATTTAATCTGAATTTGACAATAAGGAATTCATGATCTGAGCCACAGTCTGCTCCCAGTCTTGTTTTTGCTGACTGTATAGAGCTTCTCCATCTTTGGCTGCAAACAACATAATCAATCTGATTTTGATGTTGACCATCTGGTGATGTCCACGTGTAGAGTGTTCTCCTGTGTTGTTGGAAGAGGGTGTTTGCTATGACCAGTGTGTTCTCTTGGCAAAACTCTATTAGCCTTTGCCCTACTTCATTCTGTACTCCAAGGCCAATTTTGCCTGTTACTCCAGGTGTTTCTTGACTTCCCACTTTTGCATCCCAGCCCCCTATAATGAAAATGATATCTTTTCTGGGTGTTAGTTCTAGAAGGTCTTGTAGGTCTTCATAGAACCGTTCAACTTCAGCTTCTTCAGCGTTACTGGTTGGGGCATAGACTTGGATTACCATGAGATTGAATGGTTTTCCTTGGAAATGAACAGAAATCATTTTTCCATTTTTGAGATTGCATCCAAGCACTGCATTTCAGACTCTTTTATTGACTATGATGACTACTCCATTTCTTCTAAGGGATTCTTGCTCACAGTATTAGATATAATGGTCATCTGAGTTAAATTCATCCATTCCAGTCCATCTTAGTTCGCTGATTCCTAGAATGTCGATGTTCACTCTTGCCATCTCCTGTATGACCACTTCCAATTTGTCTTGATTCATGGACCTAATATTCCAGGTTCCTATGCAATATTGCTCTTTACAGCATTGAACCTTGCTTCTATCACCAGTCCCATCCACAACTGGTTGTTGTTTTTGCTTTGGCTCCATCCCTTCATTCTTTCTGGAGTTATTTCTCCACTGATCTCCAGTAACATACTGGGCACATACCGACCTGGGGAGTTCATCTTTCAGTGCCCTTTATTTTTGCCTTTTCATACTGTTCATGGGGTTCTCAAGGCAAGAATACTGATGCGGTTTGCCATTCCCTTCTCCAGTGGACCACATTCTTTCAGACCTCTCCACCATGACCCGTCCTTCTTTGGCGGCCCCACATGGCGTGGCTTAGTTTCATTGAGTTAGACAAGGCTGTGGTCCGTGTGATCAGATTGGCTAGTTGCCTGTGATTGTGGTTTCAGTCTGTCTGCCCTCTGATGCTCTCTCTCAGTGCCTACAGTCTTACTTGGGTTTCTCTTACCTTGGATGTGGGGTAGCTTTGCATATAACATTTATCATTTGATAATGCTCCTAAAAGCAGTTGGACTCTACTTGCAGTCAATAGAATACAATTCAAAAACTCTTCCAACCTCTACAAGCATGTCAGTAGCTAACACAAAATGTGAAAGAAGTTATCATTAAATGTCAGGCAGTTCAGTCACTCAGACGTGTCTGAATCTGCGGCCCCATGGACAGCAGCACACCAGGCTTCCCTGTCCATCACCAACTCTCAGAGCTTGCACAAACTTATGTTCATTGCATCGGTGATGCCATTCAAAAATATCATCCTCTGTCGTCCCCTTCTCCTCCTGCTTTCAATCTTTCCCAGCATCAGGGTCTTTTCCAATGAGTCAGTTCTTCACCTCAGGTAGCCAAAGTATTGCAACTTCAGCTATAGCATCTGTTCTTCCAATGAATATTCAGGACTGATTTCTTTTAGGTTTGACTGGTTTGATCTCCTTGAAGTGCAAGGGATTCATAAGAGTCTTTTCCAATGCCATAGTTCAAAAGCATCAATTAGTCAGTGCTCAGCTTTCTTTATGTATGGATGTGTGTAATACTCTCACATCCACACATGACTACTGGAAAAAGCATAGCTTTGACTAGATGGACCTTTGTTGGCAAAGTAATGCCTGTGTTTTTTTAATATGGTGTCTAGGTTTTGTCATAACTTTTCTTCCAAGGAGCAAGTATCTTTTAATGTCATGACTGCAGTCACTATCTACAGTGATTTTGGAACCCAAGAAAATAAAGTCTGTCACTGTTTCTATTGTTTCCCCATGTATTTGACATGGAGTGATGGGTCCAGATCTCATGATCTTAGTTTTTTGAGTGCTGAGTTTTAAGCAAACTTTTTCACTCTCCTCTTTCACTTTAATCAAGAGGCTCTTCAGTTCCTCTTTGCTTTCTACCATAAGGGTGGTATCATCTGCATATCTGCTGCCGCTGCTGCTAAGGCGCTTCAGTCGTGTCCGACTCTGTGGGACCACATAGACCGCAGCCCACCAGGCTCCCTAGTCCCTGGGATTCTCCAGGCAAGAACACTGGAGTGGGTTACCATTTCCTTCTCCAATGCATGAAAGTGAATGTGAAGTCACTCAGTCATGTCCAACTCTTCACAACCCTATGGACTGCAGCCTACCAGGCTCCTCTGTCCATGGGATTTTCCAGGCAAGAGTACTGGAGTAGGTTGCCATTGCTTTCTCCGCTGCATATCTGAGGTTACTGATATTTCTCACAGCAATCTTGATTCTAGCTTGTGCTTCATCCAACCCAGCATTTCGCATGATGTACTCTGCATATAAGTTAAAAAAGCAGGGTGACAATATAGTCTTGACGTACTCCTTTCCTAGTTTGGAACCAGTCCATTGTAACACGTCCAGTTCTAACTGTTGCTTCCTGACCTGCATACAGATTGCTCAGGAGGCAGGTAAGGCGGTCTGGTATTTCTATCTCATGAAGAATTTTTCACCGTTTCTTGTGATCCACACAGACAATGGCTTTGAACGCAAAGTGAAAATGAAAGTCGCTCAGTCGTGTCCGACTGTTTGTGACCCCATACAGTCCATGGAATTCTCCAGGGCAGAACACTGGAGTGGGTAGCCTTTCCCTTCTCCAGGGGATCTTCCCAACCCAGGATCGAACAAGCTGCAGGTGGATTCTTTACCAGCTAAGCCAAAAGGGAAGCCCAAGAATACTGGGGTGGGCAGCCTATCCCTCGCCCAGCAGATCTTCCCGACCCAGGAATCTAACCAGGGTCTCTTGCAATGAAGGCGGGTTCTTTACCAACTGAGCTATCTGGCGTCGTCAATAAAGCAGAAGCAGATTTTTTTGCTGGAATTCTCTTGCTTTTTCCATGATCCAGTGGATGTTGTAAATTTAATCTTTGGTTCCTCTGCCTTTTCTAAAACCAGCTTGAACATTTGGAAGTTTTTGGTTCATGTACCATTGAAGACTCGCTTGGAGAATTTTGAGCATTACTTCGTTAGTGTGTGAGATGAATGCAGTGGTTTGAACATAGTTTGGCATGGCCTTTCTTTGGAATTGGAATGAAAACTGAACTTTTCCTGTCCTATGGCCACTGCTGAGTTTTCCAAATTTGCTGGCATATTGAGTGCAGCACTTTAATAGCATCAACTTTTCAGTTCAGTTCAGTTCAGTTGCTCAGTCGTGTCCGACTCTTTGTGACCCCATGAATTGCAGCACGCCAGGCCTCCCTGTCCATCACCAGCTCTCGGAGTCTACCAAAACCCATGTCCATCGAGTCGGTGATGACATCCAACCATCTCATCCTCTGTCGTCCCCTTCTCCTCCCGACCCCAATCCTACCCAGCATTAGGGTCTTTTCCAATGAGTCAACACTTCGCATGACGTGGCCAAAGTACTGGAGTTTCAGCTTCAATATCAGACCTTCCAATGAACACCCAGGGATTGATCTCTTTTAGGAAGGATTGATTGGATCTCCTTGCAGTCCAAGGGACTCTCAAGAGTCTTCTCCAACACCACAGTTCAAAAGCATCAATTCTTCGGGGCTCAGCTTTCTTCACTGTCCAACTCTCACATCCATACATGACCACTGGAAAAACCATAGCCTTGACTAGACCAACTTTTGTTGACAAAGAAATGTCTCTGCTTTTAAATATGCTATCTAGGTTGGCCATAACCTTCCTTCCAAGGAGTAAGCATCTTTTAATTTCATGGCTGCAATCACCATCAGCAGTGATTTTGGAGCCCAAAAAAATAAAGTCTGACACTGTTTCCACTGTTTCCCTATCTATTTCCCATGAAGTGATGGGACCAGATGCCATGATCTTAGTTTTCTGAATGTTGAGCTTTAGGGTGACTTTTTCACTCTCCTCTTTCACCTTCTTCAAGAGGCTCTTTAGTTCTTCTTCACTTTCTGCCATAAGGGTGGTGTCATCTGCATATCTGAGGTTATTGATATTTCTCCCGGCAATCTTAATTCCAGCTTCTGTTTCTTCCAGCCCAGCGTTTCTCGTGATGTACTCTGCATATAAGTTAAATAAGCAGGGTGACAATATACAGCCTTGACGGACTCCTTTTCCTACTTGGAACCAGTCTGTTGTTCCATGTCCAGTACTAACTGTTGCTTCCTGACCTGCATACAGGTTTCTCAAGAGACAGGTCAGATGGTCTGGTATTCCCATCTCTTTCAGAATTTTCCAGTTTATTGTGATCCCACACAGTCAAAAGGCTTTGGCATAGTCAATAAAGCAGAAATAGATGTGTTTTTCTGGAACTCTCTTGCTTTTTCAATGATCCAGTGGATATTGGCAATTTGACCTCTGGTTCCTCTGCCTTTTCTAAAACCAGCTTGAACATCTGGAAGTTCATGGTTCACGTATTGCTGAAGCCTGGCTTGGAGAATTTTGAGCATTAATTTACTAGCATGTGAGATGAGTGCAATTGTGCGGTAGTTTGAGCATTCTTTGGCATTGCCTTTCTTTGGGATTGGAACGAAAACTGACCTTTTCCAGTCCTGTGGCCACTGCTGAGTTTTCCAAATTTGCTGGCATATCGAGTGCAGCACTTTCACAGCATCACCTTTGAGGATTTGAAATAGCTCCACTGGAATTCCATCACCTGCACTAGCTTTGTTCGTAGTGATGCTTTCTAAGGCCCACTTGACTTCACATTCCAGGATGTCTGGCTCTAGGTGAGTGATCACACCATCGTGATTATCTGGGTCGTGAAGATCTTTTTTGTACAATTCTTCTGTGTATTCTTGCCACCTCTTCTTAATATCTTCTGCTTCTGTTAGGTCCATACCATTTCTGTCCTTTATCGAGCCTATCTTTGCATGAAATATTCCTTTGATATCTCTAATTTTCTTGAAGAGATCTCTAGTCTTTCCCAATCTGTTGTTTTCCTCTATTTCTTTGCACTGATCGCTGAGGAAGGCTTTCTTATCTCTCCTTGCTATTCTTTGGAACTCTGCATTCAGATGGGAATGTCTTTTCTTTTCTCCTTTGCTTTTCGCTTCTCTTCTCTTCCCAGTTATCTGTAAGGCCTCCTTAGACATCCATTTTGCTTTTTTTTTGCATTTCTTTTCCATGGGGATTGTCTTGATCCCTGTCTCCTGTACAATGTCACGAACCTCTGTCCATAGTTCATCAGGCACTCTGTCTATCAGGTCTAGTCCCTTAAATCTATTTGTCACTTCCACTGTATACTGATAAGGGATTTGATCTAGGTCATACCTGAATGGACTAGTGGTTTTCCCTACTTTCTTCAATTTAAGTCTGAATTTGGCAATAAGGAGTTCATGATCTGAGCCACAGTCTGCTCCCGGTCTTATTTTTGGTGACTGTATAGAGCTTCTCCATCTTTTGCTGCAAAGAATATAATCAATCCGATTTCAGTGTTGACCATCTGGTGATGTTCACGTGTAGAGTCTTCTCTTGTGTTGTTGGAATAGGGTGTTTGCTATTACCAGTGCATTCTCGTGGCAAAACTCTATTAGCCTTTGCCCTGCTTCATTCTGTACTCCAAGGCCAAACTTGCCTGTTACGTTAGGTGTTTCTTGACTTCCTACTTTTGCATTCCAGTCCCCTATAATGAAAAGGACATCATCTTTTAGGACTCAAAATAACTCAGCTGGAATTCCATCACCTCCACTAACTTTGTCTGTAGTCATCCTTCCTAAAGCCCACTTGACTTCAGACTCCAGGATGTCTGGCTCTAGGTGAGTGATCACACCATTGTAGTTATCTGGATCATTAAGATCTTTTTTTATAGTTCTTCTGTGTATTCTTGCCACCTTTATTTTAATATCTTCTGCTTCTGTTAGGTCCTTGCCATTTCTGCCCTTTATTATGCCCATCTTTGCATGAAATGTTCCCTTGGTATCTCTAGTTTTCTTGAAGAGATCTCTAGTCTTTCCCATTCTGTTGTTTTCCTCTATTTCTTTGCAATAATTACTAAGGAAAGCTTTCTTATATCTCCTTGCTATTCTTTGGAACTCTGCATCCAGATGGGTATATATTTTCTTTTCTTCTTTGCCTTTAACTTCTCTTCTTTTCTCAGCTATTTGTAAGGTCTCCTCAGACAACCGTTTTGCCTTTTTGCATTTGTTTTTCTTTGGGATGGTCTTAATCACTGCCATCTTGTTCCATGCCCATCATTAGACACAAAACCCACAAAAAAATCTCCATTTTAAAAGTAGAAAATAAAAATATTTCAAGACTTTTATGGTTCACTATTACAGCTGATGCAAGCAGTTAGTATGATCACTGGCAATAATTTATCAGTATCATTGTTCCCCCCACTCAAAAATGAGATTCTACAGTTTGATGGGTCTATACTCCAAGTGAAAAATGTGTAATATGAAAGCATTTTTTTTTTGAAATGAGAAAGAAAGAAAACAAAACATGATTATTAAAAATAACAAACTGATAATCTGTTTAGAAATCTGTTTATAATAAAAGAGCAAGACTCTGAGAGAAAATGTTGATCACAATCCTTCTTCAGATTAAACATGCAAATTTTAAGTATAACATAAACTATAATTTAATTCAATGAATCAAATATTTATAAAAATCCATTTACTGATTTCTAACAGGATAAGAGAAAATAATGGGTTCACAGTAAAGAGATTTTGTTTCTAGTTTTAGCTCTAGATAGGCAGGGTTCTAAAATGGCCTAATTTTTCCTCTCCCTAATCCCTGAAGCATTTCGATATTATGAGATCTCAGTCTTGTAATTATTTTGCTATATGGCACAGCTGAGCTTTCCAGTTGGTGCTAGTGGTAAGGAAGCTGCCTGCCAATGCAAGAGACATAAGAGATATGGGTTCATTCCCTGTATCAGGAAGATCCCCTGGAGGAAGGCACAGCCACCCACTCCAGTATTCTTGCTTGGAGAATCCCATGGACAGAGGAGCCTTGCAGACTATAGTCTATAGGGTCACAAAGAGTCGTATATGACTGAAGCAACTTAACAGGCACGAACTCATGGCACAGTTGACCTGAAGATAGGGGAAATATCCTTAATTGTTTAGGTAGGCCCAATGTAATCACATGAATCCTTAAAAACAGTTTTCTCTAACAGAAGAGGGTGAAAAAACAGAACTTGATGTTATGCTTCTGCTTTGAAGATAGAGAAGATGTTAGAAAGAAAGTATGTAGCCTGTTGAGTGGAGAGCCAGTCCCAGTCGGCAATCAGGAAGGAAACAAGGACCTCAGTTCTACAACGACAGAGAATGAATTCTACTATTGACCTGAATAAACTTGGAAGCATATTTTTCCCCTAAGGCTTTAGATAGGAGACTAGACCTGCCTGAATATTGATTTCAGTCTTGTAAGACCCTAAAGAGAGACTCCAATTGAACCCATCTGGATTTCTGATATACAGAAACTGTGATATAATAAATGGTTGCTATTTTAAGTTTATACATTTGTTATAGCTACAGAAGGAAGCTAATATAGCTGCTGAGAGGTGAACTGAGTTAAGGTCTGTGGATCTCCATTTCCACTCCTGTTAGGTAAGATACTTGGACTATATTTTTATCAGCTAATCAGGCATTTCATGAAATAATATTTTGGGAGATGTTAATGACTCAAATTTGAAAATATATATGCTTGTGCATGTGTGCTCAGTCACTTCAGTCATGTCCTTTGTGACTCTATGGACTGTGTCAGCCAGGCTCCTCTGTCCATGAGATTCTCCAGGCGAGAATACTAGAGTGGGTTGCCATGCCCTCCTGTAGGGGATCTGCCTGACCCAGGGATCAAACTAGCATCTCTTATACCTCCTGAATTGCAGGCATATTCTTTACCGATGAGTCATTAAGGAAGACCCATATATGTCTAATGGTCAAATAAATTTAGCAAAACTCTATCATAACAAAGATTCTAAACAGTCCTTCATTTTTAAAAACAACTTTATTTTTATCCATGAGTATTTTAATATCTTTAGCACACGTATAAACCAATGTGAATTCAATATGGAGAAATTCAGGACAAGAAAATTGCATTTTCTCTTTCTATAATTATTTTCCATTATAAAAATGGATGAGGGATGGGATAGGGAGGGAGGTGGGAGGAGGGTTCAGGATGGGGGACACATGTAAACCCATGGCTGATTCATGTCAATGTATGGCAGAAACTACTACAATATTGTAAAGTAATTAGCCCCCAAATAAAATAAATAAATTTATTAAAAAAAAACAAAAACAAATGCAACTTCTGTAAAGTGCAATTAGTTGGAACATGTATGCTTGTAATTGCAAGAGATTTTTTTCTTTTTATATTGAGCTAAATTTAAGTGAAGATAAAATATCAAAATTTGTGAGATTCAGCTAAAAGAACACTTTAGAAATTTATACCCTTAAATGAATATATTAAAAAAAAACATAAAGAAATGGATGAATATCATATAGGAATATGTATAATAAATATTTTTAAACTTTTTCTGAAAATACTAAGTCCCAGTTTCAAATAATCTTTCTTGCTTCCACTAAATGTTATTTCATATGTTATAATTTTTTAGTCAAAAAGGCATGTTGACCAATGATGACACTTTACAAATATTCATCAGTTGACTCATTATACTACACTCTGCTTGAAGAGAAAAAGCACATTATTAGACAGAGTATATTAAGATTTATATTTGCAGCCATATTTCACTATTTGTATTCATTTTCTATTTGAAGCCTATCAATAAGATTCCTAAAACTATATCCTCTATCTTTGCTAATTATTTTTTCTTTATTTTATGCCAATATATATCCTTCTTGTCATTAAAAACTCAATGAAAATAGAACTCTTAAAGAAAATTTCTGACCATCTACAATAACATACCAACACTCTTAACTAACCTGTTTTAATTCTATGTATACACAAAGAAAATAGATCTCAGCCATTTTGATAACTATTTCTGAGTAATCTAGTCACAAGAGCATCTTCTTTTGCAAATCTGACCTTACACATGATATTTTCTTCTGCTTTACTAGGCAGTAGCTAATCTTATTTAGAAACTATAAATGTCTAGATTTTTAAATCAATATATATTTGTAAACTGCAGAGATAATGTGAAGATAAATGAATTTAAAGGTGCAGATTCCTTTTAAAGTTTTTCAGAACTCAAGTTCTATACACCTTCTTCACCGGACCAACTTTCACAGTTTAATCAGAAAGCTGCCAGCATATATTACAAAATGCTGCTAATTTTTTTTCAAAAATGCTTTCTAACAAACAAGTTGTCATAAGAACATCCAGATAATTTTTTGATACTGTTTCAGAGTTTCTGTGTTGAGCTCCACAAACCTTATTATGAGTTAAATGTTGACAATCCATTTAAATAAAATAACTTTTTTTAATTTTAAAATTGATTTTTAACATTAACTGTGAAATATGGTTCATTAACCAAACTTGCCTTACTCATGTAAAACAGCTTGGTGGACAGCACACAAATGGGAATACTAAATCTAATTCTTGCCAAATAACCCACTGTGAGACTTTCACTAAATCAGTACACCTCTCTGGGTCTCAGTTTCTCATGTAATAATGACCTCTAAGTGTCCTTCAATGTCTAAATTTCTAGAAATATGAATATTATTGTTTGAAATGACAACATGCTTGAATTTCTATGATAAAAAATATTTGTTGCACTTATCTAGCATTTCACGACAGGGATCAAGTATTATTTTATACTTTTTCACCCTCAGAGATATATACAAGTATTACAGATAATGTATAATGTTTATAACATATATGTAGCAACTACACATGAAAAAGAAACTGCAAGAGTGTTAATTGTATCTACAGTTTGAAATATTATATTCTTTTTTTTAGTTAATTTACTTTCTATTTTTTAACTTTACAATATTGTATTTGTTTCGCTATACATTGACATAAATCCATAATATTTATATTGCTTACAAGTAAGATTATTAGACCCTGCTGATTCTCAGTCAGAACTGGTTAATTTCAGTCAGAACTGTTTTTTCTTTCCACCATACTCCCACGGCATTTTGTATCCTTATTGTTGTATTCATTTTAACCTTTCATGACTAACAGATATTACTGCATAAAGAGCCGCTTGATGAAGTTGAAAGAGGAGAGTGTAAAAGCTGGCTTAAAACTCAGCATTCAAAAAATGAAGATCATGGTATCCGATTCCATCACTTCATGGCAAATAGATTGGGAAACAATGCAAACAGTGACAGACTTTATTTTCTGGGTTCCAAAATCACTGCAGATAGTGACTGCAGCCATGAAATTAAAAGATGCTTGTTCCTTGGAAGAAAAGCTATGACAAACCTAGACAACATATTAAAAAGCAGAGACATTACTTTGCTGACAAAAGTCCGTCTAATCAAAACTACTGTTTTCCCAGTAGTCACGTATGGATGAGAGAGTTGGACCATAAAGAAGGCTAAGCACCAAAGGATTGATGTTTTTGAACTGTGGTGTTGGAGAACACTCTTGAGAGTCCCTTGGACTGTGAGGAGATCAAGCCAGTCAATCCTAAAGGAAATCAGTTGTGAATATTCATTGGAAAGACGGATGCTGAAGCAGAAGCTCCAATACTTTGGCCACCTGATGTGAAGAACTGACTCATTAGAAAACACCCTGATGCTGGGAAATATTGGCATCAGGAAGAGAAGGGGATGACAGAGGATGAGATGGTTGGATGTTATCAATGACTCAAAGGACATGAGTCTGAGCAAGCTCTGGGAGATGGTGAAGGACAGGGAAGCCTGGTGTGCTGCTGTCTGCTAAGATTAATGTTTCCACTTTTTCACAAAAGAAAAATAAATCACAGTGATTATGTTGCTTATTCAAGATCACATAACTGATTAATATGAAAAGTTTAATGAAGCAATTTGAGAATTTTTAAATATGTATCCTTTTAAAGATATATACATACCTTTGTATAGATTTGATAATATAGACAAACCAAATGAAAAATCACTAAGAATGATAGCAAGAAAGCATGAAGAATTGGAGAGCTAGGTTTTACACCTGCATGATTGTAAAAGCCATCACCAAAGGGGAAAATATATATATATGATTCAGCATTAAAGCAGATACATTATTGTTGCAACAAGGCACAACAATAGAGCAGCAGGGAGCAAACTGACATTAATGAAGTGATTTTTTTTTTTAGTGGGATAATATACTGTCACATTTTTCTTGCAAAGCATTTTACAAAACCCTGTAGATAAAGTTGTGTGACATTTTGTATCCAAGATTCCTATTAAAGGCCAAGCCAGCAACCAAAAGCAGAAGAAAATGTCAATCCCTTGGAGAAAAATAAAAGGCATTCAAAACCAAAGCTGGTATGCAAGATCACCATTCACCATTTACTATTCATTTTGTACATGCATGCAAGCTGACCTACCTTTCTTTGAAAAGAACTAAATAGACTAGATGGGATACAATTAAAAAAAAAGAAAAAAACTAAAATCATCCATAAGCTGATAAGAAACCAGGGATATTCAAATTCTAGAAAATAATTAAAATCAGAGAAATAAGCCTGCTATCGGGATATTTGCCATACCAGAAGAACTTGTACTTCTGTTTTTACCAACTTATAAGGTAAAAAGGGTACAGGAATAAAGCCTGGAACCACAAGAAATTGGAGTCTGACACAGTAATTCTTCCCACTCTAAATAAATTGGGATTCCCAAATGTTCCATATTAGTATAAAATATATACTAGAAATAAACCTCTACCTGTCAGAGACTACACAGAAAAATTGCATGTCTTGAACCAGCATGCTAATTGAAATGAAAAATTATGCTTCTTCTAATGATTTATAACATCAAGCCCATCATCATGTGGCCTTGCAGCCTAAATTTTGAACTACCTGGGTAGTTCAAAAAATATAAAGTTTGGAATTTATTTTTTTTTCCTGACTGTGTAATGTTTTCAGCCTGGTGCCTGGCAGAATCAAGTCCAAATCTTCTTTGTAAGAATGAGAAGCTAAAAGGCACAAAGGTTAGTACAAAAATGTCAGAGTTTTAGGTGAAAAAAGAGAGGATGTGGCAAAGGAAATACTTAAAGGGAATATAACTGATATATCCACTAAACTGATGAAAGGCAATCATCTACAGATTCAGACAGCCTAATGAGTCCCAAAGATGAAAATTAAAGGAAAATATAAAATTCAGGCTATTAAAAAAATGTAAGTACAAAGAACCTGGTTAATTCAACAAGCAAACTGTAGGAAAAAGGATAGAAGGACCTACATATTAAAACGGACTTAAGAAACATTATCAACCAGCAATATATATGGTTGTTTTTTGATGCTGATTCAAATTGTTTAAGAGAAGAAAAACACATTTCAAAGACAACCTGAGAAACTCCAAACTCTTGCACTCACTGAGAAAATACTGAGAAAATATTATTAAAATTTGCATGTGTGAAAAAGTTACTATGATTTTATAAAACAGCATGTACCTACATATGCTAACTTTATTTTATAAAATGATAATTCGAACTTGCTTCAAAATAATAAGGTTGAATGGTGATGGTGGTCATTACAGGTCTAGGTGAAGCAAGGTTAGACACAAGTTGAGATATATTGAAGGAGGATGATGTTTATACATAGAGGTTAATTAAACCATTTTCTCTGCTTTGCATATGTTAGGAAATTATGCAAAATTTAAAAAAAAGGCATAAATGTAAAACTAGACATAGGAGAATGAAACTGAAGAAAAACTACCTCTTCCACACAAAAAGGGATCTTAAAAGCAGTCAGAAAAAAAACATAGAATATATATATTTTTTAAAGAAAAGATGTATAGATGACTTCTCAAGAGCAAATATGAAAGCCAGAATATTGAAGAATAATATCATCAAAATTCTGAGAGAAAATAATTGTAAACTAAATTTACATGTTCAGTGAAAATCTTTCAGAAACAAGGGGTAAATAGATACTGCAGAAGTTTCTTCAAAAAAGAGGCTCTATAGGAAACTCTAAGGGATTCAATTAGGCAAAAAAAAGGAATGATCCTAAATACAATATTACAAATATGAAGGTAATCTATGTGAATCTGAAAACTGATGGCATAAAATGAAAATACCATCTATGATTTTTAAAAAGAGAAGGGAGAACAATATATAATTGAAGTACAAGAGATTAAATCATATAATTTAGGTTATTATCATAATTAAAGTTCTCTAAGATTCTAGTACTGACACAGAGGAGAGTTTTAAAATGAAATATTTTTCGCAGACCCAACCAAGTCTGTGCTTTTGTGGAGTACTCGAGATCCTGAACCTGAGTAGCGTAGATCTGGAAAATGCACGCAACCCAGGGCCTGCCTTAGACAGTTCCCCAGCAGAGCAACCTGGAGCCTGAGCAATGTAGACTGAGAAAGTGTACACACTGTGAGCGGGGCAAACCCAGTGTGGCCCAGACACTGTGAACACTCCACACACACACCAGTGATATTTGTTTGCAGTGTTCATCCCTCCCCGTAGCAAAATTGAACAGGTGAGCCTAAATAAATGACCACCTTCGCCCCCTTGTTTCAGGGCCGAAGTTAGATACTGAAGAGACTTGCAAACAGAGGAAGCCAAAATAAACAAAGAAGAGGGTACGGTAATGGAAGTGACAGGTGCAACAGATTAAAACCCTGTAGTTAGCACTGGCTACATTGGAATGGACCTATAGACCTTGAGAAGAAGTATAAGTTGGAACAAGGAACTATCTGAAACTGAACAGACCACACACTGCCCTCAACAGCTCCAGAGAAATTCATAGATATATTTTGCTATTATAATTCTTTAATTTTTAATTTTTTTATTTTTAAGTTCTTTATTACTTCTTTAATTTTCCTTTTTAATACCTACTATTACCTTGAAAACAAAAGACACTATTTTTAAAGCAAATTTCGTATTTTTTATATAACTTTTGCAATTTTGTTTTGCTTTCTTAATATTGTATTTTTGAGAGTCTAACCTCTACTCCAGATTTTTAATCTTTGCTTTTTGGTATTTTTTTAATCAATTCTGTACCTTTAAGAATTCAATCTTCAGTATGCATTTTTACTTAGGAGTGTGATTACTGGCTTGACTGGTCTCACCCCTTTTGATTTTCCCTCTTCTCCTCCTGGTCACATCTATCTCCCTCCTCCCTCTTCTCTTCTTCATGTAATTCTGTAAACCTCTCTGGGTGTCCTTCACTGTGGAGAATCTTTTCACCATTGACCTAGATGTTTTATCATTGGTGCTTTATGGATGGAGAAGTCTTGAGACTACTATAAGAATAAGACTGAAAGCCAGAGGCAGGAGGCCTAAATCCAAAACTCGAGTACACCAGAAAACTCCTGACTCCAGGGACAATTAATCGACAAAAGCTCATCCAAAAGCCTCCATACCTACACTGAAACCAAGCTCCACCCAAGGGCCAACAAGTTTAAGAGCAAGACATACCAAGCTAATTCTCCAACAATGCAGGAACATAACCCTGAGCACAAAAATACAGGGAGCCAAAAGTCACACCAAACCCATAGACACCTCAAAAGTCACTACAGGACACTTCATTGCACTCTAAAGAGAAGAGATCCAGCTCCACCCACCAGAACACCGATGCAAGCTTCCCTAGCCAGGAAACCTTGACAAGCCACTCGTCCAACTCCACCCACATGAGGAACCTCCACAATAAAGAGGAACCACAAACTTCCAGAATTCAGAAAGGCTACCCCAAACATAGCAACCTAAACAAGATGAAAAGGCAGAGAAATATTCAGCAGGTAAAGGAACATGATAAAAGCCCACCAAACCAAACAAAAGAGGAGGAGATAGGGAGTCTACCTGAAAAAGAATTCCGAATAATGATAGTAAAAATGATCCAAAATCTTGAAAACCAAATGGAGTTTCAGATAAATAGTCTGGAGACAAGGATTGAGAAGATGCAAGAAAAGTTTAACAAGGACCTAGAAGAAATAAAAAAAGAGTCGATCAATAGTGAATAATGCAATAAATGAGATCAAAAGCACTCGAGAGGGAACCAACAGTAGAATAACTGAGGCAGAAGATAGGATAAGTGAAGTGGAAGATAGAATTGTGGAAATGAATGAAGCAGGGAGGAAAAAAGAATTAAAAGAAATGAGGACAACCTCAGAGACCTCTGGGGCAATGTTAAAGGCCCCAACATTAAAATCATAGGAGTTCCAGAAGACGACAAAAAGAAAGGCCATGAGAAAATACTTGAGGAGATAATAGTTGAAAACTTACCTAAAATGGGGAAAGAAATAGCCAGCCACGTCCAAGAAACCCAGAGAGTCCCAAACAGGATAAACCCAAGGCAAAACACCCCAAGACACATATTAATCAAATTAACAAAGATCAAACACAAAGAACAAATATTAAAAGCAGCAAGGGAAAAACAACAAATAACACAAAAGGGGATCACCATAAGGGTAACAGCTGATCTTTCAATAGAAACTCTTCAAGCCAGAAGGGAATGGCAGGACATACTTAAAGTGATGAGACAGAAAAACGCACAACCCATATTACTGTATCCAGCAAGAATCTCATTCAAATATGAAGGAGAAATCAAGAGCTTTACAGACAAGCAAAAGCTCAGAGAATTCAGCACCACCAAACCAGCTCTTCAACAAATGCTAAAGGATCTTCTCTAGACAGGAAACACAGAAAGGCTGTATAAACTCGAATCCAAAACAACAAAGTAAATGGCAGCGGGATCATACCTACCAATAATTACCTCAAATGTAAACGGGTTGAATACCCCAATCAAAAGACAAAGATGGGCTGAATGGATACAAAAATAAGACCCCTATATATGCTGTCTACAAGAGACCCACCTCAAGCCTAGGGACACATACAGACTGAAAGTGAAGGGCTGGGAAAATATATATATATCATGCAAATGGAGTCCAAAAGAAAGCAGGAGTTGCAATATTCATATCAGATAAAATAGACTTTGAAATAAAGGCTGTGAAAAGAGACAAAGAAGGATACTACATAGTGATCAAAGGATCAATCCAAGAAGATATAGCAATTATAAGTGTATATGAACCCATCATAGGAGCACTGTGATATGTAATGCAAATGCTAACAAATATGAAAGGGGAAATTAACAGTAACACAATAATAGTGGGAGACTTTAATACCACACTCACACCAATGGATAGATCAACTAAACAGAAAATTAGCACGGAAACACAAACTTTAATTGATACAGTGGACCAGTTAGACCTAATTGAGATCTGTAAGACATATCACCTCAACGCAATGAATTTCACCTTTTTCTCAAGTGCACACAGAACCTTCTCCAGGATAGATGACATCCTGGGCTATAAATCTAGCCTTGGTAAAATAAAAAAAAAATGAAATCATCTCAAGCATCTTTTCTGACCACAATGAGGTAAGATTAGATGTCAACTACAAGAAAAAAAAAACCTCTTAAAAATACAAATATATAAAGGCTAAACAACACACTTCTGAATAACCAACAAATCACAGAAGAAATCAAAAAAGAAATCAAAATATGCATAGAAACGAATGAAAATGAAAACACAACAACTCAAAACCTATGGGATTCAGTAAAATCAGTGCTAAGGGGAAGGTTCATAGCAATAAAAGCCTACCTCAAGAGACAGGATAGAAATCAACTAAATAACCTAACTCTACACCTAAAGCAACTAGAGAAGGAAGAAATGAAGAACCCCAGGGTTAGTAAAAGGAAAGAAACCACAAAAATTAGGGTAGAAATAAATGCAAAAGAAACAAAAGAGACCATAGCAAAAATCAACAAAGCTAAAAGCTGGTTCTTCAAGATGATAAATAAAATAGACAAACCATTAGCCAGACTCATCAAGAAACAAAGGGATTAGAATCAAATCAACAAAACTAGACATGAAAATGGAGAAATCACAACAGACAACACAGAAATTCAAGGATCATAAGAGACTACTATCAGTAACTATATACCAATAAAATGGGCAACTTGGAAGAAATGGAAAAATTCTTAGAAAAGTATAACTTTCCAAAACTGAACCAGGAAGAAATAGAAAATCTTAACAGACCCATCACAAGCACGGGAATTGAAACTGTAATCGGAAATCTTCCAACAAACAAAAGCCCAGGACCAGATCCAAATGTAAGACCAGAAACTATAAAACTCCTAGAGGAAAACATAGGCAAAACACTCTCTGTCATAAATCACAGAAGGATCCTCTATGACCCACCTCCAAGAGTAATGGAAATAAAAGCAAAAATAAACAAATGGGCCCTTAAATTAAACTTAAAAGCTTTTGCACAACGAAGGAAACTATAAGCAAGGTGGAAAGACAGCATTCAGAATGGGGGAGAATAATAGCAAATGAAAGAAATAAAGAAAGAAAGTGAAGTTGCTTAGTCGTGTCCGATTCTTTGCAACCCCGTGGACTTTAACCTACCAGGCTCCTCTGTCCATGGGATTCTCCAGGCAAGAATACTTGAGTGGGCAACTGACAAAGAATTAATCTCAACAATATACAAGCAGCTTCGGTAGCTCAATTCCAGAAAAATAAACGACCCAATCAAAAAATGGGCCAAAGAACTAAAGAGACATTTCTCCAAAGAAGACATACAGATGGCTAACAAACACATGAAAAGATGCTCAACATCACTCATTATCAGAGAAATGCAAATCAAAACCACAATGAGGTACCATCTCACGCCAGTCAGAATGGCTGCTATCAAAAAGTCTACAAAAAATAAATGCTGGAGAGGGTGTGGAGAAAAGGGAACCCTCTTACACTCCTGGTGGGAATGCAAACTAGTACAGTCACTATGGAGAACAGTGTGGATATTCTTTAAAAAACTGGAAATAGAACTGCCCTATGACCCAGCAATCCCACTGCTGTGCATACACACCGAGGAAACCAGAATTGAAAGAGACATATGTACCTCAGTGTTCATCACAGCACTGTTTACAATAGCCAGGATATGGAAGCAACCTAGATGTCCATCGGCAGACAAATGGAATGCTGCGGTACATATACACAATGGAATGTTACTCAGCCATTGAAAAGAATACATTTGAATCAGTTCTAATGAGGTGGATTTAACTGGAGCCTATTATACAGAGCAAAGTAAGTAAGAAAGAAAAACACCAATACAGTATATTAATACATATATTTGGAATTTAGAAAGATGGTAACGATGACCCTATATGCAAAACAGCAAAAGGGAAACAGATGTAAAGAACAGATTTTGGACTCTGTGGGAGAAGGCAAGGGTGGGATGATTTGAGATAATAGCATTGAAACATGTATATTGTCACATGTGAAACAGATCGCCAGTCCAGGTTCGATGCATGAGGCCAGGTGCTCAGGACTAGTTCACTGGGATGACCCTGATGGATGGGATGGGGAGGGAGGTGGGAGGGAGGGTCAGGATGGGGAACACATGTACACCCATTGCTGATTCAAGTGAATGTATGGCAAAAACCACCACAATATTGTAAAGTAATTAGCCTCCAATTAAAATAAATAAAATAAAATAAAATAAAATGAAATTTTTTATATTAGTAATTTAAATATGACTGATATTCCTAGGGTAACTATTAAAGAATAGAATTAATAAAATTTTCAAACTAAAACGAGGAAAACAGAAATAGAATAAAAATTATTAAAAACTGTAAAGAAGATAAAATAAACATAAAATATAGTGGTAGATATAAATCTAAATCTATATATCATTAAAAAACTAAAAATAACAATTACTCTAGCTAGAAGAAAGAAATATTCAGATCAGAATATATATTCAATTTACACAGGACACTTCTAAAACAAGGATTTTGAAAGTTTTAATGTAAATTTAAAGTAAAGTTAGAAAGGAAACATTAATCTAGAGGGAAGTGAATCAAGATGGCAGAGTACAAGGATGTTGAATCCACCTCTTCCCATGAATACATCAAAAATACATCTACACGTGGAACAATTCTCACTGAAAACTAACTGTAAACTGGCAGAAAGACACATGAACAAACAAGGCTATAAGAAAGTTTGGTTTAGTTCAATCACTCAGTGGTGTCCAACACTTTGAGACCCCAATGACTGTAGCAAACCAGGCCTCCCTGTCCATCTCCAACTCCTGAAGCTTGCTCAAACTCATGTCCATTGAGTCAGTGACACTATCCAATCATCTCATCCTCTGTCTTCTCCTTCTCCTATTGCCTTCAATCTTGCCAAGCATCAGGGTCTTTTCCAATGAGTCAGTTCTTTGCGTCAGGTGGCCAAAGTATTGAAACTTCAGCTTCAGCATCTGTCCTTCCAGGGAGTATTCAGGACTGATTTCCTTTAGGATTGACTGGTTTGATCTTGCTGTCCAAGGGACTCTCAAGAGTCTTCTCCAACACCACAGTTCAAAAGCATTAATTCTTTGGTGCTTAGCCTTCTTTATGGTCCAACTTTCACATCCATACATGACTATTGGAAAAATCATAGCTTTGACTAGACAGACCTTTGTCAGAAAAGTAATGTCTCTGCTTTTTAATAGGGTGTTTAGGTTTGTTATTGCTTTTCTTCCAAGGAGCAAGCATCTCTTAATTTCATGGCTGCAGTCACCATCTGCAGTGATGTTGAAGCCCAAGAAAATAAAGACTGCCACAGTTTGCTTTGTTTCCCCATCTATTTGCATGAAGTGATGGGACCGGATGCCATGATCTTAGTTTTCTGAATGTTGAGTTTTAAGCCAGCTTTTTCACTCTCCTCTTTCACTTTCATCAAGAGGTTCTGTGAAATAGGATGCCTAAACAAAGAAGGCAGACAATAACAATTGTCAACAAGTATGTGGAGAAGTTTGAAACCGCATATCCTTCTGGTACTAATGTAAAACATATATATATATGTTTTATATATAAAACACATATATATGTTTTATATATAAAACATATATATATATGTTTTACAAAGCAGCTGCATCATATGTATATATGTGTGTGTGTGTGTATTATATATGTAAAATCTTATAATATATTACCTTATAACACATATATGTGTATAAACACACACACACACACATTACCTTATAACTCAACAATTCCACTCCTAGATATATACCCAACAAAATTGAAAACACATGATGACACAAAACATATACATGGATGAGCATAGCAGCATTATTCAAAATACCCACCCCACAACAGAAACAAACCAAATGGCCATAAGCTGCTGAAAATGTAACCAAAGTATAGTATATACATAATACAATATTTTTCAGCCTTCAAAATAAATAAAATTCTGATACATGCTACAAATCATGCTAAGTTAAAGAAGATAGACACAGAAGGTTAATGAATAATTCTATTCATGTGAAATATCCAGATTAGGTTAAGCAAATTTATAGATGCAGAATCTGTTTATAGTTGTTTCAATGGGCAGAGGAGAGAGGAATTTGAAATGATTGCTAATGTGTATGAGATTTTTTTGTGGGGGTGATGCATTTAGTCTCAAATTAGAGAATAATTTCATTCTATTGTGTGATGGTTACATAATTTTGTGAATATACTACTGAAATCACTTTATTGCACACTTTGAAAGGGTAAATTTTAGAATACATAGATTATGTTTCAATTGAAAAAAAAAAGAATTGCAAGCATGAAGTAAGCTTTTGAATCTGAAATATGTTTAATTTTCCTGCTAATAAAACATGAAGCTCATTTTGTTTCACTTATGAAATCTGTAAAACATTGAAGAACAAATTAATGCAATGTTTTGCAAATTCTGGCAAGGTGTAGGAACAGAAGGAACAATCTCCAATTCATTGTATAAAGCTAGAATTATATAGATAAAAAACATGAAAAGGACAGTATTAAGAAGCAACTATTGTCCAATCTCACTTATGAAAACAGAAAATATTATGCAAAAAAACATACCCAGGAATTCTCTGCTGGTCCAGTGGTTACGACTCAGAAATTTCACTGCCATTACCTGGGTTCAATCTCTGGTCAGGGAACTAAGATCCTCCAAGCTACATTGTGTGGACAAAAAGAAATATATGTGTGTGTGTGTGTGTGTGTGTGTGTGTGTGTATAAATTCTATAGTGCATAAAAAAAGAGAATATATCATTATAGTTTAACCCAAGAATTCAAGCTTTAATATATTCCAAAACAATATAATTCACCATACTATCAAGCAAAAGGAAAAAGATCACATGATCAATTCAATAGATGAAGAAACATAATGTAATAAAATGAGATATTCAACAGTACAAACAGTAAAATAATATTTGAAAATTAAAAAGCATTTAGGAAATCAGGGAATTCCAGTGTGGAATGTAGTGTTTTATAAAACAATCTATACTCACACACACGGAATTCCTTGGCCATCCAGTTGTTAGGACTCCATGTTTGCACTACTAGAGGCCTGCGTTCAATTCCTGGTCAGGGAAATAAGACCTTGCAAGCTGTGCGACACAGACAACACACACACACACACACACACACACACACACACACACACACACACACACACCCTGCAATCAAATAATTTTGGCAAGAATATAAAATAGGCAAAAAGTCAATCTCTTTAACAAGTGATGTTAGGAAAGTTGGACAGCTGCATATAAACTAATGAAACTAAAACACACCCTCACACCATAAACAAAATAACCTCAAAATGGCTTAAAGACTTAAACATATGACATGACACCACAAAACTTCTAGAATAAAGAACAGGTAAAGCATTCTCTGACATAAATCATGACATTGTTTTTTAGATCAGTATCCTGAGGCAAAAAGAGAGAGAAAAATAGAGAAAATAAGCAAATGGGACTTAATCAAACTTACATACTTCTGTAAGAAGTCTGTATAGAAAAGGAAACCATAAACACTACAAAAAGACAAGCTACAGACTGGGAGAAAATATTTGCAAATGATGCAACTGAAAAAGGCTTAATTTCCGAAATATATAAACAAACTCATGCAACTCAGCAACAACAACAGCAATCAAATAATGCACAGAAGACCTACACAGACATTTCTCCAAAGAAGACATACAGATCATCACCACGCAAATGAAATGATGCTCAACATCACTAATTATTAGAAAAATGCAAATCAAAACTGCAATGAGGTACCACCTCACACCCGTCAGAATTGCCATCATTAAAAAGGAAAATACCGGAGAGGGTTTGGAGAAAAGAGAACCCTGCTACGCTATTGGTGGAGATGCAAATTGGTGCAGCTGCAATGGAAAACAGTATGGCGGTTCCTCCGGAAACTAAAGATAGTGTTACCACATGATCCAGCAATCCCACTCCTGGGCATATATCTGGACAAAGATACAATTTAAAAAGGTACATGCACCACTGTGTTAATAGCAACACTATTCACAATACCTAAGACATGGAAACATCCTAAATATTCATCATCAGATGAATGGATAAAAAAGATGTGATATATATATGTGTATATATATATGCACACAATGAAATATTATATATATATGTATATACATTATACATATATATATATATATTTTGCAGAGCAGCAATGAAGACCCATAGAGAACAGACTTATGAACAAGGGATGGGGAGAAGAGGGTGAGGGTGAGATAAATGAAGAGGGTAGCATGGATTCATACACACCAACATATGTAAATAGATAGCCAATAAGAATTTGGTGTATGACTCAGGGAAATCATACTGGGGCTCTGTAATAACCTAGAGGGGTGGGGATGGGTGGGAGGTGGGAGGGAGATTCAAGAGTGGGGGGACATATGTACACTTACGGTTAATTCATGTTGATGTATGACAGAAATCAAATCAATATTGTAAACCAGTCATCAATCAATTAAAATAAATAAATAAATATTTTTAAAAAGAAATGGTACATATATACAATGGAATATTATTCAGCCATAAAAAAGAATGAAATAATGCTGTTTGCAGCAATATGGATGGACTTAGAGATCATGATACTAAGTGAAGTAAAAGACAAATACTATATGATATCACTCATATGTGGAATCTAAAATATGACAAAATAAACATATCGATTATGCAAAATGAAAACAGACTCATAGACGTAAAGAACAGACCTGTGGTTGCCATGGGGGAGAGGGTGTGGAGGAGAGAGAGCCAAGAGACCTTGGCTTCCCTGATAGCTCAGTTGGTAAAGAATTCGCCTGCAATGCAAGAGACCCCGGTTTGATCCCTGGGTCTGGAAGATCCCCTGGAGAAAGGATAGGCTACCCACTCCAGTATTCTTGAGTTTCTCTTGTGGCTCAGGTGGTAAAGAATCCGCCTGCAATGCGAGGAAACCTAGGTTCAATCCCTGGGTAGGGAAGATCCCCTGGAGAAGGGAAAGGCTACTCACTCCAGTATTCTGGCCTGGAGAATTCCATAGACTGAATAGTTCATGGAGTCACAGAGTCGGACAGGACTGAGGGACTGTCACTTTCAAACCTTCTCCAGCAGAGGGCAGTATCAGATTTAAAAAGCAGTCATCTAATTTTCCCTGGAGAAGGAAATGGCCACCCACTCCAGTATTCTTGCCTGGAGAATTCCACGAACTGAGGAGCCTGGCAGGCTACAGTTCATGGGGTGGCAGAGTAGGACACGACTGAATGACTAACATTGGATACATCAAATTTAAAAGTTCTATAGATTTAATAGCAGCAGGAAAGAAATAACAAAACCAAATTAAATAAATTGAAAAATACACTTACATCAAATACGCAGATAAAATGTGAGTATTCTTAATATATAAAATTCTTGTTTCAAATAAGGAAAAATATAAATAACCTAATAACATTAAAAATAATAAAAATTATAATATTCAACAAACTATGTAATACTCACTGGTTTTGGTGCTTCACATAAAATGTTTAATCTTCACAAATATCATGAGGCAGTTACTATTATTATCTTTTTCTTATGTATGAGAAATGGGAGGGAGAGCTGAGTGCTAATAAATCATTTTCTCAGCAATAAACAGGAAATTTCTAAAAGAAATAAATCAAATGGCTATTAAATATGACAAACTGTCCAAAGAAATACAAAATAAAATTATAATTAGAAAATATTTTTTTCCAATTAGATACATGACGATGAAAATGTTGATAATGCTTAAACGTAGTAAGAATTTGATGAAATAGGCCTTTCATAAACTGCTAAATGGAATAAAGTGATAATATTATTAGAGTGCAATTTCACAAAAGCATCTTTCCCTGATGCTGGGAAAGATTGAATGCAGGAGAAGGAGGCAACAGAGGATGTGATGGTTGGATGGCATCACCAACTCAACGGACATGAGTTTGAGCAAACTCTGGGAGATAGTGAAGCACAGTCATGCTGCAGTTCATGGGGTCACAAAGAGTCAGACACAACTTAGTGACTGAACAACAATAACAATTTTACAAGTGTTATACATGAATATATCCATATTCCCAGCAATTTCACTTATTAAGCCTAAAGAATTAATCAGAAATGAAAATATTTGTATACAAGGATATTCATTAAAGAAACTCGGAAAATATTGAAAAGCTGTAGAGAATCTAGTTGGTCACCCATAAGAGCCATTTGATATAGCCATATTCTGGAAAACTATAGCCATTAATTATGTATTAATTCCTGAAAAGACACAATATATAATATTTAGTGATAAACAGCAGGATACAAAACAGTATACACTTTTTAGTATATACATATACACATACAAACATATACACATATATGCAAATGTACATCTTATGCATAGATTAAAGACTGGATACAAATGCACTGTGAACTAACAATGTCATCCCCTGATGGTAGACTTACAGGTGATGTTCTGTGTACTTTTCTGTTTTCTCCAAATTTTCTAAAATGAGAAAATTATGATATGAAAAATTGTAAAGAAAAATAACAATTGCAAACTGGTAATTTCTTGGGTTCAACTATTTGAAGTCAAAAGAATAGTCTGTTTCCGGTAAAATGGCATAAACTTGGTGTACAGAAAAGATACAATTCATCAATAAATGGCACAAAAGAAAACCCATTATGCCATCTCTATGAATGAAGTATGGCTAAGAGTGGTATCTCTCTCACGGCTTTCCACTCTTTTTCTGGTGCAATCACAGAGTTGCACTGTTAAACATCACTAGCATATTGCTATATTTCATTCCAGCCTTTATATTTGCCAATGCAAATTAATTTTAAGGAATTTTAATATAAAATTAATTTTTCTAATTTTATCTAGTTTTATTTAATCTAATTTTTTAAATTTTATCTAATTTTATCTAATTTTCAACCTAGATAGAATATTTAAAAGCAGAGACATTACTTTGCCAACAAAAGTCCGTCTAGTCAAGGCTATGGTTTTTCCAGTGGTCATGTATGGATGTGAGAGTTGGATGGTGAAGAAAGCTGAGCGCCGAAGAATTGATGCTTTTGAACTGTGGTGTTGGAGAAGACTCTTGAGAGTCCCTTGGACTGCAAGGAGATCCAATCAATCCATCCTAAAAGAGATCAATCCTGGGTGTTCATTGGAAGGTCTGATATTGAAGCTGAAACTCCAGTACTTTGGCCACCTCATGCGAAGGGTTGACTCATTGGAAAAGACCCTAATGCTGGGTAGGATTGGGGTCGGGAGGAGAAGGGGACGACAGAGGATGAGATGGTTGGATGGCATCACCGACTTGATGGACATGGGTTTGGGTAGACTCCGAGAGTTGGTGATGGACAGGGAGGCCTGGCGTGCTGCAATTCATGGGGTCGCAAAGAGTCGGACACGACTGAGCGACTGAACTGAACTGAACTGAACTGAATTTTCTAATTTTATCAAAATTAGAATGTTACTCAACATACTTTTGACTGAATTTATCTGTAGGTCATCCCTGTAGCTCAAAAGGTAAAGAATCTGCCTGCAATGCAGGAGACCCAGGTTCAATCCCTGGGTAGGGAAGAATTTATATATAAAATATTATTATTTTCCCATGACTTTAAATATCTGGAAAATGATTAATTTACCATGACTGCATAATATTTACATCACTGAATTTAAATATTTAGGTAGTTTAGTTAAATGTGTCTTGAAATCTAAACTGTCTTTTATTTTCCTTTAGATTATAACTAAAAATGATGAATATGCATTTTGAGATATGGCAGAAATGGAAGCAAGGGAATGATGGCAAAACTGCTTGCCATTAACAGGCATACATTTTCTCATATAATAAGACATAAGAGGAAACCTAGCCCATGAATTTCTCTCCAATCAGACTTCATCTTTTTAAGGTCCTTTTAAAGACACATATGCCTTTATATAGGGAGTCACTAATTTTTCACACTAAATAAGTTAAGCATATGATTTTCTCCAACACAGATTAACCTGGAATATCTTTTTAAATTGGGTAAGAAACATGTAAACCCATGGTGGACTCATGTCAATGTATGGCAAAACAAATACAATATTGTAAAGTTAAAAAAATAGATAAATAAACTAATTTAAAAAATAAAAAAAGAAAAATGAAAACAGAAGAAAGACAATGACTCAGGGAGGCTGTCAGGCAAACTATCTACTTTATACATTTTACCAAAATTGACCCTCTTCATTAGCCTTCTACAAATAATTTGGTTCCTTCTGGAGTCAAGAAGGGCCATGTGGGAAACCTAAAGAGAGAAGGGGAATACTCTGCACTATTAGTCTTAAATATTTGCCTAATGCCAGCAGTGACAGACCCTACACATTTTCATCTTTCTTTTCTTATACCTTTATTATGACACTTCCCTTGTTGCTTTTTGAGACTAATAGGGGTGGTACTATAACTAAATAAATTCACTTCTATATTCCACTCCCTAATTTTCAAAAAATCAGAATCCCACTATAGAAATGTTATCTGATAGAGTGATTGTAGTCTGATTTTGAATTTCATATAGTTTTACAACCCTCATTGCTGGAAAATACTTTTCTTTGTTCATCTTATTACTTTAATATGACACAAGACAAATGTATTATAAAGCTTAACCATGATTGATTCATCTGAAATGAGTTAAAGTCCTCTCTCCCTTTTATCAAAAAGTTGTATGTGCATTCTTGCAAAGAAATTATCTTTAGGTGTTCAGTGTGGTAACTATTCTTGTTGCTACCATCTTGGATGCATGCATGTTGAAAGCACTTCGGAAATAAAATTGCAGCATTGTTTTCCTGTATAAAGATCAAAGAACAACAATCTTCTTTACAATGGTTTGACTTTGGAAATAAATCCATTTTGTTTGCTGCTTAACAACTTGAAATCCTCTAGGTGTTTGTACATTGATTTTTTAAATCAATTGTTCAAGAGTCTTTCTAAGTATGAAAGATTGACCGGTAGCCAAGTTTAGTACCTATTTAGATCACTCTTCTAACACAAAACACATAATCTTTTTCTTGCCTCTTGAAATCCAAGTAGTCCTTTAATAGTCTTTATCACATAAAGTCAAAAGACTTCAAAACAAGGTGCATTTATGCACTTTGAGTTCATATAATTTGATTTATTGCTTGTACTAAGTCCAATATTAATTAGTGGTTGAATTCAATTTAGATTTGATTATATCTGTTTGCTGCCTCTGCATTTTATTCAGATGCTGCAGAGCAGGTTTTTATGGTAATAAATGATCATTTTATTGAAGGTCTGTGTGTTCCTTGTGTAATTGTGGTATGCTAGTATTCTTGAAGTAGCAATACTATATAATTGTTTTCCTCTCTCTAATTCTGCTGCTTCTTAGGTGGGGAGTTTTATTGTTATTGCCTCTGGGAAGGGAAAATTACAGCAAGAATGAAGAAAGAGAGAAAGAAGAAATATTCAATTTTTTGAATTTTAAAATCTTGGACTTGTATAAGACTCGAGTCACAGAAGATTGGTTGCTAATCTATTATTTTTCTTTCTGTATCAGAAAAGACAATGGGAAATGGGGTAAAGATCAGAGGGAAAGACACTAGGTGGTTCTTGGAATGAAACTTTGTTCTTTGTTATTTACCAGACTAATTTTGGATCAGGATGGGAGGTAAGTGGTCAAAACTCCATGTAGATTTGTGGTGTTCAAGAGCAGAAGCAATATATGCAACTCTCTTAAGTTAAATTTTGAAAAGGCAAGACCCCAAGGTTTTGTATCATTTACACTGTATGACAGTAGTAATGTACATCAGCTCTATGAATTTGGACCTGTGTTCACAAAATCAGATGTATACACTGATATGCTGGATAATAAAAATATGTAAGGTCAGCTTGTCTAAGACACTAAAGCGTGCTAAAACTATGCTAAATTTAAAGCATATGTTCTATATCAAGTAGAAGTAGCTACCCAAATTCAGTCAGCTGCTGTCAGACAAGAATATGTACTCAGTGTTGCCTGCTGTCGTAATTTTATAAAAGAAGACAAATCTGATTTCTTGTGTCAAATGTCTCAATTTTTAAAACATAATGTAAGCCAAACAAATAGGTCCATGGGTGAGATGTGACTCATAATCCACCTCTGTTTTAGGAATAATAGCACAAGATGGTCTTAGAATATCTTGTGGCAATATGTGACAAGAAACAACCCTGAAATTTGCACAGACATGGTACAGAGAGCTAACAAATGTGAGGACTCTCTGTGGGGAGGAAATTTAGAGAATGCAGCTGTGACCTACATGTTCTGATAGTGATACTGAATGTCTCAACACATGCCAACACAGAAAGATGATGCCAAAGACTTTCTTCTACATATCTTGTCAAAATATAAGCCCCATAGAACTTACACATAACTGGAAAAAAAAAGTGGAGAGAATTTTTAAAAATTGACATTATATTATGATCATCCAGAAATATGGATTTTTAAAAATGCATTATTTTTAATTACAGAAAAATAAAGGTATGTTTCTCACCTGAGTTTGGAGACAGTGATTAATATTGTCTGTACAATGAAAAAGTATCTTGTGTTGAATATGAGGTATTATCAAAAGCAAATGGACACTTGGAAACATCCAGTTTCAAGATGACAAATTGGGGTGTACTAAAATCTGTTGTCTCTCTCCCACTTAAAAACCAAATAAAATATCAGGTATCATAAAAATTAAATAAAAAACTTTCCACACTTTGAAACAAAAAGTAAAATTTCTGTGGAGCAGACACTGTATGTCCTCCCTAACAGAAGAAAATATAGAGGATGCTATAATATATATGTATCATCACTACAATTGATATGGGAAACAAACATAGTTGCTAAAAGACAAGTGTAGCCTAGAACATGTACAAGAGGATTATGTTACAGAAAAAGGAATCCAGAATTTAACAACAAACATCTAAGTAAAACTGATTATTTGAAATGGACTCACTAAACTCAACAAATGGAAAATTAAACCTGAGGATATATATGTATGTGTGTATATATATATATATATATACATAATGAATATATATATGTATATATATAATGGCTATATATATGTGTATATATATATATATATACATATATATAATGAACTTAAAATTAGTAAGTTTAATATCCTCATGAAATGGAGTATGAAACACAAACAACTTGTAAAAATTTAATTAAAACATCACCAGATACCCTAAATAGACAAGAAATATCTTGTCTATTTAAAGGACAGAAAACAAATAAAATTGACGTGCAATATCATATTGAAGAATTCTGCTGTGATTTGGCAGAAAGGAATGGAGAAATGGAAAATGTGTAATAAAAACAAAGAGACACGAAGACCAGCTCCATAAGTTTTAATATTTATATAAAAGGAAAAATGGGAGGGGAAGAGATGGTTGGATAGCATCATCAATTCAATGGACATGAGTTTGAGCAAACGCAGGGAGACAGTGAAGTACAGGGAAGCCTGGTGTGCTGCAGTCCATGGGGTGGCAAAGAGTCAGACACGACTGTGTGACTGAACAACAATAAGAGGGGGGTATACCAAGAATGGAAATGACTCACCATTGAAGAAATAATGGTCAGTGATTTTCCAGGGGTTTTCAGAATTTAACTGAGAATAGTTGCATATATATATATATTTTTTGGAGAACTATGCTTTATTGGAGGCATTACTGAGATTTAAAATCAATCCCATACCTATACATATTTTTAAATGAAATGCACTGTTAAACATGATAACAGTTGTTGATGATAATGAAATAAACTTGGATATCAAAAGCAAAAAGTTAGTAAAAAAGCTATTCATTGATAAATTACACACACACACACGTGCATATGCACACACATACACATCTAAAGAATTAAAGAGCTAATAAATCTTGAAGGAAATAACAATATAGTTGAAAGTGAATCAAAAATCATATCTAAACTTAAAGGTCACAGCTAAATTTTTAATATTCTTATTAATACTTGCTTTTTAATTATTTTTTAGCATTTTCTAGTTTATTGTACTGCAAGATTTCACTTTTCCTACTTTCTTCTCTTACCATAAATTTAAGGCTACACATGAAAAAACAGAAGTTGGGTATAAAAGATAGGAAAGGAAAGGACTAAACTGTCACTATCTGTAGACAATCTGATCATTTACCTAAAAAGTTCAAGAACATTAACATCTATTATAATTAATAAGAGAGTTCAGCATTTTTGCCAGATACGTGACTACTGTAAAAACATCCTTAACTTTTGGTTTTCTTTCCAGAAACAAAGGAAAGTTCAATAGAAAATAAAAGATCACAATCTCAAACAGGACCCCAAAGCCTATAAATATGAACTTAGCTGAAATAAAGTATGAAAAAGGAACTGGAGGAAACTCTAGAATATTGAATATCAGCGGCTAGGTATATCTGTCACTGAAATTACAGATTGTAATAGCTTAACTTTACATAATTTTTTAATATTAAAGACCAGTAGATTTCACTTTAAGATTAAGTTGCAAGATCAATACTTCAGTATATGTGCCTGTTTGTCAATTATTTGTTTTGTAAAGGATGATCTACAAACCAGAATTTGACATTTTTTTTTTCTGTAAAGGGCCAGAAGACAGATTTTTTTTAGACTTTGAGGGTCACAGCCTCAGTTGCAACTAATTACTTCTGCTGTTGAGGTACCAAAGCAGCAATAGATGATACAAAATATATGACCACAGCTGTACTCCAATAAAAGTTTATTTTAAAAAGGCAGTGGGCTGGATTTAGCCCATAGGGCATAGTTTGTCAATCCTTGCTACAATGCCTTTGAAAATTTTTCTCACTTCTGAAAAAGCAAAAAAAAAAAAAAAAAAAAAAAAATTCAGTAGTTCCCCAATGCATACAAAGTCACATCCAAACTCCTGAGAATGATATTTAAGTCCCAGCACATTCTGCTTCCAAATGCCTTTCCAGTCTTGTTCCCTAGTACACTCCTTCTCTCCAATCCTGTCTACTCACATGTATTATATTCAGCATACTTCAACTCCTGAATTTTTGTTTTGCTATAAATATCCCCTGATTTTTTCCTTTGATTCAGTTATTCTGTCATGCATTTGGAAAATATTTACTTAATGCTTTTTATGTCCCAGGTACTTTGCTAGAATGCTGAAGATAAAGTGGGGAAAAAGTGACACTGTCTCTAGTTTCAAAAAGCTACATTTGAGTGTGGTTTACATATAAGCAAGCAACTGAAGAATCATATGATACATTCTATCATAGGATAATAAAAGGTGTTAGGTGAACAAAAATGTAAAGATAAAAAAGGTTTGATTTTATCATTTTTCAATTGAGTTGATGTTTAGACCATATTGTTTTACAAATGCATAGCTTGATTTCAAGTTTATAAATCTTACAATTTTAATAAAACATAGCCACATGCGTGAACTTTCAATAGAAAAGCAGTTTCAAGAATAAACTTTAGCCATGTTAAGACCTTGATACATTGTCTATATACTGCAATTAAACTGTGTGCAATATCAGCCTTTGTTGGTGGTATTCAGCCTTGATTTCTACTAAGTTTAATTTTTCATTCATTAAATTTCATTTTTTGTTTAAAATTTTTATTTTTAATTTCATGGATCAACGCTTGAAATCTAATTTAGTTCATACTCAATAATACATTGCATTATGCAAAAATAACCATTTTAGCTTTTGTCATAATCATTATATTTATTGATTATATTTCTTAAGGTTAAGAACATAAACAGTGGAATCCAAACATCCATAGGACCAGATGATAGGACCAAATCTTCCCAAGAGTCTTCTAAATTGAGACCTAAGGATGGGCAAGAGTTTGCTAGGCAAAGGTAAAAATGGGGTTGAGGGTGGAGCATGTAGAGACTTCTAATCAAAGACCCAGAGGTGAATAAAAGCATGATGTGTCATAAATTTTGGTATTCGAATTTTGCTTGTAATTTTTCTCTCACCTATTATTTTCTTATTCTTCCCTATCTGTTGATACCATTAGCCTGTTATAAAACAAATTCAATTTATATTTGAAAGACATGACAAGTTTTATTTTTACTCATCTAATGCATAAAAATAGATGTTTGTGGTTACTCCATAAGCTAAAGTAGATATTTGAAATATGCTAGAGATAGATAAGATTAAGTGGAGAGCATAAGGTAGATGATCTGCCATGATCCTGGTAGGTTGTTATTAAGTAAACACAAAGAGGATAAAGCCACATCATATGCAACATTTAATTTGCAAGTGTCCTCTGCTCTAAATAAATATAACTAAACTTAAGTCTTCAATTTTATGCATAGGGCTTTGAGTTAAATGATCGTTGTTATACTATTCTCTTTTCCTATTAAAATGAAAATTAATAAATACAGAACTCTTATCCTATGGTTAATGATTACTTTGGTGATCTCAATTTAATATCTTCTTTAAACAGGACTATAAGTACTACTACACCAGTTCAATCTGAAGCTAAACTCGTATTTTGCTGAATGTGGCACTGTTAATAGAATTTTAATACATATAAGTGAATATCAAAATATATTCAAATTTATTATTGTCCAAAGCATATTATGATTGCTGCTTACTTGTAAGTGAATTAAATGGAAGATTCTATGTCTAAAATTTTGTGACAAGACAGGAGGGTTAGATTAAAAAAAAAAAGTGAAATTTTATCATGTGCTCAGATAGAATCAAACATTCTTTTTCATAGTTATCTTTTTAAAGCCAAAACAGGCTATAAGTCCATATACAGGAAGGATATGTTTGAATAAAGCAAGGTTCCTTTTTTTGTTATGCCCTCAAACTAGATTGAGTTCAGATATGCTATTTTGCTTTGATAGCTTCTAAACCTGATCACCAGGTCTACATCCTCTATATAAGACCAGTGGAAAATCCAATGATTTAAATAGCATAAAACCCTTTAGTGCTGTTCTCCCTTAAAATGTAGATTTGATAAGTGACTCTACAGCTTTGCTGAGAAGGCAATGGCACCCCCCTCCAGTACTCTTGCCTGGAAAACCCATGAACGGAGGAGCCTGGTAGGCTGCAGTTCATGAGGTCGCTAAGAGTTGGACACAACTGAAACGACTTAGCAGCAGCAGCAGCTACAGTTTTGCTATTTTCTATATGACTTCTGCACACATCCAGAGGACACTGCTTACTCTGCAACCACTTCTCTGAGCACTATAAGATTTTGTGATGCATACCTGAGTCCTAAAATGGTATTCTCTTCAGTTTATATAACAAATCCCAGATGGCTTGACTTAATTCTATTTGACTACTATCCTCTAAAGAGAGAATATTAAAGCAAAAGAATCCTTCATTAAAACCAAGGAGCAATGAAGTTCACAAATAGAACCACACCACTTTAATAGTCAGTTATATTTCTTCATGAATGAGTTTTTGAGTTAGAGTCAAATTTAAAATTAAAAAGATCTTGGCTCACATGACCTTCATGAGAAGCCTAGGAGTTCCTCATTTCTATAAGAAGAAAGAACACAATATTGGTTATATTTGGGTATTAAATAAGATCTCTAGTTAAGATCACAACCTAAGAGCTATAAGACAATAGCTCTTATCTATTTATTTTAAAAATTTATTTGTACTTTTCTTCTATGCAGAACTGCTGCAGTATCATCCTTGCAGGGTTGCTGATATTCCTGTTTCTGATTAAAATTTATTTCAGAGCCTCTTTGAAGAGCTGTGCTAGCTTTCATTATATGCAGAAATAATTGATAGATACAGCTTCTGGATTTAATTCATGAAATCTTTTGAATAAGAAAACCTATTCTTTTAAGAAAACCTATTCTTAAGTAAATAGAGAAGATAGTAACTTAATGACAAAGGTTAATGGCCTAGAATTCTTATATGATCAACACAACTCTAGAATTTTCCTTAATACTAGATAGTGGGTTTTGTTTCTTTTTTGTTGTTGTCTCTTTTTATCTCATACTTTGTCTTTCACAGTGTCCCACAATAAAGTGAATTGCATTGCACCCATTTTAGTTACCATCGCTCCATGTTTTGTCACAAACTTGCATATGTTTTTTTCATTGGAAGACATGCCATGATTAAGCCTTTGGGGGACAATACATTAAAAATTTACTAAGCTATAAATCAGATGACATTAACTGGTGTTTCTTGATGCATTGTTGTTGCTGCTGTTTGTTCAGTTGCTGAGTTGTGTCCGACCCTTTGCAACACCACGGATTGCAGCAAGCCAGGCTTCTCTGTCCTTCACTATCTCCTGGAGTTTGCTCAAGCTAATGTCCATTGAGTTTGTGATGCTATCTAACCATCTCATGCTCTGACACTCCTTTCTCCTTTTGCCTTCAATCTTTCTTAGCATCAGGGTCTTTTCCAATGATTCCCCTCTTCACATCCGATGCCCAAATTATTGGAGCTTCAGCTTCACCAATAGTCTTTCCAATTAATATTCAGAGTTGATTTCCTTTAAGATTGACTTATTTGATCTCCTTGCTGTCCAAGGAACTCTCAAGAGTCGTCACAGCACCACAATTTGAAAACATCTATTCTTTGGCACTCAGCCTCTTTTATGGTCCAACTCTCATGTCCATACATGACTACTGAAAAAATCATAGCTTTGACTATATAGACCTTTTTCAGCAAAGTGACGTCTCTGCTTTTCAATATGCTGTGTAGGTTTGTCATATCAGGTTGGTGTGAAAGTAATTGTGGTTTTGAATTGTTGAATTTTGCCATTTGATATTGGAATATAGTCTTAAATAAATGTTATGTTATACATCATTTTAATGCACATTTCTTGCTTTATGTCTTTTTTTGAATGACATCACTTGTTTATTTTATATTTATTTTAGACTATGGAAATGATGTTAGACAAAAAGCATATTTGAGTGATTTTCTTATTTGAGTTCAAAATGGGTCATAAAGCAGAGGAGACAACTCTCAACATCAACAATGCATTTGGCCCAGGAACCTCTAACAGAATTACAGGGAAGTGGTGGTTCAAGAAGTTTTGCAAAGGAAATGAGAGCCTAGAAGATTAGGGGCATAGTGGTTGGCCATCAGAATTTGACAATGACCAGTTGAGAGACATTATCAAAGCTGATCCTCCTACAACTATAAGAGAAGCTGCTGAAGAACTCAATGTCAACCATTCTATAGTCATTCGGCATTGGAAGCAAACTGGAAAGGTGAAAAAGCTCTTGATGAGTGGGTGCCTCATGAGCTGACCAAAAATAAATAAAATAAAATAAAATGTTGTTTGAAGTGTCATCTCTCTTATTCTATGCAACAACAAGGAATTATTTCTTGATCAAATTGTGATGTGCTTTGAAAAGTGGATCTTATATGACAACTGGCAATGGCCAGCTCAGTGGCTGGACTGATAAGAAGCTCCAAAGCACTTGCCAAAGCCAGACTTGCACCTGAAAAGGTCATGGTCACTGTTTAGTGATCTGCTGCCCGTCTGATCCACTACAGCTTTCTGAATTTCAGCAAAACATTATATGTGAAAAGTATGCTAAGCAAGTTGATGAGATGCACCGAAAACTGCAATGCCTTCAGACAACATTGGAGAACAGAATAGGTCAAATTCTTCTGCATGACAATACCTGACCACAGGTCGCACAACCAATGCTTCAAAAGTTGAACAAATTGGGCTACAGAGTTTTGCTTTATCTGACATATTCACCTGACCTCTTTACAACTGACAATCACTTCTTTGAGCATCTCAACAAATTTTGTATGGAAAATGCTTCCACAACCAGCAAGAGGCAGAAAATGCTTTCCAAGAGTCCATTGAACCCCGAAGCACCGATTTTTACACTACAGGAATAAATTTTATTTCTCATTGGCAAAAATGTGTTGATTGTAATGGTTCCTATTTTGACTAATAAAGATGTATTTGAGCCTAGTTATGAAGATTTAAAATTCACAGTCTGAAACCTCAATTACTTTTGTACCAATCTAAATAGCTTTCCTTCCAAGGAACAAGTATCTTTTCATTTCATGGCTGCAGTCACAGTCCACAATGATTTTGGAGCCCAAGAAGATAAAATCTGTCCCCATCTCAACTTTTCCCCATCTATTTGCCATGAAGTGATGGGACCAGATGCCATGATCTTAGGTTTTTTGAACGTTGAGTTTTAAACTAGCTTTTTCACTATCTTCTTTCATCCTCATCAAGAGACTCTAGCTCCTCTTCACTTTCTGCCACTAGAGTGGTATCATCTGCATATCACATGTCGTTGATATTTCTCCTGGCAATCTTGATTCCAGCTTGTATTTCATCCAGCCTGGCATTTCACATGATGTACTCCACAAGGAAGTTAAATAAGCAGCATGACAATATACAGCCTTGATGTACTCCTTTCCCAATTTTCAGCCAGTCCATTGTTCTATGCGGAGCCAGTTCATGGTTCTAACTGTTGCTTGTTGATCCACATACAGGTTTCTCAGGAGACAGGTAAGGTGGTGTGATATTCTCATCTCTTTAAGAATTTTCCACAGTTTGTGCATATTAACTAAATTTACACTATGCATATCTATATATATTTGCATCATTATAAATGGCGTTATCATTAGTGTAGGTTGTAAATGTCATAGATGGTTTATTTCTTTAGATGAATATCAATGTTTGTATGATCAGAATAAAAGTAAATATCGAGTACAAGTAAATTATCTTTGCATATTTTGTAGAAATTGCTGTTTGTAAGAAGCCGGTCACTTTTGTGTAATGTTTGAGACTCAGTTCAACAAATATGCCCTGAACATTTTGTGAAAGAAATGCAAACATAAAAAATAATTCTCAAAAAATGTACTGAGTACTGTAAACTCTATACCTATGATATGTTATTAAGATTGAAAAGAGATAAATCATATCCAATTAGGGGAATAAAATATTTCATGGTGGAAATTTCATTTTACATGAATTCTGAAGGATGCATTGGCGATTGACACGTAGAAAAAGAGAGGAATGTTTCACACAGAGGAAAAAGCTTGGAGGAGTGAAACCGTGGTGAACGGTCAGCAACATCATGTAGTAAAATTTTATAGGAAGAGCTTTTTGAAAATACATTGGCACAACTTCGTGCTAGATTTTGAAAACCAGAGTGAGAGGTGTATAATGACTAGAAAAGATATAGGAAGCAATTGAATATGTTTGCTCTTTTTTATATAAAAATGGAAGAATGTTTTCAAAGTGTATTTTGGGACAAGTAAATCTACAATAAATGAGTAACGTTGATTAACAGAGAGAGAGACCCCAAAGAAAAGGGCCTGCAGTCAAGCTAAGGCAATAGTTCAGTCAAGAAATAAAGAACACATGAAATAGAGTGGCTGCACTGGGGGTACACTTGAGAAATTTTAAAGTAGTAGAAACTATATTGATCTGACAACTGATTGGCTGTAGAAGATGATAAAAGGGGAGAAATTAAATGATTCTGAGGTTTTAGGTTAGGATTGCTAGGGAAATGATAGATCTGTGAACCAAAAAGGAAAGAAAAGAAGAAAGCTAGAGGGGAGGATTTGAAGATGGATATTGAAGGAGTAATTCCTGTTTTCAACAAGTACTATGCTTATATCTAACTGTAGATCTACTAGCAAAACTATGTCAGGCAACTAACCATCCCCTAAGATAATAAACTTAAGGAAGGGTGCAAAGAGTTATAGTTCAATATTTTTATGAGTGAATATTCTATTGAAAACTTGGTAGTTTCTCCTGACAATTCTGACTAAGGAAATGAATTAGATTAGGGAGTGAAAGTTCTCAACTGAAGCTCAATACTGACTTCCAAGAAGTTCACTTTATGCTCTGATGGAGTTGATTTTAATGGAATATCTAGATAGATTCATATTTTAACAGTATGTAATGAAATTACTTAAGCCTTCATTATCTGAATAGAACTATGATTCATGTTGCTAAGTCACTAAGAGTTAGAAGGCAGAGAAATAGCAACCAAGATGATGGCTATTTAATGTTTCAGTTTATACTATGAGGACATACTGATAATAATGATGATAGCTACTTTTAAGGCCAAGTGGCTAACAGGGCAGCCTCCAGAGCCAGACTTCTGAGTTTCAATCTCTAGCTCTGTCATTCACTGTGTATGACCTTGGGCAATTTTTAATTAACCTCTCAAGACCTCTTTTTTCTCTATCCAATGAGAATAATAGTAGTATGTACCTCATACAGGGTGGTGTTTCAATTAAATGAGACAACATATGTAAAGCAAGTATCAGTGATGCTCCAGAAACTTTTGACTTCAGATGAGAATGTGGATTCTAGTATGATGCATGTGCTTCTCTGTGTATCTCTTGTGTCTTGAGAAAGACTAAATCAGTTTCTTTCAGTTCCATAGTATTTGGAGAAAAAAACAAATAATTCAGTCTTCATGTTATACTTCATGTGACACTGAATGATTTGACTTCGGTTGAAGTGGTTCTTTGTTCTGCATAAATAGATAATTAACATTTATTAATCATTATATGCCAGTAACTGTTTTAAGAACTTTACATGAATTAACTCAATGTCACAACAACCATATGAGGTAAGGTTCATATATCAGATGAATAAACAGAAGCACTTAAGAATTAAGTAATTTTTCTAATATTGTTGTTCAATCACTCATTCATGTCAGATTCTTTGCGACTCCATGGACTACGGCAAGCCATGGTTCGCTGTCCTTCACCATCTCCCAGAGCTTGCTGAAACTCATGTCTATTGAGTCAGTGATGCCATCCAACCATCTCAGTCTCTGTCATCCCCTTCTCCTCCTGCCTTTAATCTTTCCCATCATCAGGGTCTTTTCTAATGAGTCAGCACTTCATAACAGGTGGCCAAACTATTGGAACTTTGGCTTCAGCATCAGTACTCCTAAATGAATATCCTGGACTGATTTCTTTTAGGATGCAGTGGTTGGATCTCCTTGAAGTCCAAAGGACTCTCAAGAATCTTCTCCAGCATCACAGTTCAAAAGCATGAATTTTTCAGCGCTTAGCCTTCTTTATGGTCCAACACTCACATCCATACATGACTTCTGGAAAAGCCACAGCTTTGACTATACAGGCCTTTTCTAATATTACACAATAAGAAATAGAGTCATAATTTGGACCTTGGCAGTGTGTCTGACTCCAGAGCCAACACTCTTAATCACTGTGATCCATCGTCTCTCATTAAGAGTTTATCAAACCCATTCAAATACTATACAATATTCCAGGATGTGTTTAATCAATTCACAAAGATAAGTGGTTTAATATTTTTAGTTTATAGGTAAAAAATAGCCTGAAAGCAAGTGCTTTTTTAAAATCATGCATAGGTTTTATCTATTCATTAGCCTGTATTTGTAAACACTATAAAGCTAACTTAAATTGTTATATAAAATTGAAAGACAGTGCAAAGTTATGTATACAATGACTGCCTATCTGAAACTCTGATTTACTAAACTACCCTGCTTTGTAAGCCTTATAATTTAAATGTTCTAACATCTCATTTAAATGCAAGATGAATTTACTCTGAAGAAGACCTGAAGAGATCTTGTTAAATCCATTATACAAAGAGATGTCCTTTAGGTAAATCCTTGAGATGATGCTTCCTCCAAGTGCTCTACATATCCTTGCAGGCAGCTTAAAATCCATCTCTAGAAATTCCAGTTTCTGAGGGTGCAATGTAATAACTACATTTGTTAAAAATCCAAAGTGATTCAATCCAGCAATTACTCAGATTTAGAAAGGTTTTATTGTAATGCTCAATCTTTTAATCTGTTCTTTCTCTACATCAACAATGCCAAGGTTATGAAGAAAAAGGTGAAGAAAGATAAATCTTGGCTTTCAGTTCTAAGAAAAGACATTTCATTTGGTTTGTGCCTTAAATCTCATAACATCTTGGCTGTGTGTTTATTTGGAAGCATGAAGGTGTTATTAAACCTAATTTTCTCAAGATTATCTAAGTATAAAAATATAGGCTACATATACAATTGTATTTGTATTGGCTTTCTCTTAGTCCTCTTTTTAGCCCTGTTTGGGTTATAACATCAAGTGAAAAAATAACACTATCAAGGACTTTAGGAGACTGTATTTTAGGAGACTTTAGGTGTCTCTCATTGCCACCTTCATATTTCTTCACTTAATAGAGCAGGAAACTTAACTAAATATACCTTGGTGTTATCTATCTATCTATCTATCTATCTGTATAAAATGGTACTGTATTTGGAAGTTGTAGCTTCTTGAATCTAGAAGAGCTAGTTGCTATTAATCAACTTGAACACTGGATGGCAGTACTCACTAATAATACAAATAAAGGCTTTTGATAAACTAAGACGGATTTGAAATAACACCCTCGGCAGTTACCAATTTTAACAGCTAAGAAGTCCACAAAGAAGAACTTAGAACAAAGATAGTGACAGAATCAGAATGTCAAAAATAGTGAGCTCGTTTGGTATCATCATGAATATGTGAATATGTTTCAGTTGATTTGACAATATTGTGCGCCAAAACCAGCTTTGTAAGTTTTACTCCAGTTACTAAATACTCATTCTTAGACCACAAATTAGATTCACCTCCTTAATTGTCATCTGAAACCCAGTCTTGGCTGAAGCTATAGCTAGTGTGATTATAGTCTGAGGTGAATTTGCCTCAAGGAGAACTTTTAAATTTGCTTGATCTCATCCTCAAAAAGTAACTCTGGTGTTTTCTTTCCTATTTGCTTAATCATCTTCTAATTTTATAACCAAGATTCCTCCAAATGAAAAAGGATACACTTGTATATTTGATTTTCATGTCTGGAAGGAACACTTAACATTAGGATGCTTCAGATTGTTTTATGTTTGTACACTGTATAAGCTTGGAGCATTGAGATAAAATTGTTTTGAATTTGAATCCCAACACTGCCACTAACAAGCCGGGTGAAGATGGCAGTCAATTTGCTAAACTATAAAATGGATAGATCCATGAAATGATAGCTTTTCATAGATTTGATGTAAGTTTTAAATAAAAATATTTGTGCATAGTGCTTCAGATGATATTAGATACATGGAATGCAATCAGTGAAATTAGTTTTTTTTTATTATATTAAACCATTATCAATTTCTATATCATATATTCCTTTTTTCCTGAACATTTTGTTAGATAAACAGCTAACCAAAAATATGTGTTACTGGTTTAAATTCTTAATTAACCTATATCAGACTGGAGGGCCGTATCTTCAATTTAGAGGCAGTAACTAAGAAAACAAGACAATGATAATAAGGAAGAAATCATATGCATTTTTCTATCCCTCCATATATTGTTAACTGAGCCTGCCTATCTGTTGCAGAATGATGAAATACTGCTATTTCTGAAGAGCACATTCTTTCCTTAAATGAGGTCAGTTGCAGCTACTTTTTCTAACATTTTTGTTATTTGGGGAGGCAATAAGATGAAATTCATTTTCTGAATTGTTTACCAGTGGGGCCTCTAGCTTGCAGAATAGAAGTATAATAATTTCTCACATATGGATGCACTTAATATCTAATCCAACTTAGAATTATACAGAAACAATCAAAAATCTTAAGGTTTCTTTGGTCCATGTTTCTCAATATTAATAAGAGCCTCCATAATACTTTTTCTGCTTAGAGATATTAAGGTTACAAGATTTGTATAAAGGCATCAAAAATGCTACTTCTTTCTGATTCAACATTCTCATTGTCTCTGTAATGAGAGAGAATGTTTGCTTAATGCTGTGAAATCTTATGTGGAAATAAGTGAATTTAGATGATAATTTTATAATCCTGGAGGAAAAAAATATATATATATTCATATATCAAAAATATATATATATCATATATCAAAAAAATTTATAGATATGTATATCACTTTGAATCTTATGAGTTAAGTAAGGAGTCCAGAAACTCAGTGATGTGAATTTTTCTGTCCTAAAATGCAAAACTTTATGAGGAATACATACATAGGGAGTGTATTTCCTCAGGGCAAACACACAGTATGTTACTGCAAGCATATAGATGTATGTGGCAATTATATGACTAAATTATACAAAAATGAAAATGTCCTGGTTTAAATTTTATTAAAGCTCTGAAAGATTATTTTTTATACGTTTGAGGTAAGTGAGAGGTTAACCTAGATTCCAATATCAAAACAAAACAAAGCTAAATACTTGAAATCTATGGTTACTACCCCAAGTCAATTTTCAATCTCTGCCTTGCATAAGGTGAAACTGAATCAGTGCTTGTCTAGGAATAATTTATTTTTGAAAAAGAAAAGCTCTAAAAGAATTAGTAAATGCTACATTTAAATATGAAAAACTCCATGTAAGACTCCACATAAGGAAAATAAATGTTGCCCTTTTCCTCAGTGACACCTCCTCCAATTCAATAGCACACATGCAATAAACCAAATAAAGGGTTAAAATGTGTTCCTTCTGGTAATCTGTGTTAAATGTTCAAGTAGTTCTTTCGATGGCAAATACTTATAATTGTTAGCTTTGTTAGGTTTGAAAGAAGGGTTCCAAATTCTCATTTTTGTTAGACTGTAATGCTATTACCACACTTCCTACTTTCTCAGGATAGTCCTGGTTTATAACCATTGTCCTAGAAACACCAATAGCTCAACTTCACCCTCAAAATGTCCTGGTTTGTGTAACAAATTATATGATCATAAGGCATGTGTTAGTCGCTCAGTCGTGTCCGACTCTTTGTGACCTCATGGACTGTAGCCTGCCAGGTTCTTCTGTCCATGGAATTCTCCAAGCAAGAATACTGGAGTGGGTTGCCATTCCCTTCTCCAGGGGATCTTCCCGACCCAGGGATCAAACCCAGGTCTCCCACATTGTAGGAAGATTCTTTACTGACTGAGCTACCCGGAAAGTCATAGTAGGTAGAATGTTAAAGAAATGAACATCACCCAAAACAAAGTTTCTCAGCGGTGTTAATTGTTTCAAGAGCAAACTAGACATATTTATTTTCCTATCTTACAGAACTGGGAAGTTAGTATTGGTGGTGGGCATTATGAAGAGACTATATGGAACTCAATTAGGACTTCTGTATGGGAAAAGATTTAGTGTGCTGGAGCCTTAAATAAGTATGGAGAGAATCTAAGGATCCTTTCATTTTCCATTTCAGAAAGCTGTCAGACAATTCCTCATAAAGAATCAAGTATAGAATTAGCATATGGCCTATCAATTCCACTCATGAATATAAACTCAAAAGAATTGTAAGCAGGTATTTAAAAATGAATATCCATACATAATGTTTATAATAACACTGTTCCTAATAGTCAAAATCCAAATGTACTTCAACTAATTAATGAAAAAACAAAGTGTGGCATATCTATCCAATGGGATATTGTTTGGCAATAAAAAGGAAAAAAGTAATGATACATGCTACAACATGGATAAATCTTGAAACACTATGAGGGGTGAAATAAAGTTACGTTTTTCTAATACCATTTATATGAAATAGCTTGGAAAGGCAAATTCATAGAGACAGAAAGTAGATTAGTGGTTGCCGGGGGCTGAGAGAAGGGGAGGGAAGTTAGAGAGCTACTGCTAATATGTATGGTCTTTCTTTGAGAAGAGTGAGAAAAATGTCTCAGAATTAGAGAGTAGTGGTATTTACTTAACTGTGGATATTTAAAACACCACTGAATTGTACATTTTAAAAGGGTGAATGTTATGACATTTGTATTATAGCACAAAAACAAAAAAAAATAGGGCAGTCAGAAATTATAGAAGGGGAATTAATTTGGGAAACATTATCACTTCCTAACTTCTATATTTTTTTTGTCTTGCTTTTTGTGTTTTTCTTAATGATTAGCAATAAAAAAAGAAATCCACTCCCAGTCTTCCTCTCAGGTCTAGGTGCTTGTCCTCAAGGTAGTTAGGAAGAACATAGTTGAAAAGATAGAATTTCAATCAGCAGCCACACAGGAGAAATGCAGAAGCAAATCAAGAATAAATAAGCAAGTGGGAATTCCCTGGTGGTCCAGAGACTAGGACTAGGCACTTTCACTGCCAGAGGCCCAGGCTTCAATCCCCAGCCAGGGAACTAAGATTCCATAAGTCGCATGATGCAGGGGTTAAAAAAAAAATCAGACTAGTTAATACCTAGACAAAAAATAATATAAGGAGTAGGTATGAACCTAAGCAGTCCTACCTGGATATGACCAATATCTACAATATTCTTAAATACTTAATGATCTCATTAAGAATTTTCTCTGGCAAATAATGACTATTCGAGTCAAACCAGCAGAATGTTGTATCATGGCTGATGTCTTAGAACATTTTAACAAGTCAATATTTCCTTTAAATTTAACATCTTTTAGATGTGTTTAGGCTCCTAACAGGAATAATGCAATAAAAAATCAGGACACAAATGCCAACACAGTGGTAATCTAGACATTTGCTCATTGTTGTTGGGTATGAACAATTTGACCCATAACTATGACCCAGGCAGTGTCATTCACAATTATCTGTTGCCTAATTTTTTTTTAAAAATCACAAATTCAGAGACTTAAAATGACGCTTGTATTTTCACAGTTTCTGTGTCATGCGGTTTGCAAAGAACTGCTTAGTCACTCAGTCGTGTCCAACTCTATGACTCTATGGACTGCAGCCCTCCAGGCTCCTCTGTCCATTATCCAGGCAAGAATACTGGAGTGGATTGCCATGCTCTCCTCCAGAGGACTAAGCTGCCCCTTTTGCAAACGACTAAGCTGCCCCTTTTGCTTAGGATCTCACAAGACTAAATCAACATGTTCAAGGCAGCATTCTAATCTGAAGTTCAACTGGGGAAGAATGTGCTTCCAAGCTCATTCAGATCATTGACTTATTTTATTTTTTTGTCAGCTGTAGTGGTTTATTCCTGGATAGTGGGTTGAAACTTCTCTCAGATCCTGGAGTTTATTCCATGAAAACCCCTAAAATGGTTATTTCTCCAAATCTAGCAATGAAGAAGCTCTAGAGAAAGTCAGCTAGCAAAACAGATTTTTATGTAACCAAAATAATCACAAAAGTGATGTGCAATAGATTTTGTCATATTCTAAAGTTTGTAATCAAGTTACAGGTCTCACCCACATTCAGGGGAATAGAATTACACAAAGATGTGAACACCAAAAATCAGGAATCATGGAACCATCCTAGAATCTGTTCACCTAAAAATGATGACTGCTTTTTAAGTAGTTTTAATGATTAATTTTTGCAGCATTATATAAACCATCTCAAAATTTTATATTATGTGAAATAAATAAATTTTACATGTGTCCTTTATTCTACCTGCCCACCATGACCAAATAGAACCTTATGAAATTCTGGTAACATTTTCATCCTCTTATGAATCACAAGTTAATCCCGAGTATTTCTACAGCATTGTTCAGATCTTTATCGGAATGTGGAGTTTATCTTGGGGTTATGCAATGTAAGCAAGAAGTAGGAAGATGCCCAAAGAAAAACAACAAAAAATGATTAAAGCAATTGAAAATAAATTCTACAAGAAAAAGGAAGAGGATTTCAGTTACTTATTTCAAGACAGGGAATGCTAACACAAAAGGGTGGCCTTATCAGCAATATTCCCATATGTGTTGAGTGAATAATTTTTATCTTGTGATGATAAAGCAGTAACAGATTTAAAATGGATTTAAAATCCCTTTACTCAGTGTGTGTGTGTGTGTGTATGTGTAGTGGGGAGCAAATACACAAAATTTGCTGAAATGACAAATGTTTCATAGATACTGTACATGTTTCAATGACCTTTTGGGTTTCCTTTAGAGATACTCCTTAAAAGGCACTGTGACTATCCACAAGGAAAAGGTCTGTGACTATTGCTTTGGTTCTGAAAATTACATGAAAGGAACATCCTAAAGAAATTTGTTTAAAGGCATATTAACTTCTAAACATTTAAGAAGCTGGAGCAGTGTTATTGCAATGTGTTTGTTGATTTGATTTCTCTGAGTTCTGGCAGTATATTAATATTATCTTTAAATGTTCAGTCTTACACAGTTTTCAACATACATATAAGTAGAATTACCCCCAAATTTATTATCCAGAATGGATATTTTTGAGAGTGAAAAGAAATTCAATTAATCATAGCAGTAGGATAACATGGAGAAATCAGAATTTGCCAAAGGAAAACTGGGAGGCACTATAACTTAGATCGTATCTGACTGGCAATAATTAGAAGAATGATTAGGAGAGGAGATTTAGCTTTTTCAAGTTCCAGGAAAGCTAGATTATAAACTCCTCATGGGTAAAAGGCAGGTCTTAAACTTTGTACCCTTGGCATTTGAGTTCAACAGAGTAAAAATGGAAGAAAAATAATTTTGACAAGTACTTCCTATAGATTAGGCACTATTCTAAATGCTTTACAAGTATAATATTAATGTATTTAAAAACCCTCCACAGTTCTGTGAGATACTTATATTATTATCATTTCCATCTTAAATTAAGGAAACTGAAGTACAGAAATACTAAATATCTTGCCCAAGTTCCAGGAGTTAGAATTCAAACTCTTTCATCTCCTCTCACTTTTATTCTCATATTTTCATGTTATTACCTCTGTCTCTCTCTTTCCCTCTCTTTGTTACTCCCATCTTGTATCCTTTCCCTTCTCCATTCCCTCTCTTGTACTGCTTCTGTCTCTTTTATTTCTCTCCCCTTCTCTTGCTTAGTATCTTATGTTTTACTTCCAAAGTATGTCCCTTTTAAAGAAGGTTCTACTATCTAAGAAAAAAGATGGCTAAACCATCAAATTGAATGTTCACTAAGGTTTTTTTCTAGCTTTTAAATAATTCAACAAATATTATTTAGTGCTTACTATGTGCAAAAACCAATTCTAAAAGGTAGCACAACACAGAAAAATCAGGATGAATAGGAAAGTCTTAATACAAGGAGTGCATAATCTAATATAAGAATAAAAACCATTCAAATCACCAGGAGAGAGTTCACTCTTTTAGAGATTTATCCAGCACTTGAATTCTTGGTGTATATCCAGTTAATATTGTTTTTGTATTAGTTCCTAACAAAGCAAAATACAGCTAATTTGCTCTTATTCCATTGAAAGTGAAAGTGAAAGTCACTTAGTTGTGTCCAACTCTTTCTGACCCCATGGACTGTATAGTACTTGAAATTCTCCAGGCTGGAGTGGGTAGCCTTTCTCATCTCCAGGGGATCTTCCCAACCCAGGGATCGAACCCATGTCTCCTGCACTGCAGGCAGATTCTTTACCAGCTGAGCCCTGAGGGAAGCCCAAGAATACTGGATTGGGTAGCCTATCCTTCTCCTGGAGTGGGTAGCCTATCCTTTCTCCAGCAGATCTTCCTGACCCAGGAATCAAACCAGGGTATCCTGCATTGCAGGTGGATTCTTTACCATCTGAGCGACCAGGGAAGCCTTCTCTTATTCCCTTAGATAATAGTAGTTATCTTCTCTCCACTCTTCTCAACATTGACAGACCTTACCTGATTTACCCAGTGCATATTTATTTATTGAGTGTCTGCTCTATGTCAGGCATAATGCTGTGATCCTTAACATTTACTAGGCTATTTAAAATGGTCTGTTTGCTTGTCTTTCTCTCCTATTAGATGAGTTCCTCTCCAATGACCCATAGACAAATGGAGGTGTGTAATGAAATATCCTGAGATTGCATGCAACAGTTTATGTGTTTTAACATATGTTCATTTTCCGGAAAGAAATTCAATACCCTTCATCAGATTTTCAAAAGGGGCCAGATGCCACAAGAGGTACCTTTACCATACTTTGAATTTTGAATAGCTCAATGTTAACCTCACAAACCCAGATTCAGACAGACCATCTATTAAATGTATAATACATGGTGAATGATATGAGTCTTCTAGATGGGTTTTCTCCCAGGTCTAATGTGAGAAATAAATGAACTGATTTTTGTATCACTTAGTGTAATTTCTAAGTACTTAGTATAGGTACAATAAATATTAAGGAAAAATACAGTGTTTTCACACAGCAGGCACATTACACAGGTAATGTGAGCATTTTTCTAAGGCAGGGTTTCCCAACTTTGACACAATTGACACTTTGGAAAGGATCATTCTTTGTTGTAAGGGGCTGGCCTGCACATTGCAGGATGCTTGGCCACATCCCATTAGATGTCAATAGACCACCCTTCCCAGTTCAGTTCAGTTCAGTTCAGTTCAGTTGTTCAGTCGTGTCTGACTCTTTGTGACCGCGTGGACTACAACAGGCCAGGCTTTCCTCTCCATCACTAACTTCCAGAGCTTCCTCAAACTCATGTTCATAGAATCAGTGGTGCCATCCAACTTTCTCATCCTCTTCATCCTCTTCTTGTCCCCTTCTCCTCCCATCTTCAATGTTTCCCAGCATCAGGGTCTTTTCAAACGAGTCAGTTATTCACATCAGGTAGCCAAAATATTTGAGTTTCAGCTTTAGCATCCTTCCAATGAATATTCAGGACTGATTTCCTTTACGATTGACTGGTTTGATCTCCTTGCAGTAGGCCAGAATACTGGAGTGAGTAGCCTTTTCCTTCTCCAGGGGATCTTCCCAACACAGGAATCAAACCCACGTCTTTCGCATTGCAGGCAGATTCTTTACCAGCTGAGCCACCAGGGAAGCCCAAGAATCCTGGAGTGGGTAGCCTATTCCTTCTCCAGGGGATCTTCCTGACCCAGGAATCAAATTGGGGTCTCCTGCAATGCAGGCGGATTCCTTACCAACTGAGTTATCAGGGAAGTCAGATCATAACATAGCACTTAGTGCACAGACACATAGAAAAAAGGTTAAGAGAAGCACATGACAGAAAGCATCAACAAAGTAGAAAGGGGAAAGAGAAGTAACATAAAGATGGTATAAAAACAGCAAGTGCTACAAATCTAAGTAATAATACAACTAGCTACACTTTAGATACTTGAATAGAAAAAACAAAGTCATGTACAATATGTCAAATAGAGTGGACAGAGACACTGCAAGGGATGGTAATTAGCATCTTGGTGGTCCCAGATAACTATGAGATTTAAAACTAGAATTTTCAAAATCCAGAGAACAGAAAAATAGGCCTGACTTGGGGCAGATCTTAGAGTCATCTGGTCACTGAGCTAGTGCCTATAGAAGAATCAATACTACATGATTGTCTCATTTGTTCCCTCTGTACTTGGTAGAGAGTAGGTGTGTTAGTCAGGGTTCTCCAGGACCAGTAGGATATACAATTATATATATACATATGTGTGTATGTGTATATATATATATATATATATATATATATATGTGTGTGTGTGTGTGTGTGTGTGTGTGTGTGTGTGTATGTGTATACACACATACATACATACATATACATACATACATATACATACATACATATACATACATGGAAAGAGAAAGTTCTTATATAAGGAACTGGCTCACAAGATTACCAAGGCTGGCAAGTCCAAAATCTTAAGGGTGGATCAACAGGCTGAAGTCCCATTAGAACCAATGCCGCAGTTCCAGTCTGAAACCAGTAAGCTGGAAACCTAAGAAAATGGACATTTCAGTTCCAGTCTGAAGGCCATCTGCTATAGATCCAGAAACAGTCAAGGTTGCAGATGAAGCCTGAAGACAGTAAGCTAGAGAGTGCTCTCCTGCTACAGAAAGGCTCGTCTTTTTGTTCCATTCAGGCCTTCAACTAATTGGATGAGCCCCACCTACAACCCACCAGAGTTGGCTAAATCTGAGTGTTCTAAACCTTTTTGATTTTTTGGACAAAATTTCCAAAATATAATTCTGTTGACCTCAGCTAACTTTGGGATGCTTCAAAGGGACCCTGAAACATCCCAAAGAGAGATATTAAACTAAGTAGGTTCATTTGGTATATGGAATTACATGGGAAGTATTATATTATCAAATGAGTAATACATCTTCTTGGGACTTCCCCGGTGGCTCAATGGTAAAGAAGCCGCCTGAATTGCAGGAGCCACGTGAGATGTAAGTTTGATCCCTGGATTGGAAAGATCCCCTGGAGAAGAGCATGGCAACCCACTCCAGTATTCTTGCCTTGAGGAGCCTGGCAGGCTACAGTCTATGGGGTGGCAAAGTGTCAGACACTAACTTCACTTAGTGACTAAACAACAACAACCACCGACATTTTATTTAATTTATTTATTTTAATTGTAGGCTAATTACTTCACAACATTGTGGTGGCTTTTGCCATACACTCACATGAATCAGCCATGGGCGCATACGTGTTCCCCATCCTGAACCTCCCTCCCACCTCCCTCCCCATCCCATTCCTCAGGGTCATTCCAGTGCACCAGCCCTGAGCACCCTGTCTCATGCATCGAATCTGGACTTGTTATCTGTTTCACATATGATAATATACATGTTTCAATACTATTCTTTCAAATCATCCCACCCTCGCATTCTCCCACAGAGTCCAAAAGTCTGTTCTTTACATCTGTGTCTCTTTCGCTGTCTCACATATAGTGTCATTGTTACCATCTTTCTAAATTCCATATATATGCGTTAATATACTGTATTGGTGTTTTTCTTTCTGACTTACTTTGCTCTGTATAATAGGCTCCAGTTTCATCTGCCTAATTAGAACTGATTCAAATACATTTTGGAGGACAATCTACTTTACTCAAATTGTACCGATTAATATGTTAATCTCTTGAGCACATCATGAGAAATACCAGTCTGGATGTGTTACAAGCTGGAGTCAAGATAGGCGGGAGAAATACCAACAACCTCAGATATGCGAATGATACTACTCTAATGGCAAAATGTGAAGAGGAACTAAAGAGTCTCTTGATGAGGGTGAAGGGAGAGAGTGAAGAGTCGGCTTAAGACTAAATATTAAAAAAAAAAAAACACTAAAATCATGGCTTCCAGCCCCATTGCTTCATGGCAAATAGTGGGGGGAAAGGTGGAAGTAGTGGCAGATTTCCTCTTCTTGGGCTCTAAAATCATTGAGGACGATGACTGCAGCCATGAAATCAGAAGATGTTTGCTTTTTGGCAGGAAAGCTATGATAAACCTAGACAGTGTGCTGAAAAGCATAGACATTACTCTACCGACAAAGGTCCATATAGTCAAGGCTATGGTCTTGCCATTGGTCACGTACGGTTGTGAGAGCTGGACCATAAAGAAGGCAGAGTAACAAAGACTTGATGCCTTTGAACTGAGGTGTTGGAAAAGACTCCTGAGAGTCCCATGGACAGAAAAGAGATCAAAACAGTCAATCTTAAGGGAAATCAACCCTGTATACTTCTTGGAAAGGCTGATGCTGAAGCTGAAACTCCAATATTTTTGTCATCTGATGTAAACAGCTGACTCATTGGAAAAGTCCCTGATGCTAGGAAAGACTGAGGGCAGAAGAAGAAGAGAGCATCAGAGCGTGAGATGGCTGGATAGCATCACTCATGCAATGGACATGAACTCGGGCAAACTTTGGGAGATGCTGAAGGACAGAGGACTGACATACTGCAATCCATGGGGTCACAAACAGTAGGACATGACTGGGTGACGGAACAACAGCAACCTTCAACACCCTCAGGGAAACAACCAGAATGCTGTTTGATCAAATATCTAGGTGGCCTGTAGTTCAGCCAGGGTGACACATAACATTAACCATCAGAGCATTATTATAGGAGAGAAAACTGTTTTAAAATAATTGCCTACATAGATCTATCACCTTAGATTGTGATTAATTTGTTTACATCACTCTAAACAGGATAACAACACTAAACTCCCTCTTAAGACTGATATAACTAATGTCCAGATTTTTCAATAGCTAAAAATAAAGCTAAAGGAAGGAGAAAGGATTTTTTTTTAATTTGAATAACAACAATCAATCTTATTTATGTAAATTTAGAGGTGGAATAAGTCTGATGAGTCACAAAGACTTAATGTAATAAATACAAAGCTCTGCATTTTGCTTCTTTAGCAGCTTTCCACATTGAATGGTAATTGCTAATCTGATTTTGCTAGTATTGCTATGACTTGCTTGAGATGCTTGTTTTAGCTGTAAAGCATTTGCCTTGTTCTCTGTGGTACTTCCCCTGTGGCTATCTGTTTTTTCTCAGCTGTAGGATTAAACCATTTGAGCTTGGCTTGCACAAAATGTCACTCATCAATAAAGTTCTTTACTGATTTACCCATTTCTTCATTTGTGAAATGGAGGTATTTGTGTGCATTTTCATAAAGCAGTTAATTAATGATTTTGCAAACATGCATAACTTCTCAGAATAAACGTGTGATATAGTTTATTAAAAGACAGATGGAGTGAAAGCATTATATGCATATGCAGTTTAGTTCTTAGAATATTAACCATATTTAGTTTTTTTTCTTAAGGGCAATATTTCCATTCTTTGTTGAGACTTTAGATCTTCACTTTCTCTTGCATAAAAGGAAACTTTCATATTCATTATTCTATTGTTGTAAGTGTTAGATAAACTTTTGCAACAAATTAGGCATTTGTTTAGACATTAAATACAACTGAATGTACTGAAATTTCAAATCCTATTCTTTTACACTAAAAGGGCCTTAATGATATAACTTTTGTATTTCAATTACAAAACCATCTAAACAGTATCTAAAGGGATTCTACCTTATATAGGCTCTGTCTGTAACAAATTATTGGTTAACATTGTTTTAGTGTAATTGGCAAGTACTAGATTAATCAGTCTCCTGCTAAATCTAGGGCATCGAAAATATCTGATAGTACCGCCTAAATGTAATAAAAATTGGCTGCACAGTGAGGTTGCAAATCTTGCAAAAGATGCAAAATTTTGTGAACGTTATGTCAGAAAGCCACATGAATCTTATTGCAAAACTACTGACAAACAAGGGCAACACAAGAATCTGGCCAAGTAAGAGGAGAGAGTCTACACAATTGTGACACAGTAGGTGCTGCAAAAAGAATCAGCTTCAAAGTAGTCATAGAGTTCTTTGGAAAACTATATAGTATCAAATATTTTTGCAAGAATATATTCCTACTGATTGTTTTGTTTTTTGTCTGAAAGTGAAATGGAGTTAAAAGGTGAACCATGCTAGGTTATCAGCAATTTTTTCAGAAAAATTACAGATAAAAATAAACAAAGTTACAAACCTGATATTGTCAAAAGAGACATTCAGTAAACATATTTTTATGAATAAAATTTTCTGTTTCATTTTTATTGTAAGCTCATTAAAAAAACAAACTTTACTTTCATTTTCTATCATTCTGACACATACCAGCTGATTGTGAACTCTGGGTATAGGGTATGTTAAACACAGGGAAAATGTGATATATTGCATCTACATTCCCTCAGATGACATCACCGATTACAAGCTATTTTTTGTGAGAAGGTTCATTAGCTTTAATATCCTTCACTATGCAGTGGCATAAGTGAAAAAGAATAAAGATGCTATCATAGCTTCAGACACTGCTATTGAAAGAAAACCTCCTAAACTAAGTTTCTGTGTTTCATCAACTTTAGAACCAGATATTGAATATATTTTCAACTCGCTTCCCACTGAATTACACTTTAAAAATGTTTACCTAAAAATGTTCATCATGTACTGTTGAATTATTTTAAAAAAAAGTTATGGAGTACAAAATATCAGTAGATCTTAATTTTTGCTGATTTTTTTTAAGAAAAGGAAACATATACCCATCTGAATGCAGAGTTCTAAAGAATAGCAAGGAGAGACAAGTAAGCCTTCTTAAGTGCACAATGCAAATAAACAGAGGAAAACATTATAATGGGAAAGACTAGAGATATCTTCAAGAAAATTAGAGATTCCAGGGGAATATTTCATGCAAAGGTGGTCACAATAAAGGGCAGAAACTGTATGGACTTAACAGAAGCCAAAGATATTAAGTAGACAGAAGAGCTGTACCTAAAAGCTCTTAATGACCTGGATAAACATGATGTTGTGGTCACTCACCTAGAGCCAGACATCCCAGAATGTGAAGTCAAGTGGGCCTTAAGAAGTAGCACTACAAAAAAGATAGTGGAGGTGATGGAATTCCAGTTGAGCTATTTAAAATCCTAAAAGATGATGCTGTTAAAGTTCTGTACTCAATATACTAGAACATTTGGAAAACTCACTAGTGGCCACAGGGCTGGAAAAAGTCAGTTTTCATTCCAATCCCAAAGAAAAGCAATGCCAAATAATGTTAAAACTACTGCACAATTGTGCTCATTTCACATGCTAGCAAGGTAATTTATAAAATCCTTCAAACTAGGCTTCAACAGTATGTGAACCAAGAACTTCAAGATGTTCAGGTTAAATTTAGAAAAGGCAGAGGAACCAGGGATCCAATTGCCAACATATGCTGGTTCATAGAAAGAGCAAGGGAATTCCAGAAAATCATCTACTTCTGCCTCAACGATGATGATAAAGCCTTTGACTGTGTGGATTACAACAAACTGTGGAATATTCTTAAAGAGATGGGAACACCAGATCATTTTACCGGCCTCTTGAGAAATCTGTGTGCAGGTCAAAAAGCATCAGTTAGAACAGGACATGGAACAACAGACTGGAGTGTCTCCTGAGGAGGTATGGGTCGCAGTGGATTAGGGGCTCTGGGTGCAGCAGACCTGGGTATAGCATAAGCCCTCTTGGAGGAGGTTGCCATTAATCCCACCATAGAGCCACCAGAACTTACACAGGACTGGGGAAACAGACTCTTGGAGGGCACAAACAGAACATCGTGTGCACCAGGACCCAGGAGAAAGGAGCAGTTGACCTCACAAGAAACTGATCCAGACTTGCACATAAGTGTCCAGGAGTCTCCAGCAGAGTTGTGAGTCGGCTGTGGCCAGCTGCAGGATTGGAGGCACTGAGTGTAACAGTGTATGCATGGGACCCTTTGAAGGAGGTTAACATTATCTTCATTACCTCCACCATAGTTTGGCCTCAGATCAAATAACAGAAACGGAACACAGCCTTGTCCTTCAACAGAAAACTGGATTTAAGATTTACACCTCCAATGAGAACAAGACCCAGTTTCCCCCTCAGTCAGTCTCTCCCATCAGGAACATTCCATAAGCCTCTTATCCTTCTCCATCAGAGGGCAGACAGAGTGAAAACCACAATCACAGAAAACTAAACAATCTGAACACATGGACCAGGCCTTGTCTAGCTCAATGAAACTATGAGCTATGCCGTGTAGGTCCATTCGAGACAGACAGGTCATGGTGGAGAGTTCTGACAAAATGTGGTCCACTAGAGAAGGGAATGGCATACCACTTCAGTATTAATGCCTTGAGAACCCCATGAACAGTATGTAAAAGCAAAATGATAAGACAGTGAAAGAAGAACTCCCCAGGTCGATAGGTGCCCAATATATTACTAGAGATCAGCGGAGAACTAACTCCAGAAGGAAGGAAGAGACAGAGCCAAAGAAAAAACAACACCCAGTTGTGTATGTGACAGGTGATGGAAGTAAAGTCTGATGCTGTAAAGAGCATCATATTGCGTAAGAACCTAGAATGTTAGGTCCATGAATCAAGGCAAATTGGAAGTGGTCAAAAAAGAGATGGCAAGAGTGAACGTCAACATTTTAGGAATCAGCAAACTAAAATGGACTGGAATGGGTGAATTTAACTCAGATGACCATCATATCTACTACTGCAGGCAAGAATCCCTTAGAAGAAATGGAGTAGCCATCAGAGTCAACAAAAGATTCAAAAATGCAGTCTCAAAAATGACAGAATGATCTCTTTTTATTTCAGAGGCAAACCACTCAATATCACAGTAGTCCAAGTCTATGCCCTAACCAGTATCACCGAAGAAGCTGAAGTTGAACTGGTCTATGAAGACATACAAGACCTTTTAGAACTAACGCCCCCAAAATATGTCCTTTTCATTACTGGAATGCAAAAGTAGGAAGTCAAGAAATACCTGGAGTAAAAGGCAAATTTGGCATTGGAGTACAGAATGAAGCAGGACAAAGGCTAATAGAGTTTTGCTAAAAGAACACACTGGTTATAGCAGGCACCTTCTTCCAAAAACACAAGAGAAGACTCTACACATGGACATCACCAGATGGTCAACACCAAAATCAGATTGATTATATTCTTTGCAGCTAAAGATAGAGAAGCTCTATAGAGTCAGCAAAAAGAAGACTGGGAGCTGACTGTGGCTCAGATCATGAACTCTTTATTGCCAAATTCAGACTTAAATTGAAGAAACTAGGGAAACCACTAGACCATTCAGGTATGACCTAAATCAAATCCCTTTTAATTATATAGTGGATGTGAGAAATAGATTCAAGGGATTATATCTGATAGACAGAGTGCCTGAAGAACTATGGAGGGACGTTCATGACATTGTACAGGAGGCAGTGATCAAGACCATTCTAAGAAAAACAAAAGCAAAATGGCAAAATGGTTGTCTGAGGAAGCCTTACATCTTCAAGAAAATTAGATATACCAAGGAAACTTTTCATACAAAGATGGGCACAGTAAAGGACAGAAATGGTATGGACCTTACAGAAGCAGAAGATATTAAGAAGAGGTGGCAAGAATACACATAAGATCTACACAAAAAAGTTCTCATGATCCAGATAATCACAATGGTGTGATCACTCACCTAGAGCCAGACATCCTGGAATGCAAAGTCAAGTGGGCTTAGGAAGGATCACTGTGAGCAAAGCTAGTGGAGATGATGGAATTCCAGTTGAGCTATTTCAAATCCTAAAAGATGATGCTGTGAAAGTGCTTCACTCAATGTGCCAGCAAATTTGGAAAACTCAACAGTGGTCACAAGACTGGAAAAGGTCAGTTTTCATTCCAATCCCAAAGAAAGGCAATACCAAAGAATGCTCAAACTACCACACAATTGCACTCGTCTCACTTGCTAGCAAAGTAATGCTCAAAATTCTCCAAGCCAGCCTTCAACAGTAGGTGAACCATGAACTTCCAGATGTCCAATCTGGATTTTGAAAAAAGCTGAGGAACCAGGTGTCAACTTGCCAACATCTGCAGGATCATCGAAAAAGCAAGAGAGTTCCAGAAAAAAAAAAATCTACTTTGGCTTTATTTACTATCGCAAAGCCTTTGACTGTGTGGATCACAATGAGGTGTGGAAAATTCTGAAAGAGATGGGAATACCAGACCACCTGACCTGCCTTTTGAGGAATTTGTATGCAGGTCAGGAAGCAACAAAACTGGACATAGAAAAAAAGACTGGTTCCAAATAGGAAAAGGAGCATGTCAAGGCTGTATATTGTCACCCTGCTTATTTAGCTTATGTGCAGAATACATCATGAGAAAAGGTGGACTAGATGAAGCACAAGATGTAATCAAGTTTGCCGTAAGAAACATCAATAACCTCTTATATGAAAATGACACCACACTTACCGCAGAAAAGTGAAGAAGAACGAAAGAACCTCTTGATGAAAGTGAAAGAGGAGAGTGAAAAAGTTGGCTTAAAGCTCAACATTCAGAAAACTAAGATCATGGTATCTCGTCCCATCACTTCATGGCAAATCGATGGGGAAAAAGTGACAGACCTTATCTTTTTGGGCTCCAAAATCACTGATGATTGTGACTGCACCATGAAATTAAAAAATGCTTGCTCCTTGGAAGAAAAGTTATGACCAACAGAGACAGCATTTTAAAATGCAGAGGCATTATTGTGCAAACAAAATTCTGACTAGTCAAATCTATGGTTTTTCCAGTGGTCATGTATGGATGTGAGAGTTGGATTATAAAAAAAGCTGAGTGCCAAAGGGATGAGAAACGAATAATTGATGGTTGGTTGACATCACCGACTCAATAGATGTGAGTTTGAGTAAACTCTGGGAGTTGGTGATGGGCAGGGAGGCCTGGCGTACTGCAGTCCATAGGTTTGCAAAGAGTGGGACACAACTGAACTGAACTGATGATTTTTCCAGTAGTTATGGACAGATGTGACAGTTGGACCATAAAGGAGGCTGAGAGCTAAAGAATTGATGCTTGGACTCTGGTGCTAGAGAAGACTCTTGAGAGTCTCTTAGACAGCAAGGAGGTCAAACCAATCAATCCTAAAGGAAATCAGTCCTGAATAGTCATTGGAAGGACTGATGCTGAAGCTTAAGCTCCAATACTTTGGCTACCTGATGCAATGATCTGATTCACTGTAAAAAAAAAACCCTTAATGCTGGCAAAGACTGAGGGCAGGAGGAGAAGAGGACAACAGAGGATGAAATGGTTGGATGCCTTCTCTGACTCAATGGACATGAGTTTGAGCAAACTCTGGGAGATAGTGAAGGACAGGGAAGCCTGTTTTGCTGCAGTTCATGGGGTCTCAAAGAGTTGGCCACAACTGAGCGACTGAAAACAACAACAAAAATATAAATATAAGATATTCAAATTCGTGTTCTTTGTGTGTACTCAGTCATGTCTGACTCTTGGCAGCCCCATGGACTGTAGCCCACCAGTCTCTTCTGTCCATCGAGCTTTCTAGGCAAGAATACATGAGTGTGTTGCCTTTTCCTACTCCAGGGGGGCTTCCTGACTCAGGGATTGCAACTGCTTCTCCTCCGTCTCTTGGATTCGCAGGCAAGTTTTTTTTTTTTTTTTTTACCACTAGTGCCACCTGGGAAGCTGTTGACATATTTTAAATAAGACACAGTATAAAGTACAAAATTTTAGTTGATCTTAATTTATTGCTGTTTTTAAGGTATATATATATATATATATATATATATATACATATATATATATATATATATATATAAAATATTTAAAAATCGACTAGTAAGATACACTAAGATGGCTGAGGAATAGGACGGAGAGACCACTTTCTCCCACACAAATTCATCAAAAGAACATTTGAATAGTGAGCAACTTCCACAAAACTACTTCTGAACGCTAGCGGAGGACACCAGGCTCCCAAAAATGCAGTCCATTCTCTTCTAAAGGAGGTAGGACAGAATTTAAAAGACAAAAAGAGAGACAAGAGTTAGGGACAGAGACCCGTCCTGGGGAGGGAGTCGTGAAGGAGGAGAAGTTTCCAAACACCAGGGAACCCTGTCACCAGCGGGTCTGTGGCAAGTTTTGGAATCTCAGAGGGCAACATATTGGGAGGAAAAAAAAACCAAGAACCAAAAAACAAACAAACACACAGAATACATGCCTAACCGCAACTTCCAGCAAAGAAGCAGCCCAAAAGCTCCTGTCCGCCATCAGTGGGTGGGGGCTGGACAGGGAGGCATGGGTTGCATGCTTAGGGTAAGGACCAGGACTAGATGCCCTGAGGACAATTTGTGGGAGTTAACAGGAAATAGCAACTGAAACTGTTGGATAGCCAGAGAGAGAAAAAAAAGAGAGACAGTGCAAGAGACAACTTTCCCGTGAAAACTCTAACCTAAGGTGCAGCCTGGTGGGGGTTGAGTGAATACCAGAAGAGAGTTAGCTGACTGCATACAGCACTCCTCCACCCCGGTCCCCCCACCACCAGAGGCAGAGAGGCAGGCATGCGACAAACAGAGCTGGAAGAAAAGGGGCAATCTCGGCCCCAGAGATGGCATCCTGCACCAAACTGTGAGCAGGATCCCAGTTGCTAACCAAGACTTCCTGGGATCCTGGACGACTGACATCTACCAGGAGGGTTGCATCTAGAGATCAGCTCCCCAGAGGAGACACACGGCACACCTGAGACAGCGCTCTCATGGCACCCAGGAAACTGAGCAGCTGGGATCATGGAGGTGATTAAGACACACAGCCCACCTGGGACAGTGCGCTCACCAAGCATCTGGTCACCTGAGCTGCTCAGACAGGGGAAGGGCACAAAACGCACGCCCAACCAAGTTTGTGCCATTGTGGAGTACCTGAGAACCTGAACCTGAGCAGCTTAGACCTGGGAAGTGCATGAAATGCAGGGCCTGCTTTGGACAGTGCCCTTGCAGAGAAACCTGGAGCCTGAACAGTGTAGACCCGGAAAACATATGCCGCCATGAGCTGGGTCAAACCTTGTGTGTTCCATACAATGCAAGCACTCCCCACACACACCAGTGATATTTGTTTGCAGTGCTTCTCCCTCCCCCCAATACAACTAAACCTAAATAAGTGACACCCTTTGCCCCCTTGTGTCAGGGCAGAAATTAGACACATAAGAGACTTGCAAACAGAGGAAACCAAAAGAAACAAAGAAGAGGGACCTGCTCTGGAAGTGACAGGGACAACAGATTAAAGCCCTGTAGTTAACACTGACTAAGCATTGGAAAGGGCCTATAGACCTTGAGAAGAAGTATAAGCTGAAACAAGGAACTATCTGAAACTGAATTGACCCCACACTGCCCTCAACAGCTCCAGAGAAATCCCTAGATATATTTTTACTAATATCATTTTTATTTTTTTATTTTTACGTTCTTTATTAGGTCTTTATTTTTCATTTTTATAATCTACTATTACCTTGCAAAAAAAGACCCTATTTTTGAAGGAAACTTCATATATATATATATATATATATATATATATATATATATATATATATATGTATTATATATGTTTTGTGATTGATTTTGTTTTGTATTTTTAATATTGTATTTTTGAGAGTTTAACCTCTAGATTTTTAAAATTTGATTTTTAATCGTTGCTTTTTGGTAGCTGTTATCAATTTTGTACCTTTAAGGATCTAATCTTCAGTTCCCTACTTTTTTTAGTGAAATGGGTACTGAAAGGGAGTGATTACTGGCTTGATTGCTCTCTCCTACTTTGACTCTCCCTTTTCTCCCCCTGGTGACCTCTATCTCCTCCCTCCCCCTTCTGTTCTCTACTTAACTCTGTGAATCTCTCTGGGTATTCTGGGCTGTGGAGACCACTCAGGGAGCTGATTACTGGCTAGATTAATATTTCCTCTTTGACTGTCCCTCTTCTCCTCCTGGTCATCTCTATCTACCTCCTCCCTCTCCTCTTCTCCATGTAACTTTGTGAACCTCTCTGGGTGTCCCTTACTGTGGATAATCTTTTCAACATTAACCTAGATGTTTTATCATCTGTGCTGTATGGATGGAGATGTCTTGAGGCTACTGTAAGAATAAGACTGAAAGCTAGAGGCAGGAGTCTTAAATCCAAAACTTGAGAACACCATAAAACTCTTGACTCCAAGGAACATCAATCAGCAAGAGCTCATCCAATGGCCTCCATACCTACACTGAAGCCAAGCTCCCCCCAAGAGCCAAAAAGTTCTAGAGCAAGACATACAATGCTAATTCTCCAGGAACGCAGGAACATAGCCCTGAGCATTAAAATACAGGCTGCATAAAGTCACACCAAACCCAAAGACACCTTAAAACTCACTACTGGACACTCCATTGCACTCCAGAGAGAAGAGATCCAGCTCCACCCACCATAACACCTATGCAAGATTTCTAACCAGGAAACCTTGACAAGCCACTAGTCCAACCACACTCACAGGGAGCAACTTCCACAATAAAGAGAAACCACAAATTTCCAGCCTATAGAAAGGCCACCACAAACTCAGCAATCTAAACAAAATGAAAATGAAGAGAAATATTCAGCAGGTAAAAGAACACAATAAAAGCTCACCAAACCAAACAAAACAGAAGGAGATAGGGAGTCTATCTGAAAAGAATTCAGAATAGTGAGAGTAAAGATGATCCAAAATCTTGAAAACAAAATGGAGTTACAGATAAATAGATTAGAGACAAGGATTAGGAAGATGCAAGAAGTGTTTAGCGAGGACCTAGAAGAAATAAAAAAGAGTCAATATATAATGAATAATTCAATAACTGAGATCAAAAGCACTCTGGAGGCAACCAACAGTAGAATAACTGAGGCTGAAGATAGGATAAGTGAGATGGAAGATAGAATAGTGGAGATAAATGAAGCATAGAGGAAAAAAGAAAAAAAAAGAAATAAAAGAAATGAAAACAACCTCAGAGACTTCTGGAACTATGTCAAATGCCCCAACATTCAAATCATAGGAATCCCAGAAGAAGAAGACAAAAAGAAAGGCCATGAGAAAATCCTTGAGGAGATGATAGTTGAAAACTTCCCTAAAATGGGGAAGGAAATAGTCACCCAAGTGCAAGAAACCCAGAGAGCCCCAAGCAGGATAAACCCAAGGTGAAACATCCCAAGACACATATTATTCAAATTAACAAAGACTAAAAGAAAGCAGAGTAACAATACTCATATCAGATGAAATAGACTTTGAAATAAAGGCCATGAAAAGAGACAAAGGACACTACATATTGATCAAAGGATCAATTCAAGAAGATATAACAGTTTTATATATATATATATATATATATATGCACCCATCATAGGGGCACCACAATATGTAATGCAAATGCTAACAAGTATGAAAGGGAAAATTAACAGTAACACAATAATAGTGGGAGACGTTAATACCCCACTCACACATATGAATAGATCAACTAAGCAGAACATTAGCAAGAAACCACAAAATTTAAATGATACAGTGGACCAGTTAGACCTAATTGATATCTATAGAACATATCACCCCAAAGCAATGAATTTCACCTTTTTCTCAAGTGCACACAGAACCTTCTCCAGGATAGATCACATCCTGGGCCATAAATCTAGCCTTGGTAAATTTAAAAAAAAATGAAATCATTTCAAGCATCTTTTCTGATCACAATGCAGTAAGATTAGATACCAACTACAGAACAAAGACTATTAAAAATACAAACATATGGAGGCTAAACAACACACTTCTGAATAACCAACAAATCACAGAAGAAATCAAAATATGCTAGAAATAAATGAAAATGAAAACAAGACAACCCAAAATCTATGGGATTCAGTAAATAAGTGCTAAGAGGAAGGTTCATAGCAATACAAGCTTACCTCAAGAAACAAGAGAAAAAGTAAATAAATAATCTAACTTTACACCTAAAGCAACTAGAAAAGAAGTAAAGAAGAACCGCAGGGTTAGTAGAAGGAAAAAATCATAAAAAAAATAGGGCAGAAATAAATGACAAAGTAACAAAGAAGACTATGGCAAAAATCAACAAAACTAAAAGCTGGTTCTTTGAGAAGATAAATAAAACAGACAAACCATTAGCCAGACTCATCAACAAAAAAAAGGGAGAGAATCAAATCAACAAAACTAGAAATGAAAATGGAGAAATCACAACAGACAACACAGAAATACAAAGGATCATAAGAGACTACTATTAGCAACTGTATGACAATAAAATGGAAAACTTGGAAGAAATAGACAAACTCTTAGAGAAGTATAACCTTCCAAACCTGAACCATGAAGAAATAGAAAATCTAAACAGACTCATCACAGCACAGAAATCTAAACTGTAATCAGAAATCTTCCAACAAACAAAAGCCCAGGACCAGATGGCCTCACAGGTGAATTCTACCAAAAATTTACAGAAGAGCTAACACCTATCCTACTCAAACTCTTCCAGAAAATTTCACAGGAAGGTAAATTTCCAAACTCATTGGATGAGGCCACCATCACCCTAATACCAGAACTAGAAAAAGAGGGCAAAAAAGAAAACTAGAGGCCAATATCACTGATGAACATAGATGCAAAAATACTCAACAAAATCCTGGCAAACAAAATCTAACAACATGTTTAAAAGATCATACATCATGACCAAGTGAGCTTTATCCCAGGGATGCAAGGATTCTTCAATATTAGCAAGTGAATCAATGTGATACACCACATTAACAAATTGAAAGATAAAAACCATATGGTTATCTTAATAGATGCAGAGAAATCCTTTGACAAAATTCAAAAAACCCTCCAGAAAGCAGGCATAGAAGGAACATACCTCACCATAATAAAAGCCATATGTGACAAACCCACAGCAAACATTATCCTCAATGGTGAAAAATTGAAAGCATCTCCCCTAAAGTCAGGAACAAGACAAGGGTGCCCACTCTCACCACTACTATTAAACATAGTTTTTGAAGTTTTAGCCGCAGCAATCAGAGAAGAAAAAGAAATAAAAGAAGTCCAGATTGGAAAAGAAGTGAAACTCTGACTGTTTGCAGATGACAGGATCCTCCACATAGAAAACTCTTAAGACTCCACCACAAAATTACTAGAGCTAATCAATGAATACTGTAAAGTTGCAGGATATAAAATTAACACACAGAAACCCCTTGCATTCCTATACACTAACAATGAGAAAACAGAAAGAGAAATTAAGGAAACAATTCAATTCACCACTGCAACGAAAACAATAAAATAAATCTAACTAAAAAACAAAAGACCTATATATAGAAAGCTATAAAACACTGATGAAAGAAATAAAAGATGACAAAAATAGATGGAGAAATATACCATGTTCATGGATCAGAAGAATCAATCTAGTTAAAATGAGTATACTACTCAAAGCAATCGATGGATTCAATGCAATCCCTATCAAGATACCAACGGTATTTTTCACAGAACTAGCACAAATAATTTCACAATTTGTATGGAAATATAAAAAAACCTTGAATAGCCAAAGCAGTCTTAAGAAAGAAGACTGGAACTGGACTAATCAACCTGCCTGCCTTCAGACTATATTACAAAGCAACAATCATGAAGACAGTATGGTACTGGCACAAAGACGGAAATATAGATCAATGGAACAAAATAGAGAGGCCAGAGATAAATCCACAGACCGATGGACACCTTATCTTTGACAAAGGAGGCAGGAATATACAATGGAGAAAAGACAGTCTCTTTAAAAGTGGTACTGGGAAAACTGGTCAACCACCTGTAAAAGAATGAAACTAGAACACTTCCTAATACCATACAAAAAAGAAACTCAAAGTGGATTAAAGATCCAAATGTAAGACCAAAAACTATAACACTCTTAGAGGAAAACATAGGCAAAACACTCTCTGAAATAAATCACAGCAGCATCTTCTATGACCCACCTCCCAGAGTAATGGAAATAAAAGAAAAATAAGCAATTGGGGCCTAATTAAACTTAAAATCTTTTGCAAAACAAAGGAAACTATAAGCAAGGTGAAAAGACAGCCTTCAGAAGGAGAAAATAATAACAAATGAAGGAACTGACAAATAATTAATCTCAAAAATATACAAGCAGCTCATGAAGCTCAATACCAGAAAAATAAACGACCCCATCAAAAAATGGACCAAAAAACTAAACAAGCAATTCTCCAAAGAAAACATACAGATGGCTAACAAATACATGAGAAGATGCTCAAAATCACTCATTAACAAAGAAATGCAAATCAAAACCACAATGAGGTACCATCTCACGCTGGTGAGAATGGCTACTATCAAAATGTCTACAAACAATACATGCTGGAGAGGGTGTGGAGAGAAGGGAACCCTCTTACACTATTAGTGGGAATGCAAACTAGTACACCCACTATGGGGAACAGTGTGGAGATTCCTTAAAAACTGGAAATAGAAGTGCCATTAGACCCAGCAGTCTCACTGCTGGGCATACACACCAACCAAGGAAACCAGAATCGAAAGAGATACATGTACCCTATTGTTCATCACAGCACTCTTTACAGTAGCTAGAATCATGGAAGCAACCTATATGTCCATTGGCAGATGAATGGATAAGAAAGCTTTGGTACATATACAGAATGGAATATTACTCATCTATTAAAAAGAATGCATTTAAATAAGTTCTAATGAGGTGGATGAAACTGGAGCCTATTATACAGAGTGAGGTAAGTCAGAATGAAAAACACCTATACAGTATATTAACACATATATATGGAATTTAGAAAGATGGTAACGATGACCCTATATGTGAAACAGCAAAAGAGACTCAGAGACAAAGAATAGACTTTTGGACTCTGTGGGAGAAGGTGAGGGTGGGATGATTTGAGAGAATAGCATTGAAACATGTATATTACCATATGTGAAATAGATCGCCAATCCAGGTTTGATTCATGAGACAGGGCACTCAGGGCTAGTACGCTGGGACAACCCTGAGGGATGGGATGGGGCGGGAGATGGGAGGTGGGTTCAGGATGGGGGACACATGTACACCCATGGCTGACTCATGTCAATGCATGGCTAAAACCAGTACACTATTGTAAAGTAATCAACCTCCAATTAAAATAAATAAATTAATTAAAAAATCATGACTAGCCTCAAAATATAGTTGCTTGTGAATATTAGTTAACTTTGGTGGAATTATAGATTTTTTGTGTGCATTTCTCTATATTTTCATAATATTCTACAATGGTGGCTTAGTTGCTAAGTCATGTCTGACTCTTGTGACCCCCTGGCAGGAGTCCTGCCAGACTCCTCGGTCCATAAGATTCACCAGGCAAGAATATTGGAGTGGGTTGCCATTTCCTTCTCCAGGGAATATTTTACAATGGACTTATTTTTATATGCAGAAACAAATGTTTTAACAATATAATTAGAAATGTCTCACTGAAGAAACTACAGGGGTAAGATGGTTTGAATTTAGTTTATATTTATGCTTTTTGTCTCTATCATATATGAGGGTATCAAATATCCGTGTGTGAGTATGTGTGTGTGTGTGTGGATGTATGGAAAGATTTCTCAGTCCTCTGCTTACCTATATCTTCATTATACTGTGAGGAGAGTGGAATGATAAAAGGAAGGCATCCTTTGAAAGGCTTTTGGATTTTCTCAGAACTAGAAAGGCAGAGAGCCATTGAAACATAAATGAATATTTCCATGCATTTACTGTAAATAGATGGAGGAAATGGCATTAAAAAAATCTGTAATTTATAGTAAGAGTATTGCTTTAACCAAGATCTTTTTAATTGACAGTTGGAAAGCAGATATACCAAAGTTTTTATACTGTAACATGAAGAACAATGCTCTAATTGAGTACAGTGGCATAGGATACAAGAAAAAACTTGTTTTCAAGCAACTACAAGATAGGCTTCTAGTTCTTACAGATTGTTAAGGTTTTCCTATATATCTCATGGAGACTAAATTCAGCTCAAGAAGCATAATGAAGTTATTGTCTTATATGTTTTGTTGTGAGATTCCCCCAGGCAACTCTATAATTATTAGTAGATCAGCAAGGTAATCTGAACATTGCTGAGTACCCAATAGCCATTCTTTTCTCACAGTTAGCAGAGTACCCACTAAATTCTGCTTGGAACTGGACTTTTCATTTGGGCACAAAAATAGGTAGACAATTCTGGTGAATTGTTAGAGAAGAGAAATAACATAATATTCAAGACCGTTTCTATGATTCACTACATCACTCTGGTTTTGTGTCTGTCCTACTTCTTATTGCAATGTTAAATTACATTGGGTGCCTTAACATCACAGTGTTAAGTCAGAAAAAAACTTCAGTCTCTTACATTTTGGACTCAACTTTGAAACCAAATATGGAAAATATTCCTTTTCTCTCATAAAAAATATTCTCTAAATGTGAGAGTAGCAGGATGGGGGCAACCAGGGATAGGAATGAACAATTTCTAGGAGTAGCTGGTGGTTGATGGATGAATGGGATTTTGCTAAGAGTAGAGAGAAGACTAAAAGAGGTGCTGAAAAGCTACAAAGCCACATGAAAAAGGAAACAGTTGTTGGAGTAGGAGATATTTGGCCTAGAGGAGAGACTACTCAGGAAGGGAATGATATTTGTATTAAAGAATTCTGAGATCTGTAATGTTGAAGAAGGAATAGACTTCTCCATGTACCCTGTGATTAAGCTTAGATCAATGATGGGCATTTCAGCCAGAGAAACAGTGTACTAGGGAAAGAGAGACAGAAAATATATACAATACACTAGTTTTTATATAAATTAAAGTGTCATGAAATTAAATAATATTTTGATATGTGAAAAAATAAATAACAGAGACAACCAGGTAAACCTCTCGGAAGAGAATGTTTATGATGAGACCAGAAAGATGATACTCTAGCAAAGCACAAAGGTTTGGAACTAGAAGGAAGGGTATATATTATAACCAGAAGGATCAGTATCTACAAGTGCCCTAAGGAGCAAAATAGTTTAGTGTATTTCTGAAACTAAAAAGTCTCAGGGGCCAGAGCATAAAGAGCAAAGTAGAGAGTGGCAAGAGATGATGAAACAGAAATAGTTAAAATCAGATCATGCAGTGCTTTGTAGGCCAGGATACAGAGTTTTGAACCTTTTCCTAGGTGTTATAGAAATCCACTAAAGAGTTTTGAGCAGAATGATCAGAATCACAATAAACTGTGGAAAAATTATGAAAGAGATGGGAATACCAGACCACCTGACCTGCCTCTTGAGAAACCTGTATGGAAGTCAGGAAGCAACAGTTAGAACTGGACATGGAACACCACACTGGTTCCAAATAGGAAAAGGAGTATGTGAGGGCTGTATATTGTCACCATGCTTATTTAACTTATATGCAGAGTACATCATGAGAAATGCTGGGCTGGAGGAAGCACAAGCTGGAATCAAGATTGCCGGGAGAAATATCAATAACCTCAGATATGCAGATGACACCACTCTTATGGCAGAAAATTAAGAAGAACTAAGGAACCTCTTGATGAAAATGAAAGAGGAGAGTGAAAAAGTTGACTTAAAGCTCAACATTCAGAAAGCTATGATCATGGCATCTGGTCCCATCACTTCATGGCAGATAGATGGGGAAACAGTGGCTGAATTTATTTTGGGGGGTTCCAAAATCACTGCAGAATGTGATTGCAGCCATGAAATTAAAAGACACTTACTCCTTGGAAGGAAAGTTATGACAAACCTAGACAGAGTATTAAGAAGCAGAGACATTACTTTGTCAGCAAAGGTCCATCTAGTGAAGGCTATGATTTTCCCAGTAGTCATGTATGGATGTGAGAGTTGGACTATAAAGAAAGCTGAGTGCCGAAGAATTGATGAGTTTGAACTGTGGTGTTGGAGAAGACTCTTGAGAATCCCTTGGACTGCAAAGAGATCCAACCAGTCCATCCTAAAGGAGATCAGTCCTGGGTGTTCATTGGAAGGACTGATGTTGAAGCTGAAACTTCAATATTTTGGCCACCTGATGCAAAGAGTTGACTCATTTGAAAAGACCCTGATGTTGGGAAAGATTGAGGGCAGGAGGAGAAGGGGACGACAGAGGTTGGATGGCATCACTGACTCAATGGACATGAATTTGTGTAAACTCCAGGAGTTGGTGATGGGCAGGGAGGCCTGGCGTGCTGTGGTTCATGGGTTGCAAGGAGTCGGACACGGCTCAGGGACTGAACTGAACTGAACTGAACAGAAATCCACTGAAGAGTTTTGAGCAGAATGGTGAGAATGGGGAAAGATTGTAGTCATGAAGGCTGCATTAGAAACTGTCAAAAAATCTAGGCATGAAGAAGAAAGGGCCTGCAGGTAGAGAAATGTCAATAACTATAACTACCATTTGTGAACTTCAGCTGTTTACCAGGAACTCATGAACTCGTGTGTGTGTATGTGTATGTGTGTATGTGTATATATGTTTGTGTGTTTTTCTTATAGCAACCTAGGCGGTATCATTAATCTCATGATTACAGCTAGCCAAAGTTCATACTCTCATGAATTTGTTTCTAAAATCAACATATTTTCTGCTGCACCACACTGTCTCCCCAAGAGAGAAGAAAGAAAAAAAGAAGGGTCATCAAAGTGCAGGAGATATTTTAGAAGAAAATTGTTGATACATGTTGACTGATTTGATTTGAGGGAACACTGAGAACACTTTTATTGAATCCTTAAGAAGGACATGTTACCTTGTTAAGCTTTAACTTTAAACATTTTATTTAACCCTATGACAACTGTTTGATGAATATATTATCACTGTCTTATGGATTGGAAAATTTAGACTCACATCCCTTAAATAAACTGTCATATCATATAGCTAATAAATGACAAAGGCTAGAATTTTGATCAAGAAATGCTTGATTCCACATCCTTCCCTTAACTTGTTATCACTCACATCCTTATAGAATAGTCCACTCTTTTAGTATCATTACCGTGTCATAGGGGAAAGTAATAAAATACACATCATTTATAATTGCAAAATAGAAAGCATTAAAATATATACACATGAGCCCACTTCTGAGAATATTTGCAACTCAATTCATAATTGCTCTCAAAATAGACTTTATTGTGTCCAGGTAGGACTAAAATTGCTTTGCAAACATTAGAATGGCAATGAGAATAGGTTCTATATGCCTGGAAAGATCCCATGAACATTATTCTCTAATCATCTGAGGGAAGGGGGATGGAAAGTATAGTCAAAGATGTACTTGAAACACCTACCATTAGATTTGTTAAAAAAATAAACCTCCTTCACATTCTACTAATTAGAGACTTATTTAGGTTAACAATCTCCTTCTATAAAATGCAAATAGAAGGGTGCACCACATTCATATATTAATCAACTGTAATACCTGCTGTGGGCTTTTTGTGCCTTTGGGGAAAAAGTGGGATCATTGATTGGGGCCAGAAAAAATGGTGGAGTCCTTTTTTGTGTGGTGAAGAGAGTATTCAAAGCAAGCCTGGAGGATAGCATGAAAGCAGCATACAGACATAAAATTTGGGATTGAGGAGGGCACACAGGAAGTAGGAGTGACAAAGACAAATTTTGTCTACTTTGTAGTGTCAACAGTCAACATATCATTGAAAATCTGCTGTAGTTTGGACAAGATCAAATTAAGAATTCTGAACAAATTTTTGAAGTCTTCAAATCTCAGCTTTCTTGGATAAGAAAAACTCCCCCCTCCCCCACAGGCTTTCCATTTTAGCTTCTCCATTTGGTCTATTGCTGCTAGTATAAACTAAGCAGAGAGATGACAGTATTACTATCTATCTGTGCTACAACCTGCTTTGGGAGAAAAGAGGGAAAGAGAGAAAAAGATATTAAAGAGAAAAATTAGACATATGCATCCCTCATCTTGTCTCTTTTTAGCTTCATCCTTATGTCTCAGTACATCATTAGGATTTTTTTCTTCCTGGGACTTGTAACACAATCTCATAAATATGAAGAATCAGACAATAAACTGCATACCTAAGCACTGAATTAACATGAAGGACAGGAATGTGTGAGGGTTGGTGAAATATTCAAGAAAATTAGTGCAGCTAAATTTTGATAAAAATGAACTGGTTTAGTTAAGTGAACTTAAATTAGCAGGCAGGGTTCCCTAAGCCAGAGAAACCATAAGGGTAAATGTGAATTTGAGATTTCTTATAAGCTATTTGTGGAAGTACCAAGGATATTCATGTACCTAGTTAGAGGAATTGTTTGAGTGGCAAAGAAAATTTAAAAATAGTGGAGAGATAGCTGTAACAAAATTGGAAGACCTTGACTGTCAGGCTATGGGATTTTTATCTGATAGTATAGGAAAGAGGGAATCAGTACAAATTCTTAAACTATGGATAAGGGAGAGTTATGTGATGTTATCAGAAGAATGAATGTAGAGGCTGGAGTTAATCCAGCTATGAAGATGGGATTAGCATGGTATGTGTGGAAAGATAAATTATGAAATTAATTTAAGAGATACTGCAAAGAGACATTAATATTAAAAAAAAAAAAAGGTTAGTCGTGGGTTACAAAGAAGAGAGAAAAGTTTACAACAGGAACCTTCCCAGATTGTAAGCCTGGGAAAGAGAATAGCTTGCCGTGCCAGTGTATGGAATGAAGAAATTGAGTAAAGTTCTTTCGTATTTAGGGCGAGGCAGATACATTGTGTTAGTATCAAAGGAAAACACAAGTAATAAGATTATTTGAAAAATAAGACATAAGGGACCAGCAAAATGATGGGAAATCAAGATGAGAAATGAGAATTTGAGGGTTAAGACAGAGAGTGCTGCTGAGAACATATGGTAATGTTCTTCTGTTTCAGTACCTTTCCCTCAGTACTTATATTAAGTTTGCAGCGGTTTCTTTGCTCTTATGAGTGTATAGCTCTACATGGTTTAATTTCATTGTGTTTGCTTCCAAAACAATCTGTACACTTTCTAAAAAATCAGGGACCATATTCTGCTTTGGAGCTGGTTTTGGTAATGATGTTGATAATGTATATAAACCACTCAGGATGAGGATCAGCCCAGTCAGGTGCTAAATTGAGGTTTTTGATTAAAAACTTATTACTGAGTCTTCAGGATTAGAAATGACTTCCATGTACAAATGTATTTATTACTTTTTCACATTTATTCTTAAAATAATAAAAACTCTTGATTGCATTTTTCATATCATATATTACTTTACTGATTCAAATATTTAGAAAGCTCCAAAGTTCAAAGTTATTCACCATCACAAAATAAACTCATCACTTGACCTGTAGAATTCACTCCTCTGTTGCTCAGCAGGATATCCATATTGCTACCATATGGAACCTTTAATCACCATCTCCACCATGCTGGAATACAACTTGTAGAAGAGATGTTAGTGTTCTGGGGTAATGAGTGGTGAAACAATCACAGTGGGAATTTTGTTTTGTTTTGTGTTTTTGTTCACAGCATTGGTCTTATTCTCTTCATTAATTACCAACATTTAACATTCTACAAACATCTGTGGCAACACTGTCGTTCTTCTCCTTGAAATCACTCTGACTATTTAGAACATATGAGAGCATATCAACTTAGAAATGGAGCATGCTAGTTCTTTTAGGCACTAAATAGAAAAAAGAAAAAGAGTTATCTGTTTATTCATAAAGTCTAGGCGTGTTTATGCAGCTGTTGTCTTTTAGTTGCTCAGTCGTGTCCAACTTTTTGCGACCCCATGGACTGTAGCCTGCCAGGCTCCTCTATCCATGAGATTCCCCAGGCAAGAATACTCGAGTCGGTTGCCATTCCCTTCTCCAGGGGTTTATGCAGTATTAGTAGCATTATTCTATCAGAGATTTGAATGGCATCTTTTTCTTATTAGTTTATTTATCTATTTTTTAACTTTACAATATTGTATTTGTTTTGCCATACATTGACCAGGTTCGATGCATGATATAGGGCGCTCGGGGCCGAATGGCATCTTTAAGGCTGGTATATGGAACTTATTCTCAAAATATATTAAAGGTAGAGGTTTGTCTGTAATTTGTTATTGCTATAGCACCATTTTCAGAGTTAATAGAGGCCTTCCATTTTTTGTAATTCAATTACATGATCATAATTAGAAATGGGAAAATAGAATTATATTGTCGCTCCCTATTTTTCACATAATGATGATATAATCTCCTTTCTCAAGATCCATTGGTTGAAATATTTCTTTCATTTAAGATAGGAGTTTTTGACACAATTTTGTCTCAAAAGTCACTACTTAATTTTGGTTTTGTACATAATGTAAAGAAACACATTAGTTACTAGAATGGAGTCTAATGCTCCTTGGTCAAACTGCAGACTGGTTGGTTGGTATGATTTTGGAAATTATTATCATATCCAGAGAAGAGAACTGACTTTGCTGACTCTAACTTATTATACTTAAAATTATATGATGCAGATAAAGTAGACAATAAATTAATTTACTATTGAAGAGTTCTCTCTTAACAAATATGAGACTATATATCACAGTATATGTAACTACCACCAAATTGAATATGTCTGAAATATATTTCCTGGAGAAGAGAATGGCAGCCCACTCCAGTATTCTCGCTTGGAAAATCCCATGAATGGAGGAGCCTGGTCTCAAAGAGTCAGACACAACTGAGTGACTGAGCACAGTGTATTTGGGGGGGTTGATTGTTATTGAGCATTACAAAAAGAAATATTTATAAGGCAGTTTTAATGTGTTCCTGTTATTTTCCATGGGGCCACATAGATGAGTGAGATTAAGTGCAAACACCTCTTTGGTCACAACATTTTTGAGTATGTACTTCTCATAATACATGATTCCAGATGCACTGCCCCCTTGAAAGAAAAAAAAATAGTTTATCATAACCAAATAATTTTGCATTTGATGGAAAATGCTATGTGCCGGGGCGGGTAAGTTTATTTTTGCTTTTCCTATTTTCTTTTTTTTTTCTTAAGTGTATGACAAATAAAGCAAACAGCCCTGGAATTTAATTAGTAGGTTATAACTATTGTTTCCTCACCCACATGCATTTTCATAGAAACATTGTGTACATCACTGTGACATTACAAAGTAAATTTTCTCTATATTAAATATTTCATTGCTCAATTCACTGCATAAATTAAAAGTTGACTTTCTATTTTGTAATATGCTTTCAGCTTGAACAACAACAACAAAAACTTATGTGGAAGAAAGAACATTCAAATGAAATCAAAGAACTAACAAGAATGGAATAGGAAGAAATCAACCTTTAAAAAACTAGGTCATATAAATGCTGCCACTTGTTTATTTTATCAAATTGCAGCCATCACTTCTGAATTCAAATGGTAGCTAAGAAATAAGTGCAATTTTAACTGCATTTGTCAAAGTTTAAACTTATTTATTGGTTGCTAAGAAAATAGTTATCAGGGCTTCCCTGATAGCTCAGTTGGTAAAGAATCCACCTGCAATTCAGGAGACCCCGGTTTGATTCCTGGGTCAGGAAGATCCGCTGAAGGGATGGGCTACCCACTCCAGTATTCTTGGGCTTCCCTCTTGGCTCAGCTGGTAGAGAATCCGCCTGCAATGAGGGAGAACTGGGTTCGATCCCTGGGTTGGGAAGATCCCCTGGAGAAGGGAACGACTACCCACTCCAATATTCTGGCCTGGAGAATTTCACGGACAGTCCATGGGGTCACAAAGAGTCAGACATAACTGAGCCACTTTCACTCTGAAGGAAATATTAGACTGCATCTTTTCATAGTACTTACGTGAGTTTTGCTTCATAGTATAGTTATTTAAAAAAAAATCTTTGCCAATTCAATAATGAAAGTATTGTTTGTCCATTTCTTTACACATTATATACTATATACTATTCCAGAATAATAATTTCACATTATGATGAGTAAACTCCCTTTATTTAAGTCAGGAGTAACATACTTCTTTGAGTGGCACAGAGATCATGAGACTGGGCCCTTAATAGACAGAAATATAACCCTACCCCATTACTTGCCTCTCTTCTGAGTAACAAATATATAACTGTGGTATCATCATAAAGGCTGCTTATTGGCTTTTCATTTAGAATCCAAATTCAGACAAAGAATGAGACATTTAATTATGACTACAAAGTAGAGTGTAAATGATATCAAATATTAACAGCACAAATAAATTAAATTACACTTGACAGAAAAGGTGAGATCTGAAGTAAGAAGAAGTGATGGGAGAGCAGATTAGGGCTCTAATATCCTTCTCACATTATAGGGAGCTACAATGCATAAAGTGAAAATAATAAGAAGCAAATATTTATTATGAATTACCAATATAGCCAACAGAAGAAATATAAATAATGCAACTATCAGGAATCGGAAGGGGGGAAAAGAGATAGGAGTAGTACTATTGATCTATATCTGTTTCTCATATCATAGAGTCAACAGATAGTGTCAAGGAATGATTATGTATATACATTTACAGTATGGAGATAACCACCAAAATAAAAACAGAATTGATTGAAAACAATTTTGGGGAATGAGAATTGAGGTGTGAACTGATTTTCCATTACAATATGATCTCTATTAAGTGAAATTTTCCATATGCACTTGTAACTTTCATGAAAATACAAATTAAAATATGACAATGATAACAATCATTGGGTATGCACTATGTGACAGATGCTTACATAAATTAATGACTTAATGCTTTCAGTAATATTATGAGTTGGTTTCTATTGTTATCATTATAAGTCAGGGAAATAAATCTCAGAGAATATAGCCAAGAAATGGCATAGCCAGGACTCAAACTTGCAGGGATTAACCAGTCAGTGATCATATTATAGTACCAACATGTTGTATCTGCCAGCACCCAGATGTGTCCAGTGCAATAAGTAGAATTTTGCCCCCCTTGATCTTCATCCCTTTATGTTACTCCCATAGTTATGGTATAATGCATATCACAAAAGACTTTTAGGATGCTATATATTACTAATCAGTCAATCTTAAAATAGGGAGAATATTTTGGGTTATACAAGTGATCCCAATATAATCACATGAGCCATTTAAAGTATCAGGGGAAGATAGAGATGTTTGAAGAATGAGAATGGCTCAATATGCCATTACTGACTTGAAGACAAAGATGCCATATGAAGAGCATGAGAAGGAAATACATTCTTCCCAAAACCAGTATGCTTAGAAGACTCTGAGCCCTAGATGTGAACTGCAGCCTTGGCAGACACCTTAATTTCAATATTATGAGACCTCAGGAGAGTATCCAGCCATACTAGGTCATAGTTCTCACTTACAGAACAGCAAGTTAATTAAAGAGAGTTGTTTTAAGCTGCTAAATTAGTAAAGAATTTGTTATGGCACTGATAGGACATTATTACAACTAGCTATCTTTTATTACACTTTCAAATTACAACAAAGATCCAATTAGACCTAAACATTTATTACAGTCCTTCCACTCTTCAGCTAACATTTACCTTTATGCTCACAATCCTTTCATACTGCCGGTCAACCTGTGATAAGTTTACATATTTTTTCTTTAACTTCATATTGTCTAAATTTTGTTTGTTGCACCACATATAATCCCTTAAGAGTCTTATGAGATAAAATGTTCCCTACCCTTTCCTATTTGTATCATGCTTAATATGTCGGAAATTTTTCTTTATTGGATGAAATATTAATGATCCTACCTGGAAAACCACATTCTCTGGATAGGAGTGATGTCATCAAAATAACACAAAAAGAATGGAAATTACTTAAACTGAGTTGACAATACTGTGAATTCAGTGTTTATCAGTCAGGTTTTCTCTATAGATGAATGAATAATGGAGAGTCCCTTGAGGAGCTGAGGGGAGGAGTTATAGAATGTAAAGGACAAAACAAATGAGAACTCAGTCTTAAAACAGAGAGAAACTTGCTTTAGACTCGATGCTATGCTGAGTCTATATTAGAACAATCATTAAGTTTATGTTGTCATTAGACCAAGATGCAAGGCACAAAGGAGCTAAGAGCATAGACTAACTCTGTTCCAAAAGCTAGATTGTCATTCTTTAGTAACAAAACAGGAACTGGTAGAGGGAAAATGTTTCAGTCTAATTCACAGATTTAGTTTGAATAGAAACTAATACACTGTAAAATATATATGTTTATAGTTTGATATCCCATAGTTTCTTCATTTTTCTTTTGAAAAGATTCTGTTGTCTTAATTTGCAGAGTTTGTTACAAAGAATTTTCTTTTTAAATCTGGTAAATTTTAGTTTTAAAAGTCACACGATGTTTGTCGTATGCATCTAAATATTCCCCACTCCTATAGAGGCCCTCCAGTTTACTCTCTTGATGCCTCCAATGGAAATGAAAGTCATCTTGCCTTTGTTGTTGCTATAGGTGATGTCTCCTACCATTTACATTGCTTCCTCATGATGGCCACAGAAGAACTGGCTATGGAAAGTCCACCGTGTACTAAAAAATCCTACTAAAAGAAGGAGAAAATCTTTAACAACACACATATCTAGGTGATTCCCTAACAGTCACAAAGTTTTTCAATATTTCATGCAAACACATAATTTATGCTTCTATTCCATCCTCCAAGTTTCTGAAAATTTAAACATTAACCTCTAAGTAGGTGACCAGAGGACCGATAATCTAATTCTCTGTGCTGTCCTTTTTCAGGGCCCTCCAACCTCTGGGATCTCATGCCTGATGATCTGAGGTGAGTTGATGTAATAATAATAGAAATAAAATGCACAATAAATGTAATGGGCTTGAGTTATCCCAAAACATCCCTTGTCCCCACCCAGGTCCATGGAAAAGCTGTCTTTCACAAAATCAGTCCTTGGTGCCAAAAAGGTTGAGGACTGCTGCTTTAAATAATGCTCTTGAAGCATGCGTGTGTCACAGCCAAAACTCATCTGCTTCTGTTGCTTATCCTCATGTCCTTCTAGAATCCTGCAATCAGCCTGCTAGATATGATTTGTGCTCCACTTTGACACTTTTCCTACACGTGCTGAACATTATTGAAATGTTTAGCAGCATTTATGACCTAAAATTATTTCAAATAACCTAATGACTTTCATCTAATATATGCCATGGATTATATAAATGGAGGTGAGACCGAGATATCAGTTTGGTATTTTTTAAATTCCCCAAGTGATTATTATGCACAGTGAACTTTGAGAATCATGCCTCTAATTAAGGCAGTGTTCCACAAATTGAAAATTTTCTTAAAATTCAGATCCTGATTCAGTAGGTCCTGGGTGAGAACTGATATTATGCATTTCTTTTTTTATTAATTTATTTATTTTGATATTATACGTTTCTAACAACCTTCCTTATGACCAATACTACTGGCTTGTTGGTCATACTTTAAATAGTAAAGGCTGAAAGTATCATGTCTAGATTTCAGACATCAGTATTAATTGGCAGGACCTGGATCCCTGCTGTCATTAATTTTCCCTTTTTCATGTTTCCATGAGGTAGTGCCCATTTCCAGTTTTAAAAGAGTTACAGTTTTATAAAGTCACTTTCATCCTTTGTCTCAATCTCTTCATGCAGACCTTACCGAGGAAGAAAGTGATTTTTTTGGTGAGACTGGAAAAAGAATCTGCACACACTTGCCTGCACTGATTCATTTGTCTTTCTCATTTAGAGTAGCCTGTTACCCTTGGGATCTGAGATTTTTTACACATGTGTTAGGCAGTTGTGATTTGTAGTGAGAGTGGAGATTAACTCTGACAGGAAGTCTCATTCTGGCCTCAAATGTATTCTCACAACCTGCTCTACCAGCCCTTGTTTGTTTAACCATTTGATTGCCTATCTTTCCTGTTGTTTTTTGTACTAATAGCCACTTTAAAAATAAATAGTCCTTCCCTCTTTCATTATACCTTCCACTTAGCCTGAGAATCAAATAAGAGATTCAAATGATTTCCCCAATTAACCACAAAAGAGTTTCCTCATATATGCTAATAATCAGTTTGTGTTTTCTATAGAGTTTTATTTTTTCTCATCAGTGATTTAACTCTTTCTCTTTGAGAGATGAATGAAAAGAATGATTCTTTGTATATATATATAATACATGACTCTATAACAGGATTCCCCACACTTTGTTTTGAGAGCTAACAGAACAAGTTTGGGAAACAAAGTTTTCTGTCTCAAAATGGATAAACATTGCATGACAATGTTAAACAGTTCTTTAGCACAGGACTGCATAAAGCATTTCAGATGCTATCAAGTATTTTGAGGAGGGCTATAAAACAGGGCATGCAAGCCCTCCATTTTTTTCCTTGGAAGATATGTTAATATTTCTGGAACACTAATGTGCCAGGGAGTAGTCTGCTAATTACTAACAAGGCGTGAAAACAATGTCTATTTTTACTTTTAATTTGTTTGTCTTATTTCTGATTTTGGTATGAAGTGTTTGAAGATCTAAAGTAACAAAGGAGAGGTCTAATTAAATCAAATTTATTAATATGGGGAGCAGTAATGCCAACTTTGTTTTGTTTTGCTTAACCCCTGGTACTTTATCTCCACACTTAACCCTCTTACATTGTAGAAGTATTTTTTTAATGTTCAGCAAATATGTTGAGGACATATACAAAGTAACAGTAAACCTAGAAAGTTAACTATTAGTCCAGTGTAGCTCAAATATATAATAATTACAGCTTCAAAATTTACTCAGGTTTACTTAGAATTTATAATCTAATAGACTAATAGCTGTGACAAAAGGTTAAAGGATGGTGGATTAAACAGACCTACTATTTAGGCAAATGGTTTCCTTAGTTTGGCTATCAAAAATGCCTCCTTTCAGTGCTTGTGTGGAACTTTCTTTGAGAGTCTTTTTTGTATTCTCGTCTTCTTTACATCTCCATTTGGAGTAGTTCATTTTGAATAATTGCTGCTTCTGCATGGCATTCTTCATTTATGTGCTTACTTCTGCTCATTTGAATCTTTGAACATCTGGGAGAGATAATTTTTAAAATCCAATAATCGTTTGGCTTTATTGCACCACTCCAAGTCACCTAATCTTACCCATGGTATAGAGAGAGGTTTTTGATAAGAGAGATATGAAATACTAGATAGATCAAATGCCTACAGCTTCCTCTACTGACACCCTTCTTTTGGCAGATAGGTAACTGACATTGAATCTCTCTTGCTAACTTAAGTGTATGTCTTTTTACAAAACCCATTCTAAAGCATGATGTGTTACATAAAGATATTGTTCTAAAAAGATAACACTTGATTAGTATTGGAGTGTGATAATTAGATCTGAGGGTGTCCTGCAGTACAGAAAACCTCCAACGCTTCCTTAGAAAGGCCCAAAGGCATACAGTTCTCTACACTACCTATACACAATAAAAATAAATAGAGCAATACAGTAATGATTTAAAGTGATGCAATATAAAAAAATGCTTTAACTGTCTTTATGTCCCAGTTAACTTCTTTCTATAATCAAGCATGAATATAATGGATTAATTACAAAACTCTAAAATATATGTTCCTTTTTAGAAACCCTTTATGACTTCTGCTGTAAAAGTAAGCAGAACATTTTTAGGTAAAGTAAAAAGAATGATGTGAGACTACTCTAATAGATACCAAATTGAAGAGGAAAAAATATATATGCATTATATATGTGCATATATGGTATAATATATATATATATATATTAGAAAATTTGGCATAGGAAAAGAGAAAAATCATCTTTCAAAAAAAGAGTTTAAAATAGATCTGCATTTATATTTAAAGTTGGAAGGTTAGACTATTCAATGTATTTTGTTAACACACTTTAGTACTTATTTGGAAAAGTAAAATACATGCTTGTGTGTCTATATATATTAATATATATGTACACATACATATATATGTATATATCATATATACATAATTCCAGATGCTTTAAATGTGTAACTTTTGCTGCCCTAAAATCCATATATAAGTATTATATATATATATATATACACACACACACACACATATATATGTATGTGTGTGTGCGTGCGTGTGTGTGTGTGTGTGTGTGTGTGTGTGTGTGTTGTTCAGGTGCGCTAAGTCACTTCAGTCATATCTGACTCTTTATGACCCTATGGATTGGAGCCCTCCAGGCTCCTCTGTCCACGGGATTATCCCAGCCAGAACACTGGAATGGGTTGCCATTTCCTACTCCAGGGGATCTTCCTGACCCAGGGATCAATTCTACATCTCCTGCATCTCCTGCAATGGCAAGTGGGTTCTTTACCACTACTGCCACCAGATAACCATGATGGTGTGATCACTCACCTAGAGCCAGACAACCTGGAATGCGAAGTCAAGTGAGATTTAGAAAGCATCACTATGAACAAAGCTAGTGGAGGTAATGTAATTCCAGCTGAGCTATTTCAAATCCTAAGGTGATGTGTTAAATTGCTACACTTAATATGTTCACAAATTTGGAAAACTCCGCAGTGGTCACGGGACTGGAAAAGGTCAGTTTTCATTCCAATCCCAAAGAAAGCAATGCCAAAGAATGATCAAACTACCACACAATTGCCCTCATTTCATATACTAGCAAAGAAATGCTGAAATTTTTGCAAGCTAGACTTCAATAGTACGTGGACAGAGACATTCCAGATGTTTAAGCTGGATTTAGAAAAGGGAGAGGAACCAGAGATCAAGTTGCCAACATCTTTAGGATCATAGAAAATGCAAGAGAATTCCAGAAAAATATTTACTTCTGCTTTATTGACTACTCCAAAGCCTTTGACCGTGTAGATCACAACAAACTGTGGAAAATTCTTAAACAGATGGGAATAGACCTTAGCTGCCTCCTGAGAAACCTGTATGCAGGTCAAGAAACAACAGTTAGAACAGGACATGGAACAACAGACTGGTTCCAAATTGGAAAAGGAGTACATCAAGGCTGTATATTGTCTCTCTGTTTATTTAACTTATATGCAGAGAACATCATGTGAAATGCCAGGCTGGATGAAGCACAAGTTAGAATCAAAATTCCTGGGAGAAATATCAATAACCTCAGACACACAGATGACACTACCCTTACGGCAGAAAGCAAAGAGGAATTAAAGAGCCTCTTGATGAAAGTGAAAGAGGAGAGTGAAAAAACTGTCTTAAAGCTCAACATTCAAAAACCTAACATCACGGCACCCAGTCCCATAATTTTATAACAAATAGATGGGGAAACAATGCAAAAAGTGAGAGACTTTTTTTTCTTGGGCTTCAAAATCACTGCAGATGGTGAGTGCAGCCATGAAATTAAAAGACATTTGCTCCTTGAAAGAAAAGCTATGACCAACCTAGACAGCATATTAAAAAGCAGAGACATTACTTTGCCGACAAAGGTCCATGTAGTCAAAGCTATGGTTTTTCCAGTAGTCATGTATGGATGTTAGAGTTGGATCATAAAGCAAGTTGAGCACTGAAAAACTGATGCTTTTGAAATGTGGTGTTGGAGAAGTCTCTTGAGAGTCCCTTGGACTGCAAGGAGATCCAACCAGTCCATCCTAAAGGAAATCAGTCCTGAATATTCATTGGAAGGACTGATGCTCAAGATGAGGCTCCAATACATTGGCCACCTGATGCAAAGAAATAACTCAGAAAAGACTCTGATGCTTGGAATGATTGAAGTCAGGAAGAGAAGGGGATGGCAGAGGATGAGATCATTGGATGGCATCATCAACTCAATGAACATGAGTTTGAGCTAGCTCTGGAAGTTGGCGATGGACAGGGAAGCCTGGCGTGCTGCAGTCCATGGGGTTGCAAAGAGTCAGACATAACTGATTGATTGAACTGATTAATTATTCATATATTCATATCATAAAAGTGAAGTGAAAGTGTTAGTAGCACAGTTGTTTTGACTTTAGCCCCTGGAATTTTCCAGGCAAGAATACTGGAGTGGGTTGCCATTCCATTCTCCAGGGGGTTTTCCCAACCTAAGAATTGAACTCAAGTCTCCTGCATTGCAGGCAATTTTTTTTTATCTGATACACTGGGGAAGCCCATATATATACGCACAAATATCTCCTGGAAATAAGTTCAGAAAAAGACAAGAGAGAGGGGGAAAAAATGAAAAAAGAAGCAGGAAATTCATAAAATAACTAAAACCTTTAATAACATAGGCATATATTCCCAATCTTCCTACTGATAATACAAATGCAAATTAAAAACAGATAAAATTTTTCTCCTACCAAACTGAGAAAATTTTAAATCATAATTATATTTACCACTAGAAAAAAACAAGACCTGGTGCTGACTGTGGCTCAAATCATGAGCTCCTTATTGCAAAATTCAGGCTTATATAGAAGAAAGTAGGCAAAAACAGTAGCCCATTCAGATATTACCTAAATCAAATCTCTTATGACTGTACAGTGGAAGTGACAGATTCAAGGAGTAGACAGAGTGCCTAAAGAACCATGGACAGAGTTTCATAACATTGTACAGTAGGTGGTAACCAGAACCATTCCAAAAAAAAAAAAAAAAGAAATGCAAGAAGACAAAATGGTTGTCTGAACATCCCTTCCAAAGAAGAGAAACAAAAAGCAAAGGAAAAAAGGAGATATACCCAACTGAAAGCAGAGTTCCACAGAATAGCAAGGAGAGATAAGAAAGCCTTCCTCAGTGACCAATGCAAAGAAATAGAGGAAAATAATAGAATGGGAAAGACTAGAGATCTCTTCAAGAAAATTGGAGATATCAAGGGAATATTTCATGCAAAGATGGGCTCAATAAAGGACAGAAATTGTGTGGACCTAACAGAAGCAGAAGATATTAAGAAGAGAGGGCAAGAATACACAGAACTATACAAAGAAAAAAAGGTCTTAATGACCCAGATAACCATGATTGTGTGGTCACTCATCTAGAGCCAGACATCCTGGAGAGTGAAGTCAAGTGGGCCTTAGGAAGCATCACTACAAACAAAACTAGTGGAGGTGATGGAATTCCAGCTGAGCTATTTCAAATCCTAAAAGGTGATGCTGTTAAAGTGCTGCGCTCAATATGCCAGCAAATTTGGGAAAACTTTTGCAACTGAACAACAAGTACCATCCCTCTCCAGAACTTTTTCATCATCCAATACTGCAGCTCTGTACTAACTCAACCACTCCCCATTTTCCCTTCTCCCATTCCCTAGTAATCATTGCTTACTTTCTGACTTAGAATTTGACTATTCTAGGTACCTAATATAGTGTATACATATAGTGTAATGATACAATCTTTATCTTTTGTGTCTGACATTTCGGTTACCATAATGTCATCAAGGGTCATCCATGTTGGAGTTTCCTTTGTTTTTTTAAGGCTGAATAATATTATATTGCATTTGTATATTACCTTTTGTTTATCCACTCATCTGTTGATGGGCATATAGGTTGTTTCTGTCTTTGGGGTCTTGTGAATAATGCTGCTGTGAATGTTTACATATTCTTTTACCCATACATGGTCACCTTAAATCCAGTAGCATTTAGCATGTACTGTACAGGCCCAGAATATGCTTTCGGTTTGGGCAGTCATGGGAAACCTGGTAGTCCCTAGGAAGACCGCTTTTTCTGCCCTTCCTTGGGGGCAAGACCTCTTTATCTCTCACAGTTGATCACTGTCCCCAGCCTCTGCTGCTCCAGCCCTTTTTTGCATCTGCTCAACAAGACGTGTGGGGCTTGTATAATCACTATGCCTGCATTGGAACATGAACTGTGGTGGAGTGGCTGCTGTTAGAAACCTGGGCTGCTTCTTGGGAGTCACTTGAGTAAGCACCAAATGGGTGCTGCCACCTCACTTTGGTTCTACCCTGGGAGTGAATTACCTGTAGTTTCCAAGATTGAGTCGTTTCTCCTGTCTTGGCCACCCCAGATCCAGTGCTGCACTGTGTCTGGGAGTGATTGGTATAGGAGCATTCACTTGGTTTGGACTGGGGCACACAGTGAGGTTGTTGTGGGAAACTCAGCAGCCTCTAGAACAGAGCTCTCTCCACTCCACCTTCAGAGCTAGCCAGCGCATGCACAGTCTTCATGACTGGAGTCCAGGATTCTCTCTGCCCTTTTATTTGCTGCAGTTGCCCTCCAACCCTAGGGGCTTGTCTCCTTTGCCTAGGACCCCAGGACTGGGATGCACAGCCTGTGGCTCGACCTACTCACTCCTCAGGGTGTTTCCACCCATGTAATCTCACTTTTTCTCAGAGTACCCTCCCAGGGGCACAGGTTCAAGGCCAAACAATGTTCTTCCCTTCTTACATGATTACATGCATATCTTTCTTTATATATATACATTTTTTTAAATTAGTTTATTTATCTATTTTTTAACTTTACAATATTGTATTTGTTTTGCCATACATTGACATGAATCCACCATGGGTGTACCTGTTTTCCCCTTCCAGAACCCCCCTCCCACCTCCCTCCCCATCCCATCCCTCCGGGTCATCCCGGTGCACTAGCCGCCAGCACCCTGTGTCATGCATTAAACCTGGACTGGCAATTCATTTCACATATGATAATTTATATGCTTCAATGCCATTCTCCCATATCATTCCACCCTCGCCCTCTCCCATAGAGTCCATAATACTGTTCTATTTATCTGTGTCTCTTTTGATGTCTCACATACAGGGTTATCTTTACTGATTAACTGTGTTAGTACTGTATTGGTGTTTTTCTTTCTGGCTTACTTCACTCTGTATAATAGGCTCCCGTTTCATCCACCTCATTAGAACTGATTGGAATGCATTCTTTTTAATGGCTGAATAATATTCTATTGTGTATATGTACCACAGCTTCCTTATCCATTCATCTACTGATGGCCATCTAGGCTGCTTCCATGTCCTGGCTATTACAAACAGTGCTGCGATGAACATTGGGGTACACATGTCTCTTTCAGTTTTGGTTTCCTCAGTGTGTATGCCAAGCAGTGGGATTGCTGGGTCATATGGCAGTTCTATTTCCAGTTTTTTGAGGAATCTCCACACTGTTCTCCATAGTGGCTGTACTAGTTTGCATTCCCACCAACAGTACATGCGCACGTTTCTTACAGCCTTGGCTGTACAGGCATCTTTTTGCCAGTTTCCAGTTCATTTCAGGGAGAATTGTTTCACATGTAGACACATTTTTAACGTGTTCATAGGGAGAAGTAGCCTCCGCATCCTCTTACTCTGCTATCTTGCTTTCCCTCCATGTCAACTTTATTTTGATAAGACTAACACTATTACAGGGGCCCAGAACATGAAAAATAAACAAACAAACAAAAAATCAAAGAGATAATCCAGAATTGTGTATTCAAATATATGTGTATTTTGTATATGTGTATTTATTTCATTGTTTTTAATATAGATTTTTTTCCATTTATAAAAACTATTAATTTTTCAGTCTGTATATAGAGAGTTATTTAGGGACCCCTGAATTAGTTATAATTGTACAAATAGGGTTTATATAAAACTATCTTTTGAAATAGTGGGGGGGTCAGATTTCTTTAGCATGCTGGAAACAATTGTCCTCTATGTTTTCTATCTTAAATCAAGTATTTAATGAGTGAAATAACATATTGTTGAATAGCATATTCAGAGAGAGGAGCTATAGAAACCATAATAACTGACAGAGCTTAAGGTAGTTTCATTCATTAGAATGTAAACTCCTTGAGGACCATTTAACTTGTCCTTATTTCTTGAGTGGGACCAACATAGTATCTGCCATGTTTGTTGACAGATAGAAGTAATGACTGACTTCAGTTTTTCCTTTCACAAAACTGTAATTACCTAATCACTCTAAGGCAGCATTCTCCAACTTTTTGGCACTAGAGACTGGTTTTGTGGAAGACAATTTTTCCATGGACAGGGGTGCGGTGGGAGGTGGAGGATGGTTCAAGAGGTAATGTAAGCTCTGGGGAGCTATGGGGAAGTGGCAGGAAAAGCTTCGCTCACTGGGTTCTCACCTCCTGCTGTGCAGCCTGGTTCCTAAAAAGCCAAGTAATTTGTACTGGTCCATGGCCCAGGGATTTGGGGCTCCTTCTCTAGAGCACTATATGTTCAAGTGTAGTCCAATATACCTAGCATTAGGATCATCTGAATATTTTCTTTAAAATACATACTTCTAGGCCTTACTTCAGATCTACAGTTTTACTTCAGCTCTTCAGATTTGAATCAGGATGAAAGAGAGGGGATTATTTTATAGGATTTTGCATTTTAAAAATAATCTCCTATCTAATTATTACGTACTCTGCAAAGAGTTGTAAAGCATGCCTGATTAGAATATTTATTCCTAAAAAATTATAGCAACAAGGAAAAATGCTTAACTTTCCCATTGGTAGGTTTCTTTGCTCATTTTGTAACATTTTGGTAGAGCTGAAGGATTGAATGCTCATTGTTTTCTGGCAGAAAATAAAGAGCAATGGAGACCCACACATATATTCACACAATGATTGCCCTCAGCCAAACACAAATCAACTAGAAAGAAGGAAAAAAATCAAGACTGATTACACCTATTCAACACTTGACATTTTAATCAGAGTTGTTGGCAGCACAGTATTCTTGATTATCCACACTATTTTGCAGAATCCTGCATACCTCTGATTTCCTGAACACAGTTTTTTTTTTTTTTTTTTAGTTTTATGTCTGTGTTTTATGCTTCCACAGTTGGTTCAGTGGTAAAGAATCCGCCTGCCAATGCAGGAGACCCAAGAGATGCAAGTTCAATCCCTGTGTTGGGAAGATCTCCTGGAGAAGGAAATGGGAACCCACTCCAGTATTGTTGCCCAGGAAATTCCATGGACAGGGGAGCCTGGTGGGCTACAGTCCACGGGGTCACAAACACGACTGAGCACCCATGCAACCAAGCTCTGTTTTACAGATGCATTTAAATAGTTTAAACACATATTTAGATGTGTTTAATAGCTTAAACATTTAAAAATCAATGTGTTTATAAAACTACAATGGCATTATTTAATAACGCTGTATGGGTCTTTATTTTGACTGCAGTAATGTTTTTAACATTTGGGTTAAAATTTACATGATTATGTTAATATTGATAATTAGTTCCACATATTTGTGTCTATAATAGAAACTCATTTCATAAGCATTAATCAGATATTACAACCTTCTTTCAGTTTTATGTCAAAAGGCAATATAATAGTCTCCCTGAAGAAAAGGTCTTATTTCACACCTTTTGTTTATATCTTCCATGGAACAATAAAGATTTGGACTCAGTAAATACTTACTGAGTTGATTTTGCACCATTTGACTAAATAGGGACAGTATTTTTAAAATTATGTTGGTAAAATAACTGCAAAACATATGTGCAATAAAAATATACACTTTAACAGTACTCTTGACTCTACTATCCAAATTCAAAAGTTACTGCTATTTTCATTTTCTTGGTAAGATACCTTCTGCAAAAATTAAGATTCACCAAGAACTTAAATTTATAAACTCCTAAAGGTTGGCTAAGAAAGCCAGAGCTCCATCAAAAGTCTATATTAATTCTGGATGTGTACTCAGTCAGGGGTTAATGGATGTGTTATCTAAATTGGCCATGTTACCAGTTTACATAGCACCTGTGTTCAATAGTACTGAGAGGAGTCATGCATGAAATTATAGGAAAGGGTAGAAATCATGTCATATGTTAAATGGGGAGTAAGTCAAGAGCAAATGTGATACCAGCCTGTTACAGATTAAACGGTAAATTACCTTAGTTTGTAATCTCTATATATTTTCCAGTTAATTGAGCTCAGTAGATGAAAATATGTCTTTTCTGTATTAAATGCATAAATATGTTTTGTACATATTACCTTGTAGGACTTAAACAGTTAAAATATATTAACCTAAAAAGGAAAATATTTTAGATGAAAAAATAATAGATGTGTATGGTATTTTTTATCATCTCCACTTAGTGTTGGGGTACTAATCCTACTTCAATCTGCTAGACTGCTGAAAACAGTATATTAAGCCATAATGAGATATCATCATACAGTCACTTAAGTAGCTAAAAAGTTTTCACAAATCTCAAGCATTGGTGAGGATGTGGAACAACTGGAATACACATGAATCATTGTTAGAATTACAAAGCAATACTACCCGTTGTAAAACCATTTGTTGACTTATGAAATTAAGCATGCCTTTATTATAATCCAGCAATTCCATTTCTAGGTATTTAGTCAAGAGAAATGAAAAAATATAAACACAGAAAAGCTTTTAATAAGAACATTCATGACAATATATTTCACAATAGCTCCCAAATCAAAACAACACACAGGTTCTTCTACAGGAAAGTAGATAAACACATTGTGGCATAGTCACTCATTACAATATTATTCAGCATAAAAACAAATAATACACAACAATGTGGATGAACATGCAAAAAGAGACAATTTAGATTTAAAAAAAAGGATTGTCTTCCTTAGTCATTGACTCATTAATTAAAACTATACACTACATTCCATCACATAATTTGTGAAAAATTCCTTTTTTCACATCTCCTTCCAACTCCCACTTCTCAAATATTGTACATTTTTCCAGGCTAGTTTGTATGTGTAAGTCTGCAAGTGTGTGTTTCTGAGTCTTTGTGTGTGTCTTCAACCTGAAAATGGCATCTGACTCCACATATTGCTCTAAAAACTTTATTTTTTATATCTAAAATGTGTATACAATTAACATATTTTCTGTTTCACTGGATTAAATTTCACTTCATTCTTTTCAAAGAGCTGAATTTCATAAAATATTTTGTGCCTATAATATTTGATTTCGTTATTGTCACATTAGTGGACATTTAGATTGTCACCGTTTTTTAGCAGAGGCAAACAAAGCTGCAATAGATATCCTTGCAAATTTGTGATTACTTACCTGATCTGTGTAGGATAAATTCATAGAAGTGGCTTTGCTCAGTAAAACATAGTGCCTCTTAAAAACATTGATTGGTTATTGTCAAATTTCCCTTGAAAAGAAAATATCACTTTGCATTTTGATAAAAATAATAGTACTCTTTTCCTCACACTTTGTTGTTCAATCACTAAGTCATGCCCAACTCTTTGTGACCGCATGGACTGCAGCATGCCAGGCTTCCCTGTCCTTCACTATCTCCTGGAGTTTGCTCAAACTCATTTCCATTGAGTTAGTGATGCCATCCAACCATCTTGTCCTCTGTCTCCCGCTTCTCTTCATGCCTTCAATCTTTCCTGGCATCAGGGACTTTCCCAATGAGTTGGCTCTTTGCATCAGGCAGCCAAAATATTGGAGCTTCAACATCAATCCTTCCAATGAATATTCAGGATTGATTTATTTTAGGATTGACTGGTTTGGTCTCCTTGCTGTCCCAGACGCAATGAGTCTTCCCTTGCACCACAGTTTGATGAAGAAGGAAACAGATATGCATGTACAGGACACATAGAAAGTCCCAAATATGATGAACTTAAAGTTATTCACATAAGACATATCACAAATAAAATGGTAAAAATTAAAAATGAAGAGAGGATTGTAAAGGCATCAAGGTGAGAAAAAAAAATCACGTTAAAGGGAACCTCCATAAAGTTATCAGCTGACTTCTCTGCAGAAACATTCCAGGCCAGAAGGAAGTAGCATGTGGGCTTGGCCCAAATGTTCATTCAGGTTGTTCCAGAACCCGAACAAACACTTTGACCAATCCAATACATTCAAATTGCTGAAAGAGAAAAACCTACAATCCAGATTAAAAGGGGTTAATATCCAAAATACACAAACAGCTCACACAACTCAATATCAAACAAACAACTCAGTTAAAAACAAATAGGCAAAAGCCCTGAATAAGCATTTCTTCTAAGAAGACATATAGACAGTAACAAGCACATGAAAGGACACTCCTAATTATTAGAGAAATGTGAATCAAAACCAAAATGAAATACCGTCTCAAACCTGTCATAATGACCATCATCAAAAAATCTACAAACAGTGGGTGCTGGAGATGGTATGGAGAAAGGCAAACATCCTACACTGTGGGTGGGAATGTAAATTGCTACAGCCAGTATGGAAAACATTGTGGAGGTCCCTCAAAAAACTAGAAATAGGACTACCATATGATCCAGACTTTCCACTTCTAACTACAAATGCAGAAAATAATAAAAACACTAATTTGAAAAGATATGCTGCTGGAACTTACACAGGACTGGGGAGACAGACTCTTGGAGGGCGCAAACAGAACCTTGTGTGCACCAGGACCCAGGAGAAAGGAGCAGTGACCCCACAAGAGACTGATCCAGACTTGCCCATAAGTATCCAGGAGTCTCCGGGGGAGGCAAGGGTCGGCAGTGACCTGCTGCAGGGTTGGAGGCACTGAGTGTAGCAGTGTGTGCATGGGATCTTTTGAAGGAGGTTGACATTATCTTCATTACCTACACCATAGTTTGGCCTCAGGTCAAACAACAGGGAGGGAACACAGCCCTGCCCTTCAACAGAAAACTGGATTAAAGATTTACACCACCCATCAGAACAAGACCCAGTTTCCCCCTCAGTCAGTCTCTCCCATCCATAGGCCTCTTATCCTTCTCCATCAGAGGACAGACAGATTGAAAACCACAATCACAGAAGGCTAACCAATCTGATCACATGGACCACAGCCTTGTCTAACTCAATGAAACTATGAGCCATGCCGTGTAGGTCCACCCAAGACAGACAGGTCATTGTGGAGAGTTCTGACAGAACGTGGTCCACTAGAGAAGGGAATGGAAAACCACTTCAGTATTCTTGCCTTGAGAACCCCATGAACCAACCTAGACAGCATATTAAAAAGCAGTCATTACTTTGCCAACAAAGGTCCATCTAGTCAAAGCTATGGTTTTTCCAGTAGTCATGTATCGATGTGAGAGTTGGACTATAAAGAAAGCTGAGCACTGAAGAATGATGCTTTTGGACTGTGGTGCTGGAGAAGTCTCTTGAGAGTTCCTTGGACAGCAAGGAGATCAAACCAGTCCGTCCTAAAGGAAATCAGTCCTGAATATTCATTGGAAGGACTGATGCTGAAGCTGAAGCTCCAATACTTTAGCCACCTGATGTGAAGGGCTGACTCATTTGAAAAGATCCTAATGCTGGGAAAGACTGAAAGTGGGAAGAGAAGGTGACCATAGAGGATGAGATGCTTGGATGGCATCACCAACTCAATAGACATGATTTTGTGTAAACTCTGGGCTTTAGTTATGGTCAGAGATGCCTGGCTTGCTGCAGTCCATGGAGTCGCAAAGAGTTGGCTACAATTGAGAGACTGAACTGAACTGAACTAATACACCCCAGTGTCCACATCAGCAATATTTATATTTATGATAATGAAGATATCAAAGCAACCCAAGTGTCCATCAGCAGAAATATGAATAAATAAAAGTGGTATATATGTGTGTGTGTGTGTGTGTGTGTGTGTGTGTGTGTGTGTATACACACACACATGCAATGGAATATTACTTAGCCTAAAAAAGAATGAAATTCTGTCATTTTCAGCAACGTGAATTGGCCTAGAGAATACTATGCTTTGTGAAAAGTCAGACAAAAAAAGAAAAATAGTGTATGATATCACTTATATATGGAATCTGAAAAAAAATATATACCAAAGATTTTACATGTAAAACAGAAATGGCCTCACAGATGTAGGAAAAAACTAGTGGTTACCAAAGCGGAGTGGGACGAGGGAGGGGCAAATTAGGGATATAGGATTAAGAGATGCTAACTACTGTCTTAAAGAGGTGGGAATACCAGATTACCTTACCTACCTCCTGAGAGACCTCTATGCAGGTCAAGAAGCAACAGTTAGAACCAGACATGGAACAACAGACTGGCTCAATATTCAGAGAGGAGTATGTCAAGTCTGTATATACATACTGTCACCCTGCTTATTTAACGTATATGTACAGTACATCATACGAAATGCCAAGTTGGATGAAGCACAAGCTGGAATCAAGATTGCTAGGAGAAATATCAACCTCAGATATGCAGAGGACCCCACCTTTATGACAGAAAGCAAAGAAGAACTAAAGAACCTCTTGATGAAGCTGAAAGAAAAGAGTGAAAAAGCTGGCTTAAAACTCAACATTCAAAAACCTAAGATCATGGCATCTGGTTTCACCACTTTGTGGCAAATTGATGGGGAAACAATGGAAACAGTGAGAGACTTTATTTTCTTGGGTTCCAAAATCCCTTTGAATGGTGACTGCTGCCACAAATGTAAAAGACGTTTGCTCCTTGGAAGAAAAACTATGACAAACCTAGACAGTGTATTAAAAAGCAGAGACATTATTCTGCCAACAAAGGTCCATATAGTCAAAGCTATGGTTTTTTCTGTAGTCATGCATGGATGTGAGAGCTAGACCATAAAGAAAACTGAGCGCCAAATAATTGATGCTTTTGAACTGTGGTTTTGGAGAAGACTCTTGAGAGTCCCTTGGACTAAAAGGAGATCCAACCAGTCCATCCTAAAGGAAATTAGCCCTAAATATTCATTGGAAGGACTGATGCTGAAGCTGAAGCTCCAATATTTTGGCTACCTTCTACAAAGAGCTGACTCATTGGAAAAGACTCTGATATTGGGAAAGATTGAAGGCAGGAGAAGGCGATGACAGAGGATGAGATGGTTGGATGGCATCACTGACTCAATAGACATGAGTTTGAGCAACCTCCAGGAGATGGTGAAGGTCAGGGAAACCTGGTGTGGTGCAGTCCATGGGGTTGCAAAGAGTTGGATATGACTGAGCTACTGAACAGCAGCAACTACTATATAGAAAATAGGTAAGCAACAAGGACATAAAGGTACAGGACAAGGACTTATACCCATTACCTTGTAATAATTTTTAATAGAGTGCAATTTGTTAAAATATTAAATCACTATGTTGTGTATCTGAAATTTGTAAAGTATTATAAACAAGCTATACTTCAATAAAAAAATTAAGTTTGACATGATGCCTAAGAGTCCAGCTATATATGTGTGGATATGTTACATAATATGTTTTATGTAATATGCATCGTATATTTACATATATATTAAAATATCACTAACAGAAACATTAACTAACATCCTATGCAACTAAAGTACAAATCACTGGAATAATTTAAAGCAAATAAAGAAGTTAGTTGATATGTAACAACCATATAAAGATACATTTGGAGTGCTTGAAGGTGGGAATATATTTGCTGCTATGTATGATATAAAACATTTTCACTTATGCAAATATATTAATATTCAGAGACTATCTCTTTTTAGTTCAGTTGCATAAGATCGACTCAGCAAATATTTACCAAGCTACAATATTTATTGAATTATTAAAAGTTGCAATAGACATATGAATCAAGTCTTTTCAGAGAAATTACTGTAATTCCTTGTGTCCAGTTAAAATGGGGGAGCACATGTGAATCCATGGCTGATTCATGTCGATGTATGGCAAAAACTACTACAATATTGTAAAGTAATTAGCCCCCAACTAAAATAAAAAAAAATAAATAAATAAAAAAAAAAAGAAAGATACTTAAAAATAAAAAAATAAAAAAAATAAAATGTATATCCAAGTTGATCATTGAAGCAATGAAACTAGATTCAAGAAACATGGAAAAAATGTGGACTCTGTATTTCAGAAACAGGTAAAAGAAGATTAAATAATGAAGAAAAGTATATCTCAGTTATAGTGTGTGCTATCACACTAATATCTTTGTGTCTGACTACTTAGATTCAGATAAATGAATTATTCCAAATATGGTTATATTTTCCTGTTGCTTATTTATTCAATAAGTCCCTCTTTTATTTAATAGTTACTTTTTGAGTGTCTACCACTTGCCTAGTATCGATAACACATCAGTAAATAAAACCTGTGAAATATGTACCTTCATGGAGATTACATTTTATTAGGGGATGACAGATATTTAGTAAATATATAATATGTCAGGTGGTGATGAATGCTAAAAGAAAAATGATGTTATTTTATATATAAAGAGAAGGAAATTTATCTCTGAGGTGACAGGTGTGTAGAGACTGGAATGGAGTGAGGGCAAAAGCCATCTTGGGGGCTACGGACATATAATGGAAAAGCTCTGATTTATGAACATGCCCAATGTATTTCAGAGAGACAAAGTATTGATAGCTCAGAAAAGTAATGGAGATCACAGAAGGATTTGAAGAAAAAGAGGAGTCCCAGGCAACTGCAGAATTTAGCCTTGGCAATGATATAAATAAATAAATAAATGCATGTTTATATAAATATATATATGTATGCACACACACATACATGCTGTGCTTAGTTGTTCAGTCACGTCCAGCTCTTTGTGACCCCATGGACTGCAGCCTGCCAGGCTCATCTGTCTGTGGGAATTTTCCAGGCAAGAATACTGGAGTCGGTTGCCATGTCCTCCTCTAGGGGGTCTTCCCAACCCAGGGATCAAAGCCAGGTCTCCCAATTGCAGGTGGATTCTTTACTGTCTGGACCACCAGGGAAGCCCAATTGTATAGTCTAGCAGACTTACTACTTACTGAGAAGCAAGAGAGACTAACAGTGTACTTTAAGAGGGGAGAGCTCAAGAATTCATGTGCATATGTGTCAAGTTTGAGATGTCTATTACACAGTCCAAGTAGAAATATTAAATCAGTAGTTGAATAAAAGTCTAAACTTCTGAGGATACGGCTGAAGAAAAATACGTGCATCATTAATACATAGTTGGTGTTTAAAGTCATGTGCTGGATAAAATAAGAAATGAATGTAAACAGAGAAGAAAGAAAGTCCAGTGCCTCAACCCTAGGACACTCCAATATTTGTGGGTCAGAAAGACAACAAAGAATGACCATCCACTGAGGCAGGAAGATAACTATTATTTATGAGGCCAAAGGAGACAAACATTTCCAGAAGTGAGGACTGAATCTGGTTTAATGATGCTATAAGTTTGAATAAGATAACGACCAAAAAATGACTCTTAGATTAGGGAGCATGAAGGTCATTATTAACTACGACAGCAGTAGTTTCAGAGAAAACCTGAATGAAATGATGTCAAGTGAGACTATGCAAGAAAAGTAAAGGATTAGTCACTCAGTCGTGTCCAACTCTTTGCAACCCCATAGACTGTAGCTCGCCAGGCTCCTTTGTCCATGGGATTTTCCAGGCAAGAATACTGGAGTGGGTTGCCATTTTTTTCTCCAAAGAAAAACAAAGGCAGCACGTAGAGACAATTCTTTCTAGGAGGTTTGCTGTAAGGGAAACAGAAATATGTAGTGGAAGCTAGCTAGAAGGAGATGTGAGGTCAAGGGAATGTTTTGTATTGATGAGATAAATTATAGCCTGTTTGTATGCTGGTGGACTGTGAAATTCACATTACATGAAGATCACTGTACATGAACCGTGAACTAACAGATGTTCAAGTTGGATTTAGAAAAGGTAGAGGAACCAGAGATCAAATTGCCAACATCTGTTGGATCATTGAAAAGGCAAGAGAGTTCCAGAAAAACATCAATTTCTGCTTTATTGACTATGCCAAAACCTTTGAAAGTGTGGATCACAACAAACTGTGGAAAATTCTTAGAGATGGGACTACCAGACCACCTGACCTGCCTTCTGAGAAATCTATATGCAGGTCAGGAAGCAACAGTTAGAACTGGGCATGGAACAACAGACTGGTTCCAAATCCGGAAAGGAGTACATCAAGGCTGTATATTGTCACCCTGCTTATTTAACTTATCTGCAGAGTACATCATGAGGAACACTGGACTGGATGAAGCACAAGCTGGAATCAAGGTTGCTGGGAGAAATATCAATAACCTCAGATATGCAGATGCCAACACACTTATGGCAGAAAGTGAAGAAGAACTAAAGAGCCTCTTGATGAAAGTGAAAGAGGAGAGTGAAAAAGATGGCTTAAAAAGCAACATTCCAAAAACTAAGATCACGGCATCTGGTGCCATCACTTCATAGCAAATAGGTGGGAAAACAGTGGAAACAGTGACAGACTTTACTTTTTTGGGCTCCAAAATCACTGAAGATGGTGACTGCAGCCATGAAATTAAAAGACGTTTGCTCCTTGGAAGAAAAGTTATGACATACCTAGACAGCATATTAAAAAGCAGAGACATTACTTTGCCAGCAAAGGTTCATCTAGTCAAAGCTATGGTTTTTCCAGTAGTCATGTATGGATGTGAGAGTTGGACCATAAAGAAAGCTGAGGGCCAAATAATTGATCCTTTTGAACTGTGGTGTTGGAGAAGACTCTTGAGAGTCCCTTGGACTGCAAGGAGATCCAACCAGTCCATCCTAAAGGAGATCAGTCCTGAATATTCATTGGAAGGAGTGATGCTGAAGCTGAAGCTCCAATATGTTGGCTACTTGCTACAAAGAGCTGACTCATTGGAAAAGACTCTGATGCTGGGAAAGATTGAAGGTAGGAGGAGAAGGGGATGACAGAGGACGAGATGGTTGGATGGCATCACTGACTCAATGGACACGAGTTTGAGTAAACTCCCTGAGTTGGTGATCGACAGGGAGGCCTGGTGTGCTGCAGTCCATTGGGTCATAAGTTTGAACCTTTATATACTAAAAATTCATAGTAAAAGTGTGAGATTTGCACAGTGGCAGTATCCTAGCCAATTATGTTGATCCGAGGCACGATTATTGCTAATTGAAACTTTTCTCAGAGTAAAAGTGTGTCTGAGATCTGAAATAAAGAGTATCTGCAAACACTGCCCTTTCCCTATATACATGCTCAAGCAAAAAAAAAAGTGCTTAATCATTATAAATAATAGCCTTAACTTTTTTTAATGCAAGCTAACATAATTGCCTTTTATTTAAATTGATTATTTAGTGTATTTAGCCAATTTAGCTTGTCAAATGTTTTTGATTGGTTCATTTATTTTTCTGGAATTGAGCTGCAGGTGTTGCTTGTATATTTTTGAGATTAATTCTTTATCAGTTGCTTTGTTTGCTATTATTTTCTCCCATTCTGAAGGCTGTCTTTTCACCTTGCTTATAGTTTCCTTCATTGTACAAAAGCTTTTAAGTTTAATTAGCCCCCATTTGTTTATTTTTGCTTTTATTTCCATTACTCTTGGAGGTGGGTCATAGAGGATCCTGCTGTGATTTATGTCAGAGAGTGTTTTGCCTGTTGTCCTCTAGGAGTTTTATAGTTTCTGGTCTTACATTTAGATCTTTAATCTATTTTGAGTTTATTTTTGTGTATGGTGTTAGAAAGTATTCTAGTTTGATTCTTTTACAAGTGCTTGACCAGTTTTCCCAGCACCACTTGTTAAAGAGATTGTCTTTTCTCCCATTGTATATTCTTGCCTCCTTTGTCAAAGATAAGGTGTCCATAGATGTGTGGATTTTTCTCTGGGGTTTCTATTTTGTTTCATTGATCTGTATCTCTGTCTTTGTGCCTGTACCATACTGTCCTGATGACTGTAGCTTTGTAGTATAGCCTGAAGTCAGGCAGGTTGATTCCTCCAGTTCCATTCTTCTTTCTCAAGATTGCTTTGGCTATTCGAGGTTTTTTGTATTTCCATACAAATTGCGAAATTATTTGTTCTAGTTCTGTGAAAAATACTGTTGGTAGCTTGATAGGGATTGCATTGAATCTATAGATTGCTTTGGGTAGTATACTCATTTTCACTATATTGATTCTTCCAATCCATGAGCATGGTATATTTTTCCATCTATTTATGTCTTTTAATTGGAGGCTGATTACTTTACAATATTGTAGTGTTTTTTGCCATACATTGACATGAATCAGCCATGGGTGCACATGTGTTCTCCATCTTGAAACCCCCTCCCACCTCCCTCCACATCCCATCCCTCAGGGTCATCCCAGTGCACCAGCTCTGAGCACCCTGTCTCATGCATCAAACCTGGGCTGGTGATCTGTTCCACATATGGTAATATACATATTTCAATGCTATTCTCTCAAATCATCCCACCATCCCCTTCTCTAAATTCTTTATATGTATGCTGTCTCACATTAGGGTACCATAAACTGTATATACTGTATTGTTTTCCTGTCTGACTTACTTCACTCTGTATAATAGGCTCCAGTTTCATCCACCTCATTAGAACTGATTCAAATGCTTTCTTTTAATTGATGAGTAATATCCCATTGTGTTTATAAATTTATCAGGTAATGAATATCTGTACTCTTTCCACTTTTTTGACTATAATGAATAATATTGGTATGATCATTCCTGCAAAAGTTGTTGTGAACATGTGTTCTCAATTCTCTTGGGTCTATGCTTATGAGTGAAATTGCTAGTTCATGTGATAATTTTATGTTTAGTATTTTGAGTAACTGCCAAACATTTTTTCAAATAGGCTATACAATTTACAATCCCGCAAGTAATGTGTGAGTGTTCTTGTTTCTATACCTCTTCACTAACACTTGTTATAGTTTATCTTTCTTTATTTATAAATTATGCCATTTATATAAAGACTCTTTTTTTAACCATATACTCAAAAAATCTGTACTAAGATCTTTATTATTCTAAGTTGTTCCCACCTTGATTTCCCTAGGACAGTGAATACCGTGGTTTATCATTAATGGCTAAATGATTACAGAAAAATAATCTACCTTACCAGTAGGAAAACATAAAAATCATTTCAAAATATCCATTTTATGCATTGTTATTGTCTGTTGCTATGAGAAGAACTTCATACATTTAAAGTGTCCTTGTTAGATACATGGGTTATTTAAACTGGTGTACTTAAGACTGAGAAAAGGGCTTGAGTTTGTGAGGACCAGTACATCAAACTCAAAAATTCTGATTGGATCCATCCTATGCATGCTTTAAAATTTCATAGATAAGTTTGATTTGCTGTCAGTATAGGAGAACACTGATGAACATTGTGGTGATATGTGGACCAGAGGAAATAGCTAAGTATATTTCCAAAATAGTGCTTCCTATTTGAAGACATGGAAAATCTTTAGAAAACATTACCTCTAACAATAACACAAGCAGGTTTATAGATGTTGCCAGTTTGCTGTCACTGAAACAGGAAGAGAGAAAGAAAAATCTTAAATACTATTAGCACCTCAAATTCTTCTCTATTGACCATGGAATACAGAATACTCTTAGAATATTGCTTGTAAAACAAACTGCCTAGTTATATCTTAGTTCTGCCACTTATTAGCTGTATAAGTACTTTGAGAAAGTTACCACACTGGGTCACATTTACTCATCTGTTTGTCATTTGTAGGTTAGAGAACAATTAAAATAATAATAAATACTTCATAAAATTGCTGTTCTGGTGGTTTAATCTCTAAGTCATGACTGACTCTTGTGACCCAATGGACTGTCCTGCGAGGTTCTTCTGTCCATGGAATTTTTCAGGCAACAATACTGGAGCAGGGTGCCATTTTCTTCTCCAGGGGATCTTCCCAACACAGGAATAAAACTCGGGTCTCCTGCATTGGCAGGCAGATTCTTCACTGCTGAGCCACCACCTTGTAAGGACTAGTTAATACATGTGAATGCTGAGTACAGCATGTGCCACGTACCTGCTAAATAAATGACTATTTTCCCTCTTGAAATAAAATATCTTATTCAATTCACTTTGGACTGTAGATTCTCACAGATAAATCATTTGCAGAGTTGGAAATATGCATTCAATACGAATAATTTTTTAAAATTTCTAGATGCATTTGAAACATGCCATATCCTTTCTTTGATAATTATAAGCTGAATCGATAGAAAGTTTTCATATGTTGAGAAGATATAGATGTTTATGCTATAAGTATTGAATCTTAACAAAGATGCTGGAAGGAAAACATCACAAGCATTTGTGAAAAAAACATGACCCTTAACATGATATTTATTTTGAATGTTTCAATTTCAAAAAAACAGGAGAAACATTAAATACGGTTTCTCTAATCTTTTTCTTATTAAGCATAGTTGATTTAAAATATTTTGATACTTTCAGGTGTACAGTGTAGTGATTCAATATTTTAACAGATTTTACTCCATTATAGGTAATGGGCAATGAGTATATTTCCTGTGCAATGCAGTATATCCTTTTGCTCATTTATTTTATATATCACTTCAGTTCAGTTCAGTTGCACAGTCGTGTGCAACTCTTTGTGATCTCATGGACTGCAGCACTCCAGGATTCCCTGTCCATTACCAACTCTCAGACATTGCTCAAATTCATGTCCTTTGGGTTGGTGATGCCATGCAACCATCTCATCATCTGTCATCCCCTTCTCTTCCGGCCTTTAATCTTTCCCAACATCAGGTTCTTTTCCAATGAGTCAGTTCCTCGCCTCAGGTGGCCAAAGTATTGGAGCTTCAGCTACAGCATACGTTCTTCCAATGAATAGTCAGGACTGATTTCTTTTAGGATTGAATGGTTTGATCTCCTTGCAGTCCAAGGGACTCTCTAGAGTCTTGTCCAACACCACAGTTCAAAAGCATCTGTTCTTCAGCTTTCAGCTTTGTCTATTGTCCAACTCTCACATCCATAAATGGCTACTGGAAAAACCATAGCTTTGAATACATGGACCTTGGTCAGCAAAGTAATGTCTCTGCTTTTTAATATGCTGTCTACATTTGTCGTAACTTTTCTTCCAAGGAACAAACATCTTTTAATTTCATGGCTGCAGTCACCATCTGCAGTGATTTTGGAGCCCCCCAAAATAACGTGTGCCACTGTTTCCATTGTTACCCCATCCATTGGCCATGAAATGATTGGACCGGATGTTATGATCTTAGTTTTCTGAATGCTGAATTTTAAGCCAGTTTTAAACTCTCCTCTTTCACTTTCAAGAGGTTCTTTAGATCTTCTTTGCTTTCTGTCATAAGGGTGGTGTCATCTGCGTATCTGAGGTTATTGATATTTCTCCCGGCAATCTTAATTCCAGCTTGAGCTTCATCCAGCCAGCATTTTGCATGATGTCCTCTGCTTAGAAGTTAAATAAGGTATACAGCTTTGACGTACTCCTTTCCTGATTTGGAACCAGTCTGTTTTTTCATGTCCAGTTGTAGCTGTTGCTTCTTGACCTGCATGCAGATTTCTCAGGAGGCAGGTAAGGCAGTCTCTTATTCCCATTTTTGAAACATTTTCCACAATTTGTTATGATCCACACACTCAAAAGCTTTAGGATAATAAATAAAGCAGAAGTAGATGTTTTCCTAGTACTCTCTTGCTTTTTTGAGGAATATGTGGATGTTGGCAATTTGATCTTTGGTTTCTCTGCCTTTACTAAATCCAGCTTGAACATCTCTAAGTTCATGGTTCATGTACTGTTGAAGCCTGGCTTGGAGTATTTTGAGCATTAATTTGCTAGCATGTGAGATGAGTGCAATTGTACAGTAGTTGGAAGATTTCTTCTAACTGCCTTTCTTTGGGATTGGAATGAAAACTGACCTTTTCCAGTCCTGTGCCACTGCTGAGTTTTCCAAATTTTTTGGCATATTGAGTGCAGCACTTTCACAGCATCGTGTTTTAGGATTTGAAATAGTTCAACTGGAATTCCATCACCTCCACAAGCTTTGTTCATAGTGATGCTTCCTAGGACCCATCTGACTTCTCATTCCAGGTTGTCTGGCTCTAGGTGAGTGATCACACAATCGTGATTATCTGGCTCATGAAGATGTTTTTTCTACAGTTCTTCAGTGTATCCTTGCCACCTCTTCTTAAAATCTTCTGCTTCTGTTAGGTCCATACCATTTCTGTCCTTTATTGAGCCCATCTTTGCATGAAATGTTCCCTTGGTATCTCTAACTTTCTTGAAGAGATCTCTAGTCTTTCCCATTCTATTGTTTTCCTCTACTTTGCACTGATCACTGAGGAAGGCTTTCTTATCTCTCCTTGTTATTCTTTGGGACTCTGCATTCAAATGGGTTTATCTTTCCTTTTCTCCTTTGCCTTTCTCTTCTCTTCTTTTCACAGCTATTTGTGAGGCCTCCTTAGGCAACCATTTTGCCTTTTTGCATTTCTTTTTCTTGGGATGGTCTTCATCATTGCCTCCTGTACAATGTTACGAACCTCCATCCATAGTTCTTCAGGCACTCTGTCTATCAGATCTAACCCCTCGAATCTACTTGTCGCTTCCACTGTATAATCATAAGGGATTTGATTTAGGTCATACCTGAATGCCTAGGGGTTTTCCATAGTTTCTTCAATTTAAGTCTGAATTTAGCAATAAGGAGATCGTGATGAGCCAGTCAGCTCCTGGTCTTGTTTTCTCTGACTGTTTAGAGCATCTCCACTTCAGCTATAAAGAACATAATCAAATCTAGTTTTGGTATTGACCATCTGGTGATGTCCATGTGTAGAGTTGTCTCTTGTTTCGTTAGAAGAGTGTATTTGCTATGACCAGCACGTTCTCTTGGCAAAACTGTTAGCCTCTTCCCTACTTCATTTTGTACTCCAAGGCCAAACTTTCCTGTTACTCCAGGTATCTCTTGACTTCTTACTTTTGCATTACAGTCCCAGATGATGAAAAGGACATTTTTGTTTGTTTGTTTGTTTTGTTTGTTTTGTTTTGGTGTTAGTTCTAGAAGCCTTGTAGGTCTTCATAGAACTGTTCAACTTCAGCATTACTGGTTGGGGCATAGACTTGGGTTACTGTGCTATTGAATTATTTGCCTTGAAAATGAACCAAGTTCATTTTGTTGTTTTTGAGATTGCAACAATGTACTGCATTTTGGACTCTTGTTGACTATAAGGGCAACTCCAGTCTGTGATTCAAACAACTCACTCCTCAGGGCCAGTGTCCACCCATACAACTTATTTTTTTCCTTTTAATCACCTTTTAGGTACATAGGTTTCTATATGATGTTTTTTTCTTCCCTTGCTACCCAACTAAATGTGCATATTTCCTTACAGACTTTGTAATATAGGAGTCCTTCTGCCAGTTTTCAGTTAGTTTTTCGTGGAAATTTTTCCACATGTAGATGTATTATTCGTGTGTTCATAGGGGAAAATGAGTGCCATATCCTCCTACTCTGCCATCTTGATATACTCCCATGCAATACTTTTTGAATATATTAAGCTCATTTCTCTAGCAAATTGGTAGTTCATTTCAAGGAATCACAATTCAATATAGTTTTATAGAACAAAAGTGCTATGACTTCTTTCTTTTGGTAGAAAAATATATCCCAGGAAAATAGATAATGGTTGACTTTCATACAGAGAACTTTTTATCTATCAGTCTAACTTTAGGCAATTTTTGGCAAAGATAATGAATTGACCTTTATTTTTATTTCCCTCAATTTACAGCTTTAAACAAAACTACATTGACAAAATGACATTCATTTATGTATATGCTGAGTGTCTATATACAGCTTGAGAAATATAATGACATTTACTTGTCTCAATATAATATATAAAATATGAAAAAGAAAATAATAGTGCAAATTAAAACTGAATTTATGATGGAGGATGATATTTGATATGAATATCACAAGTGCAGAGAACAAAAAAAAATACATCAAAGTGTTTACATAGAAAAAGATAGATAAGGAAAATGGAAAATTATACATGTGGAGAGTTGTTGTACAGAAATAAAGAACCAAAAACATGGAAAAGAAAACTCAACTATAACAAGGAATACATTTGAGTCAGTTCTAATGAGATGAATGAAACTGGAGCCTATTATACAGAGTGAAGTAAGTGAGAAAGAGAAAGACAAATACTGTATATTAACACATATATATGGAATCTAGAAAGACTGGTAATGGTGATCCTAAATGCATGGCAGCAACGGAGATACAAATGTAAATAACAGACTTTTGGACTCAGTGGGAGAATGTGAGGATGGGATGATTTGAGAGAATAGCATTGAAACATGTATATGTAAAATAGATGACCAGTGCAAGTTCAATGCATGAAGCATGGCACCCAAAGCCAATGCTATGGGACAATCCAAAGGGATGGGGTGGGGAGGGAAGTGGGAAGGAGGTTCAGGAGAGGGGGGACATATGTGTACATATGATGAATCATGTTGATGTATGGCAAAACCCACCACAATATTGTAAAATATTTATCCTCCATATAAAATAAATTAAAAAAATGATGCAATAAAGTGTTCCTTAAATTAAAGATGAAGCTAATATAATATCCAGTCCCATAACTTCATGGCAAATAAATGGGGAAACAATGGAAACAATGACAGACTTTATTTTCTTGGGCTCCAAAATCACTGCTGAATGGTGACTGCAGCCATGAAAAATTAAAAGACACTTGCTTCACCTAGATGATTAGCCCCCAACTGAAATAAAAAAAATAAATAAATAAATGAAAAGTTGAAAAAAAAAAAAAAATAAAAAAAAAAAAAATAAAAGACACTTGCTTCTTGGGAAGAGAAGCTGTGACAAACCTAGACAGCATATTAAAAAGCAGAGATGTTTACTTTGCTGACAAAGGTCCATCTAGTCAAAGGTATGATTTTTCCAGGAGTCATGTATGAATGTGAGAGTTGGACCATAAACAAAGCAGAAAACTGAAGAATTGATGCTTTTGGTGTTGGAGAAGACTCTAGAGAGTCCCTTGGACTGCAAGGAGATCAGTCAATCTTAAAGGAAATCAGCCCTGAATATTCATTGGAAGGACTGAGGCTGAAGCTGAAGCTCCAGTACTTTGGCCATCTGATGCAAAGAACTGACTCATTGGAAAAGGACCCTGATGCTGGGAAAAATTGAAGGCAGGAAGAGAAGGGGACGACAGAGGATGAGATAGTTAGATGGCATCACTGACTTGATGGACATGAGTTTGAGCAAGTTCTGGAAGTTGGTGATGAACAGGGAAGCCTGGCATGCTGCAGTCCATGGGGCTGCAAAGAGTTGGACATGACTGAGTAACTGAACTAATATAATATGCAAATATGAAAGAATATACTATGGTCTAGGAAATAGGATTGTACATTGATGTTAATATATATAGTGATAAAGTGACTGAACTTCAAGGATGAAGAAAGAATTTTTCAGGCATTTAAGCACAAAAAATCACTTATTCCAAAGCAGAAACATTCAGACGATTTTAGAGTTATATTCAGCATCAGAGTACTCAGGAGTAAATGGAATACTATCTACAAATTTTGAAAGAAAGAAAAGTATTTTAATGATATATTTTCTTAGCTGAGTTGCTATTCAACTATAAAAGCAAAGCACAGATACTCTCAAATACACAAGTATTTCAGAAATGCACACAAGCATATTGGAAAAAACTACTCCATTAAAAATAAAACTGTCAAGACTTGCTTAGTAACAAAAACAAATTTTGAGATGATTATCAAATCTATGACTTTATTAACATTAACTAATGCTAAATAAAGGTGGAAATGCATCTATAGTCTGTAATTTTTATAAAAACTAACAATAAAATATTCAAATATGACAGAAATTGAGACAAAATAATTAGATAAATCTCTTCATGTAGCATGATATATACAAATTATATATATTTACAGTGTGAGAAGTAAAATAAATGTATAAAATCATAGAATATCCAAGTTGTTTTTACAAAATGTGAATAATATTATTTTCAAAACCTGATGCTGGTGAATAAAGAAAACTGGAAATCAATCTTTCTTGAAATATTAGTGCATAAATATTAATTTAATATGGGATGCAAATCCTGTAATCCATTAAGCTAATAATTAAATGTAACCAAGTAACATTCATCCAAGGAGTACGAGGAAGCACTAATATTAAGAAAACTGTCAAAATAATTAGCCATATTAATAAGTGAGTGGAGAGTAAAATAGTAATAGAAAGACTCATTGATATCATAATGTAATCATTATGTTTAATGTTGAAACATGAGAGGCATTACCATTAAAGTCAAAAGAAGCAAACGCACAATTGTATTTAACATTGTTCACTAAGCAATCACTTACACAATTAAACAAGATAAATAAGCCTAAAGACTAAATATCTTGAAAAAAAAAGACTCATTAAGATTCAGGTTATCTAAGTAATATATAAATATTACTAATTTTCGTATATGACAATAGCCAATTGGAATAAGCAATGCAAGAAAATATACCGTTTCTAATAGCAGCAGGAAAAGAATAAACTTAACAAACATATTGAATCTATATGAGGAAACGTTAAAACTCTACTGGAGTGAAGTGAAGTGAAGTGAAAGTTGCTCAGTCGTGTCTGACTCTTTGCTACCCCATGGACTATACATTCCATAGCAATCTCCAGGCCAGAATACTGAAGTGGGTATCCATTCCCTCCAGGGGATTTTTCCAACTGGAGTGATGGGAGCCAAATAAATGCTTCTCTGGGTGCTGTACTTCTCAATTTTCCTTCACAGCAAAATTTTTGAAAGGTTTGCATGTGGAGACTATTAATTAATATCTCATCATGTTCTCTCTTTATCAAGGTAAAATTTTCATAAAGCAAAATGCATTAATCTCAAGTGCAAAATTTTGAAATTACAACAAAATAACCACCAATTCAAGATATTGAAGATTTCTATCACCCTTGTAAATTCCCCTTCCAGTCATCCTTTCTCACTCATACACAACCACATTTCTCATTTCTATTAATTGAAATGCATTTTCCGATTATTGAAGTTTACAGAAATGGAACCCTATATTATATACATGCAGTATATTGAATGTCTTTAGCAACATCCCCCCAAATTCATATGCTGAAACTTAATTCTCAATATATGATATTAAATATCAGGTTATACATTCAAGTCTTTAATCTTGAGTTAACTTTTGTATATGGTGTAAGATAGTGGTCCAGTTTCATTCCTCCAAACACAGAGATGACTGGCTGAACTCTGTTTCAAAACAATACAGCTATGTGTCTCTTTCAATTTTGGTTTCCTCAGTGTGTATGCCCAGCAGTGGGATTGCTGTGTCATATGGCAGTGGGAGGGGGGTTCTGGAAGGGGAAAACATGTACACCCATGGTGGATTCATGTCAATGTATGGCAAAACAAATATAATATTTTAAAGTTAAAATAAATAAATAAATAAACACTAAAAAGAAAAAAAATACAGCTATGTGATAGTGGTTTTACATTTCTGGAACAAGTACTCATAAAATGTACTAAGACAGCTCTGAAATTATGGAACATACGTAGAACAAGGTCTACCTTACATTTTACCAATACCCAAGCATATTAGGCCTGTGTTTCCACCTTAAGGTAGTGAAAAAATTACTGAAATCAGTAGGGAGATGGATGTTTCCAATGTGGCTAAACTTGAAGAACATCAAGTTATCCCTCACTTCAACCGTCCTCTCTGGTCTCTTCCCAAGGATGTCATACACATTTCAGGTTTCTCCAACTCCCTTCATTCCTCCCACGCTACCACCGCTACAGTCCACTTCCTTATGTTCATTTCTCTCTCCCTTCTCTTTCTCTTTTTTACCTTCTCAGCATCTCCCTAGAAGAATTTTTTTTCAATTTTTCCACTGACTTAATTTTGCCCTAAATGAGTATGCTATTGCTAGCACAAGGTAATATAAACAGCATTAAGATCCAATAAGTCCATTGCCTTCTGCATGCATTTCCTAAGTAACTTTAAAAGTGGTTGAAAATCCTGTGAAAATTATATCCTATTAGAAACTTGCCTGTGGCTCTAATGTCACTTTTCCACATTATAATAGTGGCACAATCTTTGTAATTGCTTTGTTATATAGGACTAAAATACTTATCATTAAAAGCATTCTTATACTATTATTTGGAATTTGGCATTTTGCCTAGATAAAAAAAAATCCATGTAAACGAAGAGGATATGTTAAGAAATATAATTAAATTTTAGAATTGCCTTCCTTTATGCAGCAATAGTTATTCTGACTTGTAACTCTCTAATATACAGCAAAGCATTTTCTACTGCCACTTCAGTGTTTTAAAAAAGTTTTCCCCTGAGCTCTCAAAGAAAAGGAATGTTATCACTGTAATTGGATAGTCTGTGACAACATGTTATAATTTCTTTATTAATTATGATCCTTAATGTAGAGAAAATGAAACCTCAGTGTGTTTGAATTCAGTTGCCCTGCAAAAGTTAATGCTCCTCAAGAGATGCCAACCTTAGGATGTACTGGGAGTGTGAAAAAGAACAACTGCTGACTTTAGTATCTTATTTTCCAATGAGTTAACATTTTTCATGTATTTAGCCCCAGGGTTCTTTTTAGATTAACGGATCAACTAATATGTTATGTTTTAAAAGAAGCAAGCAACAGGAAGTGGGAACATAACAGAAGAATATTTAAAGGACATAGACTCATTGTAATAAACACATTTAAATGACAGCATCAGCTTAACCTTTACCGGAGTGTATTTACCTTTTTCTGTACTATCCAAAATAAGTAGAGCATCAAGCTTAACATACTGTAGTTTTCCATTTGTTTAAGTAACTTGTAAGGTTTATTAACAAAAGGTCATTTTGTATTATCTTTCAAAATATATTTTAGGCATAATGTACCCTCACATAGTAAAATCATTTTAGTACAACTAAAATTGCCAGAGAATCGGTATCTAGTTCCAATAAAAGTGTGCTTAAGACAACTGATACTCTAGAAGATTAGATGGTGTAAGGTACTTTCAAAGTAATTTTTTCTCTAGCCTGTCTTCTCTAAAAAACTCTATTATCAAGTAAATCACCAAATACTTACGTACCTGAACTCTAATGCTATAATCCCATAGAAATTATTATATTGATTTGCAATTTAGTATTATTACCAGAGTTTTTTATTTACAGTCAGTATAAGATATGTCTATTTAACATGACTTTCTAATAGTTTTGGGTAAGCTTCATGGATCCCACTGTCCATTATGTTATTCAATGTTCTCATAATGTACTCGTGCAATAAATATATTTTTAATGTCAGTTCCAGAAATAAAAGTTCTTATTCTAGTGTTATGCTTCATGTAACATGTTAATAAGAGACATGTAACCTGACACATACTGTAATCCATGGAGTCACAAAGAGTCAGACATGACTGAACAATTGAACAGCAATGAAAAAAAAACCTGACACATTTAAAATTTTGGAAGTGAGCACCCTGAACTAAATAATAATAACAAAATATATATTCATGATATGAAGCATTATATATTAAATATCTGAGTATGAAGCAAATTTATATGTGATGATTTTAATTCATATTTGGATTTTGGGAAAAGAGAATGAGGGTTGGGGGTGAAAGTTAAATAACAATTTTTAGATAATTAAATTTCTGGTTGAGTTCAAAATTTGGTTCAACTCTAAGCAGTGGTATGTTGGTAAACGTTTAACAAGAATGATTTTCTCGAAATATAAAGTCTTGATTTGTAGAGTTCTTCGATTTCTGTAGTGTAAATACTCACCCTGTGTCTGATTTTAAGCTATTAGTAATCAATTGTCATTGAACACAGCTGGGAAAAGGTGGGTGCAATTGGCAACGGACTGCCTATTTTCTGGCTCTAGCATATCACTAGACCAAAGGGATTACCATTTAATCTAGGTACTCCTAGAATGATGACAGCCAGCAGATAGTGGTCACTTGACAGCTTATTAAGCTGTTAATCATCTCTGCTATTGTGTTATTTCCATTTAACCTAGCTCTTGTTACAACCTGTGTGATTTCATTTTATGTCATTTGGAGATTAAATTTGACTCAGTTCAGTTCAGTTGCTCAGTCATGTCTGACTCTTTGCGAACCCATGGACTGAAGCACGCCAGGCCTCCCTGTCCATCGCCAACTCCCAGAGTTTACTCAAACTCATGCCCATTGAGTCAGTGATGCCATGCAACCATCTCATTCTCTGTCATCCCCTTCTCCTCCTGCCTTCAATCTTTCCCAGCATCAGGGTCTTCTCAAATGAGTCAGCTCTTTGCATCAGGTGGCCAAAGTACTGGAGTTTCAGCTTCAGCATCCGTCCCAATAAATATTCAGAACTGATTTTCTTTAGGATGGACTGGTTGGATCTCCTTGGAGTCCAAGGGACTGTTTGAGTGTTTCCTGTGTTTGAGTGTCTCCTGCAGAGGTATGGGTCAGCAGTGGACTGCCACAGGTACCCACACCATACAGGACTGGGAAACAAACTCTTGGCAGGCGCAAACAGAACCTTGTGCACACCAGGACCCAGGAGAAAGGAGCAGTGACCCCACAAGTGACTGACCCAGACTTGCCCGTAAGTGTCCAGGAGTCTCCAGCAGAGGCATGGGTCGGTGGTGGCCTGCTTCAGGGCTGGGAGTACTGAGTGTAGCAGTGCATGTATGAGACTTTTGAAGGAGGTCACCATTATCTTCATTAACTCTACCATAGCTTGAAGTGAAGTGAAAGTCGCTCAGTCATTGACTCTTTGCAACCCCATGGACTGTATAGTTCATGGAATTCTCCAAGCCAGAATACTGGAGTGGGTAGCCTTTCCCTTCTCCAGGGTATCTTCCCAACCCAGGGATCAAACCCAGGTGTCCTGCATTGCAGGCAGATACTTTACCAGCTGAGCCACAAGGAGCCACCATAGTTTGGCCCCAGGTAAATAACAGGGAGGGAACACAGCTCCACCCATCAACAAAAAATTGGATTAAAGATTTGCTGAGCACCAGAACAAGACCCAATTTCCCCCTCAGTCAGTCTTTCCCATCACGAAGCTTCCATAAGCCTCTTACCCTTCTCCATCAGAGGGCAGACAGACTGAAAACCACAATCACAGGAAACTAACCAATCTGATCACATGGATCACAGCCTTGTCTAACTCAATGAAACTATGAGCCATGCCGTGTAGGGCCACCCAAGATGGATGGGTCATGGTGAAGGGTGGTGGTCATGGGACCATATGGATAAAATGTGGTCCACTGGAGAAGGGAATGGCAAAACACTTCAGTATTCTTGCCTTGAGAACTCCATGAACAGTATGAAAAGAAATTTGACTGGTTCATAGTAACTTTTTTATGTTCAGATTTTCTGTCTTTGAAGGTCATTAAGTGACCTTTTAAAACATTCCCTTCTAAAATGCTCCCCTGAACCTGCTTTCGTTATCCTTTAAAGCCTACGTAGAGCCTTTCATCTGACGACCAGTGAATCATATTTGCTGGTCCATTTGCAGTTCACCCTTGAACAGCAGGTATTTGAACTGTGGGGCATCCACTTATAAACAGATTTTTCTTTCAATTAATACATACTATGTTTATAATCTAAGCTTGGTTGAATCCATTGATGCAGAATCCATAGGTATGGAAGGCCCACTATGAGTCTTAGCATCAGAGGATTTTGGTATCTGTGGCAAGTCCTAGAACCAATCCCCAGCAAATGCCAAGGGATGACTACAGTTTGGCTTGATTTAGGAAGTTTATTCAAGTTGTACTGGTTCTCACATTATTCACTGACACTTTTATCAACTGTATGAGTAGAAAGCAATTATTTTCAGTTTATTTAAACTTTCTTTTTTTTTCTTTAATTAGTTTATTTATCTATTTTTAACTTTACAATATTGTATTTGTTTTGCCATACATTAACATGAATCCGCCATGGGTGTACATGATTTCCCCTTCCAGAACCCCCCTCCCACCCCCCTCCCCATCCCATCCCTCTGGGTCATCCCGGTGCACCAGCCCCGAGCACGCTGTGTCATGCATCAACATTTCGGTACATCCTATATATTTGGTCCTCTTCTTTGGAATCTCCAGTTTTCTTCCTTTCCTTTTCTTCTTTTCATTGCTATTTACCTTCATTTCATTTACATGTACCTACCTCTATTACTGTATTTTTCTCTCTAAAAAGAAACTGATTACAATTTTTCTAATAATAATTGACACCTCTACTTCACACACAAATATTACACTATTGACTCACTACTATAGCATTGGTGATTATGATAGAAGTCAAGGTAAGAGGGGCCTGAGTTTAATATCCCATTAGCAATGGAGGTTTGGGTTAATTGCTGAAACTCTTTGAGCCTTATTTCCCTTTTTTGTAAAATGCAAATAATATCTGCATTATGAGTTTGTTGTTAGAATGAAATAGTGTGTGTATCTTTCTTGGTCTGAAGTAAGAGCGGAATAAATGATAGCAGGGGTAGTATTGTAGTAATACAATATATTATACCTTAGTAGTAGAAATAAATGTACATTACATAAGCTTTTAAAATATGTCACATTACTATTTCTCAGTTACTTATATGAACTTTGGGGACCTGTTTGCTAGGACACTGGCAAGGGATCAAAGTATATTTTCTATGCAATCCCACCAGAAAAAAATGTTTAAAATTAATAAATTATTAAGGATCTTCAAAATTCTTTTTGAGACAAAATGAACACTTCTCAATCCTTTGATGTGGTGCATGTTTGCCCCCAGCAAGTTGTTGTTGAGTCGCTCAGTCATGTCTGATTTTGTGAGACTCCGTGGACTACAGCATGCCAGGCTTCCCTGTCCTTCACTCTCTCCCTGAGTTTGCTCAAACTCTTGTCCATTGAGCCAGTGATGGCATCCAACCATCTCATCCTCTATTGCCCCCTTCTCCTCCTTCCCTCAGTTCAGTTCAGTCGCCCAGTCGTGTCCGACTCTTTTCAACCCCATGAATCGCAGCACCCCAGGCCTCCCTGTCCATCACCAACTCCCAGAATTTACCCAAACCCATGTCCATCGAGTCGGTGATGCCATCTAACCATCTCATCCTCTGTTGTCCCCTTCTCCTCCTGCCCCCAATCCTTCCCAGCAATCCTTCCTTCAATGCACCCTCAAATGCATCAGAGTCTTTTCCAATGTGTTGGCTACTCACACTAGGTGACCAAAGTATTGGAGCTTCAGCTTCAGAATCAGTTCTTCCAGTGATTAGAATCTCTTAATTCACTGTACTATCTCTCTAGCTTTAATCACATCAAAATACACTGACTCTTTCACTTCTACCAACATGTGTACAGCTGTGGCTTCTCCAGTATATATTTCTGTAGTTTGGCTTTAGTATTTGCACGTGCCCTAGCGGTGCTATACTAAACTAAGCAGGTCCTTTTGCATACTTTTTTTTTTTTTGCCTTGCAAATTGTTTTGAGGGCCTATCCATATTAGAATTACTTGTAAACTTTTTGTTTTCAGAAAATTAATAACACTTGAAATGTTGGCTCTCATTGAGCCCAATATCACTTGGCCATTCTATTGTTTTTGTTGGGGAGGAGGAAATTTTCCTCTACACTTCTAAGTCCTAGGAATTAAATTGACATGAGACAGATTAGTAGGATGAAATCAAATAAAAGTTTAGTAACATGTATATGTCAGAGAGGGCTTCCTAGGTGGCACTAGTGTTAAGAACCGCCCCCTGCCAACACAGGACACATAATAGACATGGGTTTGATCCCTGGGTAGGGAAGATTCACCAGAAGAGGGCATGGCAACCCACTTCAGTACTCTTGCCTGGAGAATCCCATGGACAGAGGAGCCTGGCAGGCTATAGACCATAGGGTCACAATGAATTGGATATTAGAAGTGACAGAATGCCCACAACCATACATAAGAGAGACCCAGGAGAACTGAGCAACTCATCAAAAATGGTTGAAGCCTTCACCTTGAATGCTATCTTAAGCTAAAAAAAAAAAGAGGATGTTGAAGGGAGTGGTATGAGACTTTAAAGGAGAGAAAGACAATTCAGGCAGATATGGAAAAGCAAATGTGTGGCTTAAAAATGCTTTCTGGGTCATTCATAGATATGGACACAAAGTGGACTTTGATCTTTAAGAGTCTTTAAGTGGACTCTGATATTTATAGTTTCTCCACACTATATCTAGCCCATATTCTTTGCAGGTATCCCTAGTGATAGCTCTATTCCTATAATAAGCCATCTGTCTAAATTCTTCAGGCATTTATGGGGAAGGTCAAAATTTCTTCTGGAGTCTTATCTCTGGGCCTAGTTGTTTTCAGCTCAAAATAATCTGAACACCAGAAGTATTTTGTCTTGGTAAGTTCTGTTCCCCTACATTTCTTAAGGAATGCTTCAGAGACCCATGGCATTAATAAAATAATGGTGGTGGTGGTTTAGTCGCTAAGTTGTGACCAACTCTTGTGATGCCATGGGCTATAGGCTACCAGGCTCATCTGTCCATGGAATTTCCCAGGCAAGAATACTGGAGTGGGATGCCATGCCCTCCTTCAGGGAATCTTCCTGACCCTCCTCCAGGGATCAAATTCATGTCTCCGGCATCACAAGCAGTCTTCTGCATTGCGGGCAGATTCTTTATTGCTGAGCCACCAGGAATTTCCAATAAAGTAATAGTTACCCTGGAAGACCTGATTTTTCAGCTCAGGAATTGCTACAGGCCTGCCCTGCTCTCTCAACTCTTTTTTCCTGATCCCAAACATTTCTTAACACTCCTCTTTAGTGTCCACTAATCACTACATCTGTAACAAGATTATATTTTGCTCAAATAGTTTTTACTCAGTAACCTTGAATTTAGTCACTCAGATTTTGGACCTGCTGTTTGATTTATTTTGTTTCAACGTCCTACTTAAATTGGAGTACTTGGTGACTTAAATTTAGGAATGTTCCCCAAATCAGCTCCCACCAACCTTATTCGTGACCTTTGGTCTTATCATTAACTCATAATGGATTTGAAATAGTCATATAGAACTTTGGGGGAAAGGGTATAAAGCAAGCTACTTAATGATAAAAAGTATACCTGCCTACTTTTCCAAGTAAAATTTATAAGGAATGTAATGAGCATAGCTTTATTAAAATTTCAAAAAAACAAAACAAAACTGTGTTTTAGCCATAAGGTGAATATTTTAGCACAATATTAATATAATTATGGAGATTTTTTGTAATTAACACAGACTACCTGAAATTATGAAATCCTAAATATCTGTTATATTGGGTTAACATGCAAATTATTTGGATGAATAAAGCATGCCTTACATTTGGAAATACTTATCAGCAATTATCGTATTTAACACACCTCTTATTAAGGAATAGTCAAATGCAAAGTAATTTGTAACAGATGGAGTGTGTACTCAAAAAAGAAGCATTTATTTAAGAACATGTTTTTTAATATTCTTTCCCAATGAACTTTCAGGTCCAATCAATATAAATATTCAAATTTTTATAAACTTCCCTTGAAAAGACCACTTTGATGAACAAAATCTCTTTACAGAACATATTATTATATGGTGATAAATTCCTCATTGATTTAGATTAAAGGGTAGGCTTGGAAGAGCTGGGAAAAAATGAAAGAAGATTAGCCATTGTTTAGGTTTGGATGGTTTACAAAGTAATCCACCTCCCTCATTAATTTTTCTGTGAGGTGTTTTAACATCATCCACAGAAGCTTAGCTACTAAAGAATATATATTATTTGCTTGATTGGCAACTAACTGAGGAAGGGTAATTAATTTCAGGTATAGAACAGTCTGTTTAAAGATATGGAGACCTAAAATCTTAAGAAAATTTCTGTGAAATGATACAAATAACTTGTGGATAGAATTTTTCCTCATTATTTTATTTTCTATTTCCATTTGTACATGACCACTGGAAAAACCATAGCCTTGACTAGACAGAATTTTGTTGACAAAGTAATGTCATGCTTTTTAAAATGTTGTTTAGTGTACAAATAACAAATGTTGGCAAGGATGTGGAGAAGGGGCAACCCTAGTGTACTGTAGGTGGGAATGTATATTGGCGCACCCATTTTGAAAACAGTATGGAGGCTTCTCAAAAAACTAAAAATAGCACTATAATATGATCCAGCAATTCCACTTCAGGGTATATATCCAAAGAAATGAAAACACTAATTTGAAAATATAAGTGCACTCCAGTATTCATGGCAGCATTATTTACAATAGCCAAATATGGAAGCAACCTAAGTGTCCATCAAAATATGAATGGATAAAGAAAATATATCATATATATATATATATATGTTATGTACATATTTATATAGACACAATGAAACAGCCATATAAAAATAATAAAATTTTGACATTTGCAACAACTTGGATGGACCTGGAGAGTATTGTGTTTAGTGAAGTTAGATAGAGAAAGACAAATATTTTTACATTGCCACTTATATGTAGAATTAAAAGAAAAAAGAATAAATATAACAAAAATAGAAACTGACTCACAGAGAACAAACGAGTGGTTACTAATAGAGAGAGAAAAAGAAAGAATTTTAGCTCATGGTTAAGGGATGTTTCTTTTAAACTTCAATGAACCAGAGTGAATACTGATCATTTAACTTAAGTTCTTCTTTAATAAAGTGTTGAAAAGTGAAAGTGAAGTAACTCAGTCGTGTCCAACCCTTTGCTACCCCATGGACTGTAGCCTACTAGGCTTATCCATCCATGGAATTTTCTGGGCAAGAGAACTGGAGTGGGTTGCCATTTCCTTCTTCAGAGGATCTTCCAGACCTCCCATATTGAACCCATGTCTCCAGCATCGCAAGCAGACGCTTTTACCATCTGAGCCACCAGGGAAGCTAAGTGTTATAGTTATTTAATTTTAGTATTTATCATTGCCATTATGAACTTCTGTAAAATGCAATCTAATGTCACAGAAATATTGCATTGTTTATTGTAAGCATAACATAAATTTTGTGAATATTTTAAAATAGCAAAAATTTAAAGAGGGGATTCTTATTTTTAAGGAGAAAACTTATCATACCCTTTAAGAATAGAATTGTTCTAAAACTTAGACACAATATTCTCTGCTCTAATTCTAAGAAAAGTCTAGAAAGGTAATATTTAATCTGCATTTATTTAGCAAATACCACAAAATTCATTTATTTTTAATTAACCTGGGGTTAATCCTAAAAATGGTATCCTTATTAAGACTAAGAATGTGGACATGGGGTGGGAAAGCAGCTTCATTTCAAGGTACTTGAACTACTTCACGAATAGCAGCCTATGGTTGGCAAAAAGAAGGCAATAACTTTGATAATGATAACAGGTTCACTGTAAAACATTATAGAAAAGACACACAAGATGAGTTGAAATTCCAAGCTTATTGTTGTTGTTGTTCAGGTGCTAAGTTGTGTCTCACTCTTTGTGACCCCAGGAACTGCAGAACATCAGGCTTCCCTGTTCTTCACTATCTCCATGAGTTTGTTCAAACGCATGTCCATTGAATGATGCCATCCAACCACCTCATCCTCTGTTGCCCCCTTCTCCACTTTCCCTCAATCTTTCCCAGCATCAGAGTCTTTTCCAAATAGCTGGCTCTTCACAGCAGGTGGCCAAAGTATTGGAGCTTCAGCTTCAGTATCAGTCCTTCCTATGAATATTCAGGCTTAATTTCCTTTAGGATTGATTGGTTTGATCTCCTTGCTATCCAAGGGACTCTCAAGAGTCCTCCAAGCTTCTTAATGCTAATTTAGTACATCAATGTACTAAACAACTTTCACCCCTGACTTTCATTGATTATCTCTTTTCTTCTTAGCTAGGTAAAAATAATTGCTCAGTCGACAAGCACATGGCTGTCAAGTTAGAATGTCATGTTTTAAAATAAAATATATAGGAAAAAAACAAGCCAAAAATAATTAGAATCTGAGTATTGCACATAAGTAAGTTGTATGTGGATAACATCACAAAAGTGGGGTCTATTATAATTTTTCCAATAATTAAGGACAATAATGACATATTAAGAATAAAATAAGCAGAATTCCAAATAAGAAATGGTGAAGGATTGATAGAAAATCATTTTTACAACTATTATAGTAATAACTGATTCAGGAAAACTCAAACATATTCTAATTGTTTTATTCATAAGAGTATGCTGGGAAGAAATGTGTGTGCTCTCAAAATCTTTCTATAAATTACTTATTAGTTAATTACAAAGGGGAAATATTTATCTCTATGGTGAAGAAAGCAGTCAGGTACAACTTTGTCTGTGGTAAAGAAGTACTTTAAGACCATGAAAAGAATCTTTTTCTGATTCTGGTAATAAATAAATGTCAATGTCTGCTCAACTGAGCCTGAAGACTAGCCCCATCAAATGGCTGCAGCGCAATTGACATGGATGGAACAGTTAGTTATTCTGCTGTGATCTTCATATTTTTCAAAATGCTTGTAGTTGTAATTTTTATGTGATTTATTATATTTCATTGAGCATACCACAGGAAGCCTCAGCTGACATTCATCAGCCATACAGTTTGTAGTGTCAAAAAGATTTCAGTTATAACATGTGTAAAAGTCTTAATTCTGCTTTTATAGTTATGTTGACATTCGAGGAAAGCATCATAAAGTAAAGAGCCCTGTTGAGATAGACACATGCTGTCTTCTGGAGTGTTAAACTATTGGCAAGGATAACTTCGACTAAATAACCACAGCAAGTTGGGCCCAGCATCAAGCATATGTGCAGTGCCCCTCTTGCATATCTTTCATTGATGGTTGTTGTTCAATTGCAGTGATAGTTTTTTTTTTCCTTCACAGTAAAACTTGAGGATAGGTTTATGTAGTCACTAAACTATTGATACTAAAAAAGTTCTTTTTGGATTTTGTTTTCATTATTATTCCTCAGCATTTGAAGATCAGAGTTCCTTCTCATGAAAATGATCATAAAAGCTACTGTAATCTTTTTGCTCTATAAAAAGCCTTCATTACCTTTGAAACTTTGATTGTCCTTCACTTCTATTAAACAGGACATCTTGTTAGACAGACAATCTGAGAGTTTCTTCTCCAACATTCTGTCTCTCCAACGTTCAATGGAGTCCTATGGTCTAAAAGTAAAGACAGGAAGAGTGTAAAAGAGGGAAACTGTTTATGCAAGGTGAACCAATGTTAATACAGAAGTTAGTCACTATAAAAATGCATGCCCCTGGGTTATTTACCTCATTAATTCATCTAACATTCTCATTATTTTTTTAAAAAATGGCCAGAATATTTACTGCTAGCAATAAGTCTTAGCATTGAGAAATAATTGCTATATGTCAGTTTATATGTATTCTCATTTAATCCCCCCTCAAAAAATCTATGAGGATATGCTATTATTAATCTTAGTTTACAGATGAGGGATTTAAAGTTAGAGAGCTTTGATAATTATTAAGTAAGTAGTGGAGCAAGGCCTAAAATGTTGTAGTTTAAATCCAAACCTTGTGTGTTCTGCCTCTATGCATACTTAGAACAATAACAAATTAAGTTTGCCACCCTTGATTGTGATTTTTGTGTGGATACAAAGCAAGAATCACATTAGTAATCAGCATCAGTTCAGTTCAGTTGCTCAGTCATGTGTGACTTTTTGCGACCCCATGAATTGCAGCATGCCAGGCCTCCCTGTCCATCACCAACTCCCTGAGTTTACCCAAACCCATGTCCATCAAGTCAGCGATGCCATCCAACCATCTCATCCTCTGTCATCCCCTTCTCCTCCTGCCCCCAATTCTTCCCAGCATTAGAGTCTTTTCCTTTATTTTATTTTATTTTCTTTATTTTAGTTGGGGGCTAATTACTTTACAATATTTTAGTAGTTTTCCAATGAGTCAACTCTTCGCATGAGGTGGCCAAAGTATTGGAGTTTCAGCTTCAACATCAGTCCTTCCAATGAACACCCAGGACTGATCTCCTTTAGGATGGATTGATTGGATCTCCTTGCAGTCCAAGGGACTATCAGGAGGGGGGGGGGGGGGGGCGGGGGGGGGGGGGGGTGGGGGGGGGGGGTGGGGTTGGTGGGGGTTGTTTTTTTTTGGTGGTGGGGGGGGAGTTTAATATGATATTATTTATATTTGATAGATAAATACTACAGAAACTAAATAAGTTAATAGCAGAACTGAATAATGATATAAGTATGATCTAATACAGCTTTTATCTAGGTGGTATAGAATGTGAGTAGGTGGTATAACATATAAAAAGAGTTTCATAGCCAAATATATTTGGGAAACATTACAAAGTTAAATGATTTTGTAATTTCAGAAATTCATAGACTATTAATGTGCTAATATGTATTATGAAACACCCAGAAGTAGATTAACTAGGCAGTGCTTCCCAGAAATATTTGGGAATATTTTTGTTTTTTATAAAACATCTTGAGTAGCACTGAACACTAAAAAAAATACACATGTTACTCTACAACCAGAAAACAGAGAATATACTTTCTTTTCAAGTGGCCATAGAATACATATGTATAAGCAGCCATGTAACAGGTAACAAAGAAAATATTAATAATTTTCAAACAAACATACAAACAAACACAAAAACAAGAAAAGGAAAATTCATATTTCAGACTTGCAGATAAGGATATTGAATTGATTGCATGCAGCTACTTTTACTTCTTCCCAGTCCCTATTTTCCCTCCCTGCCAAAAATTTAAAGGATAAATTTTTAAGCTCTAAACCCAAAAAACTAGAAGGGAGATGAATGAGTGATAAGTGACTTAATAAACCAGAGACAACTGAATCTAGGCCTACAGGTGAGGAAAGCCTAGAGCCAACTCAGTCAACAAGCAGAATCCTAAAATACTCAGGAATTGGCAGCAGCAAACGCTTTTGGAAATGGAGAGAGAGAGGACTGTAAAATAGGATAATTTGACAATTTGTTTTAGAATTAGAATCCCAAATCATGTTTCCCATCTTAGTACCAAAAAAAAAGAAGTGTTTTTTTGGTGTTTTTTTTTTGGAAGAGCTAAACCAGACACCTGGATTGGGGAACACTGGGAACGATTGTGTGGGATTAGCATACTGAAAACTAAGATGTTTAAATGAATATTTGCTTCTTGGGTGCTGAACCATGCCCCTCCCAGCTGCTTTAACCCCTCTTTGGCTCTCAGATGCTGGCAACCATATTCATGTGTAAGCAGGAAATTTGAATGTTTTTTCTAGAGAAGTCAAACCTGCCCCAAGAGCAAAGAGAAATAATAATATCAGTAGTTCCAGAAAATAAGTCCAGCTAACAGTAGTTCCTAGAACTTCAAATCAAATGTTTCAGTCTCCATTCTCAAATAATTAGCAATCAATTGTTACAAGATATTTGAGGAAAGTCTCCAAGAAGACCAAACAGGGAAATAATACAACTTGGAGGAAATGGTGACTGTTTAGAAATTAAAAATCTGAAAAAAAAAACTATAAAAAAAGGACATTCAGATAATTTTTTTTTTAAATTCAGGTAATTTTAAAAAATTATAGATAGCAAAAATTTTTAAAAGCTTGAAGATAAAATCACCCAAAAAAAGAGATCAAAAAGAGAATGAGATGGAAATTTGGAGAGAAAATAATATTAGAAAACAAATCCAGAAAGTCAAATATCTGAAGATAGAAATTCTGGAATGATAGCAGAGATAAAATGGAGTCGGGGAAATAATCATACCAGAAAATCAAAATTATTTTCCATAAATGAAAGACATCATCAAAAAGGGCTGCCAGGTATGCCAAACATTTGAAGTAAAATATAAATAAAATACACTAAAATCAAATCAAAGCTTTTACAAACTTTCAGAAAGAGAGGGAGAAGTCAAGTACAAATTATTGAGTCAGAATGGTATTTAATCTCTTAACAGTAACACGAGAAACTAGAAGATAATGTGGTTACTTACCACACAGAGAAACCATCAGTTAAGATGAGGTTAGAAAAAGTCATTTCCCAACATTCATGGTCACAAACAACTACCTCTCATGAAGATTTTCTCAGGAGTCTACTGGACAATATACTCAATCAAAATGAGGGGAAAAACTTTAAAAAGAAGAAATATGGAACACAAGATATTGGAGACCCAAAATTAAAGAGAGCAATGAAAGAAATCTCAAGGAAAATGGTGAAAGAAAGTCCCAGGATGATTGCTCAGAAAAAAAGAAGAGATCAACTTGGTCTATATATATATATATACATTTTTTTTTTACTTTTTCTTTTTTTTTAATAAATTTATTTATTTTAGTTGGGGGCTAATTACTTTACAATATTGTAGTGGTTTTTGCCATACATTGACATGAATCAGCTCTGGGTTTACATGTGTTCCCCATCCTGAACCCCCTTTCCACCTCCCTCCCCATCCCATCCCTCTGGGTCATCCCATTGCCCCAGCCCTGAGCATTTGTCTCATGCATCGAACCTGGAATGGTGTTCTGTTTCACATATGATAATATACATGTTTCAATGCTATTCTCTCAGAATGTCCCACCCAACTTGGTCTATATTGAGGCATGTGAGAAAGCTCTAGGAGAGAGTTCTCTGCAAAGAAGAAATAAATAGAAAACCAGGTGTCTGAATATATTGAAATTTCTTTTAAAATGTGTCTAGAATTTAAGTTTTGAAAGAATAAAACAAACAATGATACTGTACTAAATGACTTAGTTCTAGCATCACGATAGTCTTGGTAAAGTATGAACTGAATATGAATCAATCCCAAAGTATGATATAACTATATTTAGAATGATCACAAAGGTACATGTGAGTGATGAGTGTGTGATGAGGAAAGATAATCCTTATCTTTCATAGTGTAAAGTCAGTAGAAAATACTTAAAACTGAAAATTTAAGAAGCAAAAATGAAAGTGTTTTATTTAGAAATATAGAGGTAATTACAAAAACAATCAGCTGAAGAAGTTAAAAGTTAAAAAAAAAAGTTTAAAGTAGTTGTTTCCATGGAAGAGTAATTGAGGGGAGGGGAGATGAGACTGTTGTTAAAATACTCACTTTAAACAAATCTTGAGTAAGTATTAGACTGTGTGCATGAGTAACTGTTTAAAGTAAACATTACATTAAAATAGCATGTTCCTTTTCTTCCATAAATCTAGAATAAATAAAGTAGAAATAAAAAACAACAACAATAATCCATGAACCTCCTTGCTTATAGGCAATTGTTTTGCCCTTTTCCTTTTTGTCTATTTCTGTTCTGTTTAAACCTTAATTATAAAGATGAGATCACTAGGTAACACTTAACTCCTGACTTCTGCTCTACTAAATGTAGTCAATGCCTTGTACAACATGTTGATTCCTTTCTTGTATTGAAAGAAATAAAAATGAATGATTAAGTAGTTAAAGAATGAACAGAAATTCAACGGTAACAGAAATTCAAATGCACTGTACAAAACAACTCAAGAGTATGACGGGATCAAAATCATTGTTACAGATTTATATAGAAAACAATGCAAAGCTTTACTTCAAAATTTACATCATTGTCCAAAGTCAGAGGAAACCTTATAGTCTTAAACATTTGAATTACTAAGAAGACATAAATAAACATTCATTCAAGAAGCTTTAATAAGAAAAAAAAGTGAAATAAACCTAAGGAAAGCAAAAAGAAGAAATCAATAAAGGTCAAAAATCATGTCGGAAAACAAAACTACAGCATAGCTGAAAAAATATAAAATCTGGTAATTTGGAAAATATATGAGAATACATCAAAAAACCCTATGCTATTATAATTTAAAACCTAAGTGAAATGGAATTTTTCCCAGGTAAATATGAACTACAAAAGTACCTTAGGAAGATGTAGGATCACTAAATATACTTGCAACAATGGAAATGATTAAGAAATCAGTAAAAAGTTTATCCTGTGAAAATACATAAAGACTAGCTGGCTTAATAATAAGTTCTTTAAAACTTTAAGCAAAATATATTTCTGACGTTTATAAAGCCTTCTATAACAAACAAGAGATAAATCTTTCTATTTCTTTCTTAATAAAACCAGTATAATACCACTGCCAAAATCTGACAGAAAAAAATACAGATACATTTTATACAATCTTATCTATTATTGCAAAATTCCTGTGATTTTGCAATGTCTCCTTTAATATACAAGCAAGAACTACATTATGTTTATGAGTAAAATAACAAAGGCTTCTGAATTAGAATAAGACAGAATTAAAAGTTGGTTGATATATTCCTAATTATCTAAAATAGTTTGTGCCTCCTGAATAGGATCTCTAGAGATAATATCAAGGATCTGAATTTCTAATAAGGAAAGAAATAATTTTGATACCCTCTGAAGTTTGAAGTCTATTATATTACAGTGTGCCTTAAACTTACAATACACTGCAATAACATATATACAGAATCATGAAAAATAAAATATACATCAGCATCCTCTAAAAGAAGTTTCTTAAAGTAAATGTAAAGCCTATATTGTCTTTTATGTATATAATCATTCTAGTTCCAAAAAATATTTCTCTTAGAATTTTGTTCTGCAAATTATAAATCAATCAGATAAGACAATAAACTACGATATGGAAGGCTTCCTATGACATCAGTGCAAAGGAATAGAGGAAAACAATGGAATGAGAAAGACTAGAGATCGCTTCAAGAAAATCAGAGATACCAAGGGAATGTTTCATGCAAAGATGGGCATAATAAATGACAGAAACGGTATGGACCTAACAGAAACAGAAGATATTAAGACGAGGTGGCAAGAATACACAGAACTATATAAGAAAGATCTTAATGTGCCAGATAATCACGATGGTGTGACCACTCACCTAGAGCCAGACATCTTGGAGTGTGAAGTCAAGTGGGCCTTAGGAAACATCACTACGAACAAATATAGTGGACATGATTGAATTCCAGTTGAACAATTTCAAATCCTAAAAGATGATGCTGTTAAAGTGCTGCACTCAATATGGCAGCAAATTTGGAGAACTTAGCAGTGGCCACAGGACTGGAAAAAAATCAGTTTTCATTCCAATCCCAAAGAAAGGCAATGCCAAGTAATGTTCAAATTACTACACAATTGCATTCATTTCACACACTAGGAAAGTAATGCTCAAAATTATCCAAGCCAGGCTTCAACAGTATGTGAACTGAGAACTTCCAGATGTGCCAGCTGCATTTAGAAAAGGCAACGGGATGAGAGATCAAATTGCCAGAATCTGCTGGATCATAGAAAAAACAAGAGAATTTCAGAAAAAACATTTACTACTGCTTCATTTACTGCACTAAAGTCTTTGACTGTGTAGATCACAACAAACTGGAAAATTCCTCAGGAGGTGGGGAGACCAGACCACATTACCTGTCACCTGAGAAACATGTATGCAAGTCAAGAAGCCACAGTTAGGACATGGAACAACGACTGGCTACAAATTGGGACAGAAATACATCAAGGCTGTATCTTGTCACCCTGTTTGTTTGACTTCTTTGCAAAGTACATCATGCAAAATGCCTGGCTGGATGAGGCACAAAATGGAATCAAGATTGCAGGGAGATATATCAATAACCTCAGATATGCAGATGACACCACTCTTACGGCCGAAAGCGAGGAGGAACTAAAAATCCTCTTGATGAAGGTCAAAGAGGAGAGTGAAAAAGCTGGCTTAAAAGTCAACATTCAAAACACGAAGCTCATGGCATTCAGTCCCATCACTTCAGGGCAAATACAAAGGGAAAGAATGGAAATAGTGAAGTACTATACTTTCTTGGGTTCCAAAATCACTGCAGGTGCTGACTGCAGCTATGAAATTAAAAGAAGCTTGCTCCTTGGAAGAAAAGCTATGACCAACCTAGATAGCATATTAAAAAGCAGAGGCATTACTTTGCCGACAAACGTGCGTCTAGTCAAAGCTATGGTTTTTCCAGTAGTCATGTGTGGATGTGACAATTGAACCATAAAGAAGGCTGAGCACCAATGAATTCATGCTTTTGAACTGTGGTGTTGGAGAAAACTGTTGAGAGTCCCTTGGACTGCAGGGAGATAAAACCAGTCTAGCCTAAAGGAAATCAGGGGGGCAGCCCTAAGATGGCAGAGGAATAGGACTGGGAGACCATTTGCTCCCCCACAAATTCATGGAGAGAACATTTGAACGCTGAGCAGATTCCACAAAACAACTTCTGAATGCTGGCAGAGGACATCAGGCATCAAGAAAGGTAGCCCATTGTCTTTGAAAGGAGATGGAGAAGTCTTGAGGCTACTGTAAGAATAAGACTGAAAACCAGAGGCAGGAGGCTTAAGTCCAAAACCTGAGAACACCAGAGAACTCCTGACTCCAGGGAACATTAATTGATAAGTGCTCATCAAAAGCCTCCATACCTACACTGAAACCAAGGACCACCCAAGGGCCAACAAGTTCCAGAGAAAGACATACCATGCAAATTCTCCAGCACACCAAACCCATTGACAACTCAAAAGACACTACTGGACACTTCATTGCACTCCTGAGAGAAGAAATCCAGCTTCACACACCAGAACACCGACACAAGCTTCCCTAACCAAGAAACCTTGAGAAGCCACCCGTCCAACCCCACCTACAGTGAGGAACCTCCACAATAAAGAGGAACAACAAACTTCCAGAATTCAGAAAGGCTACCCCAAATACAGCAATATAAGCAAGATGTAAAGGCAGAGAAATACTCAGCAGGTAAAGAACAGGATAAAGGCCAACCAAACCAAACCAAAGAGGAAGAGATACAGAATCTACCTGATAAAGAATACAGAATAATAATAGTGAAAATGATCCAAAATCTTGAAAAGAAAATGGAGTTACAGATAAATAGCCTGGAGAGAAAGATTGAGAAGATGCAAGAAATGTTTAACAAGGACCTAGAATTAAAAAAAAGTCAATATCCAATGAAGAATGCAATAAATGAGAACAAAAACACTCTGGAGGGAACCAACAGTAGAATAATGGAGACAGAAGATAGGATAAGTGAGGTAGAAGATAGAATGGTAGAAATAAATGAAGCAGAGAGGAAAAAAGAAAAAAAAATGAAAAGAAATGAGGACAACCTCAGAGACCTCTGGGACAATGTTAAACGCCGCAACATTCGAATCATAAGAGTCCCAGAAGAAGAAGACAAACTAGAGAGTCCCAAACAGGATAAACCCAAGGCAAAACACCCCAAGACACATACTAATCAAATTAACAAAGATCAAACACAAAGAACAAATATTAAAAGCAGCAACAGGAAAAAAAAACACACAACACACAAGGTGATTTCCATAAGGATTACAGCTGATCATTCAATAGAAACTCTTCAGTCCCGAACGGAATAGCAGGATATACTTGAAGTGGTGAAAGAAAAAAATCCTACAGCCCAGATTACTGTACCCAGCAAGGATCTCATTCAAATATGAAGGAGAAATCAAAAGCTTTACAGACAAGAAAAAGCTCAGAGAATTCAGCAACACCAAATCATCTCTCCAATAAATACTAAAGGATCTTCTCTAGACAGGAAACACAGAAAGGGTATATAAATTCGAACCCAAAACAACAAAGTAAATGGCAACGGTATCATACTTATCAATAATTACTTTAAATGTAAATGGGTTGAATGCCCCAACAAAAAGATAAAGACTGGCTCAGTTCAGTTCAGTCGCTCAGTCGTGTCCAACTCTTTGCGACCCCATGGATTGCAGCACGCCAAGCCTCTTTGTCCATCACCAACTCCCGGAGTCTACCCAAACCCATGTCCATCGAGTCAGTGATGTCATCCAACCATCTCATCCTCTGTCATCCCCTTCTCCTTCCGCCCCCAATCCCTACCAGCATTAGGGTCTTTTCCAATGAGTCAACACTTCGCATGAAGTGGCCAAAGTATTAGAGCTTCAGCTTCAACATCAGTCCTTCAAAAGAACACCCAGGACTGATCTCCTTTAGGATGGATTGATTGGATCTCCTTGCAGCCCAAGGGACTCTCAAGAGTCTTCTCCAACATCACAGTTCAAAAGCATCAATTCTTCGGCACTCAGCTTTCTTCACTGTCCAACTCTCACATCCATACATGACCACTGGAAAAATCATAGCCTGGCTAAATGGATACAAAAATAAGACCCCTATATATGTTTTCTACAGAGACCCACCTCAAAACAAGGGACACATACAGACTTAAAATGAAGGGTTGGAAAAAGATATCCCACACAAATAGAGACCAAAAGAAAGCAAGAGTAGCAATACTCATATGATATAAAATTGACTTTAAAATAAAGGCTGTGAAAAGAGACAAAGAAGGACACTACATAATGATCAAAGGATCAATCCAAGAAGAAGATATAACAATTGTAAACATATATGCACCCAACATAGGACCACCACAATATGTAAGGCAAATGGTAAAAAGTATGAAAGGGGAAATTTAAAAAAACGCAATAATAGTGGGAGACGTTAATACCTCAATCACACTTATGGATAGATCAACTAAACAGAAAACCAACAAGGAAACACAAACTTTAAATGATACAATAGAGCAGGTAGACCTAATTGATATCTATAGGACATTTTAACCCTAAACAGTGAATTTCACCTTTTTGCCAAGTGCACATGGGAGCTTCTCCAGGATAGATCACATCCTGGGCCATAAATCTAGCATTGGTAAATTAAAAAAAAAAAAAAAAAAACGAAATCATTCCAAGCATCTTTCTGACAACAATGCAGTAAGATCAGATGTCAACTACAGGAGAAAAACTATTAAAAATTCCAACATGTGGAGGCTGAACAACACGATGCTGAATAACCAATAAATCACAGAAGAAATCAGAAAGGAAATCAAAATATGCATAGAAATGAATGAAAATGAAAGCACAACAACCCAAAATCTACGGGACACTGTAAAAGCAGTGCTAAGGGAAAGGTTCATAGCAATACAGGCTTACCTCAAGAAAGAAGAAAAAAGTCAAATAAATAACCTAACTCTACACCTAAAACAACTGGAAAAGGAAGAAATAAAGAACCGCAGGGTTAGTAGAAGGAAGTTCAGTCACTCAGTCGTGTCCGACTCTGCGACCCCATGAATTGCAGCATGCCAGGCCTCTCTGTCCATCACCAACTCCCGGAGTCTACCCAAACCCATGTCCATCGAGTCGGTGATGCCATTCAACCATCTCATCCTCTGTCGTCCCCTTCACCTACTGCCCACAATCCTACCCAGCATCAGGGTCTTTTCCAATGAGTCAACTCTTCGCATGAGGTGGCCAAAGTATTGGAGTTTCAGCTTCAACATCAGTCCTTCCAATGAACACCCAGGGCTGATCTCCTTTAGGATGGACTGGTTGGATTTCCTTGCAGACCAAGGGACTCTCAAAAGTCTTCTCCAACACCACAGTTCAAAAGCATCAATTCTGCAGTGCTCAGCTTTCTTCACCGTCCAAATCTTACATTCATACATGACCACTGGAAAAACCTTGACTAGACGAACTTTTGTTGGCAAAGTAATGTCTCTGCTTTTAAATATGCTATCTAAGGTTGGCCATAACCTTCTTTCCAAGGAGTAAGTGTCTTTTAATTTCATGGCTGCAATCAACATCTGCACTGATTTTGGAGCCCCCAAAAAATAAAGTTTGACACTATTTCCACTGTTTCCCCATCTATTTCCCATGAAGTGATGGGACCAGATGCCATGATCTTAGTTCCCTGAATGTTGAGCTTTAAGCCAACTTTTTCACTCTCCTCTTTCACTTTCATCAAGGGACTCTTTAGTTCTTCTTCACTTTCTGTCATAAGGGTGGTGTCATCTGCATATCTGAGGTTATTGATATTTCTCCCAGCAATCTTGATTCCAGCTTGTGTTTCTTCCAGCCCAGCGTTTCTCATGATGTACTTTGCATAGAAGTTAAATAAGCAGGGTGACAGTATACAGCCTTGACATACTCCTTTTCCTATTTGGAACCAGTCTGTTGTTCCTGACCTGCATACAGGTTTCTCAAGAGACAGGTCAGATGGTCTGGTATTCCCATCTCTTTCAGAATTTTCCACAGTTTATTGTGATCGACACAGTCAAAGGCTTTGGCATAATCAATAAAGCAGAAATAGATGTTTTTGTGTAACTCTCTTGCTTTTTCGATGATCCAGCAGATATTGGCAATTTGATCTCTGGTTCCTCTGCCTTTTCGAAAACCAGCTTGAACATCTGGAAGTTCACGGTTCACGTATTGCTGAAGCCTGGCTTGGAGAATGATGAGCATTACTTTACCAGCATGTGAGATGAGTGCAATTGTGTGGTAGTTTGACCATTCTTTGGCATTGCCTTTCTTTGGGATTGGAACGAAAACTGACCTTTTCCAGTCCTGTGGCCACTGCTGAGCTTTCCAAATTTGCTGGTATATCGAGTGCAGCACTTTCACAGCATCACCTTTGAGGATTTGAAATAGCTCCAATGGAATTCCATCACCTCCACTAGCTTTGTTTGTAGTGATTCTTTCTAAGGCCCACTTGACTTCACATTCCAGGATGTCTGGCTCTAGGTGAGTGATCACACCATCATGATTATCTGGGTCATGAAGATCTTTTTTGTACAGTTCTTCTGCGTATACTTGCCGCCTCTTCTTAAAATCTTCTGCTTCTGTTAGGTCCATACTATTTTGTCCTTTATCGAGCCTATCTGAGCATGAAATGTTCCTTTTGTATCGCTAATTTTCTTGAAGAGATCTCTAGTCTTTCCCAATCTGTTGTTTTCCTCTATTTCTTTGCACTGATTGCTGAGGAAGGCTTTCTTATCTCTCCTTGCTATTCTTTGGTACTCTGCATTCAGATGGGAATATCTTTCCTTTTCTCCTTTGCTTTTCGCTTCTCTTCTCTTCCCAGCTCTCTGTAAGGCCTCCTCAGACAGACATTTTGCTTTTTTGCATTTCTTTTCCATGGGGATGGTCTTGATCCCTGTCTCCTGTACAATGTCACGAACCTCTGTCCATAGTTCATTAGGCTCTCTGTCTATCAGATCTAGTCCCTTAAATCTATTTGTCACTTCTACTGTATACTCATAAGGGATTTGATCTAGGTCATACCTGAATGTATTAGTGGTTTTCCCTGCTTTCTTCAATTTAAGTCTGAATTTGGCAATAAGTAGTTCATGATCTGAGCTACACGTGGACATCACCAGATGGTCAACACCGAAATCAGATTGATTGTATTCTTTGCAGCCAAAGATGGAGAAGCTCTATACAGTCAGCAAAAACGAGACCAGGAGCAGACTGTGGCTCAGATCATGAACTGCTTATTGCCAAATTCAGATTTAAATTGAAGAAAGTAGGGAAAACCACTAATCCATTCAGTAGAAGGAAAGAAATCTTAAAAATTAGGGCAGAAATAAATGAAAAAGAAACAAAAGAAACCATACCAAAAATCAACAAAGCCAAAAGCTGGTTCTTTCTGAAGTTAAATAAAATTGACAAACCATTAGCCTGGCTCATCAAGAAACAAAGGGAGAAGAATCAAATCAACAAAATTAGAAATGAAAATGGAGAAATCACAACAGACAACACAGAAATACAAAGGATCATAAAAGACTATTATCAGCAACTATATGCCAATAAAATGGACAACTTGGAAGAAATGGACAAATTCTTAGAAAAGTACAACTTTCCAAAACTGAACGAGGAAAAAATATAAAATCTTAACAGACCCATCACAAGCATGGAAATTGAAACTGTAATCAGAAATCTTCCAGCAAACAAAAGCCCAGGACCAGACGGCTTCACAGCTGAATTCTACCAACAATTTAGAGAAGAGCTAACACCCTGTACTACTAAACTCTTCCAGAAAATTGCACAGGAAGGTAAACTTTCAAACTCATTCTATGAGGTCATCATAACCTTAACACCAAAACCAGAAAAAAATGCCACAGAAAAAAACAAAACTACAGGCCAATACCACTGATGATCATAGATGAAAAATTCCTTAACAAAATTCTAGCACACTGAATCCAACAACATGTTAAAAAGATCATACATCATCACCAAGTTGGCTTCATCCCAGAGATGCAAGTGTTCTTCAATAACCGCAAATTAATCAACACATCACATTAACAAATTTAAAGATAAAAACCATATGATTATCTCAATAGATGCAGAGAAAGCCTTTGACAAAATTCAACATCGATTTATGATTAAAAAAAGCCCTCCAGAAAGCAGGAATAGAAGGAACATACCTCAACATAATAAAAGCTATATATGACAAACCCACAGCAAACATTATCCTCAATGGTGAAAAATTGAAAGAATTTCCCTTAAAGTCAGGAACAAGACAAGGGTGCCCACTCTCACCACTACTATTCAACCTAGTTTTGGAAGTTTGGGCCACAGCAATCAGAGCAGAAAAATAAATAAAAAGGAATCCAGGTTGGGAAAAAAGAAGTAAAATTCTCGCTGTTTGCAGATAACATGATCCTCTACATAGAAAACCATAAAGACTCCACCAGAAAATTACTAGAGCTGATCAGTGAATATAGTTAAGTTGCAGGGTATAAAATTAACACAGAGAAATCCCTTGCATACCTATACACCAACAATGAGAAAACAGAAAGAAATTAAGGAAAGAATTCCAATCATCATTGCAATGAAAAGAATAAAATACTTAGGAATATATCTACCTAAAGAAACAAAAGACCTATATATAGAAAACTATAAAACACTGATGAAAGAAATCAAAGAGGACACAAACAGATGGAGAAATATACCACGTTTGTGGATTGGAAGAATCAATATAGTGAAAATGAGTATACTACCCAAAGCAATCTATAGATTCAATGCAATCCCTATCAAGTTACCAACGGTATTTTTCAGAGAACTAGAACAAATAATTTCACGGTTTGTATTGAAATACAAAAAACCTCAAAGAGCCAAAGCAATCTTGAGAAAGAAGAATGGAACTGGAGGAATCAACTTGCCTGACTTCAGGCTCTACTACAAAGCCACAGTCATGAAGGCAGTATGGTACAGGCACAAAGACAGAAATATAGATCGATGGAACAAAATATAAAGCCCAGAGATAAATCCAGGCACCTATGGACACCTTATCTTCGACAAAGGTGGCAAGAATATACAATGGAGAAAAGGCAATCTCTTTAACAAGTAGTGGTGCTGGGAAAACTGGTCAACCACTTGTAAAAAAATGAAACTAGAACACTTTCTAACACCATACAAAAAAATAAACTCAAAATGGATGAACGATCTAAACGTAAGACCAGAAAGTATAAAACTCCTAGAGGAAAACATAGGCAAAACACTCTCCTACATAAATCACAGCAGGATCCTTTATGACCCACCTCCATGGGTGTTGGAAATAAAAGCAAAAATAAACAAATGGGACCTAATTAAACTTAATAGCTTCAGCACAACAAAGAAACAATAAGCAAGGTGAAAAGACAGCCTTCAGAATGGGAGAAAATAATAGCAAACGAATCAACTGACAAAGAATTAATCTCAAAAGCATACAAGCAACACCTGAAGCTCAATTCCAGAAAAATAAGCCACCCAATCTAAAACTGGACCAAAGAACTAAACAGACATTTCTCCAAAGAAGATATACAGATGGCTAACAAACACATGAAAAGATGCTCAACACCACTCATTATCAGAGAAATGCAACAAAACCACAATGAGATACCATTTCACGTCAGTCAGAATGGCTGCTATCAAAAAGTCTACAAACAATAAATGCTGGAGAGACTGTGGAGAAAAGGCAACCCTCTTACACTGTTGTTGGGAATGCAAACTAGTACAGCCACTATGGAGAACAGTGTGGAGATTCCTTTAAAAAACTGGAGATAGAACTGCCATATGACCCAGCAATCCCACTGCTGGGCATACACACCGAGGAAACCAGAAGTGAAAGAGACACATGTACCCCAATGTTCATCGCAGCATTGTTTATAATAGCCAGGACATGGAAGCAACCTAGGTGTCCATCAGCAGACGAACGGATAAGCAAGCTGTGGTACATATACACAATGGAATATTACTCAGCCACTAAAAAGAATGCATTTGAATCAGTTCTATTGAAATGTATGAAACTGGAGCCCATTATACAGAGTGAAGTAAGCCAGAAAGAAAAATACCAATACAGTATACTAACGCATATATATGGAATTTAGAAAGATGTCAATGATAACCCTATATGCAAGACAGCAATAGAGACACAGATGTATAGAACAGTCTTTTGGACTCTGTGGGAGAGGGCGAGGGTGGGATGATTCGGGAGAATGGTATTGAAACATGCATATTATAGTATGTGAAATGGATCACCAGTCCAGGTTCGATGCATGAGACAGGGTGCTCAGGGCTGGTGCACTGGGATGACCCAGAGGGACGGGATGTGGAGGGAGGTGGGAGGGGGTTCAGGATGGGGAACATATGTACACCCGTGGTGGATTCACATCAATGTATGGCAAAATTAATCAGAAAAAAGTTGCATTTAAAGAGCCAACTGTAAGCAGTGAAAAAATCATTAGTACCTGTGATCAGATTCAATTAAACAAAAAAGAAGCAATATATCTGGATAACAAAACTATATTAATTAATTAATGTCTTGCCTGATTACAAAAAGGATTTGATATCTCTGTCAATTCAATTCATATTCTCTTTAAAAGGCTGAAAAATCAAAGCACACAAGGTTGGTTGACTTCACCATTTCCATTATCTTTATACTCCAATTGAATCAGATACTCACCAACTTATTAGTTAATATTCAACCTTCATGGTATCTGATTAAATGAATTTGAATGAAATGGTCATGCAGATTTACTGTAAACAGAGCACTCCATTAAGTGTGTTATCATTGATATGGTGTCTGGGGAAGTAATATATATCCCGACCTTATTCACTGCCACCTTTAAAGATAGGAACCTGGAATGTTAGGTCCATGAATCAAGGTAAATTGGACGTAGTCAAGCAGGAGATGGCAAGAGTGAACATTGACATCTTAGGAATCAATGAACTAAAATGAACAGGAATGGTCAAATTTAATTCAAATGACCATTATATCTACTACTGTGTGCAAAACCCCTTAGAAGAAATGGAGTAGCCCTCACAGTCAACAAGAGAATCTGAAATGCAGTACTTGAGTGCAATCTCTAAAATGACAAAATGATCTCGGTTTGTTTTCAAGACAAACTATTCAATATCATAGTAAACCAAGTCTATGCCCCAACCACGAATGCCAAAGAAACTGAAGTTGAACGACTCTGTGAAGACCTAAAAGACCTTATAGAACTAACACCAAAAAAAATATTCTTCTCCTCGTAGGGGGCTGGAATGCAAAGTAAGAAGTAAAGAGATTCCTGGAGTAACAGACAAGTTTTGCCTTGGAGTAGAAAATGAAACAGGGCAAAGGCTAATAGAGTTTTGTCAAGAGAATGCACTGATCACAGCAAATGCCCTCTTCAAACAACACAGGAGAAAACTTTGCACATGGACATCACCAGATGGTTGATACCAAAATCAGATTAATCTTTGCGGACAAAGGTGAAGGAGCTCTATACAATCAGCAAAAGCAAGACTTGGAGCTGACTGTGGCCCTAGTCATCAGCTCCATATTGTAAAATTCAGACTTAAATTGAAGGAAATAGGGAAGACCACTAGACCATTTAAGCATGACTTAAATCATGACCTTTATGATTATTCAGTGGAGATGAATAAAAGTTTAAATGGATGAGATCTGGTAGACAGAGTGCCTAAAGAACTATAGACAGTAAGGTTTGTAATATTGTACAGGAGGCAGTGACCAAAATCATCCCCAAGAAACACAAATGTAAGATGGCAAAGTGGTTTTCTGAGGAGAACTTGCATATAGCTGAGAAAAGAAGAGAAGCAAAAAAACAAAGAAGAAAGGGAAAGATGTACCCAACTAAATACAGAGTACCAGAGAATAGCAAGGAGAGATAAGAAAGCCTTCCTAAGTGAACAATGCAAATAAATAGAAGAAAACAAAAGAATGGGAAAGACTAGAGATCTCTTCAAGAAAATTAGAACCTAAGGGAACATTTCATGTGAAGATGGGTGCAATAAAGGACAGAAAATTCAAGGACCTAACAGAAGAATAAAGAGATTAAGAAGTGGTAAGAATACACTGAAGAACTATACAAAAATGGTCTTAATGACCCAGGTAACCATGATGTCTGGCTCTAGGTGAGTGATCACAATATCGTGGTTATCTGGGTCATTAAGGTCTTTTCTGTATAGTTCTTCTGTGTATTCTTGCAACCTTTTCTTAATATCTCCTGCTTCTGTTAAGTCCATATCCTTTCTGTCCTTTGTCGTGCCCATCTTTGCATGAAATGTTCCCTTGGTATCTCTAATTTTCGTGAAGAGATCTCTAGTCTTTCCCATTCTATTGTTTTCCTCTATTTTTTTTTTTTGCATTGTTCACTTAGGAAGGCTTTCTTATCTCCCTGTGCTATTCTTTGGAACTCTGCATTCCGATGGGTGTATCTTTCCTTTTCTCTTTTGCCTTTCACTTGTCTTCTTTTCTCAGCTATTTTCAAGACCTCCTCAGACAATCATTTTGCCTTTTTGCATTTCTTTATCATGGGGTTGGTCATGTTTTTTTTTTTTTTTTTTTTTTTTTTTTTTTTTTTTTTCCTTTTTTTTTTTCCCCATCACTGCCTCCTGTACAATGCTATGAACCACCGTCCATAGGTCTTCTGGCACTCTATCAAATCTAATTCTTTTAATCTATTTGTCACTTCCACTGTATCACCATAAGGTATTTGATTTAGGTCATACTTGAAAGGCATAGTGGCTTTCCCTCCTCTCTTCAATTTAACTCTGAATTTTGCAATAAGGAGGTCATGATCTGAGCTACAGTCAGCTCCTGATCTTGTTTTTGCTGTCTGTATAGAACTTCTCCATCTTTAGCTGCAAAAAAATATAATCAATCTGATTTTGGTATTGACCATCTGGTGATGTCCATGTGTAGAGTTGTCTCTTGTTTTGTTGGAAAAGGGTGTTTGCTATGACCAGTGTGTTCTCTTGGCAAGACTCTATTAGCCTTTGTCCCACTTCATTTTGTACTCCAAGACCAAACTTGCCTGTTTCTCCAGGTGTCTCTTGACTTCCTACTTTTGCATTATAGTCCCCTATGATGAAAAGGTTATCTTTTTTTTTTTGGTGTTAGCTCTAGAAGGTCTTGTAGATCTTCATAAAACTATTTACTTCAGTTTCTTTGGCATTAGTGGTTGGGGCATAGATTTGGATTACTGTGATATTGAATGGTTTGCCTTGGAAATGAACGGAGATCATTCTGTCATTTTTGAGACTGCACCCAAGTACTGCATTTCGGACTCTTTTGTTGACTATGAAGGGTACTCCATTTCTTCTAAGGGATTCTTGCCCACAGTAGTAGATATAATGGTTATCTGAATTAAATTTGCACATCCCGGTCCATTTTAGTTCACTGGCATAGAGATGCAAAATTTTTTGAGGCAAAACGCAGTGTGTCTACCTTTGCTTGGCAAAGCAATAAAGCTATCCTTTTCTATTTCACCCACAACTTTTTCTCCAATATTTGATTCAGCACCAGTGTGCAGAGAGGCCAACCTTTCAGTAATGTCTCATTTAGTGAGAGAGACACTGATAGGTAAGAATTGGATTTATTTAAAGAGGAACACTCCACAGACAGAGTTTGGGCCAACTCAGAAGGCAAGAGGTCCCAAAATAAGGAGTGGTTGATTTTTATGGGCTAGGTAATTTCACAGGCTAATGAGTGGAGGAATTATTCCAACTATTTCAGTGAAGGGGCAAGGATTTCCAGGAACTGGGCCACCATGCACTTTTTCATCTTTTGTGGTTTGCCTCAGAACTGTCATAGCACTGGTGGGTGTGTCATTCAGCTAATGTATTACAATGAGCTTATAATGAGGCTCTGGGTCTCCTGGAAGTCAAGTCTTCTGCCATTCTGGACCTAGTTGGTTCTAGCCAGTTTTGGTTGGCTCAGCTGGTAAAGAATCAGCCTGCAATGCAGGAGACCTGGGTTCCATCCCTGGGTTGGGAAGATCCCCTGGAGAAGGGAAAGGGTAGCCAGTCCAGTATTCTGGCCTGGAGAATTCCATGGACTGTATAGTCTATAGGGTCACAAAGAGTTGGACATGACTGAGCGACTTTCACTTTCATGTTCATGTCAGGGCTTCCCTGGTGGCTCAGTATTTAAGAATATGCTACCAATGCAGGAGATATCAAGTTCGATATCTGGAAGTGGCAACCCAATCCAGTATTCTTTCCTGGAGAATTCCATGGACAGAGGAGCTCAGTGGGATACAGTCCATAGGGTGGCAAAGTGCTGGACATGACTAAGCGACTAAACAATAACAGCCACATGGCTATGTCATTCCTTTGAAGTTTGTGTCCTGCCCTCTTCCCTCTTGTTTCATAGTGCATGATGAGGGCTCAGTTGCTCAATTGTATATGACTCTTTGTGATCCCATGGACTGTCGCCCATCAGGCTCCTCTGTCCAAGGAATTTTTCAGGCAAGAATGCTAGAGTAGGGTACCATTTCCTGCTCCAGGGTATCTTTCTGACCCAGGGATCAAACCTGTGTCTCCTGCATTGGCAGGAGGATTCTTTACCACTGTGACACCTGAGAAGCTGTTTTCATAGTGATGTACCACCAAAAAATTTTTAATGATCTATCAGCTGATAACTTGATTATATCCAACCTCAATTTCATTAAAAGCAGAAAATTAAAATCCATTTGATTTGCAAAACAATTTACTTCATAGTCTTTAGTGTCATTTAATTTCTCAATAGAAATATTGAAAATTGTTATTGGGTGCCCCAAATGCTTTATACTCTGAGACACTCTCCCAAAGCAAGATCCCTGGTAAATGAGGACTATGTCTTTCTTCTGTAAGTAGAAAGGGAGATACAATAATGACACAGAGAGTAAAGCCTCTGTGACATCTTCCTTTTGGATACAACAATTTTAACAAAGAATATTTGTCACTTGAAATTCAGAATTCGATTCTTTGAAACTATTGGAGAGTCTTTACATAACTCCAAGGGCACATGTACCCCAGTTTGAAGACCATTGATGTGTGGAATGCTGAATCCTAAAGCTTTTGATAGAGTCCCTTAGCAGTGCGAATATCTGTAGATAAGCTTGGAACTTCAAAAGAACCCAATTTTCATTTGTTCACATATGAGATTTGAAACAAGGTAAATCTACCCCCACCCGGATTGTTTTGTTTTTGATGATTTGTAAAGTTAAGAATAGAAAAGGAAATGTTATTTTTTTTCTCTCCAAATGGTGTCTTTCATTTCTCACAGCATGCCACATGCATTCTAAAGCAGCTTTAAATGATAACATGCAAGACCAACAAGAGAAATTATTGAAAATATAGAATGCAATTCTTGAGAAAAAGAGAGAGAAAAGAAGGTTCATGGGATTATATGAACTATATATTCATACTATATATATATATATATATGTATTTACATTCATTCATTTGTTCATTCATTCAGCAAATATTTATTGAGCACCTTCTATATACAATGTACCTTTCTAAGAACTTGGAGCATCGCAGTGTACAAAAGGACAGAGATCTCTCCTTTCATGCAGCTTATGTTCTAGTGAAGAGAGACAGACAATAATCAATAAGCATAATTAAAGTCTATTTTATAGTGAGCTAGAAGAGAATAATTGTGTTATGGCTAAAAACGTAAAGGCTTTAAGGGGGATTGCAACTGAGGAGTAAGGGAGTCGTGGGTAAGAGTGGAAGTAGCAGACAGTGAAGGGCTTTGTACGACACTGTGAGGGACTCCTAACTTTATTTTGGTTAAATGGGGAGACATTACACATTTTTGTTTTATATTTTATCCTTTGGATTCCCTGGTAGCTCAGCTGGTAAAGAATCCACCTGCAATTCAGGAGACCCAAGTTCGATTCCTGGGTCAGGAAGATCCACTGGAGAAGGGATAAGCTACCCACTCCAGTATTCCTGGGCTTCCCCTGTGGCTCAGCTGGTAAAGAATCCACCTGCAATGCAGGAGGCCTGGGTTCGATCCCTGGGTTTGGAAGATCCCCTGGAGAAGGGAATGGATATCCACTCCAGTATTCTGGCCTGGAGAATTCCATGGACTGTATACTCCATGTGTTCACAAAGAGTCAGACATGACCGAGCAACTTACACTTTCATATTTTGTTCTTAGCACTGAAGTGACATGTTTAGATCATGACATGACATGATCTAAAATGGTCATTCTGGCATTCTTAATTTGTTCCTTTTTAAGAAATTGAAAAATCTGAATTAATGATATTTATGCAAATAAAGGAATACTGAGGATGAGTTATTCCCAGCACCATCCTCTAACCATTCAAAGAACATTCATTAAGAAGTGTTGATTGAAAACCACTATGTGTCAGACACTGTAGCAAGTGCCAATGGGCAGTATCAACAAAAAATGCACAAACGTCTCTGTCCTTAGTCACTCAGTCGTGTCCAACTCTCTGTGATCCCATGGATTGTAGCTCACCAGATTCCTCTGTCCTTGGGGATTCTCCAGGCAAGAATATCGGAGTGGGTTGCCATGTTCTCCTCCAGGGGATCTTCCCAACTCTGGGATCAAACCCAGGTCTCTCACATTGTGGGCTGATTTTTTACTGTCTGAGCCACCAGAGAAGCCTTCTAACTTGAGACAAAAGTCTCTATGTTTTATTTGTGGACTTTGTGGAGGACTATAGCCTGGGAGATAGCCTCTCAGATAGGGCTGAGAGACTGTTCCAAAGAGTTGATGGAAGAGCCATGATATATAGTGGTTTCACTGACCAAAAAAAAATGCAGTCAAATATCCAAAGAATACTGCTAAAGACAAAAACCAAACATCTCAAGTTAATGATTTTAGTGCTTTTCTATTTATGGGAAGATGTGAAAGTCTGGGCTCATTGAAATCATTCCTTAGATATGCATCTTAACTATCTAAGGCCAGTATCCTGTTTTTGTCCATTCTGAATTTCCCTCAGGGTGTACCATCAGGGCATCTGCAGTGGCTGATGGCTTGATAGCCAATAACATTTTTTGTTTACTGTAGTGACAGGCAACATTTTTTTTTGTCCCAAAAAAGAAAAGACATAGGATGACTTCCCTGAAGGAATTTATAGTCTAGTGGGGGAAACAGATGTAAACACACATGAACCAAATTACTTAGAGGAGCTTTCATGAAGAGGGAATTCAGGGATTCAACAAATTTGAGTGATGCCTTGAAAATAGACCCAAAAAGTATTTATTTGAGGAAAATATTTTATTTCTTTTGGCAATGAAGAGATACTTAATTTTGTGTGACTCATAGTCTTTACTGTGGCATAGAAAATTATAGGAGCAAACACACTAACATTTTCTTGATTTGGACTTTACTGTGACGATTTATTCATTCCACTGATACTTGTTAAAATATCTATAACATTGCAGGTATTTAAAGTATAGCCATTTCCCCCAAAATTGGAGTCACATAGAACACTATTCTAGAAGTTATTGATTGTACTGTGATCAAAAAGTATGGGGTATGCTATTTTCTATATCTCTTTCTCTTAGAAAGAAACGGTGTTCACTACTATATTAAGGTCTTTCAGATATCTGACAGTGAGGAAATTTGTGTAAAAGTGTTTGACTGAGTGCTTCCTAAACTTATGGAAACTTGACACAACTCTTTCTACAGAACAATATCTGGCAGTAAACAAGTCTGGAAATTTTTGGTGTTGATAAAATAATTTCTGTCCTGACGACCTATCCTAGGCTCACTGTGCAATTGTGTGTATGTGTGTGTCTGAATGAAAATGAGAGAGAGAGAGGTGGTAGGTATAATCTAAAATCCATTCGATAAGTCACATTCAAGGGCAGGGACTACCTAATTACAAAAATAGCTTGACCGCAATTTTAGGACATCCTAGGATGCTGTTACATTGTTTTAGAAAAATCTTAAAATAATATACATATATTTTTAAGATCATGATTTCTTTACTGGCTTCCCAGGTGGCTCAATGGTAAAGAATCCACCTGCCAATGTAGAAGATGCAGATTTGATCCCTGGGTTGGGAAGATTCCCTGGAGGATGAAATGACAACCCACTCTAGTATTCTTGTCTGGAAAATCCCACGGATAGAGGAGACGAGGAGACTGGTGGGCTGTAGTCCATAGGGTCACAAAGAGTCCGACATGACTTAGAAACTGAGAACACACATACACATCATTTATTTACAGAAAGCAAATCCCTTATGTCTTAGATAGCTGTATCAGCTATTTTTTTAAACCAACTGTCCATAGGGGCTAAAATGTACCAGCCAGACTGCCCTATGCCTATGCCAGGAAATAAAAAAATATTGAGTTATAAAATGGATTTATTCAATTCTTTGTTGGTATCTTAGGTGCATTCTTTCAGGAAATTTATCACTATTATCTTTCCTAACAGTAAATAAAGTTGTCCTTTTAAAAAAGAGTTTAGTTATCAGTTGATTAATTTTTACATCAATATATTGACTTTTGTCTGGCATAACTATCATTAACCTACTTAAAAACCTTTCTTTAAGAAAAAGAAAATCTTTATTTTGAAGTCAGTTTTTTAAAAGTCATATCTCTGTCTCCATCCTTGCTTCTCTTCAATCCATTGTCTGCCTCTCAACCTGACCAGAGCTTTCTAAAATTTTAGCTGTGTAAATGCATCTTCTTAAAACATTTCAATACCCCTCTCTTTATCCACAGAATGACATCCAAACTCCCAACATAATTTACAGGATCCTGCAGAACAAGGACCTATCCACCTCATTAGCTTTATCTCTTATCACTCCCCACTTTTTCACTTTTGGCCACCCTAAAGTGTATGCAGTTCATTCTATATTCTACAAGCTCTCACTTTTGACTAAGTTATTCCTTCTATTGAATATATTTCTTTTAATTTTTTAATATCTTTATTGAATTTGTTACAATCTTGCTTCTGTTTATGTTTTGATTTTTTGTCTTGAGACATGTGGGATCTTAGCTCCCCAACCACGGATCAAACCCATGCCCCCTGCATCAGAAAGTGAAGACTTAACCACTGGACCCCCAGGGAAGTACATTTTATACACTTTTATTCCTATCTTCTCTTCATCTTGTTAGCCCACACATATTCAATGTTCTCTTCTAAGATGTCACTTCTTCAGGGTATCTTTCTATGACCTCTAAGACTAAGTAAGCTAAATGTTTTTCAAAAGTACTCTCATAACATTTTTTGCAGCCCCCCTATTTTGTAGCTATCACACCCTACTGAAATAGTCTATAACTAATACAAGCTTAATAATTATTTGAGAGACTAAAATAAGAACCACAATGTATGTTTCAACTAAATAAGACAAAAAGGGTAATATTCTATTCCTTAAACTTAAAGCACTTGTTTTAACTGGTTATTTACATTTCACATTGTTTCTTAATTGAATTTAGCTTCCTAATACTGTTTTCCAATAACATTAAGACAGAATACTGATTTATACATAGACGTCTTAAGGGGAAAGCCTACACTAATTATTTTGCTTCCTTTTTGGAAAGAGGCTGAACCTCGAAGGAAGGAATATAGAGTAGAATTTTGAAGATTTGGCCAATAGCACATTATTCTACTCCAATGAATGAACTATTGATCAGATTGCTAAGAATTTTAGCATGTTTGAGGCTGGCAGAGAAAGAATTAGGATAAGATAGTACAAAATCTCGATGTTTACTCATAAATTTTATATTTTTGTCACAGAGGCATAACATGATTGAATAAAAACTCAACACTGGTATTTCACTAGAGCAACATATGTGTGTATTCAATTGTCAATAAAACCCATAATTTTCATCTTCATCCAAACCTGTTCTTCTTCCCATCTTCCTTATTCTGGTTAATAATATCATCATTTAAGCTATAGAAATCTCCACATTAGACTTATTTTTCTCTCATCACTAACATTCAGTTACTTTGTAAAGTCCTGTCAATTACACTTATAAAGCAACCAATTTTCTTTCATCCCTATAACTACTGTTCTGTTGCAGGCTTTATCATCTCTTCAATGATTTTCTAATTGACTATCCTACTTGAAGACTCACCTCATCAAAGGAACTCATCCTTCATAACATAACTGTAAAGGGAGTGTTCTCTGGAACCAGAGTGCCAGAGTTTATTACCCTGGTTCTGTCACTTAGTAGCTATGTAATGTTGGACAGGTTATTTAACCTCTTTGCACCTCATTATCCTTATCTGAAAGATAGGAATCACAATAATATCTATTTCACTGGATTATTTTAAGTACAAAAATATATACCACATAGGATTGTGCCTGGCACACAGCAAATGCTGCATATGCATGAGCTAGTGACAGTAGTAATAGTAGTAAAACCTATCTGAGCTTATTAGGCCCCTGTTTAAATATTCTTGCTATTTCTTCATTGCCTAGGTCCACTTTCCTTATCATGATACATAAGGCTTTTCAAAAACTAAAACCAGCTGATGGATTCCATCTCTGTTTCTAGCTACCAAAGAGTCTATATTCTAGCCACACTGAACCACTTGACACTGTCTGAACTAAACAGACAATTTTCTGAACTCTACATTTCTAGAATGTCATCTGGAAAATACTTATCTATCCTTAAAGATTCTCCTCTAGTGTTATATACTATCTATAAACTTAGCTTACTTTGAAACAAAATCTTTTTTTTTTTTTTGCATGCTCCACAATGCTACTTTATACATTCTTCTAACATGTCCATGGGGTTACAGTTTGACATGACTGAGCTTGCATGCACACACAATATTTATTTAACAGATAATTTAACAAATATTTCATTTCAGTTCAGGAAATGAATTGTCCTGCAAGAACTAAGGCCCAGATCCAAAAGGGAGATGGTAACCACATGCTAAGACCCCACAGTGGTCAGAACCAGAAGGCTGATGATTGAGATTCCAGGAACACCACCCTGTTACCTCAGTCAGTTCAGTTCAGTCACTCAGTCGTGTCCAACTCTGTGATCCCATGAACTGCAGCATGCCAGGCTTCCCTATTCATCACCAACTCCTGGAGCTTGCTCAAACTCATGTCCATTGAGTCAGTGATGCCATCCAACCATCTCATCATCGGTCATCCCCTTCTCCTCTTGCCTTTAGTCTTTCCCAGCAACATGGTCTTTTCAAATGAGTCAGTTCTTCCCATCAGGTGGCCAAAGTATTGGAGTTTCAGCTTCAACATCAGTCCTTCCAATGAATATTCAGGACTGATTTCCTTTAGGATGGACTGGTTGGATCTCTTTGCAGTCCAAGGGACTCTCAAGAGTCTTCTCCAATACCACAGTTCAAAAGCATCAATTCTTTGGTGCTCAACTTTCTTTATGGTTCAACTCTCACATCCATACATGACTACCAGAAAAAGCATAGCTTTGACTAGACAGACCTTTGTTGGCAAAGTAATGTTTCTGCTTTTTAATATGCTGTATAGGTTGGTCATAGTTTTTCTTACAAGGATCAAGTGTCTTTTAATTTCATGGCTGCAGGCACCATCTGTGGTGATTTTGGAGCCCAATAAAATAAAGTCTCTCAGTGTTTCCATTGTTTCCCCATCTATTTCCCGTGAAGTGATGGGACAAGATGCCATGATCTTAGATTTTTGAATGTTGAGGTTTTTTTTTTTAATAAATTTATTTATTTTAGTTGGGGGATAATTGCTTCACAATATAGTAGTGGTTTTTGTCATAGAATGTTGAGTTTTAAGCTAGTTTTTTTCACTCTCCTCTTTCACTTTCATCAAGATGCTCTTTAGTTCTTCATTTTCTGCCATAAGGGTGGTGTCATCTGCATATCTGAGGTTATTGATATTTCTCCCAGCAATCTTGATTCCACCCTGTGCTTCATCCAGGCTGACATTTTGCATGACACACTCTGCATAGAAATTAAATAAACAGGGTGACAATATATAGGCTAAACATACTCCTTTCCCAATTTGGAACCAGTCCATTTTTTCATCTCAAGTTCTAGTAGTTGCAACTTGACCTGCATACAGATTTCTCAGGAGTCAGGTAAGGTGGTCTGGTAGTCCCATCTGTTTAAGAATTTTGCACAGTTTGTTGTTATCCACACAGTCAAAGGCTTTGGCATAGTCAAGAAAGCAGAGATAGATATTTTTCTGGAATTCTCTGGCTTTTTTTCTATGATCCAACAGATGATGGCAATTTGATCTCTGGTTTCTCTGCCTTTTCTAAATCCAGCTTGAACATCTGTAATTTCTCAGTTTATAACGGAGACCAGATTCTAATATGTACAACACAGATTTACACCTACTTTGTTTATAAAACTCGAAATATGGATATAAAACTTCTTATCATGGTTTTGGCTGGAGCCTCTGAATTTGATCCTCAGTACAATAAATATGCCACAAGTAGACCAACAGATAATATTTTAATACCTCAGCTCATCAGAGAAATTGGCAGCATTATTTAAATAAGAATGAGCCTCCACTTACCCACCCTTATAGCCTGAAGGCCAGAGTTCTTTTACTGTCTCATTTTGCTAGAAAGAAAATTGAAGAAGACAATCTTAGAAGAGTTTCTAATCATGAAAAGTTCAAAATTAAAACTATCCAGGATTTGGTGAGTTTAAAAGAATCACATCACCACAATCTGTTGCATTTCCTTGAAGATGAAAAAATCTCTGAAAGGATGCATGTAGCTGGAGGTCTGGAATCTGGTGGTTTCACAGCTTTGAAAAGATAGGTGCCAATGAGATAACAGGATACCATTTGGGCAATTTGGTCATTCTCACAGATCACTGTGGTTTATTCTTTGTGAGGGCGACATAATGAGCCATCTTATCAATGAGACCCCATGTGGGCCCTATCATTAATCTTATAGAATACATTTATAAAGATTTTGGTGTCATGATTAGAACTAGTCCTTCGAGCAAAATTTGCAGCAGTAACGAATTTACTCATATTTCAAATCTTGTTCATTAGTGCTTGGTCTAGTAATGTCCTAGTTAGTTTTCCATTTGCCTATAAACTCAAAGTTTATTTTTATTGCCTTTTAATCACAAAAGTAATATATGTTCACTGCAGAAAATTTGGAAAATTCCAAGAAATAGATCATTTAACAAACACATTTAATAAGTTTGCCTATGATTTCTTATAAGGAGAGAATAACAATATTTTCCTACCATATGCTATGCACTTTGCTATTCTCTTTATATTCTTTATTTTATACAAACCTTGCAACAGTCCTATGAGGCAGATAAAATTATTATGAATTGCAGTTGAAGACGATGAGGCCACATTATAGAAATTAACTTGCCAGAGATAACAGAGATAGGAAATTGCCCGTTAGCAGTTTTAGCCCAGTGCTAACTCCAAAGAATTATAAGTTAAATCCTTTTTCTCCACAGTGTACCCAGAATATGCTGATCAGGTCAATGAGATCCAGCAATTATAAATTATCACCACTATATTGGCTTTCTGGTTTAAATACTGAGCATTTGTTTGAGTACACAGCAATTCTAGGATACTAGCAAAGTAATATTCTATACTTACTTGTCTGAAAATCAGAACATAGCCTGGGATTAATTCACCCAAGTAGTTGTCATTTTATAAATCCCCTGTATCTGGTATCTAGTTACTTATTCCTAGGGACATCTCAATTACCCCCACAACTTTCTTCTCTACTATAACAGAGAAATAGGGAATATCTTTACTAAACAAGCCATCTTTTCAAATGCAAATCAAAGAGCCAAGAGCAACAGTTCATTTCATTGTGACTCTAGGCGAGATTTCTCTCCAGAGAGACAGTCACAGGCATCACGGTGTAAACAAGATTGTGCAGTATCTGCCCTAGTCAAGAAATTGAACTGGTCTAGAAAGCAAGGATTTCTTCTGTATATCACTCTAGCAGTAGCAGAAAAGCAAATCAGCACAGACACCTTGAATTTCCAAATTAACATACAGAAAGTATTGGTTGGCTAATGTTTAACAAAGAGCACAAATAAAATAACATGTTTTTTCTTTTTCAGATTCAAGTCAGCAAATCATTTTTTTTTAACCTGTTAGGTGGTCTTGGTCTTCTCAAACCAAAGAAATGCTATTTTCTCTTAAAATGTATATTTATTTCTCCTAGCCACCCCCCAAAAAAGTGATTAACTGCAAAGGAATGCTATCAAACAATAATTTTAAAGTCTTAGTATTCAATTGATTGGTTGTAACAGTCTGATTTTGTCATGCTTTGGTAACCAGTATCGGATGATCTTCAATTCAGTTCAGCAAGTAACTTTTGCATAGTAAAGAAATGATTGAGTTGTTTTGATAATTACAAAAACCATTGGCCTATTTGGTTTGTGTTAAATTGGTTGACTAGCTTTTCCTTATTGAATTCCAAGCTTCAGGGCTCTAAAACAAACATAATTCATTTTTTTTGTATAAACTAATATATCCACATTTCTAACTTTTAATGTTTACAACATATCCCAAATAACCTTTTCATATAACAAAATTGCTATATATGCTTAATAATAGCTAAAGACATTTGTCTTACAGTTTGATTATTATTGAGATGGGCATAAGCATAAGTCTCTCTCAAATGAAAAATTATTATTCAAAAGATTTAGTCTTAAATATAAAATCTTATTTATTCCCTGTTCATCCCAGCGTGCTATTAAACTGTAGGTCAAAAATAACATCATAGAAGTCAGAAAATGGCTATTTATGCACCGTGCATTTGTGACAAGTGGCATATTTACAAGTATGTTTATCAGGCTTGTAACACTACTTAAAAATCATGTTTTTCATTTGTCTCAAAAGACAAATCCTCATTTCAGTGTAAAAGTACTTTGTACATATTAATACATAAACACTGGCTTATAAAACATAAGCTGCACTTTTGAAATGTAAACCCACACAAAACCTCATGAGTTTAAAGAATTTGAATAAGTACATTTCAATAAATTTAAGCCTAACAGATCGTTTTGATGTTCATCTCTGTCTTCCTAACACAAAAATTATAAATAATCCTTTGGGAGGCTAGTTAACTTGTTTTTGTCACTGTCCGGAGGAATCCAGGCAATTGCTAAATAAAATGTGTGACTGGAAAGCAACATTTATTAGTCACTTTTGACAATTTAACCATAAAGTCAAGATTATTTCTATCCAGGATGTAATAACTACCAAACTGGTCTTCCCAGGTGGCACACAGGTAAAGAATCCACCTGCCAGTGCAGGAAACACAAAAGACAAGGGTTTGATCCTTGGGTCTGGACGATCCCCTGGAGGAGGAAATGGCAACTCACTCCACTATTCTTGCCTAGAAAATTCCATGGACAGAGGAGCCTGGAGGGCTACAGTCCATGGGGTAACAAAGAGTTGGGTACATACAACTGAGCACAGCTCACTCACAACAACCAATTATTGAATATTTACTATGTGCCAAGCACAATACTAGGCATTTTCCACACCTTATTTCTAGATAAGAAATAAGAAAAATCCTAAGAAAAGCTTTATAAAGTGGGCATTATTATCCCTATTTTACAATTGCTAATTGACAGAAAAGGGATATGAATCCATGTTTAGACACAAAGCCTACATTAACAGAATTATGCCATGCCACAGAATTCTACAATAAGCATGATCTAAATCAAAGAAATGTCCAAGCAGTGATAATACGTTATGTTTAATGAAAGAACATGTTTATTTACAGAGTGGTTGCAAAGTGATGTAGCCAGTGTTCCATTTGTTTGTCAAATATTCACAGCACTGTTTGAAAGCACAGATCTATTGATTACCTAAGATCTTTGGATGTATCCAGAAACTTCTGAGCCTGATTTTTATGTCTATTAGGAAACACCTAAACACAGAGTTAAGAAAAATGAATAAATGAAGGTTATGTTTCATATAAATTATGAAATTATTGATATAAGATGAACCTAAGGAGTCCAGCACACAAGGTGGAACTAGTGTTGATAGATAGGTGTGTAATAAAGTAGGCACTGGGGTTCATCCACAGATGCCGCATGGATTATTCTTCTTCTAAAGCAGTTGTTCCTAAACTTTTTTTTTTTTCTTATGGAATCTTTTGAGAATCTAAAAGCTATGGACTCTTTACACTAGGGAAAATACTCAAATATACAGAATTTTAAATAACATTACAAGGAGTTCATTGTCTTCCCGGGTGGCTCAGTGGTAAAGAATCTGCCTGCCAATGCAGGAGCCACAGGAGACACAGGTTCAGTCCCTGGAGGAAGAAATAGCAACCCGCTCCAGTGTTCTTGCTTGAGAAATCCCACATAAAGAAGAGTTAGGCAGTCTGCAGTCCATTGGGTCTCAAAAGAGTCAGACAAGAATGAGCGACTGAACAGGAACACGAGCCCACAAGGAGTTCATAGCTCTTCTGAATCCCATTTATGTCCTGACAATATAGACTTAAGAATTCTTACTGTAGAAACTTCTTTGGTGGTTCAGTGGTTAAGACTCTATACTTCCACTTCAGGGAGCATGGGTTCAATCCCTGGTCAGGGAACTAAGATCCCTATATGACAAAGCCAAAATAAAACCTCTTACTGTATAGCTCTTTTCTTCAGACACTTTCTTCGCAACAAGGATACTTGGGCCTATTTGAAATAATAGTATTTAACAATAATTAGAGCCTTTGCCTATCAATCTCATTAACAGAAAGTTATTTTTACTTTAAATTATTATCATTATTATTTCTGAAAGGCATAGCTATCACAACACAGAGTTAAAATTGTATGTTGTGTAAGCCTAAGAAACCAGTTTTAGGAGAGTCCCTAAGTCCCCTCTTGTCTCTGATAATGATTTCTCTCATTTTACTTGTAAATATATTGTCATCTTCTAATCTCAGCTGGTTTGCTATACGTAAAAGAGAAAGTATTCTATTCCACTTTCAAAAATATTTTGCAATCAACACATTTTGTTTAATCCAAAACATCGATTTTAGTGTCTACTTAGCTTTCAGTCAGTTCAGTTGCTCAGTTGTTTCCTACTGTTTGTAACCCCATAGACAGCAACATGCCCAGCTTCCCTGTCCATCACCAACTCCCAGAGCTTGCTCAAACTCAAGTCCATTGAGTCTGTGATGACATCCAACCATCTCCTCCTCTCTATTTAGCTTTAAATATGGACAAATTAGTCTGGTTAAATAGAAAAAAAATGCAAAATATTAAAAAATAAAACCAATTTAATATAATGTGAATAATACGCTCTATGAATTGTCCACCTCATGAGCCCCAAATGTGAGCTCTAGCTAAGATTCAAGGGTTAAGAAATTCACATGATGGGATAGAGACATTTGTAAAGAGTTTGGCAGCTATGTGTGAGATAAAAGATACTCACAGCTGCTTTAGTTTTGCTGAAGAACATAAACATGTCCATGAAATAACACTATAGGGGGACTCCAGGTAGATGTAATCTATCTAGGCGTCAAAGGTTAAAAGCTCAGAAGAGCAATTTTCCACTAAAAGTGTCTTAGATTGATTGAGACATTCAGAACTTTGGTGAGATAGTGGTACAAGTTTTCTCCGTGTTCTCATTTGGATATATGGAGTCAGAATGAGAATCAAGGTGAAAAATATGATTCTTGAACAAAATTCAGTATTAAGATGCTCACTTCAGCATTATGATTCAGACTATTTTAGGCAAGTTATTTTCCCAATGTTCTAGACACAGGAATAAAAGCCCACCATCTGCAGATATGTTTTGTTTAGCTTGTACAATATGTTTTGATGAACTTGAATGCCCTTAAGTGTACATTCACTCTCAATTTATCTCAGGCCCCACCACCATTTTGTCACTTTATTCTCTCTCTTTCACCTTTTATGGTTAATTGCTTGGGCCTTGAAGGCATTTGAGTTTGAGACCCTATAGCTAGAGTGGAATAATGATTATTAACACTTTCCTGATATAAGGATTCTTATTTGTATAAGGATACTTATTTATTTTGTAGCTAAAGTACTTTATTTAAACATGAAATTGTGAATTAGAGCTGCACGTGGGTACAGCTCAAATGCTGATGAGGTGGTCAGTCAGACAACAAATATTTGTTTAGTGAGTGACCATTATTTGCTAGGCAACCCCAGGCATGGGGATAACATGCATCAAAGAGATATGCATGGTTCCTGTCCTCATGGAGTTTCCAGTGTGGCAGTGAAGCTTTCAATGTAGAATCACTGAAATGATTAGAGAAAGCCTTAATAAGAAATGCAAAGTATCATTGTGAGAAAAAAAATGCAAAAGCTTACTGAGATATAGAAGCTTCTTTGAGAGAAATACTATGGTCTGATTCAAGAGGAATGAATATTGCAAAAATATGACTTCTTCCCAAGTTAATTGCAGTTGTAATACAATCCCAATCAAAATTTAAATGAGATTTTTATCTATTTTGACAAAATGTTTCTAAAATCCACATAGTAGAGTGAACAGATAATATAAAATAAAATTTTTAAAAAGTGACAGCATTATCAAAACATATTATAAAACTACAGTGAAGCAGAGTAATAAAAACTATTTTTATAATATTAAATTATTGATAAATGAGGCATCACAAATTTTAGGGTAAAGAAAGAATCATTTCAGAATGGTACTGTGATGATTGGTTAACTGTAAAGACAAATGATGGTACATTTTCATCTCATACCATATATCACAATAAAAATCTAGATGGTCTAAATAGTTAAATATAAATCATCTAAATAAAACTGGAAATTATAAAACATATAGAAAAACAAGTCATAAAAGAAAAAATCCTGTGAACATTAATCCACCATCTGAATAGGAAGAGCATTATTTTTCTAAGATTAAAAAAAAAGGCAAGAAAGGAAGATGAATAGATTGGACTATACAGAAATTAAAATTTCTGATTCTTAGGAAAGATAATTTATTAAGATGAAAAACTGTTATAGTAAATGTTATCATAAAACAAAGAATGAAAATCTTAGCTTATATATGTATATAAATTCATGTATATATATAAGCACTGAAGGCCTCAATAGACAAATGAGCAAGAACATAAATTGATAAAATGTAAAATATGAATGGGTAAAGAAGATAATAAAACACTTTCAACTTCATTATCAAATAATTACTAATTGGGTGTATTTGTTTATTAATTTAACAATATTTTTCTGGTGAAAATATTCAAGCCCAGTATGATACAATAAAAGTAGATGCACACTTTTCCTATATTCATTGGAAGGACTGATGCTGAAGCTCCAATACTTTGGCCACCTAACACAAACAGCAGACTCATTGGAAAAGACCTTGATGATGGGAAAGGTTGAGGGCATGAAGAGAAGAGGGTGACAGAAGATGAGATGGTTGGATGGCATTACCGACTCAGTGGACATAAGTTTAAGGAAACTCAGGGAGATAATGAAGGACAGGGAAGCCTGGCATGCTGAAGTCCATGGGTTTGCAAAGAGTCGAACCTGACTGAATGACAACAAATAAACTTGAACAATTTTTCTATAAGGCAGTTTGTCAATATTCATTAAGAACCATAAAAAAGTTCATATGTTTGACATTTTGCATCTTGATATAGAAGCCTATAAAAAAAGATCAAATTGCCAACATCTGTTGGCTCAAAGAAAAAGCAAGAGAATTCCAGAAAAGCATCTAATTCTGCTTTACTGATTATGCCAAAGCCTTTGACTGTGTAGATCACAACAAACTGGAAAATTCTTCAAGAGATGGGGATACCAGATCACCTTACCTGCCTCCTGAGAAATCTGTATGCAGGTCAAGAAGCAACAGTTACAACTGGACATGGAACAACAGACTGGTTCCAAATTGGGAAAGGAGTATGTCAAGGCTGTATATTGTCACCCTCCTTATTTAGCTTATGTGCAGAGTACATCATACAAAATGCCAGGCTGGATGAAGCACAAGCTGGAATCAAGATGCCAGGAGAAATATCAATAACCTCAGATATGCAGATGACACCACCCTTATGGCAGAAACTGAAGAGGAAGTAAAGAGCCTCTTGATGAAAGTGAAAGAGGATAGTGAAAAAGCTGGCTTAAAACTCAACATTCAGAACCTAAGATCATGGCATCTGGTCCCATAACTTCATGGCAAATTGATGGGGAAGCAATGAAAACAGTGAAAGACTATTTTCTTGAGCTCCAAAATCACTGCAGATGGTGACTGCAGCCATGAAGTTAAAAGACACTTGCTCCTTGGGAGAAAAGCTATGACCAATCTAGACAGCATATTAAAAGGCAGAGAGATTGTTTTGCCAACAAAGGTCCATCTAGTAAAAACTATGGATAACGAAGCTATGGTACATATACATAATGGAATATTACTCAGCCATTAAAAAAATACATTTGATTCAGTTCTAATGAGATGGATAAAACTGGAGCCTATTATACAGAGTGAAGTAAGCCAGAAAGAAAAACACCAATACAGTATACTAATGCATATATATGGAATTTGAAAGATGGTAACGATAACCCTATACGCGAGACAGAATAAGAGACACAGATGCATAGAACAGTCTTATGGACTCTGAGGGAGAAGGTGAGGGTGGGACGTTCTGGGACAATAGCATTGAAACATGTATATTATCATATGTGAAACAGAACACAATTCCATGTTCGACGCATGAGACAAATGCTCAGGGCTTGGGCAATGGGATGACACTGAGGGATGGGATGGGGAGGGACGTGGGAGGGGGGTTCAGGATGGGGAACACATGTAAACCCATGGCTGATTCATGTTAATGTATGGCAAAAACTACTACAATATTGTAATTAGCCCCCAACTAAAATAAATAAATTTATTTAAAAAATAAACAAATAAAATGGATAGATGAGAAAATAAATCATTTTATGTACTGCTTTACAAAAAAAAATAAAATAAAATAAAATAAAAACTATAGTTTTTACAGTAGTCATATATGGATGTGACAGTTGGACTATAAAGAAAACTGAATGCTGAAGAATTGATGCTTTTGAATTGTGGTGTTGGGGAAGACTCTTGAGAGTTCCTTGGATGGCAAGGAGATCAAACCAGTCAATACTAAAAGGAAATCAATCCTGAATATTCATTGGAAGGACTGATGCTGAAGCTGAAACTCCAATACTTTACCCACCTGATTTGAAGAGCCGACTCAGTAGAAAAGACCCTGACACTGCAAAAGATTGAAGGCAGGAGGAGAAGAGGATGACCGAGGATGAGATGGTTGTATGGCATCACTGATTCTATGGACATGAGTTTGAGCAAGCTCCAGGAGTTGGTGATGGACAGACAGGGAACCCTGGTGTGGTGTAGTCCATAGGTCCACAAAGAGTCAGAAACGACTGAGTGACTGAACTGGTAGAAGCCTACTGGGGCTTCCCAGGTGGTGCTAGTGGTAAAGGACCCACCTGCCAAGAGATGTGTGTTTGATCACTGAGTTGAGAAGATCCCCTGGAGGAGGGCATGACAACCCACACCAGTACTCTTGCCTGGAGAATCCCCATGGACAGAGGAGCCTGGTGGGCTGCAGTCCATAGGGTCACACAGAGTCAGACATGACTGAATCAACTTAGCATGCATAGAAGCCTATATTAAGGAAAAATATACACTTGATCTTAGCCAAAGTAATAATCGTCAGGCTTCCCAGGTGGCTCAGGGGTAAAGAATACACCTGCCAATGAAAGAGATATGGGTTCAATCCCTGTGTCAGAAAGATTCTCTGGAGAAGGAAATGGCAACTCACTCCAGTATTCTTGCCTGGGGAACCCCATGGACAGAGGAGCCTGGTAGGCTACAGTCCATGGGGTAGCAAAAGAGTCAGACATGACTTGGTGACTAAACAGCAACAAAGGAAATCGTCAGAGATGCTAGAATTAATTTCTCAAAGATGTTCTTTGATACACTGTATATAATAGGAACACACTGGAGAGAGCAAAAATATTCAGTGAAAAGAAAATGTTCAGGCAAGTTATAGAACATTATATAATCATTAAAGTATTTTGCAAGCAGTTTATAGTAACTTGGAAAAAAGGGTTAAAATAATACCTAATAGTAACTAGTGCATGCTGATGATGTGCCAGGCATTTTACTATGGGCTTGAAATACTTTATTTAATTGAAGAAAAATAATTTACTGAAGTGGGGGGAGTTGAGGAGGGGAGTTTGAATACAAAGTCTATATGTTATAACCTCAAAAATATTAGATATGTATAGAAAAAAAAGACTGAAAGAATATATGCACAAATATATTTCCAACATCTCTGGTTCATTTTTTTTTCTTTTTTTGTACTTCATTACAGTTAGAAACTTTTTAAAAGAAATAGTTAAATATTAACTTATAATAAGAAACAATACATAGAAATAATTTACCATATAAATGTGATACTTCACTAAAGAGACCTGCTTGACTCTTTCTGACCCTCTCTTATGCTCTGATACTTTCATCCTTAATTCATGTCCAACTACACCTAGTAGCAGAACTGAAGAGGTCAACTGATATGCTTGCCTTCACACAATGTAGAGGTTTATATTATATAATTTGTTTTTGAATGTATTATAAAACGAACTAGTTAATAGCTTATATGTGCTGTGCTGTGCTGTATCTTCAGTAGTGTTTGATTCTTTGTGACCTTACCGACTGTAGCCAGCCGGGCTCCTTTGTCACTGGGATTCTCCAGGCAAGAATACTAGAGTGGGTTGCCATTCCCTTTTCCAGGGGATCTTCCTGACCCAGGGATAGAACCCTCATCTCTTAGGTCTCCTGCACTGGCAGGAAGGTTCTTTACCCCTAGCGACACCTGCAAAGCCCCAGTTAGTTTACATATGTAAGTAATTTAAAAAGTCAAGTAAACGAATTCCACTCTGGATATTCTATCAACAAATTAAAATTAGGAATATGTAATCCAGTTACATTCATAGATGGGGAAACAGTGGAAACAGTGACAGAGTTTATTTTGGGGGGCTCCAAAATCACTGCAGATGGTGACTACAGCCATGAAATTAAAGGACCCTTGCTCTTGGAAGAAAAGTTATGACCAACCTAGACAGCATATTAAAAAGCAGATACATTACTTTGGTCCATCTAGTCAAAGGTCCATCTAGTCAAAGCTATGGTTTTTCTAGTAGTCATGTATGGATGTGAGAGTTTGACTACAAAGAAAGCTGAGCGTCCCTACTCTGTGCCCATGAAGCTGACCTTATCGGACTGCATAAATGTCTCCCTTGCCTTCTGGATTCTGTTGAGTTTTTTGGCCACTGGGAAAGGCTCCATCCTACCAGACTAAAAGAGGTTTTTGGCTGAGTTCTTCTACCAAAGGCCACCAAATTCTGCCAGGTTTACTGTGCTCTACTAACCATTCCCTGCCCTTACTACCCCTCCTTCCCCTGGTGCTCAGATGGTAAAGAATCTGCCTGCAATTGCGGAGACCCGGGTTCGATCCCTGGGTCAGAAAGATCCCCTGGAGAAAGAAATGGCAACCCACTCCAGTATTCTTGCCTGGAGAATCCCACGGACAGAGGAGCCTGGTGAGGCTACAGTCCATGGGTCACAAAGAGTTGGACACGACTGAATGACTAAGCACTAGCCCTTCATGCGTTAGGGGGACGGTAACATAATTCCCCACTATTGCAAGCCCTCAGGGTATTACAAAATCCCTTGTTGGTGTCAGTAATAGATAGCTATTAGCTACCATAATCTGTATAAGATATCTCTCCAAAACTTAGGATAGTCCCCTGTTTTCCTTGCTCATGTGCTATGAGCTATTTGGGGCTAGTTCTGCTTCAGCGACAGCCAGTATTAGGATGGGCTTTGGCTCTAGATGAAACTGTTTCAGGATCTGCTCCATGTGAATAACTATGTAGCTCAAACACGGACCAGCAGCTACCTGGGTCAAGCTCTTCTCAGACAATCATCGGAGTCAAAGAAGACTACAAAACACACAACATATTGAAATCCCAGCACTTAATGTCTACTCATATCTCACTGGATGAGAGCAAGTGCATTGCCAAGCCTAAATTTAGAGGAACAGGTGGTGTTATACTCCATCCCAAAGGTTGTGGGGTAGTGAGAAGTGATATCTGGCACAAAATTTATTCAATGTATTACAATTTCTTTTAACTCTGCACTGAAACCCTTTTTTACACAGTCTTCATTTAATTTTACCCCATTCTTGCTACATTTGTGTGAAGCAACTATTACTTGTCAGGACCCTGATTAAGAATTTATCACTCTCAAACACAAATTTCTATAGGATTTTCCAGTTTTCACAGAGATACATATTAACCCCCTCACCAAAGCCTCGCTAGATGATTCCTTCCTGATTCCGCCTGAGCCAAAATCAAATCAGATCCACTTCCCATTTTAGTGCAGCTTTCTTTCCCTTTTCCTATTGTGTAGGATCCTCCACAAAATCCCTACTTAACTCCACTATGGCATCAACCCTATTCCCACTTCTTGTTGATCCATACTAACCACCTAGTTCTTCATGTCTACATAACCTGTTGTATGTGTGTATTCATATGTAAGCCTTTGGGGGGGCTAATGTAAATTTAACAAAAAAGGGGATTAACATTAGAGCAATTTCTCATTCATTGACCATTGTATCTAGAAATCTTGCAACAATCTCTCCAAAGCAGCTGGCATAAATGATCTTATCCTTTTAAGTGCTAGAATTATGTTCTGTCATTACTGATCCCATTCCCTTTCTTGACGAGTGAAGTGGAGCTGTAAAGCCCCCACTCCCATATCCCACTTTTATTATTGAGGCACTCATGCCCCCAGATGCTAAGATATAGGCGGATGAGAGTCATAGTCTGAATCACCCTCTAGGAATGCATGGGTTTGAAGGGAGCTGTCCTTGCCCAGGGTACACTACTTCCTCCAGGTAAGACCACATCCAATGACTGGTCAGTGTTGAGGCACAAAGACCTGGTCCTCAGCTTCTCATTCATAAATTTTTCTGAATGGCCATCCTAGCTTTTAGATATCCCCTGTAGGATAAGCTGAGGCCTCTATTGCAACTTGTGCCATGCGCAGTTGGTGTCCCTAACTCTTTGCGACCCATGGACTGTAGCAGCCAGCTCCTCTGTCCATGGGATTTTCCAGGCAAGAATACAGAGGTGGTTCCAGATGCCCTCCCTCAGGGGATCTTCCTGAACCCAGGATCAAATTGTGTCTCCTGCATTGCTGGCAGGATTCTTTAACCACTGAGCCACCTGGGAAGCCCTTGAAACAGTATAGCTCTTTCAAAAATTCTCCCTTTATGCAAACCTCATCCCTTACAAGTGTTTTGAGATGTTTCTTGGGGGAACTTACAAGTATAATATTTAGTTTGGCCAGAAATTTCATTTGGGTTTTTTCGTAACATCCTTAGGGAACACTCAAAAAAAATTTTTGGCCCTCTCCGCAATATTTGGTTTTCTAGAAGCGGTCCAAAGAAGCAGATTATGAATTAGGATTTTTGTAGCACAAGTACCTGCAACCTGGCTAGACATGGGGACTAATCACGGTGGTAAGTGATGTGCTGATAACCCTTGTGTGTGGTCATGGTGCAGTGGTCCAACAAATTTCGCTAGTGGTAAACTGATATTGGACACAATAGGAAATAGATTTCCTGGAATGTGCAATATCTCTGGAGTTTGAGTGGTTCAGAATAAGTGGTAATAATTAATATAAAGACTGTGAAAATAAGATGATTGGTTACATTAAGGCTAGTGATGAACTGCAGAAAGACAACAAAAGGTGAAGGTGATTAAACAGCAATTTAAGACAAGTTGAAAGTCGAGATTTAGATGCAGAAGGAAAGAAGTCAAAGGATTGGCCTGTGATCTTTAGTCTTTTTTTGTCCTGAAATCATGGACCAGTTTTTGCTTTCTACCACAAAATAAGCCAACCCCATCTTGAACTAAGCTCAGTCTTTTCCTACCTCCCTTCATGTATTCTGAAAAAATAACTCAAAATAAAAATCAGGGAGAGATGATTCTACCTGCCTTTAACATCACATGATTGTTGCCCTATAAGCCCATCTCTGATCATTGACGTATTAGGAAATTAAAGTTTTCCCAGCCATAGATGAAGTACAGAGCTTTTTCGGCACTCGTTATTTAATAGGTAACATGAAGAAAACATTAAAAGAGCAACGTTTTTTTGCTTTTCTTCACATTGGAGAAAGGTATGATTTTATTTCCTGCATGATCTCAACCAGGTTTTCCACTCTAGATTTAACAAGAGCAGTTTCCTGCACTCCTTCTCCCTCCTCCACTTAACAATCAGCTCCATAAATGTAAATGCTTTATCTGAACCACCTCTCCTTCTGCTAGCTTCTCAGTAAATAGCATTAAATAAAACTTGACGGATGTTCCACACAACAAATTGTGGGAATCATGATTTTGTAAAAATTAGCTATTATGCCTTTCAAAAGCAGCCTTTTGGAAAAACAGAAAGGTCTTTCCCCAAAGTCTACTACTGATTTCATCCTGATATCTCCGAATGCCAAAATCAAATTCCAGATCCATTTTCCAAAGGAAGGGCCATGGAACTGACTGTTTTGGAAGAGTCCAGCATCCAGGACACCAGTGGGGACTCCATCACCAGGCACCACAGGGCTATCTTTTTTGCTGGATAATACAAGACGCCACTATCAGCCACAGAATGGCAGGGGACATACATTCTGACAAGTCCATGGACCCCACGTACTGACTGGGAGTCACAGTGCCATATTCATTGAGAACTACGATTTCTTTTTGAACAACCGTCTGACATTTTATTGAAAATAAGGGGAAAAAAAAGTTGTCCAGCGTATGTGTAGAAGAGCTGGGCAGAGTGCAGGGGTTACTGTGTTGAACAAAAGAGGCACACATCAGAAAGACAGCTGCACATTCAGAAGAGAATCTGGATTCTGGTTGAAACCAACAGTACCACGAGGAGACAATGATTGACTCGTTTTGGTTCCAGGACAGCCCTGGACCTGGTGAGGTCACACCCAGTAGGGAACAGAAAGATTTCACTGGGGAGTAGGGAAGGGCCTGGTCCCACCACAGGTGAAAATCTGGCCGGCACACTCCAGACGGTGGCGAGCTGTTGGACCTAGTTTGTCCCAAGGCTGTGGCCAGCTCAGACACCTCCGGGGTGAGTGCAGATCGCCGAGGCTGCAGGCTGTGGTAGGGAATGCGGTGCACGGTGATGGCCGCCGCAGCGCAGGTCTCTGGCCACCCGAGGCGGGCCTGGGAGTCTGGCAGGGTGCGGGCATTGGCAAGCGGCCCGTGGTGTGGGTGGTCTGCCCCGTGGGTAACAGGAGCCCGGCTTGCAGCTGGAGAATCAGGACCAGAGTCCATGTGTGGCAGGGGAGAGGCCGGGCTGGCCCGATGCGTAGCACAGCGGGAAACTGGAGCTTTATTCCCTGGAACAAGAAAGGCAAGCACTAACGCGGAAGGGGACACGAACACTGGGAGATCGCGCCACCCGAAAAGGTGATGGGGGACAAACGGCAGGAGAACGGCCTGTGCGATCTGGAGGCGGCGCTGGCGCGGCGGACCCTCACCCCCCGAGACACACTTCCGCCCCCAGGCCCGAGGCGCTCCCGGCCTAGAAGTCCTCGTCTTCTCACCCCCTCCAAACACACCGCTTCAATCTCGCCAGGAAAGCCCCCGGTTAATCGTGAAAGGGGGCTCTGCTTTCCTGATGTAGGGGATCACCCCTGCAGGGCGGCCCGTCATGCGGGTGGATGAGAACGGCACCTTCAGGGCATCGTTGGTGAACAGGTTTCTCGTCCACTACCATTATGCGCCCAGACTGCACGATAAACTCTGGGAGCCTGTCGGTGTCCGCCGTCAAACGTCCGAAAGGGGATCGGGTTCCTCCCATCACCACGCGTCTGGGGCCGAAGGGCAGGGCCAGAGGGCCTTGATCAGCACACTCGCGTCCCATCGCGTCTATGGCTTGCTTCTTCCGCGCTCACCTCTGGACTCGCAACGGGCTGTGAAGAGCGGGCGGGAAGTGCGAGTGTGCGGTGTGGGCCCGGGTCCCAGGTGGGAGGGGCCCTGGAGGTAACTGGCGGCCTGTGGCTCCGCCCACAGGACCCTGGTGGTTGCGCTGGGCGAATGCTCGGGCTGAGTTGGGCGGGCGGGAATAGGGGAAGGATCGGCTAATGCCCGCCCGAGGAGGCGGAGGTCCGAATATGAAGGGGCGGGGCCGAGGTTTTTCTGACGCTGAATGGCAGGAGTATAAGTACGTTAGGCTCCGCCCACAAATAAGGGTGATCTGAAGTGCGCAGGCGCAACAGTGTGGTGAGGGGGAGCCGCACTAGGTTGGAAAGGAATCAGGCTCCCGCCCCGCGAAAGAGGAAATGGCGTGGCTAACGCTCCTTGAGAGGCGTGGCCTAATGGAAGGGGCGGTTCGAGGTTCTTCCCAAGTGGCACTGGGCTAGGATCGGGAATCATGAGGAGGAGCCGTAACTTTGCTTTTTGTAAAGTCATGGGTTCTGGAAGTATACTGGGTGGTTTGTCATTCCTCATCCAGTGACCACGTTTTGGTGGCACCACGTGAAAAGAATCTGCCTGCAATGCAGGAGAGACACGTTCGATCCCTGGTTGGGAAAGATCCCCTGGAGAGGAAATGGCAACCCACTCCAGTATTCTTGCCTTATTCTTGCCTCGAGAATTTCAAGACAGAAGACATGGGGGCAAGCTACAGTCCATGGGTCCAAAGAGTTCGGACACGACTGGGCGACTGAACAACAACAGCCACCTTAGACTTTGAAATGCTGTAGGGCCCACATCACGTGAAGAAGAACTCAGTTCCTGTCTTGGAGTTTGAACAGCCTTTCTTTGTCAACACCATCTTGTCCAATCACTCCAGTATTCTTGCCTGGAGAATCCCATGGACAGAGGAGCCTGGCAGGCTACAGTCCAAAGGTTTCAAAGATCAGAGACACAACTGAAGCAACTTTAGCTAGCTAGCTACGAGCCCCTCTGTTCAAAGCGTATCTTTGCCCACCCACGTCGGACCAGGACCCCACTTGGAGTGCAGTTCTTTGGAAACACATTTTCTTACTTTATCCATGCATCTCTCAAGCTGGAGAAGTTATCGCACAGGTCCCGCTGGTTGGTAGGTGTGGTTGCTTTTCACAACACCAATATTAGTCAACATAGGTCAGAGTACATATTCAAGGAGTAATAGAACCATGACCCAGTCAATGTGAAGAGGGTCAAATGATACAAAATCTCTTAATCTGATATATAAAAGACCAAAGAAGTTTTATCAGTATAGAAAACCAAAAGACAAAAGAGTGTTTGGATGCTTTCCAATATGATGGTATACATTTCCATACAAGAGAAAAAGGGGAAAAAGTAACTAAGACATTAACCAATTGAAAGAGGGGAACACAACCATATACAGGTTATTATCTGAATTCATTTGTATACGGCTGAGTACAAATTATATAATCCATACACACTTTCATATAATTCAGTAAATAATCAATTAAATAGATAATACTGTTAATGAATCAATGCAGAAAGCAATTCAAAAGAAATAGTGCCTAGGAAGAGACTTGAAAATTCCTATAAGCCAATTAAAGAACATTTTGAAATGTGAAAGGGAAGATATAAAAGAATACTCAAGCAAACACAAATGCAAACTCAGGTCTGAAATAGGTTGTCACAACCATCTTAAAGATGCTAATATCCCTGTGTGATGAAATATGAGGAGGTGTGGACTTGTGTTTCTCGGCCTCATAACCAACATGGTGACAGCAAATTTGTCTCCACGTCGTGCTTGAGTTGCAACAGGGCTTGGTGATCTCATGATCTTCAGTGTAAAATCTCCCTGTGGACACAGGCTATTCCAGAATTAACCCAAGTAAAAAAATTCAAATTATATGAACACTAGTTTTGTGACACTGGACATCGGCAGCAACAGTAATTTCCCTAAGTGTGAAAAAAGTACTTAAAGTGAACCCTAGTGATTGCCTCAGTTTATATTCAGAGCAAACATCCAGACTTGCCTGTTGTTTATGATTGTGCATTGGCTGTTTTGTTTACATCTTGCCGATCCCATGTGTAAAGAAGAATGTAAAAGTCCTCCAGAAACCCAAATTTTTCTCTTGATTTTTGTCCCCTGTAGATCTTAAACTTCTATTGAGGATGGTTTAACATCCCCTTCCCAATTATATCTCTTCCCCATACCTGGGCTCTCTCCATACCAGAAGTGGGCACTTCTTTTGCCCCGATCCCCCTGGGGTAGTTAAGAGTGGGAAAGGTGAAACCAGCCCCAAGCTCTCCCTGGTCTGTGGTTGATGACACCTCAGAGAACCTCCAATAGCTGAGGGAAGACAAACACACCACTTGCTGAGCAGGGGTGATCCAGTCATCCAAGCCACAATCTGAATGATGACAAAGATTCCATTCCGGAATCCCAGCATATGCTCGGGAAGGTCCATCTGTTTGCCACCAGTGCTGTCCAAGGCCTGAAATGGAAGTGCAAGTTGGTAAACAATACCCCAAAATTTGTCACTGAAACCATCTGCTCATAAACGAACTCATTTCCTTAAAAGCTGCTCACCACCCTAAATAGCATTTCTGAAAATCCTAGAGAAGGTATACTCACTGAATTGTGCAGGACCCAATAAGTCCCTTTCCCCCGACTCCAATCCTTCTACCTGCCTTTTGTCTTTAGAAAAACTTTAGTCAAAGAATAAATTTAATCAGAGAAGTGAGAAAGTGTAAAAGCAAAGGAAAATAGTCAAAAGGACAAAAATAATATTAATTAGTCAAAGCCAAGGAACCTTAATTTCAGTCCTCAAGATTATAAGAAAATTTCTGATCATATCCATTGAACTGTCTTGTAGATATACTGAACCCAACCAGGTTTAAAGAGTTAATACACGATGACAAAACTGCTACCATGACATAAGCTTCTAGATTCTGATAGCTGTCTCAAAGATATGGGAATAAAACTGACTCCGGAACTGACAATAAAGTTGAAGCTTAATCAGACCACCGCATGAACCATTTCACGATTTACTGTTAGAGCTGATTGTGCTATTTCTGCATGTAGCCCCATCTTCTTCCTATACATCCCTGAAACTCTTGCCCACTGATTAGCAGTGGTGGGGAGTGCCCCCACCCCTCTCTGTTGCCAAGCACTCTGAAATAAAACATACTCCTTTACCACCAACCTTCGCCTCTTTATTGCCCATCAGAGCAGTGAGCAAGTTCGGACCCCACCACTTTTGATAATCAACACCATGGAGACAGTATACGGGTTGGAGTGCAGTGACCATAACTGATGGGGGTGTCCTCACAACCACACTTATTCTTTTAAACACAGAGTTTAATAATAAGGTTTAAAATAAAGTTCCAAGTGCTAAGGGAGGCAGGGGATCTTCTCTGTGATCTCTGATGCTGAGGAACCGCTCAGGCAGACCATACAAGTAATAACCTACCTTGGGCCCTCTAGACTGATGACAGGAAACTGAGTTGTGGATACCTACAGCCTAAGATCTTCATAAAATCCCAGGGAGAACCCGTGCCTACTCACACCATGGGCACATTTTCAATCAGGACAGACCACAGAGGTCCTGGCTCTCTTTTTCCCCTGGTAAGAAGATTTTAAGTGTAAATGTAAACATCCTTTGCTGTTTTTGTCATGTAGTCCTTTTAAGTCGTGTCCGACTCTTTTGCAACCCCATGGACTGTAGCCTGCCAGGCTCCTCTGTCCATGGGATTCTCCAGGCAAGAATACTGGAGTGGGTTGCCATTCCTTCTCCAGGGGATCTTCCCGACCCAGGGATCGGAACGCCACTCCTCCAGCATCTCCTGCATGGCAGGCGGATTCTTTACCACTGAGCTACCTGGGAAGCCCCATAGGCAGCTGAAAACTCCATCATTCAATTCTCTGGGCTGGGTGCCGAAACTGAATACATGCTCAGCTTGAGAGAGAAGTGTAATTTCAGGTTTATTGAAAATTTTACACCAACATTGATAAGTATTGCAAACAATGTCAAAAAGATTCTGACCTTGCATACTCCAGCTTCCTTGTCCCAATACTTGAGGTGGATTTGAGGTGCATTCTACATATCCTCTCCCATCATAACACTCCCTCCATGAATAACTTTAGGTTGCCCCTAGTGCCCTCCAGCTAGATCATCCTCCCTCTTAATTGCTAACTTTACTTCCTAAGTTTCACTTCCCCCACACACTGCTCTCTAGGGTTCCCTCTCCAAGTAAACTATTATATTCACAAGTTTTGTCTCAGGGTCTACTTACTTGGAAAGGCACACATAAACACCGTATACAGAAAAATGCATTTAACTTACTCTCATTACTCAAATGGTTTGGCTGGAAGTAAGAATATAAGGCCTCCAAATTATTTTCACCCCCACCAATATTTGAAAGATAGAGCCTATAACCATTATTTTTCTCTTGGGTGTGACTCTGCTAGCATTTTTGATATATAAGGTCTCTGTGTGTACATTTTCTGAAACGGACCCTAGACAGACCTGTGGAATATAAATATCACATTCCAGCTGGCCTTGGGTCATGTCCTTCCTCTATTGAGTGGAAGTAACATCAGGATATGGAAAAGTAATGGAATGTATGGGAAACAGTAATATGAAAGTCTGTATAACTCACCTCACAGTAGCTAAGGAAATAAAACTTCAAACACGGTGGCTCCATTTTGTCCTCATGTATACACTAATCCTGGATTGGGCTTTGCCATTCTCATGTCTGTGGATATGATTATGTAAGAAAGTAGGGGTCAAAACCCAATAAGTTTGGAGCTCTCCAGATTTGTGAAACCATTGGAGATGCATGGAGAGTGGCCCCCTGTCAGGGCACAGAACTCTGTTCCTTTCCTCAATACCTGGGCCTATGCATTTTCCATCTGGCAGTCCTCGCAATATATTCTTATAAAAGTTATTACAAATAAAACTGGTTCATCCTACCACTAAAAAACCCTCCTGTTTTGATGGTTAAGAAGCAAGAGACCACTGGGGAGAAACTACTTAAATTTACCAATCAAGCAATGGTATTTAACTCATGATAAAATTACAGTATTGGAGAGTTGAATCTTATTCACCTCTAAACCTAATATAGCTTCCTGGGTAGCTCAGCTGGTAAAGAATCTGTCCTGCAATGCAGGAGACCCCAGTTCAATTCCTGGGTCAGGAAGTTCCCCTGGAGAAGAGATAGGCTACCCACTCCAGTATTCTTGGGCTTCCTGGTGGCTCAGACGGTAAAGAATCTGCCTGCAATGCAGGAGACCTGATTTGATTGGGCAGATCCCCTGGAGGAGGACTAGCAACCCACTCCAGTATTCTTGCCTGGAGAATTCCATGGACAGAGAAAGCTTGATGGGCTATAGTCCATGGAGTCCCAGCAAAGAGTTGGACATGACTGAGCGACCACAGCACATAACCCCCAAAAATGTGAAAAAGTGTTAAACAGTACTAAAAGGTTGCTGAACTTTTTGCTGTGAATGATGAAATAATTTTCAGAATCATGAATTACTGGAAAGAAATGGTGAAAAGTCACTGATGGCTCCACACAAATATATATAATCTATTGAAACCAAAAGCCCAATGGAGTCTTTTTATTTTCTAACTATTGATGATCAAACTATTTTTTAAGTTTTATAAAGCAGAGAAATTTAAACTTGCTTCTATTTCTAAGAATGCTGAACACATGAATGCAATTAAATGATAAATTTTCTTAATTTAAATCTAAGTGGATTTAAGTGAAAGGCTTTTTAATTACTCATGATCTTAATTCTAAACTTCCAGGAAACAATCTGTTTAAGTTAAATGGCCTTTATATAAGGAATGTCATCCTTCTGTTCTTTTTTTTATTGACAATTGTTCAAAGTTACCCACTGTGCCATAAGCATTGATCCTGCCATCGGCTTCACATTAATCTTGGCTGTGTTAATTCTATATCACTCTAATTAGCTGAACATCCATCTTTACTACAGTAACTCAGTTGTTAAAAACAATAAATTCATGTTGTTTCCTTATGTAAAAAAAAAAAACAACAATTTTGTTCTCTAACAACCCCTCCAATGCCCCTTGGTTCTTCTTTCTCTGCTCCCCATCATTAGTTCCAAGGTCAGCCTCATGATTTTTTGGAGCACTCTCAATAATAGAATGTCTTTGGTGATCTAAATATGTCCACACAATCAGTGTTCATTAGATTATATGATCCTTTCAGGTAATAATCACAACTCTAATTTCAGTGTCAAAGCCTCTCCTTTCTCAGGCCTGGCCAGGCTGCAGGCCTGCAGTAGGAGAGCGAAAGCAGGTAAAGCATGATGCTTCCACTGGGGCTCAGCCCCACATCTGCTTCCCTCCCCCTTTTCACCTACTGTTGCCCCCCAGAGGTCCTGTTGCACACAAGACACAAGGCTAAGAGGTCAAGGTCACAACCAGCCCACGCCCTTATCGTGGATCAAGTTTGTGTGGTGTGATATTAGTCACTAAATTATTAGTGTCCTAACTCTTTGCAACACCAGGTTGCAACCCCCATGTTAGCAAACCCTGTATGCTCCTCAGTCCATGGGGATGAAGTTTAGGCAGCTGATTCAAATCTGACTTTAAATTTTTCCCTTGGCGGGGTCCCTTTCATAGCTACTTTAAAGACCACATCTCTCTGGTCCTTGATGTATGTAGTTTTCCCAGATGTATGATAATGTACATATGTAAGTTTCCCGGACATACAAGCTTCCACACAGAGGGGTCTCCTCCACCTCATCCTCCCAGTCTCCTCCTATTTTAAAATTTATTGGTGGTTTTGACTTCTTCCCACTGTCTACCTTCGAAACCTCAAGGGAGACAAATCCAAGACCCCAAGAGCCTTCTTGAATCCCTACATCCCCCCTAGTAAAATAAGGGTATTTTTTCACATGTAAATGCAAACAGATTTTCTCTCAAGGGCCCCTCTAAAAAAAATAAAAAAAACTGAAGTCCCCAGACTCTAAAGTGAGTCAACATTCTCCAAAGGTGAGTAACCAGTCTACACATGCTTTGTGGCCTTGGGTAGCAGGGAGAAGGGTCAGATGTAACAAAGATCCCATAACAAAAACACACACACCAAAGAGGTGAAAACACAGCTTCATTTTAAAATGGTCCATCAGGGCAAGATTTTGTGGATCCAACACCATTTCAAGCATTTTTCAAAACCTCAGGGGCCTATAATGTGGGTAAGCAACAGATGTTTAGGTAAAGGCCAACTCCACCCTGGTTTTTTTGTGTTGTCAGCCCCCCATCACTTGTCCCAGCGCCTCAATCATTTCTGTGCCTCCCTAGTTGCCTACCAATAAAAACAATCAGCATGTTTCTGGAGGCCACGGTGGTTTTAGTATTCATACTGCTATCCTTCTGATAATTGGTTTTTGTGGGCCTTCTAAGGACTTGACTTCAGAGGCTCCTTATCCATGACTGGTTGATGCCACAGATGGACTTCAGCTAAGATCACAACTCTGAGAAAACCTGTGGAAAATGCGAGTGTGGAATCCAGAATTACCAGTAGAAAAATACCAAAATGGTTCCAGAAGCCCCCTCTGCATTTCCTATCTTCCCTAACAGACACTCGTGCCTGCACACACACACACACAAACACACACAACACACACAATGGTCGTAAGATCCTGCCTTGATGCAACATCTGATTGCCTTTATCATTTAAATTCTCATATAGATGACATAAAATATTTTTAGAATCTCTATTTTGTCCATTAACCATATTTATTAATTCCTGTTTTCCAACTGCTAATTCTATAGAGTAAATTTTATATAGTGATGACACATGCTTCCCCTAAGACTAATCCCTCACAATTTCTCTTCAAGGTATTTTATAATCTAGTTCTCCAGTTCCACACATACAATCAAAAATCCTTTGTGATTATGACTGAGATTGCACTGAATTCATAGATTAATTAGGGTAGAATTACTAACCATTTCCAAAAATTAAGTCTTCCTTTCCCAAAAGAAAGTGCTTAACAAAATTATAAAGCGTCCCACATAGAAGTTCATAAAAAATTTCATGTATGTTTTCCCTATTTTTTTTTTAAAAAGATTTAATTATATTTGTAGGTGTTTTTACACTGCTTGGATACCGTTTGAATGAGGTTTTTATTTCTATTATATTTCCTAATTATTAAAGCATATGCAGAATCTGTTTTTTATGTGTTTAACTTATATCAACAATCTTCCCTGATCTACTTGCCTTGAGTATTCCAGGAAGCAATACCCTTAAGAAAGACAGTTTTGCTACCTTTTTTGTTAATAAAATACTGTACACTAATAATAGACCTCTCATCCTCTTCAATTTCTTTAGCACTGAACAACACTATTTTAGTCTCTTTCCATGACTCTATATGAGATGGGAGGAAAATCATGGAAGACACAGCCTCCTCAAGAAGGGTGTGTGTGCCCTGGGTCCATCTCACAGACCTCCTTAGCCTGAGTTTCTTCAGTTTCACATGAATTGACTACAGTAGGGTCACCATTCGTAAAATATATCAAATTTCTTCATAATACTCCATGCTAGACTTAGGAAAGTACTATCAAAACAAAACCAAAAAACACACCACCACCACACACTAACAGAGAGTCCCGGTCCTCACACTTACCCCTCTTACAGCCTGTGCGAACCCATGTCATGACACTAAACAATACCAACTTTATCCCTCCATCATGTCAACTGTAATATTGTTCGGTATCAAAGACTTGCAAGGTAATACAGCATGAGAAGTATGCTACTCATAGCCAAAATCTACAATTAGAACCCCACTCTTATGACGTTAATTGTGCATTTCAGGTTGTGGCCAAGGCCTGTATCTGAGATCGAGAAAAACAGAAAATTCTGCCTGATGCTAAGTTTCCTGTTTGGAACTTGAGCCAAAATTGCTGAACACTGCCCAGAGGAACTATGGATATGCAATGGGTTTTAAACTCCTAACAACAGTAACCGTTTTAGGGGAGAGATTTTTTAATGAGCCAGGAAAGATCTCTGAGGCCAAGAGAAAGTGAGTATCCTCTCCATGGAACAGATATGAGATTTGCCCAAAATATGGGAAATATTTCTCCCTTTTCTTTTCTAGCACCATCTCAGTCTCATCACAGTTCAGCCTTGCACAGAGATAACCTAGCTGGTGTATCCATGGCACCAAAGACAGAAAGTTTCTGAGAGGCATTGTTGAGTCATCAGGACTCCTCCTGTCCTGAACCAATCAGGCTCTCACACAGGTATAAGACCGAGTGAGAGGAGAATCTTCCGGCCTAACTTCATGCAGTCTCTTCAGGACTCTCCTTCCAGAGAAACCTGAGTGGTCTGAGTGAGCCAGATATACCAAAGTAAAGTAAGATTTGTTTTTTTTACCGACACCATACTAGTCCACCAGCTAAACTCCAGCACTACTACAGGGGGGAGGGTATGAGAGAACTGTCATTGCTCATAAAGAAGTGATGTGGAGCACAGCTTTAGATACAGGCTAGTTCCTAAGCCCACTCTGTTAACCTTGGACAGAGTCAGACGAGAGCCCAAAGCACTCTCTTATGAGCGCCTGCTGGAACGTGTAGTGTGTGTGTGTGTGTGTTGTGGTGTGTGTGGGTGTTGTGGAAGAGAAGAAGCCCTTGGGTCACTGATTGTGTTTTCATCATCTTTTTCAGGCCTTAGCGTTGTGCTGTCTTCCTGAAGACGTCTGTGGCATCAACCCAGGTCATGGATAAAGAAAGCTCTGAAGTCAAAGCTAACACTACATTGACCATCAAAAAGGAAAAAAAAACTCCCGAAATCCCGCAGGCTGCAAAATGTGCTGAACTTTTTACATTGATAGGCAGACTGGGGAGGCACAGAAGTGATATAGATTTGGCCAAGGTGGTGTGATTGCTGACATAAGCCACACCCGGTATGAGTTGGCTATTTGCCAAAAGTCATAATATCTACCTGCTTATGTGTGCCCATAATTTTAGAAAAAAAAGCAAAAAAAATGTGGAATAAAAAACTCCTCTTTGTTTCAGCTGTTAAAAAAATAAAAGCTGAATTTTCCACCCCCTTCATGTTGACTCAATGTATGTTTATTCCAATACAGTTTTTCCTGGTTACACTGAGGTGGGATTCTGTTCATCCTAACAGTCTATTGCAGAGGCTCCTCAGACATAGCAGAAGATGGTGAGATCACACTGCAAATGTCCATTCTTTCACCTTAAATTCAAAAAAAAAAAAAATCAAGGACTTTATATAGTTCTAAAGTCACTCAAAGAACCCAAGACTTCCCGTTCCCAAGGCCTTTGGAAAGACACCCACTGTGTTGTGGACTCTAAAACCTGTTTGCTACCTGGTGAGAAGACACAGTTTAGAACACAGGCCATGAGTGGGGGGATGGCATTTAAGACATCTTTCAAAATTTGATGCTCATGAGAATATCATTTAAATATTCGGAGCATCAAACGTCTTTGTTGCTCTATTTTACTATAAAAAAAAAATCACAACAACCACAAGGCATTTAAAAATGGGAATATACATACAGGGCTTACTAATGAGTACACTTGTCATTGGCCCCCAAAGGCAAGTGAATCCCTTCAGGTCCCTTATCTACACCATGTGAGGAATACCTGTTCAGGCCACAGCCGGGTGAACAGAATCCATTGGCTGAAGTGATGCCAGCGAAGATAGCTCCCCAAGGGATGTGGCTGGAAACCCATGATGCCTACTGGGGGACATTGGAAATGGAAGTTGGAAATTTGGCACTCAGAGTGGAGTCTTAAGCTGAGAGGGAGGACAGGGTGAGTCTTAAGAGGCATGAACTGTGGGGGTGTGGGAAAGAGCTGCTGACAGTGAGATTTTGCTGGTACTACTTGCCCAGTGTTGATTTGGCAGACCCCCAGAATGATCACATCCAACTGCACATTTCCAAGGATGGTCTGACGCATCCACGAGGTCTTGACGGCTGACAGGGGCAAATCACATGCTCTCATGTGCTCTCTCTACTGTCTCAACTCACAGCGGGGCGGCGGTATGGACTTCACCCGTAAGTAGTCTACGGGGTTCAAGCCCATAGAGTCCCTTCCGTCACAGAGGTTCAGAGATGTGCCGAGTTAAAAAGAGGTCAAATATCCCTTACGTACTGGAAGCCGTGACTCTCAAGATTCCAATTGGCAGGGTTTGATTTATTTCTCCAAAAGTCAGGAATCACAAATATGAAGTGCAAAAAAGGTAGAAAAGGCTAGAGAATACGAAAATGTCAAAAAGGCTGGCAGAAAGAGAGAGAGAGAGAGAGAGGAGGAGAGAGAGAGAGAGAGAGAGAGAGAGAGAAGAGAGAGAGAAACACACACACACAGAGAGATATGCTTGATCCTCCTAAGGGAGTTTTTTTTTTACCATAGATGTTGTGGAGGCTATAATGCAGCTTTAGAACAGAGATCAGGATGCTGGTGAGGCTCCTACTAGGTCTAATTGTGAGTGCCTCACACAGTGCCACCGAATGCATATACTATCTCCTTAATTTCTGCATGCTGCCCTCTCATGGCCGAACAAACTCTGCTACCCCAGAGAAAGAAAACCATGGTAACAGCAGTATATGATTATCAGTCCTTCTGGGCACAGAGCCAGTGGAGAGATAAAGGAATAGGATTTATCTTGTGGACAAACAAAAATAAAACAATCCTCCACTTTTTCCAAGGCAGCATCTTACTGTTTGTTTGCCATATGAAGGAACCACGTTGCCCACATAGCCACCTTATTGCTGAAAGGTGAGATAAATTTGGCCACAGTCCTGACCTGGAAGCTAAATTATAACCTTAGTGGCCAGCTGACAGTTTTGTAGCCCAAAGGCTTAAAAATGGACAGTTAACGATCCACCAACCAGGCATACTTAGCAGGGCTGTTCACCCTGCTGGCCCTGACTCCCCCAATGGAGATTTTAAATGATAATGAGAGGCTCTCAGCCTGGATGAGATAGGCAGGAACTGGAAGAAAGAGATCACAAATGGGACAAAAGGTGTTAAACTCCGTCAATATCATATATTCCCTGTATCGATATATTTCCAGATATATTATATTTAATTGGTACCTTAAGTATTGAAATAATTACTGATAATAACAATACTCAATCAATTCATTCAACAAATATTTCTTGACAATTCTGTGTGCCAGCCACACAACAATGATCAAAAGGTATAAATATTCCTGCCCTCATTGACAAGAACTTCCCTGTAGCTCAGTTGGTAAAGAATCTGCCTGCAATGCAGGAGACCTGTTCAACCCTGGGTTGGGAGCTTATATTATAATTAATATTATTGAATTTCTCAGGTCCTGGTACTGTATAATTCCTTGTCAATAATCTGTGAGTAGGTACTCTTAGCTAGTCTTTCAGCCTAAAGAAGTTATAATTCAAATAAACTTCACAAAACAATTTGCCTAAGATAAAACACACTACCGCATGGGTAGCCTTTCCCTTCTCAGGGATCTTCCTGACCCAGGAATTGAACCAGGTCTCCTGCATTGCAGGCAGATTCTTTACCAACTGAGCTACGAGGGAAACCCATATTATTGCAAAAATGTCTTCAAACCCAAAGCAGAGCTTCACTAAAATCATGCTCTTAAATACTTGCTACTAATGTTACAATTATATTCAAATAAGCTAAAACTATTGCTGAATATATGGTCATAGAATAACACACATGACTAGCTGAGTAATTTAGTTTTATTTAATACATTATAAAAGTATTTAATATAAATATTTATTTAATAAATTGTTCCCCATTCTCAGATTCAATCATTACACATAGAATATTAAAATTGTAGAACTCAATTTGTATTGCCTATGTTACATTCTTCAGTACTTTGGAAATTTACATGTGGCAATGTAATGACAGTGTATCACAACATAGATAATTTTTCAAGTAAACTTGGAAAGAGAAACAGATATTTACTAAAGTTTGGTAAATGAGAGAGAATATTTCTCATAGCACACAGTTAAACCTTGCTAAAAACCAAAAAACCCTCTTGTTTCCCAAATTCACCTAACTACTGGTTGATTTATCACCCCCAGTATCAGTGTCTTCTCTCTCACAAGGTTCCCCCAGCCCTCTCCCAGCCCACTCTACATCCTCAGAATTTCCCTAATTCTTTTACAAAGCCTCTAGGCCAAATTTGGTTTTTGCCAGCTACCTAATTAATAATAGTGACTCATGCAAGCAGAGATTTCAGCAAAGCAGATAATGCTGGCAGCCTACTCTCTTTGTATCTCTGGATAGTTTCATCTAACACATTTACATTTTTACAAATAGTTTTACAGTTTTGAAAATTTTATCTTTTGTAGTTTTTAATAGCTTGAAAATTATATCTCCTCGTATTTTAAAATAATTTTTATTTCAATGGAAATTCAAACAGTGAAAAATGTAAAAAAAAAGGAATCTTCCTATTAATTGCATCCAGCTCAAGAAATTAACACAGAAATAAATTCAGAAATATATTGTGACCATGTTTCCATATGATTAAAATACTACCAGACCACACAAAGTGTTTTTACTGACTAACTCAATATATATTCATTGATTCATTAAAATATATTTTTAAACATATTTTAAAAATACTATTTAAGACCACTCTTTATGTGCTCTAACATGTAATGGTGTTTTTGACAAATTAATAGAGAAATAATAGATTTTTAAAAGAAAATTTCAGCCATATAACTTTATATTAGATCATAATTGTGATTTAAGTACATTACTTTAGATTTTTATGCAGCCGCTGCTCCTGTGGCTAAGTAAACTTCAGTCGTGTCTGACCCTCTTTGCAACCCTATGGGACTGTAGGCCCCCCCCCTATCCTCCAGTCCCTCTGTCCATTGCATTCTCCAGCAAAAATACTGAGTGGTTGCCACTTTCTCACTCCAGGATCTTGCCCACCCAGGGCTGTAACTTTGTCACCTGTGGCTCCTGCACGCAGCACATATTCTTACCACTGAGCCACGTGGAGACTTCTTAGAGTTTATAGAACTATTCGAAATGAAAATATTACAAGATAGAGTTATGGGAAAAAACCATTGAATACATTTTTTAAAACGTGTTTACATAATTACGAACCAAAATATTTATTTTTGTTTACAGATTAATTTTTCATTTAAAACATAAAACGATTCTCTGAAATATGTACCTTTGAAATGAAAGTCATCTTTGAAAACATTGTCATTTGTTGAGCATTATTGCCTTGGGGAAAACATAAATGTTTTGAGTTTCATTTCTAGCAGCAAATTATGCTCAGAGACTGAATTGTCTTTGACAATTGATTAACACAGATTCACTGTGGGAGATAGAGTAATTTCACAATCTGATAGCAAACAGGAATAAGTCTCTTAAAAAAGCCATAAAGAAATAAAAGTTTTCAAGATTTATACTAGAGTAAATGACACTATGGTTTTCCGGACACCCCGAGGGAGATGAATAAAGTCCAAATTATAGTTGAGCTGCAACCTTTCCTTCTACAGCAGTCCTCCAGGGAGCGGGCATAGTCAAACCACAAGCAATGCTCAGCTACCAGGTGCAAAATGTGGCTAGACCCAACGTGTAGGGATGGTATGAACGCTATCTGGAAGGACAGGCACGTTGCCCTAGGAAAGGAAGACACTATACTGGCAGCCAAAGAAATCTCCTTAGCCACACAGCAGGCAGCAAAAATTCGTTTAGTCAGTGCAGGAGCTTATCCCTCACCCTACCCCAATCCTACCCACCCCTCAATTTTAATACGAAGACAGTCTTCAGGACTTATTTAGATTCCGCAAAGAGCTGCCTTGCCCCAACCAAACACTCTGTAGATACTGTTCACAGCTCTTGGTATTTAACAAGCTTAAAATGCTCTCCAGTCATATCGCTCCTCCTTGTGTTCTTACGGATAAGCAAACCCAGCAGTGCCAGTCAATAGCGTAATTAATGTTATGCTTGAGAATCCATTGACAGAAAGAGCCTGGAGTTTAACAGTCCATTGGGTCGCATAAAGTTTTTGACATGACCTGAGTTACTAACACTACTTCTATGACAGCCGCAGAGACCAACGATAACATCCTGACACATGCTTCCTCAATGTGAACAACTTCACTCTCAGAGCAAAACAGATTGCTTCATTATCGTAGATCACAACAAGTGGGTTTGAAATCAGTACCTAACGAATACACAACAAGTAATTCTCAAAAGCTCACAAAAAATACCACATCTTATGATGAAGTGAAAGTGTTAGTCAGCTCAGTCATGTCTGACTCTTTGCGACCCTCATGGACTGTAGCCTCGCCAGGCTCCTCTGTCCATGGAATTTCTCCAGGCAAGAATGCTGGAGTGGGTTGCCATCTCTTCTCCAGGGATCTTTCCGACCCAGGGATGGAACCTGGTCTCCTGCACTGCAGGCAGATTCTTTACTGTCTGAGTCACCAGGAAAGCCCCTATAATAAATAGCCAAACAACAGTTTTCTGTCAAAATAGTTCCTATTATTCACTTTCTTCTTCTGCTTTTGTCTAGTGGAGATTCATTGCCTGATTGCAGAAACACTAAAATAATGCAGCTTGGTATAGTGGTCAAAATCATTACATTTGTTTCATAAAAATTTTTTAATTTTTTTCTTTTCAATATGTTTTTCATGTCAGGTGAACATTTAATACATTTTCTTTGCTTGATTGTTCCTAATACCCATAAGTGGCTGTCTGTAGATTGCCAGATAAAAAGAATTTTAGAACTGGACAAGAGCTTGGGGAGCATCCATTATTTTATATCTGCAACATTATTCCTCATATCTAATATTATGTATAAAACTGTTATTTGATTTTGTCTATTTATTTTAATTGAACTGTCATTTGAGAGAAAGTTTTGGAAATTTTCTACTTAATCAAAAATAACTATAAGAAATATATATGGAACTGAATAAAACACTTCAGGACAATGGTTATAAAAATTTATTACAGTAATAAATTTAACAAGTTTTTTTCTGATTTCAATTTAATCAAATTTTGCTAAAACAAAATATATAAACTCTTTTTATAAAGTACATTATGTTTTAGAATATGCACATAAAATAAAGATAGTACTGAAAAAAGACCTTGAAATCATTTAGTTGAAGAGTTTTCAAACTTTTCTTTCCTATCTCAATGTTTTTGGCAGTGATTCTCAAAAACTGCCACACTGCTCCACAGTGCTAATCATAGGGAAATGCATGTCAAAACCATGATGAGATATCAACTCACATTTGTTAGAACGGTTATTGTCAAAAGACAAGAAATAATTTCTGGCAACAATGTGGAATAAAAGAAAGTCCCACCCATCAACAGAAAATTGGATTAAATATTTACTGAGCCTGGCTCCATTCATCACAGCAAGACTCAGATTCCACCACAGTCAGTCCCTCCCATCAGGAAGCTTCCAAAAGTTTTTTATCCTTATCCATCAGAGGGCAAACAGAGTGAAAACCACAATCACAGAAACATAACCAAACTGATCACATGGATCATAGCCTTGTCTACTCAAAGAAACTATGAACCATGCCATGTAGGGCCACCCAAGATGGATGGGTCATGGTGGAGAGTTCTGACAAAACATGGTCCACTGGAGAAGGGAATGACAATCCACTTCGGTATTCTTGCCTCTCATGAACCATATGAAAAGGCAAAAAGATATGACACTGAAAGACGAACTTCCCAGATCGGTAGGTACCCAATATGCTACTGGAGAAGAGTGAAGAAATAGCTCCAGAAAGTATGAAGAGGCTGAGACAAAGCAAAAACAATGTCCAGGTGTGGATGTGACTTGTGATGAAAGTAATTTTGATGCTGTGAAGAACAATATTGCATAGGAACCTGGAGTGTTAGGTCCATGAATAAAGGTAAATTGGGAGTAGTCAAGCTGGAGATGGCAAGAAAGTCAAGCTTGAGATGGCAAGAGAGAATATCGACATATAAGGAATCAGTGAACTAAAATGTATTGAAATGGGTGAATTTAATTCACATGACCATTATATCAACTGCTGTGTGCAAGAATCCCTTAGGAGAAATGGAGTAACCCTTATAGTCAACAAAAGAGTCCTAAATGCAATACTTGGGCGCAGGCTCAAAAAAGACTGAATGATCTCTGTTCATTTCCAATGCAAACAATTCAATATAACAGTATTCCAAGTCTATGCCCCAAACACTAAGGTTGAAGAAGCTGAAGTTGACCAGTTCTATGAAGACCTACAAGACTCTCTAGAACCAACACCAAAAATAGATGGCCTTTTCATCATAGGGGACTGGAATGCAAGAGTAGGATATCTAGTGATACCTGGAGTAACAGACAAGAATGGCCTTGAGTACACAGTGAAGCAGGGCAAAGGCTAGAAAAGTTGGCCAAGAGAACACACTGGTCATAGCAAACACCTTCTTCCAACAATACAAGAGAAGACTCTACACATGGACATCACCAGATGGTCAATACCAAAATCAGATTGATTTATTCCTTGTAGCAGAAGATGGAGAAGCTCTATACAGTCACATAAACAAGACCAGCAGCTGACTGTGGCTCAGATCATGAACTCCTTATTGCAAATTTCAGACTTCAATTGAAGAAAGTAGGGAAAACCACTAGACCATTCAGGTATGACCTAAATCAAATCCCTTACAACTACATTGTACAAATTCCACTTACACTTACACAAATACACTTACACTTACAGATTCCACTGTACAAATACAGTGGAAGTGACAAATAGATTCGAGGGATTAGATCTGATAGACAGAGTGCCTGAGAACTATGGATGGAAGTTTGTAACACTGTAAAGGAGGCTGTGATCAAAAACATCCCCAAGAAAAAGAAATGCAAAAAGCAGAATGGTTGTCTGAGGAGGCCTTACAAATAGCTGAGAAAAGAAGAGAAGAGAAAGGCAAAGGAGAAAAAGAAAATTATATCCATCTGAATGCACAGTTCCAACTAATAGCAAGGAGAGATAAGACAGTCTTCCTAGGTGATCATGCAAGAAAATAGAGGAAAACAATACAATTGAAAAGACTAGAGATCTTTTCAAGAAAATTAGATACACCAAGTAAATATTTCATGCAAAGATGGGCAGAATAGAGGACATAAACGGTATGGACCTAACAAAAGCAGAAGATATTAAGAAGAGGTGGCAAGAATACACCAAAAGAACTATACAAAAAAGATCTTCATGACCCAGATAACCACGATGGTGTGATCACTCACCTGGAACCAGACATCTTGGAGTCTGAAGTCAAGTTGGCCTTAGGAAGCATCACTATGAGCAAAGCTAGTGGAGGCAATGGAAATTCAGCTGAATTATTTCAAATCTTAAAACATGATGCTGTGAAAGTATTGCATTCAATATACCAGCAAATTTGGAAAACTCAGCAGTGGCCACAAGACTGAAAAAGATCAGTTTTTATTCCAATCCCAAAGAAAGGCAATGCCAAAGAATGTCCAAACTACCACACGCTTGAACACACTGGCAAGGTAGTGCTGAAAATTTTCCAAGCTAGGCTTCAACAGTACCTGAACCATGAACTTCCAGATGTTCAAGCTAGATTTACAAAAAGCAGAAGAATCAGAAATCAAATTGCCAACATCTGTTGGATCATAGAAAATGCAAGATAATTCCAGAAAAAACATCTACTTCTGCTTCATTGACTATGCTAAAAATTTTGACTGAGTGGATCACAACAAACTGTATACAATTCTTAAAGAGATGGGAATACGAGACCACCGTACCTCCCTCCTGAGAAATCTGTGTGCAGATCAAGAAGCAACAGTTAGAAAAAGGGACTGGTCCCAAATTGGGAATGTAGTACGTCAAGGCTGTATATATACCCTGCTTATTTAACTTCTAGTGATTCCCTGATAGCTCAGTTGGTAATGAACCCGCCTGCAATGCAGGAGATTCCAGTTCAATTCTTGCTTTAGGAAGATCCGCTGGAGAAGGGATAGGCTACCCACTCCAGTATTCTTGGGTTACCCTTGTGGTTCACCTGGTAAAGAATCTGCCTGCAATGTGGGAGACTTTGGTTCAATCCCTGTGTTGGGAAGATCTCCTGAAGAAGGGAATGGCTACCCACTCCAGTGGATTCATGGGGTTGCAAAGAGTTGAACATGACTGAGCCACTTTCACCGTCACTTATTTAACTTCTATGCACAGTACATCATGTGAAATGCAGGGCTGGATAAAGCATAAGTTGAGTCAAGATTCCCGAGAGAAATATCAATAACCTCAGACATGCAGATGGCACCACCTTTATTGCAGAAAGTGACGAGGAACTAAAGAGACTCTTGATGAAAGTGAAACAGGAAAGCGAAAAAGCTGGCTTAAAACTCACCATCCAAAATACTAAGATTGTGGCATCCAATCCCATCACTTCATGACAACTAGATGGTGAAACAATGGAAACGGTGAGAGACTTGATTTTCTTGGGCTCCAAAATCACTGCAGATTGTGACTCCAGCCATGAAATTAAAAAAAAAATGCTCCTTGGTAAAAAAGGTATGACCAACCTAGACAGCATATTAAAAAGCAGAGACATTACTTTGCCAAAAACTGTCTAGTCAAAGCTATGGTTTGTCCACTAGTCATGTATGGACGTGAGAGTTGGACTAGAAAGAAAGCTGAGCGCCTAAGGATTGATGCTTTTGAACTCTTGTGTTTGAGAAGACTTTTGACAGTCCCTTGGACAGCAAGGAGATCAAACCAGTTAATACTAAAAGGAATCAGCCCTGAATATTCATTGGAAAGACTGATGCTGAAGCTGAACTCCAATACTTTGGCCACTCAGTAAAGAACTGAGTCATTGGAAAAGATCTTGATGCTGGGAAAGATTGAAGGCAGGAAGAGAAGGGGACAACAGAGGGTGAGATGGTTGGATGACATCACCAATTCAATGGACATGAGTTTGAGCAAGCTCTTGGAATTAGTGATGGACAGAGTAGCTTGACGTGCCTTAGTCCATGGGGTTGCGAAGAGTTGGACATGACTGAGGGACTAAGACAATAGAGAAACAAATGGAAAAATGGTGTTACCTAGAGACTTTGTGGTTTTTTCAGTTCTTTTAAACACTAGCTATCAAGTCTCTAAATTGAATTTCCATTGTTTAAAAAAGCTATTGTGCAATAAAATTCATATTTTAGGGCAACACAAGAAAGATGGTTGGATGGCATCCCGACTCAATGGACATGAATTTGATCAAGCTCTGGAAGTTGGTGATGGACAGGGAAGCCTGACATGCTGTGGTCCATGGGTTCAGAAAGAGTCCAACATGATTGAGCGAATGAACTGAACTGTACACTTTTGGTGGGAATGTGAATGGTACTGCCATTATGAACCACAATATGGAGTTTTCTCAAAAACTGAAAACTAGAACTCCCATATGATCCAGCAATCTTACTTCCAAGTATGTATCCAAAGGAGATGCAACTACTATTCTGAATAAATATCTGCACCCCCATGTTCATTGCAACATTATTTACAATAGTCAAGACATGGAAACAACTTGTGCCCATTGATGGACACTTATTATAAAGTGTACACACACACAGAGGAATACTATTTAGCTCATGAAAATAAGCAAATTCTGTCATTTGCAACAATATGTATTGACCTTGTGGGCATTATGCTAAGTAAAATAAATCACACAGAGAAAAACAAATACTTTTGATATCACTTATACGAGGAATCTAAAGAAAGAAAAACAAGTCGTAAGAACAGAACAGATTGGTAGTTGCCAGAGACAAGGAGTGGAGTGAGGATGAAATGAGTAAAGGTGGTTGAAATGTACAAACTTTCCGTTATAAGATTAATGATTCTGGGGATATAATGTCCAGCATGGTGACTACAATTAAAAATACTGTTTTGTAAAGCTCTCATCACAAGGTAAAAATATTTCTAACTATGTGACATGATGAATATTAACTATATTTACTGTGGTAATCTTTTCACAATATGTACATACATCAAATCCTTATAAAGTGCACCTTAAACTAATACAATATTATATGTTAATTGCATGTCTAGAAAAATGGGAAAAATGACAAACAAATTAACAGATAAGGTCGTAATAGACTGCCAAAAATTTAGACTAAAATGCAACAGCCTAGTAAAGATGAAACTGATTTCGCCTAAAAGTCTGACAAACTCCCTGTCTGCTTGTTCAGGCAAGTAACACTCACTGATGGCCCAAATGCTAAATCTGTATTTCTCTATCTCTCTTCCCCATGTCATCTTTTCTCTGTGATGTAAACTGCCCAAACAATTGGATTTTAAGAGATACTTAGCCAACTTATAATTTAAAGTATATACATTAAAATAGCTAATGAACCCCATATTTTTGGTAAGAAAGTATCAGAAGCCATGATTCTGAGGGGGAATACCATTTGGATATGTATTTTGAAAAACTTCAAGGTACTTCTGATACATCCCCTGAAGTTTTATATCCAGTTTCCACATAAGAATCAAAGATTTAGTTTAATTTCCTTAATTTTTCAAACTAGAAACAGAGGTTCAGAAAGATGAAATTATTTACTCAAACAGCTGTTTTTGAAAATCAGAGAGTTGATCCCTTTTCAATATACCATATTGAAACTCCCTATTCAGACATTTATGACTCACAAAAGCCATTTCCTATCCTCCCCAATCCTGCATATTCTTTAGTAACATCACCATGGTTTTGGTCAGATTCTGATAAATCACGTATATTAGAAGAGGATGCACTGTCTCCCCAGACCAGGAGACTAATCTTTATCAGCCTAAGTCACTTACTGTTATTTGATTCCCTTTAATCATTAATTGGCAAAGTCACAGTCAATGACCCACATGCAAAATTGTACACAGGTAGCTTTTGGGAAAGTTGTTCTCACTCTTAACAAGGATCATAAGGAAGTTTGAGGATATATTAATATCTGAAGTTGCAACAGCCATTCTGTATTTCAAATACAACAAGCCTAAAGACAAAAGCCAATATGGTAAAAAAAAAAAAAATGAAGATCATAAAAATATTGAAGAATACAGATTTTTTTTTGCTGACATTGTAGAGTCACTGAACTAACCAATCTTGAAACCACCATATTTCCAGATTTCTTGTTTAGTGAATTAGTAAATCTCTGTATGATTTACACATTGTTTGACATAAGTCTTCTGTACTTTACTATTTAAGGCATCTTGAATTGAGTTTTCTAGTACTTGGAGTCAAAATAGTTTTGAATACACAAGCTCCAATACCTTGGCCACCTGATGTGAAGAATTGACTCATTGGAAAAGACCCTTATGCTGGGAAAGATTGAGGACAGGAGGAGAAGGGGGCGACAGAGAATGATGTGGTTTGATGGCATCACCAACACAGTGGACGTGAGTTCGAGTAAATGCCAGGAAAACGTGAAGGACAGGTAAGTGTGGCATGCTGCCATTCATGGGGTCAAAAAGAGTTGGACACGACTGAGCAACTGAACAACAACAAATTAGAGGGTTAGAATGTTTATTTGTACTTTAAAAAAGAAAAGAAAATAATTCTGCAATGCGATACGGTGGAGTGAGAGGAAAGTTAATATTAGAAACTAATTAATAAAGACTTTGTAATTTAATATGTGTTCTTTTTGAAAAAATATGAGAACTCCAAGAAACAGCCCCTTTAATATAATTTTAATGCTAACAGCAAGGAATATCAATGAGATCTGCAAAAGTTATACTTTTAGGTTTAGTCAGCAGTGCTGCTTATCATTATTAAATAAAGTAAAATGGATCTCTATAAAATTGTAATTTTATGCTTATTGGCATTTTGAAAGTTTAAAATTTATCTTCATTACCTTGTATTGCTATATACATCCTTATGCTCACATCTGGCTAAAATAGCCTTGAAATTTGCATGATACTTCTGTCTTTTGTCTTGTTAGTTCTATGTTTGTATAGATATGCAAATATATAATTTGAGATCTGTGAAATTCTTTGCTTCTTCTGTTCTTCCAAGTTGCATTTGAATTATCCAAGACCATAGGGAAAACATCTGAGAAAGATCATAGAACTTTTTCAAATCCTTGAGCTACAGGGAATCTCATGATTCATATGTGCCAACATAATATCCAGAGCTTCCAAATTTTCTCTCTTGTAAATATGAACGCTTCTAAATTATAAGACATTGTGTAGAAGTGGCTACAAAATGTGAGCACATCTACCCTGGAGTATAGACTCTACATTGATAGTGTGAACGAAATGTGCCAGAAAGAGCCTCCAACCACCCTAATATCTCTCTATTTGCTGCCATAGGATCTAAAACATCTCTGTTACAATAGTTATTGCTCATAACTATTCCCTTTCTTAAAGCCAAAAATTATAAATTAACAATATAGACGTTAGTTGATCAGTAGCTAAAATAAAGAATAAATGAGAGAAAAATAATATGTGTATCTATCTATCTATATATGCACACACATTTATATTATATATATATATATATATATATATAATATATATATAACTGAATCACTTCACTATACACTAGAAACTAACACATCATTGTAAATCAACTACATTTCAATTTTAAAAAAGCAAAATAATAAATTAGAGTGGGAATCTTGGAGAAAGTGTATTTAGGGAAGGATATCAAGGCCATACTAAGTTAGAAGTATCATAGAGTATCAAAGAGAAGTTCACCTACTCTTTACTCAAAGCTACAAGAAAAGTCCCCTGACCCCGGAAATAAAAAAGTCACTACAGAAGAGTATTATTTCTATGATAAAAAGGCATTTCCCAGCCACATTTCATTGGCCCTCAGATAAGAGGTTCTCAAACTTTAATATACATAAGAATAAACTATTAAGTTTAATTTAAAAGCTGATTAACTCCTACCACCCACAGATAATCATGTTTCAAGGTTATGGTAGAACATAAAATTCCAGTTGCACATGGGTGATCTGGGATATTCCTAAGAATCTGTTATTAAGGAGTTTCAAGGGGTATTATCAGTAAGATGGCAGATTAGGGAGCTCTGGACTCTCCTTCCTCTCATGGACAAACAATTCAACTACACACAGAACAATTTCCTTTGTGAGAAATTCAGAAACTAGTTGGGAGATATCGACACTGCAAGTAAACATAAAACAAGCCACATCAAAGTTTGAAGGAAAATTTAAGACATGCTTTCATAATCCCTACATCTAGTACAGCACCATATACATAACCAGGAGGAAATGTATAGCTCCCAGCTTTTCTCTGAAGAAGAAAATTAAGAAATGTATCATACATCTAACACTTGATTTTTCTGGGCACAGTCTGAACCATCGTTTTTGTCTCAACTGACGGGGTCCTGATAGCACCAGGCACACTCTAGACACTCGTAGGTCTCTGAGAACAAAGAGTTTCAACTAACATAGAGCACTTACCAAAGCCCAACCCCATGGCTCAATTTAAAGCAAACAAGCAAAAATTCTAGCTCCCAGGTTATCCTTGAGGAGGGAAGAAAAGTACTGTGTCTTATATTCTGATTTTCTGGGGCTTCCCAAGGCATTGGCTTCTCTCTGTTCTGTATCAAATACTGACAGAACCTGGCGGGTGCCAAGAAAAAAAAACAGTGGTTTGAGCTTGCATGAAGTTTTGAGAAGTCACCAGAAAATGTGGCTAGGCTTATTGGTGAGGGTCTTCTCCTGTATGAGAGCTGTCAGTGGGACATGGGAGAGGTGGCTGTTGTTTCTAAGTTACACATACCAACACAAAGAGTCAAGGAAAAAAAAAGTGAAACAGGAAAATATATCCCAAAGTATTAAACAAAATAAATCCCCAGAGAACAAACACAGTAAAACAGAGATATATAATTCATCTGTTAGGTAATTCAAAATAACTGTCATAAAGATGCTCAATACAGTCTGAAGAACAATATATGAATGGGCAAATTAGACTTTAAAGAAAATTAAAATACAAAAATATAAGAAATTATGGAGCTGAAGAATACAATAATTGAACTGAAAAATTCACTAAAGGGATTCAAGAGCAGAGTACATATAACAGATGGAAAGTTTAACATATTCAGAGACAAACCATTGGAAATTATCTAGTCTGAGAAGGAAAAAGCAAAAGAATAAAGTGAAGAAAGTTTAAGGTGCTTAGGGGTCACCATCAGGCAGACCAATAAACATATCATGAAAGTCTTAGAAAAAGAAAGGAGAGAGAAAGGGTCAGAAAGTGTATTCAAAGGAATAACAAAAAATGAATACTTCCCCAAAAGATAGATTCAAATAACTTTACAGTGAAATATATTATAATCAAATTGTCAAAGACAAAGATAACATTTTGAAAGGAGGAAGAAAAGGGTAAATTGTCCTATACCAGGATACCCCCATGTATTTATCAGTGGTTATCCCAGTAGAAACATTGCAGAACAAAACAGGTAGGATGATGTATTCAAAGCGTTGGAAGAGGAAAAACTGCATCAAGAATACTATGCCTAGCAGAACTCTTTTTTAAAAACAAAAGGGGAGAAAAAGGGTGCCTTAGACAAAGGAAAGCTCAGGGATTACATTACCATCAGACTTCCCTTACAAAAACTCTAAAGGTATAATACTACAATGGTGGTAGGTAAATAACTTTTAGTTCTAGTACAAAAGTTTAAAACCAAAGTATTGAAAATATCTATGACTATAAGAATAAAATTGATGCTTTTAAACTGTGGTGTTGGAGAAGACTCTTGAGTGTCCCTTGGACTGCAAGGAGATCCAACCAGTCCATCCTAAAGGAGATCAGTCCTGGGTGTTCATTGGAAGGACTGATGTTGAAGCTGAAACTCCAATACTTTGGCCACCTCATGCGAAGAGTTGACTCATCGGAAAAGACCCTAATACTGGGAAGGATTGGGGGCAGGAGGAGAAGGGGATGACAGAGGATGAGATGGTTGAATGGCATCACTGACTTGATGGACATGGGTTTGGGTAAACTCCGGGAGTTGGTGATGGACAGGGAGGCCTGGTGTGCTGCAATTCATGGGGTCACAAAGAATCAGACACGACTGAGTGACTGAACTGATAAGAATATAGGGTTTTCCAAGTAGCGATAGTGGTAAAGAATCAACCTGGAATGCAGGAAACTCTAGAAACGTGGGTTTGATCCCTGGGTCTGGAAGATACCCTGGAGTAGGAAGTGGCAAACCACTCCAGCATTTTTGCTTGGGAAATTCCATGGACTGAGGAACCTGGACAGCTACAGTCCATGGGATCTCCAAGAGTCAGACACGACTGACTGACTTAATGACATTCAGGAATGAAGATTGCTGGGAGAAATATCAGTAACCTCAGATATGCAGATGACACCACCCTTATGGCAGAAAGTGAAGAAGAACTAAAGAGCCTCTTGATGAAAGTGAAAGTGGAGAGTGAAAAAATTGGCTTAAAGCTGAACATTCAGAAAACTAAGATCATGGCATCTGGTCCCATCACTTCATGGCAAATAGATGGGAAACTGTGGAAACAGTGGCTGACTTTATTTTTCTGGGCTCAAAAATCACTGCAGATGGTGATTGCAGCCATGAAATTAAAAGACGCTTGCCAGAGTCCTGCTCCAGCTGGTCAGGGTTCCCTTAGGATGGACGGCGTCGGCGATACGAATGAGAAGACACAGCAAGTCATGGTGTTTCCAAGTGTCTTCTGACTTTATTGTTTTTAAGACAGTTTTTATATTTTTTGTGGCACATAGAAACAAATGTAAAGTATCGAGTCATACCAATTCAGCTTAGTGGGCATACCAATTTAGCTTAATGGGCATATGAATTCAGCTTAATGGGCCTATGGATTCAGCTTAATGGGCCTATCAATTCAGCTTAATAGGCCAACAGTTTTTGACCTTCATCGAAACTGTTTGCCTGTTTTTAGTTACAAAAAGCCTCATTTTGTTTACATCATCTTCCGGCCTGGGGGCCTGCTAACATCTTGTGACTCTCCATTGATAAGGGTTGATCAGTCAGAACACTTTTGTATCAGGCACAGCAGGAAAGAATTTATCAATAGAAAGTTTCAAGGTAAAACCTGTTTTGGGTAATTTACTTTATGCCTTGAGCTTAACAGAAAAGAATGTGGTCCCATAAGGTCATAGAACAGCAAGCTGAAGGTCAGCTCTAAGTAAGAATCAGTTAATTCAACAATTGTCTTATTATTTGTATTAAAGCTAAACTTCTATTTATATAAATTTTTAACTATTATGCTTTCATTATATAGGCTAAATACGTTAAGAGTAAAAACATAGTGAGTAAATATAGACTAAGTAACAGTTTCATAAAGCAATATTTCTTATATTTCCTAACAAGCCTTTTTTCCTGCAAAAGGTTTTGTGCCCATAAGGGTTTTCTTTGCGGAGGCTCTCAATGCTGTTTTATTACTAGGGAGCAGTTATGCACATTAGCTCCAAAGGCACAGGTACATTTATTAAACAAACCAATATGTTAGCAAAAGGAATTTAGATCAGCATACTCTATATCCCAGATAATTTTATTTAGGGTGCTACCATTCAGGGGCCTTGTTGATTTGAGATTTCAGATTGATCTATTTTAGAAGAGAATCAGGAAAAGCCTTTTTTCTAAATCACAGAAAATAAGAAGAGGTTTATTGTAGCAAACATCAGAAAGACAGATATTATCTTTAAGGTGAGTGCTGGGGCAGCCTTCCGAGAATCCCTGAGGGCTGAGAAGCCGTGCTCAATCAGCCCTTTACCTCATGACTCTGTCATGGGTGGGATCTCGTGAGCTGGCTCCCGGCAGACGCTTACTCCTTGGAAGGAAAGTTATGACCAACCTAGACAGCATATTAAAAAAAAACAGAGACATTACTTTGCCAACAAAGGTCCATCTAGTCAAGGCTATGGTTTTTCCAGTAGTCATGTACAGATGTTAGAGTTGGACTATAAAGAAAGCTGAGCACCGAATAATTGATGCTTTTGAACCGTGGTATTGGAGAAGACTCTTGAGAGTCCCTTGGACTGGAAGGAGATCCAACCAGTCCATCCTAAAGGAGATCAGTCTTGGGTGTTCATTGGAAGAACTGATGTTGAAGCTGAAACTCTAGACTTTGGCCATATGATGTGAAGTGCTGACTCATTTGAAAAGACCCTGGTGCTGGGAAAGATTGAGTGCAGGAAGAGAAGGGGATGACAGAGGATGAAATGGTTAGATGGCATCACTGACTCAATGGACATGGGTTTGGGTGGACTCCAGGAGTTGGTGATGGACAGGGAGGCCTGATGTGCTGCGGTTCATGTGGTCGCAAAGAGTCGGCCACGACTGAGTGACTGAACTGAACTGAACTGAATGACATTCAGGACAAAAAGAAGTAAATTGTGACATCATTAACATAAGCATTGGAGGCGGAAAAGTAAATATGTAAAGATTTTATATGTGAATGTAGTTAAATTGTATCAGATTAAAATATTGAGTTGGCTGAAAAGCTGATTTGGTTTTTTTCAATAAGATGTTTCTAGTAGTGCTTATTTGTTTTTAATTTCATTCAAAACAATTTTGCTGGATTGATTGTGTTAGCTGTCATATCATCATCTCATATCATACCATGTGCTCAGTCATGTCTGACTCTCTTGAACCATTTGACTGTAGCCCACCAGGGTCCTTTGTCCGTGAAATTTTCCAGTCAAGAATACTGAAGTGGGTTGCAATTTCCTTCTCCAAGAGATCTTCCCGATCCAGGGATAGAACACTTGAATCTTCTGTCTCCTGCATTGCAGATGGATTCTTTAACAACTGAGCCATTGGGAAATCAGTGTACATTTACAAAAAATCAAAATTGGTGAATTTTTGTATAGCATTTCTAACATTGAAAATAGAAGAAAAAAGCAAAGTTTTCAGGATATTATGCTTTATTATCTCAAGAAAGGTAAAAGCATAAGTGAAACACCAAAAAAAAAAAAAAAAGCCAGGGGGGATTTGTGCATTGTATGGAGAAGGTGCTGTGACTGATTGAATGTGTCAAAAGTGATTTGTGAAATTTTGTGCAGGGGATTTCTCATTGGATGTTGCTCCACGGCATGGTATATCAGTTACAGTTGATAGTGATAAAATTGAGACATTAATTGAGACCAACAAATGATATACCACCTGGGAGATAGCCAACATATTCAAAATATCCAAATCCAGCATTGAAAATCATTTGAACCAGCTTGGTTATGTTAATCACTTGATGATCGTGTTCCACATAAGTTAAGTGAAAAAAAGCCTTCTTGTCCATATTTCTGCATGTGATTCTCTACATAAGGGTAATAAAAATATTCTATCTTTAAACAAATTTTGATAGGCCATGAAAAGAGGATACTGTACAATAACACAGAATGGAAAAAGATCATGGAGCAAGTAAAATGAACCACCATTGAACACACCAATGTCCAGTCTTCATCCAAAGAAGGTGATGTTGCATATATGGTGGGATTGGATTGGAGTCCACTATTATGAGCTCCTACTTAAAAACCAAATGATTCATTCCAACAAGTACTGCTTCCTATCAGCCTACTGAAGGCAGCACTGAATGAAAAGTGTTGTTAATTAGTCAACAAAAAATGCTTAATCTTCCATCAGGATAATGTAAGACAGCATATTTCTTTGATAATCAGGCAAAAACTGTTACAGCTTATCTGGGAAGTTCTGATTCATTCACCCTATACATCAGACATTATACCTTTGAATTTCCATTTATTTCAGTCTTTACAAAACTATCTTAATGGAAAAAAAAAAGTTCAATTCCCTGGAGACTCTAAAAAGTATTGGGACAGTTCTTTCCTCAAAAATATAAAAGTTTTGGGAAGATGGAATTTTGAAGTTGCCTAAAAAATGGCAGAATGTAGTGGGACAAAACAGTAAATATATTGTTCAATAAAGTTCCTGTGAAAATGAAAAATGTGTCTTATTTTTTCCTAAAAACCAAAGGAGCTTTTCAGTGGACCCAGCACACTATCATAAATAAGTTATTTTTTTTAAATGTGATCTCAGTGGTAACAACAGAGGTTACAGCTATAGAATTTGCACAAATAAAAGAAAATATCTGTAGATAACTTTTAATAGTATGGTCATTTTATCAATATTAGTTTTTGTAATCCAGGAGCATGGGACATCTTTCCATTTCTTTGTATCATATTCAATGTCTTTTATCAATGTTTCATAGTTTTTAGCATATAGATCTTTCTTCTTCTAGGCTTAGTTTGTACCTAATATTTTTATATGACTTTAAATGGGTTTTTTAATGTTACTTTTCTGATATTTCATTATTAGTGTAAAAGAACACAATGGATTTCTATATAATAATTGTGTATCCTGTTACCTTGCTGAATTCATTTATTAGTTTTAAGTTTTTGTTTGGAGACTAGGGTTTTCTATATAAAGTATCATATCATTTGCAAATAGTGATGGTTTTACCTCTTCCATTCCAAAATAATCTACTGATTTAGAGTAATATACCAAAATATCTATGGCAGTTTTCACAAAACTAGAACAAATAATCCACAAATTTATATGGAACCACAGTAGAACCAGAATTGCCAAAAAATCCTGAGGAAAAAGAACAAATCTGGAGTTGTCACTCTTTCAGGTTTCAGACTATACCACAAAGCTACAGTAATCAAAAGAGCATGGTATTGGCACAACAACAGACATATAGATGAATGGAACAGAATGGAAAGCTCAGAAATAAGCCCATGGGCCAGCAGTCAACCTATGACAATGGAGTCAAGAACATGCAATGGAGAAAAGACAGTCTTTTCAATAAGTAGTGTTGGGAAGGTTGGACAGCTACATGTAAAACAAAGAATTAGATCATTCCGTCACAACATATACATAAAAAATACTCTAAATAGTATGAAGATCTAAATATAAGACCTGAAAACATAAAAATCCTAGAGGAGAACACAGGTAGAACATTCTTTGACATATATCATAGGAGTATTTTCTTGTAGCAGTCTCCTAAGACAAATAAAAGCAAAAGCAAACAAATGAGACCTAATCAAAGTTAAAAGCTTTTGTTCAACAAAGGAAATCACAAAAAAAACGAAGACAACCTACAGAATGGGAGAAAATATTTGCAAATGAAGCACCTGACAAGGGTTTAATCTACAAAATAGACAAATATCTCCTGCAGCTTAATATCAAAAAGAGAAACAATCCACTCAAAAAAATGGAAAGATCTAAATAGATATTTCTCCATAGGAAACATGGCTTAGTCGCTTAGTCAAGTCCAACTTTTGCGATCCCATGGACTCTAGCCTGCCAGGTTTCTCTGCCATGGGATTCTCCAGGCAAGAATACTGGAGTGGGTTGCCAAAGAAAACATACAGACGGCCAAAAAGTATATAAAAATAAGCTCAACATAGATAACTATTAGAGAAGTGCAAATCAAAACTACAATGAGATATTTCTTCACACCAATCAGAATGGTCATGATCAAAAAATCTACAAACAATAAATGCTAGAAAGGCTGTGGAGAAAAGGAAACCCAACACTGTTGGTGGGAGTGTAAATTGGTATAACTACGATGGAGAACAGTATGGAGGTTCCTTAAAAAACTAAAGATAGAGCTATTATATGATCCAGCAATCCCATTTCTGGACGTATATCTGTAGAAAACTCTAATTCAAAAAGATACACAGACTCGAATGTTCATTGGAGCACTATTCACAATAGTCAAGACATGGAAACAACTTAAATGTCCATCAACAGAGTAGTGGCTAGGGAAGACATAGTATATCTATATGACGGAATATTACTTAGCCATAAAAATAAATGAAATAATGCCATTTGCAGTAATATGGAAAGACCTAGAGATTATTATACTAAGTGAAGTAAGACAAAAATAAATATCATATGATATCGCTGATACATAGAATCTTAAAAATGATACAAATGAACTTATTTACAAAGTAGAAACAGACTTACAGACTTTGAAAAAACAACAACAACAACAACAACTTATGGTTACCAAAGGGGGAAAGTGCATAAATTAGGAGTTTGGGATTAACATATATACACTGAAAGTGAAAGTGAAAGCTGCTCGGCTGTTTCTGACTCTTTGGGATTGCATACATAAACTGTAGCCCATCAAGCTTCTCTGTCCGTGGAATTCTCTAGGCAAGAATATGCTAGAGCGGGTTGCCATTCCCTTCTCCAGAATATCTTCCTGACCCAGGGATTGAACCAGGGTCTCCCGCATTGAGAGTAGATTCTTTACCATCTGAGCCAACTGGGAATCCCGTATATACACTATTATATATAAAATAGATAATCAACAAGGACCTATTGTACAGCACAGGGAAGTCTACTCCATATTCTATAATAAGCTCTATGGAAAGAGAATCTAAAAAGGAATGGATATATGTATAACTGAATCACTTTGCTATACATCTGAAAACAACACAAACTTGTAAACCAACTATAATCCCATGTAAAATAAAAATTGAACTAGAAAAATAACAAATTAGGTTCAAAACTAATAGAAGGAAAGAAATAAATAATAGAGCAGAAATAAACGAAATTGAGAACAAAAAACAGTAGAAAAATCCGCAAATCAAAGAGACGGTTTAAAAAAAAAAAGTAGTAGACAAGCCATTAGCTATGCTAATTAAAAAACTCAGAAGACCCCAACAAATAAAATCAGAAATGAAGGAAAAGACAGTACAACAGATGTCAAAGAAATGAAAGAGGTCATAACATACTACTACAAACAACTACACACCTATAAATTGGATAACCCAGAATAAATCGATAGATTCCTAACAGTATACACCTTACCGAGATCAAATCAAGAAGAAATAAAAAATCTGAACAGATCTGTAACTAGTAAGGAGATTGATTCAGCATTCAAAATCCACCCAGGAGAGAAAAGCCCAGAACCAGATGACTTAGCTAGTGAATTCTACCAAACATTTAAACGATTAACACCAAACCTTTTAAAAATTTTCCCCAAAATCTACAATTAATGCTGGAGAGGGTGTGGAGAAAAGGGGAACCCTCTTACACTGTTGGAGGGAATGCAAACTAGTACAGCCACTATGGAGAACAGTGTGGAGATTCCTTAAAAAAATGGAAATAGAACTGCCATATGACCCAACAATCCTACTTCTGGGCATACACATCCAGGAAACCAGAACTGAAAGAGACACATGTACCCCAATGTTCATCACAGCACTGTTTATAATGCCAGGACATGGAAGCAACCTAGATGTCCATCAGCAGATGAATGGATAAGAAAGCTGTGGTATATATACACAATGGAATATTACTCAGCCATTAAAAAGAATACATTTGATTCAGTTCTAATGAGGTGGATGAAACTGGAGCCTATTGTACAGAGTGAAGTAAGCCAGAAAGAAAAACACCAATACAGTATCCTAATGCATATATATTGAATTTAGAAAGATGGTAATGATAACCCTACATGTGAGACAGCAGAAGAGACAAAGATGTATAGAACAGTCTTTTGGACTCTGTGGGAGAAGGCGAGAGTGGGATGATCTGAGAGAATAGAATTGAAACATGTATATTGTCATATGTGAAACAGATCGCCAGTCCAGGTTTGATGCATGAGACAAGGTGCTCAGGGTTGGTGCACTTGGATGACCCAGAGGGATGGGAAGGGGAGGGAGGTGGGATGGGGGTTCAAGATGGGGAACACGTGCTCACCTATGCTGATTCATGTCAATGTATGGCAAAAACCACTACAATATTGTAAAGTAATTAGCTTCCAATTAAAATTAAAAAACTAAAAAAATATTAAAGAGGAAGGAACACTCCAAAACTCATACTATGAGGAAGAATTGCCTTAATGTCAAACCAAAACAGTGTAACTACAAAAAAAAAAAAAAAAAAAAACTACCAGACAATATTGTTAATGAGCATACATACAAAAATACTCAAAAATACTACCAAAACTAATTCAGCAGCATATTACAAGGGTTATACATGATAATCATGTGGGACTTATAACTGAGATGTACAATGGCTTGAAACTCAACGTTATAAAACCAAGATCATGACATCCGGTCCCATTACTTCATGATAAATAGATGGGGGAAAAAATGGAAACATAGACAAATATTATTTTCCTAGGCTCCAAAATCACTGTGAATGGGGACTACAACCATGAAATTAAAAGACACTGGCTCCTTGGAAGGAAAGCTATGACAAACCTAGATAGTATATTAAAAAGCAGAGACAACTCTTTGCAGACAAAGGTCTTTATATTCAAAGATATGTTTTTTCCAGTATGGATGTGAGATTTGGACCATAAAGAAGTTGAATGCTGAAATATTGATGCTTTTGAACTGTGGTGTTGGAGAAGACTCTTGAGAATCCCTTGGACTGCAAGTACATCAAATCAGTCAATACTAAAAGAAATCAACTCTGAATATTCATTGGAAGGACTGATTCTGAAGCTCCAATGTGAAGAGCTGACTCATTGGAAAAGACCCTGATTCTGAGAAAGATTGAAGGCAAAAGGAGAAGGGGGAGGCAGAGGATGAGATGGTTAGATATCATCGCTGACTCAGTGGACATGAATTTGAGCAAACTCTGGGAGACAGTGGAGGAGAGAGGAGCCTGACATGCTGCAGTCCACGGGGCCACAAAAAATAGGCCATTACTTAGTGACTGAAGAAGAACAAAATATGGCACAATATAAGAAAATCAATTATTGTGACACATCACATTAAGAAAATAAATAAGATTACTACATAATCATTTCAATAGATGTATTTCTATTATTTTCTTCCAGTTTTATTGAGATATAACTTACATATAGCACTGTAAAAGTTTAAAATGTATAACTCAATGATTTGACTTAAGATGGCATTAAATAATTACCACAAGAAGTTTAGTGAGCGTCTATTATTTCATAAACACACAAAATTTAAAAAACAGAAAAAAAATTTTCCTTGTGATGCCAACTGAGTACTTGCTCTGTTAATAGTTTTCATTTATAACATCAGTCAGTTCACTCACTCAGTTGTGTGTGACTCTTTGCAATGACCCCATGGACTGCAGGATGCCAGGCTCCCCTATCCACTACCAACTCATGGAGCTTGCTCAAACTCATGTCCATCAAGTTGGTGATCCCATCCAACCATCTCATTCTCTGTTGTCCCCTTCTTCTCCTGCCTTCAATCTTTCCCAGAATCAGGATCTTTTCCAGTGAGCCAGTTCTTCGCCTCAGGTGGCCAAAGTATTGGAGCATAAGCTTCAACATCAGTCCTTGCAATGAACACCCAGGGCTGATCTCCTTTAGGATGGACCGGTTGGATCTCCTTGCAGTCCAACGGACTCTCAAGAGTCTTCTCCAACACCACAGTTCAAAAGCATCAATTCTTAAGTGCTCAGCTTTCTTTACAGTCCAACTCTCACATCCATACGTGACCACTGGAAAAACCATAGCCTTGACTAGACAGGCCTTTGTTGACAAAGTAATGTCTCTGCTTTTTAATATGCTGTCTAGGTTGGTCATAACTTTCCTTCCAAGGAGCAAGTGTCTCTTGATTTCATGGCTGCAGTCACCATCTGCAGTGATTTTGGAGCCCCCAAAAAATAAAGTCAGCCACAGTTTCCCCATCTATTTGCCATGAAGTGATGGGACCGGATGCCATGCTCTTAGTTTTCTGAATGTTGAGCTTCAAACCAACTTTTTCACTCTCCTCTTTCACTTTCATCAAGAGGCCCTTTAGTTCTTCTTCATTTCCTGCCATAAGGGTGGTGTCATCTGCATATCTGAGGTTATTGACATTTCTCCTGGCAATCTTGATTCCAGCTTGTGCTTCCTCCAGCCCAACGTGTCTCATGATGTGCTCTGCATATAAGTTAAATAAACAGGGTGACAATATACAGCCTTGAAGTACTTCTTTTCTATAGTGATTTGTAATTAGCGGCAATTTTTTGTGTGCCTGTGGGAGGAGGTGAGCTCAGGGTCTTCTTACTCCACCATCTTGGCCATTCCTCAGCATCTCAATAGATTTTTTTTAATTGACAAAATTCAACATCTATTCATTATAAAATCTCTCAAGTAGTAACAGAAGGAAATTACTTCAATATACTAAAGACCATATATGAAAATATCACAGTTAACATCATTCTCAAAGGTCAAAACCTGAAAGTTTTTCCCTTCAACATCAGGAAAAAGACAAAGGTGTCCACTCTAATCACTTCTATTGAATATAGTACTTAGAAGTCTTAGCCAAAGAAATTAGAAGTCTTAGCCAAGAAAGGAAGAAGTATAATTACCTGTTTTTAGATAACCTGATCTTTTATGTAGAAAACCCTAACAACTCAAAATAATATGTTAGAAATAGTTTGAAAATTAAGAAAATTAGCAGAGTATAAAATCAACATCTAAAGATCAGTTGTGCTACTGTAGACTAACAACTATCTAAAAAGGAAATAAGAAAAAATAATCCCATTGACAACAGCATCAACAAGAGTAAAACATTTAGAACTAAACAACCATAGAGGTGAGAAACTTGTGTAGTGAAAATTATAAAATGCTGGTAAAATTTTTTTTAAAGATAAAAATATATAGAAATACACCTTTGTTCATGGATTGGAAATCTTAACATTGTTAAAATGTCCACACTACATAAAGCGTTCTACATTTTCAATGTATCTGTATCATCACCCCAAAGGCATTTTTACAGAAATAGAAAAAAATAAATAAAATTCATATAGAAGCATAATGGATCCTGAATAGCTAAAACAATCTTGAGAAAGAAGAGCAAAGTTTGAAGCATCTTACCTTCTGATTTTGAAATAAATTATGAAGCTATGATAATTTAAGCAATACATTACTGACATGAAGACAAACAGATAGACCAACGGAACAGAATAGAGACTCCAGAAATAAGCCCATGCATACACAGCCAACTGATATTTAACAAGAGAGCCAAGAAAATACTATAAGAAATGACAGTCTCTTCAACAAATGGTGCTAAGAAAACTGGATATTCACATGCAAAAGAATGGATTCAAACTTTACCCTACAATATATACACATCAAATCAAAATGAATTAAGGACTTAAAATGAGACCTGAAACTGTAAAACTCCTAGAGAAAAAATTGGAGAAAACTTCTTGAATTTGGTCTCTCAATGATTTCTTGAATACAACATCGAAAGCATGAGAAACAAAAGCAAAGATAAACATTAAACTAATACTGTTTCAAACTAAAACACTTATCTAGAGTAAAGGAAATTAACAGTTTGTAATGGAAACCTACAGTATGGCAGAAAATATTTGCAAACCATATATATCTTATAATGAGTTAATACCCAAAATATATAATGAATTCATGTAAAGTCAATAGCAACAACAAAAACAAAACTAAAACCAAGAACAACAACAAAAAATAAAATTAAAAAGGCAAAGGACCTGAATTGACATTTCTGCAAAGAAGACATACAAATTGCCAACAGGTATGGCAAGTGTGTTCAACATCACTAATCATCAGGGAAGTGAAAATGAAAATCACATTTAGATACTACCTGACATTGTTAAAATGGTGATTATAAGAAACAAATGAACAAATAAAATGGGATAAAAATTGTTGCTGAGGATGTAAAAACATTGGAATCCTTGTGCACTGTTAGTGGGAATGTAAAATGGTGCAACCACTATAAAAAATAGTCTATTTTTCCACAAAAAATTAAAAATAGTACTACCATATGATGCAGCAATTCCACTTCTAGGTATATTTACAGGAAATGAAATCAAGATCTGAAGAGATATTTGTACTCCCATGTAGTTTGCAGAGCTATCCACAATAATCAACATATGGAAACAACACAAGTGTCTATTTGATCAGTGGATGAAGAAAATGTGATATATACACGCAATGGAATATTATTTAGCCCTCAAAAGAAGGAAATTCTGTCATACAAAACAGCATAGATTAATCTCAAAGATAACATAGTAAGTGTAATAATCCAGAAGCAGATGAAGAAATATTGTGTGAGGAATTCAAAATAGACTCATCAAAGCAGAAAGTATAAAAGTCTTTCTGGAAGCTGAGGAGAGGGGCAAATAGGGAGTTGCTATTCAATGGGTATAAAGTTTCAGTTATATAATTGAGTTCTACCAATCTTCTTTGAAAAATAGTTTAACAATATCCCTATAGTTTAACAATATGTATTGCACACTTAAAATTTTGTTAGGAAGGTAGATATTATTTTAATCTATACTTACCACAATAAGATAAAGAGAAAAAAAATCCTCAGTTGAATGCAAAGTGTGTTGTACAATACAATTTGACAAATTTGGGCGACTAAATCAGGAATAAAGTAATTAATAATGTCATTTCTCATCATTTCTATTCAACATTATAATGGAAGTCCTAGCTAATATAAGAAAGAAAAAGTATACAGACTGTTAGGAAGAAATAAAAATGTCTTTGCAGATGACATGATTATCTGTGTAAAGAATCCCATGAATCAACAAAAAATCTCTTGGAACTAATTAGCATTTAGGAATTACAACAAAGTTGCTGAATACAGTATTAATATACTAAAGTCAACCATTTTTCTGTATACCGTGAACAAATTGAAATGTTAAATTAAAAATACGATACCAAAATCAACCCTGAAAATTCACTGAAGGACTGATGTTGAAGCTGAAGCTCCAGTACTTTGCCCATCTAATGTGAAGTGCGAGCTCATTGGAAAAGATTCTGATGCTGGGAAAGATTGAAGCCAAAGGAGAAGGGGGGTGACAGAGAGTGAGATGGTTCAATGGATGTGAGTTTGAGAAAACTTCAGGTGACAGTGAAGGACAGGGAAGCTTGGCCCACTGCAGCCCATGAGGTCACAAAGAGTCAGACATGACTTAGCAACTGAACAACAATGACAACAGTAGCACTCAAAACATTGAAATACTTTGGTATAAATCTAACAAAATATATGCAAGATCTACATGAGAAAAATTATAAAACAAATGAAAGAATTTAAAGATCTAAGTAAATGGAGGGATATTCCATGTTCATGGGGAGAAAGGCTCAATATTTCTAAGATTCCAGTTCTTTCCAAATTGATTCCTAGATTCAACACAATGAAATCAGTCTCAATAAGTTATTTTGTGGATATGCATATTGACAAATTGACTCTGAAGTTTATATAGAAAGGCAAAGACCCTGATTACCAACACAGTGTTGAAGGAGAATAATCAGAGTGCTGTGGTCTGAAATATTTGTCTCCTCAAAATTCACATGCTGAAATCCTAATTCCAAATATGATGGTGTTAGAAAGTGGGGCCTTTGGGAGATAATTAGATCATGAGGGTGGAACCCTCATGAATAAGGTTAATACTCTTATAAAAAAGATTTCATAAAGCTCCATAGCCCCTTCCACCATGCTACGAGGAAATGAAAAATCTATAACCTGGAGAGGGTGCTCACTACAACCTGATTATACTGGGGCCTTGATCTTGGACTTCTAGCCCCCAGAACAGTGAGCAATAAAACTTTCCTGTTTATAAACTACCCAGTCTATAGTATTCTGCTATAGCAGCCCAAACAGACTAAGAGAGAAGGCTAACACTACTTAACTTCAACACATTACAAGCTACAATAATGAACACAGTGTGGTATTGGTGGTGATGGTGGTGGTGGTGGTGGTGGTGGTGGGGTGGTATGTATGTGTATTCAGTCACTCGGCTGTGTCTGACTCTTTGGGACACCATTGTATTGGTGGAAGAATGGACAAACAGATGAGTGCAACAGAAAGACACACACACACACACACATATATGTATACACACACTGCACTGAAATGTGGCCAATTGATCTTTGACAAATAAGCAAGTCATTTCAGTGGATAAAGGGTAGTCTTTTAAAATAAATGATGTAAGAACACCTGGGAATACTTAGGTAAAAAAAAAAAAGGTCTAGACACAGACCTTACACATTCCATGAAAATTAACTCAGATTGTATCATAACTGTCAAATGCAAACCTAGAAAATAACATAGGAGAAAACCTAGATTTCCTTGGGCTTGGTGATGACTTTTTAAATATGACACCATACCATGAAAGAAAATATTGGATAAATTGAATTCTACCCTATGAAAGACACCATTAAGAAAATAACAGTACAAGCCACAGACTGGAAGACAATATTTGCCAAATAAGTATCTGATACAGATCTTGTATCCAAAATATACAAAGAATTCTTAAAATTCAACAATAAGAAAACTCAGTTCTTAAAATGGGCAGATGATCTGAAGTTATATATATATATATATATATGTGTGTGTGTATATATACATATATATATATATATATCACACTATAGATCTACAGATGGTAAATAATATAGAAAAACGCTCAACATTTTGTCTCTTCAGGGAATTGCAAATTACAATAGCAATGAGATACCACTACATACCTACTATCCAAAATTCTAACAATACCAAATACTGGCAAGGCTGTGATGCCACAGGAACTTATTCATAGCTTATAAGAGTACAAAATTATACAATCATACAAGCCACTTAGGAGACAATTTGGCAGTTTCTTGCAGTATTAAATATACTCTTACCATATGATCCAGCAGTCACTCTCCTTGGTATGCACTCACTCAATAAGTTGAAAACATAACCACAGAAAAACCTCCACACAAATGTCTATAGAAGCTTTATTAAAAATTCCCCAAACTTGTAAACAAAGATGTCCTTCAATAGACAAATTGATAAGCAATTTGTGTTATAATCACAATAAAAAGAAATGAGCTATCAAGCCACACACACACACACACACACACACAAAAAAGAAAAAGACATGGGGAAAACCTGAATGTGTATTGTTGAATGAAAGAAGTGAATCTGAAAGTTTTCATATTGTATGATTCCAACCATATGGCATTTTGGAAAGGCAAAACTATGAATACGGTAGAAAGAGCCATGGTTGTCAGGGGTTTGTTGAAAAGGGAGGGATGAATAGATGGAGCACTGGGGATTTTTAAGGAAGTGAAAATATTCTGTATGATACTGTAAAGATGGATATATGACATCATACTTTTGTCCAAATCAACTCAATGTACAAGAAAGAGTGAACCTCAATGTAAACTATGAACTTTAGTAATACTATATCAATATTGGTTCATCAATTGTAATAAAGGTAGCACATGAATGAAAGATGTTAATAATAGAGAAAACTGGGGGGGGGGGCAGATGGAGTAGCATACAGGTGCTCTCTGTAGATTATGCTCATTTTTTAGTAAGCCTAAATCTCCTCTAAAAAATAAATTATCTATCTATTGATCTATCTATGGGCTTCCCCAGGGGCTCAACAGTAAAGAATCTGTCTGTCAATGCAAGAGACACAGGAGGCCTGGGTTCGATCCTTGGGTAGGGAAGATCCCCTGGAGAAGCACATGGCAACCCACTTGAGTAGTCTTATCTGGAGAATCCCATGGACAGAGAAGCCTGGGAGGCTACAATCTATGGGGTCACAAAATGTCAGACACAACTGAAGCAACTGAACATGAATGTGTGTATATATGTGTGTATGTGTGTGTGTGTGTGTGTGTGCGTGTGTGTATTCAATATATATATATATTGAACTTTTGGTTTCTTTAGATGATTAGCTATGATTTATCCTAAAATTTAGAGAGCAGTTTTTCCCTATTTCTTCTGGTTTTAAGACCATAAACCACTTTAATCAAGATGTTTTTATACATCATTGGTCTTTTGGTTTAGTTATTTATAGTCTTCTATAAGCCAATATGACAAATTTGGCAATCTTGAAATCCAAGTAAAAGCTTTATAATGATCAGTACTATTTTGTCCTGTGTTTATGTTGCTCTGTTTGCATGTTATAAATGTGGATATACTACTGTTCTTTCAACATTTAGCTTTGTATTTCATGTCATTCAATATCAACTACAGTGAACAAAAAGGAAAATAATCAGTATATCTGTTTAATTTTCCTTTCTCAATTTATTCATTTTGCCTCAGATAATCATCAGTTAATATTTAAAACCCTTACAGGATTCACTTGATTATGATTCTTTTTTTTTCTTTCAATTAACAAGAATATGATGAAACATGACATCCTTTGGACTATGGCATTGAATTTGAAAGACTTTGTTTCTATTCTCGGTTTTTCTGCAAATTATCTTAGTATCCTTGAACAAGAAACTTCTATTCTGTTTCTAACCTTCTGTGAAATACAAATGCCATGTAACTGGTAATTAGTGTCTGCTTCATAGCTTTTCTATCTATAATGCTTCTCAAAATAAAGTCTGTAGAGATATGAATAGTCTTAAGTAGCTTGTAATCTTGCTGCAGTCAGTTTTATTGTGTTTTGTGCTGTATAGATAGGTCTTTATATTATCCTAACTATATGCTGATGTCTCATCTATCTTTTTTTTCCCTGCTGCTTTCCAAAATCTACTTGAGGTGTGATGTTAATCTTACGAGGCTGACAGGGACTGTTGTGAGTTTATCTCACTTTGATCAGACTCCAGAGGAGACCATTGTGCTCTTACACAAAAGATGCTATTGCTTGTGCTTATTTTTTTTTAAGATTTGTTTTTCTAGGATTAACTCAATAAGGAAAGGGATATGTATTTTTAAAACACAATTGCCCCACATGCTCTAGAGCATGAGTCAAACTCATACCTACAGAGACCATCCAGGTTTCAGTTATCCAGATATGTAACAATTTTGGGTAGTGGGGCTGTGACAAATTGAGTCACAAGCCCCATGTAAAGGTGGTAGACACTACTCTATCCAAGTTGATTGCTGCCGTGGATGTCAATATTATCACATATTCTTATTTTTTCCAAACAAGCTGAAAATGCAATTTTAAAATTTAAAATAATAATCTTTTTAATTTTAAGATAAATTATACAAATATTTGGATCAAATCAAACATGCCTGTGAGCCAGACTCAAGTCATAAGCTAATTTCAGATTTTAATCTACTTTCAGAATATTTTGTTAAACTTAAAACACAAATTTTCTGCTTTGAGGTATGAATATAATTGAGGCCTGTACAGTCACGTAGATTGCTAGGATGTAACTACATAGGAATGAGGACTGATTTCTCTATCTTACCTTATCTTTTTATTGGAAGACTTTCATAAAGAATAAAAAGAGCCTGAACTTAACAGTAATGGATTTTTAACATAAACAAATATCTAAAAGAAATTACATGCTCCTGATGAAATATAATTGATCCAAAATATGCAAGAATAGAAATGAGAAGATTTTCTCCCCCTGAGCCTCTATGCCTACTCCCTAGAAGTATCCATTATCAAGTCTCTTACAGATCCTTTCATAGATTTTATTTTTACAAATAGATTCCTACAATGCATTCTGCTTTGCAACTTATTTTCACTTAATATCAGTATTTTTTGGCCATGTTCCATATCATAAAATATACATTTGCTTTCACTCATTTTAATGGTATTCCATTGTATGCCTGTAACCATAAATTTACTAAATCAATCCTCTATTGAAAGAGACTATTTTTATTAGATTTTTTTCTTAATGATTACAAGTATAGTAGTGCTATGATGAAAATCATTTTATGTATATGCCGGCAGGCTTTTGCTTGCATATATATGGATAAATTCCTTACAGAAGGAGAGTATGCATTTTTAAAAAGATGCTTATTGCCAGATTGGGATCCAGAATAGGCTACAGATATTTATATTCCCGGCAGCGATAGATGAGTGGTGTTTCTTCACACTCATGCCAATATTTGAGAGTAATCTATTGGCAATGAACACTGTGTATGCCAGGGGCATCAATCAGTATGTATTACATAGGGAATGAAGAAAATTATCTAATTCAGTGAGTTGTTCAAATGAGGTCAGTTAAAATAGCTTCAAGTATTTAATCCTCTTTATGGCTTTATGTCATGTGTTGAAAGTTTTTCCCTACTCAGATTATTTAAGAATTCAAACTATGTTTTCTAATAAAAGATTTTTAAACAACTATTTTTAAACATCCATAATGAAATAAATTTTAACTAAACTCTGAATCAAGTAGAATAATCTTAGATAATCTCAATGGAAGTCACACATATAAAACTTCACAGACCTGTGCATGTCCAAATTTAGTGCCTTTTGAATAAAATTAAAAGTCAAAGGGAAACTGTAGCAATATCTTCTTCATAAAGGCAAAGAAAATATGTAATTGTCATATGAAGATGTTTTAACAGCACTCTAATAAAATAGGCAAAGGACATGAAAGGAGAATTTACAAAAGAAAAAATACAGTGACAAGAAATATAAGGAATTACATTCATCCAAGTTAATAACTATAGCAACTCAAATCTACCATGTTTATACAATTCTTAAAGGTGAAAATAATTGCTATTTCTCAGTGCTCGTGACAATGTAGTGAGAAGATATCATAAATTGGTACAGCAAGCTGTAAAACTTCAAGCCTTTTCAGTATCCACATTTAACCTGAATTTCCTTAGGCTCAAAAGCCAACTGGAATAAGCAAGTAACATTAGCATCATGACTCAAATTTGCTTGCCTTTAGGTTCTTAATTATTCAGATTCTTACTCCAGTTCACTGCATAATCTGCCTGTCCTCCACAAGCACTTCTGAGACTTCCCAGGCAGTGTTTCTTATGTATTCAAAAATGAGAACATGTGCTATATACATTTCCTCTTCTATCAGATTTCCACTGGAAATCCACCATACCCAACCAACAGTCAATGTATGAGGTAAATAACCACCATCTTCAAAGAATGTTCTGCTTTGTTTTCCTCCTTCTGACTTACTTCACTCTGTATAATAGGTTCAAGGTTCAATGTATGGCAGAAACCAAAGCAATATTGTAAACCAATTCTCCTTCAATTAAAAATAAATAAATTTTTAAAAAGGAAGAAAAATAATGCTCTGCTTTGGAGAGTGGTGCATATACTTTCAAGAAACAGATTCCAGAACTCAGCAAGAAAAATGATGATTTACAAAACTATTAGAAAATCATCCCATACTATGGATCCTCTCATCCTGCTATTATACCTTCTTATGATAAGGAAATGATGTTGAAAAGGGATTACTACAAAGAAGGTGAAGTGTATGTTATGTGATACAGACTTTGACCCTGGGAGTCAAGGACAGTTTTCCAAGAAGTACAATTGACATCCTAGTTTGGTTTTATGCACACATATCTAATTCTAATTTTAAACTGGTTTAATTTTGCTGTTGCTAACAATAAACTCTGATGTAACCATGTTCATGTAAAAAATAAATCATGTTTAGGTCAAAATTAGCAGCTTATATCTTCTTCTCACAGGAATGTCAGAGGAAGGGTTTACTCCTTAATGAAATTTTGGGGAAAAAAATGGGCAAGATAAGTACTGAGGGAAGCAGTGAGAAGATCAAAGATATAATTTAATACATGGAAATACCTACAATAAATTGTCAGATACAGAAAAAAATACATTTAGATATGAAATTCATGGGTTTCTAAGCTTTTCTGTTTGATTGGTTAGTGATAACTCTTCTTTTTTGTTATATCATAGTAGATAATGATGTTAGTATTCCATCAGTGAAACCAAACTTAAATGTATAATTGATAAATGTCATTGGCTCTAAAATTGAAATGATCCTGAAGATTATTTGGAATTCAATAGTTCTGGTATTTTTCCTACAATTAGATAGGATGTTTTAAGGGCAATAATTGCAGTCCAGATGATTGCTTGTTAAGTATTGCTAGTGCCAATTGCCAAAATTATTAACAAGAACCAAAAATATCATGTACTTAAGAGTGTAAAACTGTTGAAAAGCAACTTATTTATATAAAGTTATAAAGTACAAGAGGGAAGATAATGCTTATCTTACTATTGCTGTTAAAGTAACAACTGAAATCTAACCAATTGCATTACTAACGGGTGAAAAAGCACAATGTATAATTTGACAGAAAAAAGCCCTAATCACCCTGCTCCACATTTAGCAAAAGTAGAGACTTGCACATCACCAAGAGGAACTGATCAAAAGAAAAGGTCTAAATATTTGGTAGAAGCCACAATTCAGTGGCATGCTTTGATTTTCCACAAATGAACTATATAAACCAGAAGAACAATATCTAAATTTGAGATTTCCCCGTGGGTTGCGTATCCCTCCTTAGAGGATTTTCCCAACCCATGGATCAAACCCGTGTCTCGTGTCTCCTGCATTGGCAAGCTGGTTCATTTACCACTAGCACTACCTGGGAAGTCCAACCACACTGCAAAATTAAAGACAACTTTTGTCAGGGCCTTCATGTGGAAACAACTTCCCACCAAAGGAAGTTAGCAAAGAGACATTTCTATGTCTAAAACATAAATCAGAACACAAAGCCAGCAAAGAGAATGCACACAAGGAAGGCAAGAAGCTAAATAAAGCTGGGAGACAACGAACAGCAAATCCATATAAGGCCTGCGTTTCACATATTTAAGGATACCATCTATGTTTAAAGAGTTTTTTCCCTACTCTGGTACAACAAAAATTCCACTGTGTGGATAAGGCACTTGGGACACAGATGAGTGAGGTATGGTGTGTGCCTCAAGGATTTTACAGTCAAATGAGAAAAGATGATCAAAATCACATAGGATCAATAACAAAGAATGCTGCTAACTATACGGTCCTTAGGAACACGAAAAAAGAGACATTTCTCCCCTGACTTGGCAGTCCAGGGAAAGCTTTCTAGAGTAGGTGATATCTTAGTGGAATCTTGAAAGATGAGCAAGAGTTATCCAGAAACTAATTGAAAGATAGAAAGCACATTTATAGGGAGATAACAGGCTTCCCAGGTAGCACTAATGGTAAAGAACCTGTCTGCCAATACAGGAGACATAAGGGACGTGGGTTTGATCCCTGGGTCAGGAAGATCCCCTGGAGAAGGAAATAGCAACCCACTCCAGTTTTCTTACCTGGAGAATCCCATGGACAGAGGAGCCTGGCAGGCTACAGTCCATGAAATCGCAAAGGGTCGAACATGACTGAAGCGACTTAGCATATAGGGAGATGAAGAAGTATGAGCAAAAAACAAAGGAGATGAAAAACATCATAACATGTTTGAAAACTACAAGCAGTTTGAAATTAGATCATCAAAGATAAGACAGGGAAGGGTAAGATCTAAGATTGGAGAAATATGGTAACAGATTTTGAACAACCTGGAGTAGCAAGAGAAGAATGTGAGGTTTTATTTTGTAAGCAGTGAAAAACGCCAGAATTATCCTAAACACAGAGTAGTATGATCAGTTTTGTATTTACCTATATTCATATGATGATATGTTATTGTTGGGAGAGTTTGTAATTTCCTCAGTTCTGTCTCGTCACAATAAAAATTTGAAGCAATGGACGGACCAACATTACAGCTCTTGGATGGACCAATGTCACAGCTCCATGTTACAGCTCAGTTCTATTCAGAAAGTAAAGGAAAATACATCCTCAAGGCATGAGGGAATGCCAACTCAAAAGACGTGAAGAGAGGCTCCTAGCCCAATTTTGGCTCTTCTTCGTTTTTTCTCCTCCCCCTGGACCTGCCCTATGTAAATTGGGCTAGTCAGGTGTGCTGTTTTTTTTACCTGAGGTCCTCACTCCAGTCCTTGGATCTTCCTTTGTTCTATTTTCGCAGGCTTTTCTCTTCCTTGTCTTTTAGCCACCGCCATTCTGGACTCCTTTTTCCTATTCTAACAACCTAACATTCCCCTTTCAAGAGATAGGAGGCCCAATTCTTTGGAAAGAGGGGCATCAAGGTATTTCTGGCTGCTTTCTGCTGTACTGGGATGGCGAGGGGCATTGGGCCTCCCCCTCTTGCTAGTCTCAAGCCTCAGAATCCTATAAGTCCTATAAGTGTCCATCCAAGGGTGAGTGATATTTTCCATGGTCAGCTATAGTTTTATATAGCCTTGATGAATTGGCACTGCATGTTGTAGCTTGTTGACCTGGGCAGAGACAAAATGGGTTAGACAATTGGTAATACATGGGGCAATCATAAGCAGCATCAATATGGTGATAACAAGGACTAGTAAGGACATTAGCCAATTCCAAATTCCCCTTCATGAGGAGAAGGATTCCCCAAAGAGAGACTGTAGCCATTCCAAGAACTTTCCAGCTTGTCCTTTGAGATTCTGTAGTGTTTGAATTTTTTTTTTTTTTTTGAGGACTGTGAGACTTTCTTTAACTTAGTTGGAGGTATTTAGCCAAAACAACACATCTCACTCAAGATGGGTCAAGTCCCTCCTTGTTCAGGGATCAGGAGATCTATCTCTTGTCTGTTTTGGAATACAACCCCTGCCAAGCTGTGTTGGCTCTTTGGAGCTATCCTGAGAAATCTTATCCCCAGAGACTTAATTTTCAGTATATTCATTAGAATGGCAGTCATTTGTAGTCCTGAATAGGTATCTGAGATCTCCCAGGGGCTCACAAGTGTATTGAGTGTCCTCTTCTGTTTTCTTCCATGGCTTGACTTGTGAATCCAGGAGTCGTGTCCTGGTACCCTGACTGCTGTGGGGGTAGAAAGTATTACAGGGTAAGGACCCTTCCATGTGGGCTGGAGTTGAGTCTTTGGGGACCCATCTTTCCAGACTTTAATTAGAACTTGAGTTTCTGGAGCATATAGTGGTGACTCCTTACAATCTTTTGGATCCTGATTGACACCCCATAAGCGTATATCCTGTTGGAATTGCCCAGTGATCATGGTATAATACCAGAGGGTCTGAGCCTCTGGATATAGGAAGAAGTCATTGACATAAGCAAAAGATCTCCCATATAGCATCTCACAAGGACTAACACTAACCTGTTCCTTAGGGGCAATACAAGTGGGGAGGAAAGCTATTAGTAAAGCCTCCTTTCATCCCAGGGAGGTCTCCTGGGTTATTTTTTTGTTGCTAATTTTAAGAATTGGTTGGCTGTTTCTACTTTTCCTGAAGACCGAGGCCTCCAGGCACACTGGAGATAATAAGTATTGCCCAATGCTTTAGAGACCTTTTGGGTAACTTTAGAAGTAAATGATGTCTATTGTCACTTTGTAATGACCTGGGTAGACCAAATCTTGGAATGATTTCATGGAGCAGGTTTTTTCCCACCTCCTCACCCTTCTCAGTCAGGGTGGGAAAGCCTTCAATCCATCCTGTGAATTTATCTATCTTGACTAATAGGTATTTATGCCCTTGAGAAATTGACATCTGGGTGAAGTCAATCTGCCAATCCTTTCCTGGGTAGGTCCCAAGTTGTTGGGCAGGCTGGGCCAGCTGTGGTCTTTGAGCTCCTTGGGGGTTGTTTAATTGACAAGTGGGACAAGAGAAGACCACTTGACTTACAGTCGTTTGGAGGCCTGTTCCTCTGAAGGACCTTTCTAGCAATCTTTGGAGGGCCTTTTCCCCTAAATGAGTGGTGGCATGTAAGGAGTTAACCAACTTCCATTGGAGGTTCCCAGAGAGAAAAAATGTTCCTTTTGGAGCCACACCATATGATCTTATTGAAAGCCCTCACTCTTAGTCTCATCTTCAGTATATGAAGGCATTTCTGGCAAATTAGTCTGTGGAACTAAGGTAGCAACCCCTATTGAGTTGTTTTTCTACAATGCTGCTCTCTTGGCTGCCTGATCAGCTGCTTGGTTCCCTCATCCCACTTCCGTGCTCCCTTTTTGGTGTCCTTTATAATGGAAGAGTGAAACCTCAGCGGGCAGATGAACTGCCTCCAAGAGCCTAAGGATTTGATCACCATATTTGATCGGGGGCCCTCAGGTGAGCAAGTGGCCTCTTTCTTTCCAAATGGCAGCATGTGCATGTAGCACCAGAAAGACATACTTGGAGTCAGTGCAAATGGCTACTCTTTTTCCTTTTCCCAACTCTAAAGTTCGAGTCAGGGCTATGAGCTCAGCTAATTGGGCTGAAGTACCTGATGGCAAATGTTTAGCCTCTATGGTCCCAAAATTGGAGACTACTGAATATCCAGGTCTTCTTTTTCCATCCAAGGCAAATCTGCTTCTATAAGTGTACCAGATTTCCTCAGGATTGGTCAGAGGATCTTCCAACAATCCCTCTTGGGGTTTTGTCAAGTATTCCAAGGTTTCTAGGCAAGAGTGAAAGGCGAGACAGCCTTTGGGAGTAGGCAGGAGGATGGCAGGGTTAAGAAACTCACAAAGGGATATAGTCAGGCCTGGATTTTCCATCAGTACTACTTGATATCTGAGAATTGTTTGATCATACATCCATAAATGGCCTCTCCCATTCTGGAGATGTTTCACTTGGTGGCTGGTAAAAATAGTTAGTTTGCCCCCAAAAGAGAGTTTTAAAGCATCTTCTGTCTGGAGATCAGTGGAGAAATAACCCCAGAAAGAATGAAGAGATGGAGCCAAAGCAAAAAGAACACCCAGTTGTGGATGTGGCTGGTGACAGAAGCAAGGTCCAACACTGTAAAGAGCAATATTGCATAGGAACCTGGAATGTTAGGTCCATGAATCAAGGCAAATTGGAAGTGGTCAAACAGGAGATGGCAAGAGTGAACTTTGACATTTTAGGAATCAGCAAAATAAAATGGACTGGAATGGGGGAATTTAACTCAGATGACCGTTATATCTACTACAGTGGACAAGAAATCTTTAGAAGAAATGGAGTAGCCATCAGAGTCAACAAAATAGTCCAAAATACAGTACTTGGATGCAATCTCAAAAACGACAGAATGATCTCTGTTTGTTTCAAAGGCAAACCATTCAATATCATGGCAATCCAACTCTATTCCCCGACCAGCAATGCTGAAGAAGCTGAAGTTGAGTAGTTTTATGAAGATATACAAGACCTCTTAGAACTAACACCCAAAAAAGATGTCCTTTTCATTATAGGGGACTGGAATGCAAAAATATGAAGTCAAGAAACAACTGGAATAACAGGCAGATTTGGCCTTGTAGTACAGAATGAAGCAGGACAAAGGCTAATAGAGTTTTGCCAAGTGAGAACACTGGTCATAGCAAACACCCTCTTCCAACAACGCAAGAGAAGACTCTATACATGGACATCACCAGATGGCCAACACCGAAATCAGCCAAAGATGGAGAAGCTCTATACAGTCAGCAAAAACAAGACTGGGAGCTGACTGTGGCTCAGATAATGAACTCCTTACTGCCAAATGAAGACTCAAAATGAAGAAGGAAGGGAAAACCACTAAACCATTCAGGTGTGACCTAAATTAAATCCCTTGTGACTATACAGTGGAAGTGAGAAATAGATTTAAGGGACTAGATGTGATAGAGTGTCTGGTGAACTATGGATGGAGGTTTGTGACATTGCACAGGAGACAGGGATCAAGACCATCCTCAAGAAAAAGAAATACAAAAAAGCAAAATGGCTGTCTGAGGAGGCCTTACAAATAGCTGTGAAAAGAAGAGCAAAAAGCAAAGGGGAAAATGAAAGAGATACCCATTTGAATGTAGAGTTCCAAAGAATAGCAAGGAGAGATATGAAAGCCTTCCTCAGTAATCAGTGCAAAGAAACAGAGGAAAACAATAGAATGGGAAAGACTAGAGATCTCTTCAAGAAAATTAGACATACCAAGGGAGTATTTCATGCAAAGATGGGCTCAATAAAGGACAGAAATGGTAGGGACCTAACAGAAGCAGAAGATTTTAAGAAGAGGTGGCAAGAATACACTGAAGAACTGTAGAAAAAAGATCTTCATGAGCCAGATAATCATGATTATGTGATCACTCACCTAGAGCCAGACATCTTGGAATGTGAAGTCAAGTGGGCCTTAGGAAGCATAACTAGGAGCAAAGCTAGTGGAGGTGATGGAATTCCAGGTGAGCTATTTCAAATCCTGAAAGATGATGCTGTGAAAGGGCTGCACTCGATATGCCAGCAAATTTGGAAAACTCAGCAGTGGCCACAGGACTGGAAAAGGTCAGTTTTCGTTCCAATCCCAAAGACAGGCAATGCCAAAGAATGCTCAAACTACCGCACAATTGCACTCATCTCACACACACTAGTAAAGTGATGCTCAAAATTCTCTAAGCAAGGCTTCGGCAATACATGAACCATGAACTTACAGATGTTCAAGCTGGTTTTAGAAAAGGCAGAGGAACAAGAGATCAAATTGCCAATATCCGCTGGATCCTCGAAAAAGCAAGAGAGTTACACAAAAACATCTATTTCTGCTTTATTGACTATGCCAAAGCCTTTGACTGCGTAGATCACGATAAACTGTGGAAAATTCTGAAAGAGATGGGAATACCAGACCATCTGACCTGCCCCTTGAGAAACCTGTATGCAGGTCAGGAAGCAACAGTTAGAACTGGACATGGAATAACAGACTGGTTCCAAATGGGAAAAGGAGTACATCAAGGCTGTATATTGTCACCCTGCTTATTTAACTTCTATGCAGAGTACATCATGAGAAACGCTGGGCTGGAAGAAACACAAGCTGGAATCAAGATTGCCAGGAGAAATATCAATAACCTCAGATATGCAGATGACACCACCCTTATGGCAGAAAGTGAAGAAGAACTAAAGAGCCTCTTGATGAAAGTGAAAGAGGAGAGTGAAAAAGCTGGCTCAACATTCAGAAAACTAAGACAAGGGCATCCAGTTCCATCACTTCATGGCAAATAGATGGGGAAACAGTGTCTGACTTTATTTTTTGGGGGCTCCAAAATCACTGCAGATGGTGGCTGATGCCATGAAACTAAAAACATATTAGATAGCATATTAAAAACAGAGACATTACTTTGCCGACAAAGGTCCGTCTCGTCAAGGCTATGGTTTTACTAGTAGTCATGTACAGATGTGAGAATTGGACTATAAAGAAAGCTGAGCATCGAAGAATTGGTGCTTTTGAACTGTGGTGTTGGAGAAGACTCTTGAGAGTCCCTTGAACTGCAAGGAGATCCAACCAGTCCATCCTAAAGGAGATCAGTTCTGAGTGTTCATTGGAAGGACTGATGCTGAAGCTGAAAGTGCAATACTTTGGCCACCTGATGCGAAGAGCTGACTCATTTGAAAAGACCCTGATGCTGGGAAAGATTGAAGGCAGGAGGAGAAGGGATGACAGAGGATGAGATCATTATATGGCATCACGGACTCAATGGAGATGAGTTTGAGTAACCTCCGTGAGTTCGTTTTGGACAGGGAGGCCTGACATGCTGCAGTCCATGGGGTCACGAAGAGTTGGGCACGACTGAGCGACTGACTGATCTGACCTGATCAGGATTGCAATAGCTGCAAGTTTTCAAAGGCAGGGAAAGATCTCTTCCCAATAATGGAGGAGGACACTCAGGAACCACTTGAGAAACTGGTGGGAAAATATCTGTCCATTCCAGTAACAACGAAGTACTTAGGTGAATCTTTTAGTAATTTTTATTTTATTTATTTTAATTTTTTTTCCTGTAGCACCCAAAATGTCACAGGTTTGGGATGAGAAGGCTCCGGATTAGGAGGTCAGGACAGTGTAGGTAGCCCCTGTGCCAACGAAGAATTCTCAGGCCTACCTGCCACATCCAGTTGCACCCTTGGCTCCAGCCACATGATGGCTATCTGTGACAGGCAGGCTGGCTGGAGTGGGCCACTTCAGTCCTGTTGAACCATCGTGAGGGAAGGTTTGGCACTTGACCTTGAGGCTCTTAGGTCCTGAGGACAGAGTACCACCTAATGTCCCAGTTGATGGCATTTGTAGCAAGCTGTTTTAGGAGACTTGTCACAGTTTGGACACTCATTGGACAGGCCTAATGCCCAGCTGGTCTACAGATTAGGCATTTGTCTCTTGCTTTGTCCTTCAAGGATTCGGGGTTTGCCATAGGGCTTCCCTGGAGGGAAGCCAGCATCTAGGCATGTCTTGTCTCTTTCTATTTCCTCCCTTTCCTGAGCCTTGGCCTCCCTCTCCTGTTCCCTGTTATAAAATGTATTGGTGGCTGTCTGGACCATCTCATCTAAAGAGGCAGCAGGGTCCTGCTGCTGTAGCTGTTATAACTTTATCCTGATGTCTGATGCACATTGGGACAGGAATTTGTCCTTTAAAATCACCTGTCCTTCATAAGAGTCTAAGTCCACATTGGTAAACTTTTTGAGGGCCACTTTTAGCCTTTCCAGAAAGGTGATGGGGTTCTTGTTGGGCTCCTGAGTTATTGCTGAGACCCGGGCATAGCTGATTACTTTTTGCTGGGATGCTTTCAGTCCTGCCTTCACACAGATCAGAAAATGATCCCTACACAGACATGCTCAGGGTCATTATAATTCCAATTAGGATCTGAGGAGGGGACTGCAGTTTCCACTACTGGGTACTTATCGCTTGACATGTGAAGCCCCGTAGCATACCTTCAGGCTTCCTTTAAGACCCTAGCATGCTCAGGGTCAGATAAAGTTTGACTAAATGTGACCATGATGTTCTTCTACGTCAAGTCAAAGGCCAAGGTAATGTGTTGGAATGTATCTATATATTTGCCTGGGTCATCTGTATAGCTTCGCAGGTCTTGTTTGATCTTAGTTTTAAGAGGGAGAAGGACTTATTGACCCGGGTTGGTCCGAATTCTCCTCCAATTTCAACTAAGGGAAATATACTTGAGTTGGCTTTTGTGGAGGGAGTGCTCCAAGATATGGGGTCATGTTTGGATACAAGGAAGGAGCATCAGGCAACTCGAGAGCCATGGGAGGTGAGCCTTCACAGCGGGGGTGGGGAGGTTCCTTCTCTTGGTCGTCTATGCCTAACCCATTTGCCTAGTAGGCTCACTTTTAGGGCATACAACAATCCCATACTTAAGACAGAGTTCCTTCACATCTCTTAGTTGGAAGAAAATTTGGACATAGGGAATCTCTGTCCATTCCCCTTGTCTTTTGCAGAATAAGTCTAGTTGCAGGATGGTATTGTAATTTAAACTCCCATATTCAGGCCAGAGTTCCTTGTTCCTCAGAGGATACCGTGTTCATGCAGTGGCACAAAAGAATTTTAAGTGACTTCTCCTTAGAGTTAGAGGATTGAACAGCTTCCAGTTATCTAGGATGCATCTCAAGTGCATCTGTCAGGAAGTGGATTGCTTACTTCCCATCAGAAAGACAGTGATGACAGGAAGGAAAAGAAAAAAGAAAAAACTAATAGGCCTCCTTCAATTTCCATGGGTGGACTTCCTTAGGGGTGAGTCATTTTGAAGCTTATCCTACCCAGTACTGTTGCAACCTGAGAGCCAGTTGTCCCAGTTCAGGGTGCAAATCCTCAGGCAAGCTGAGGCATGACAGCCTCCTGGAGATTGAATCCCCAGGCAGGTCGAGAGAGGTCAGCCTCCTGGGACCCCTGGACTAGCGGATCCCTGAGTAGGTTGAGGCATGACAACCTTTCGAGGACCAGGTCCCTAGGCAGGTCAAGGCAGGTCAAGCTCCTGGGACTCCCAGACTGGAGTTGGGTGTCCCAAAGGTCTCCAGCATGACCAGTGTTGGATAGGATTAAGGGGCTATAATTTTAACTCATTGCCTGTTTGTTCACCACAGATGGGAATAGATATCATGATGTAAAGCAATCCAAGCCTGTGCCCTGAGACTGGGAACCTGATGAAGCAGCCATAAATCTTACCCTCTTACTGCTCTAAGGGAATGTAAGTCACTGATTCCCTCCCCTAGCCCTCCATAAGAGCAGTTTAGGGTGTTTCCAATGGTAAACATTTCATCGTCATAGACCCACTTTAGGTAATAACAGAATTAATGACAAAGGAGTGGGTTATCTGGTCCTGTTAGGGGCATTAAGAGTATTTTAATAACAAGCTGGGTGAAGCTATGTTGCCTACAGGGGGCAGAGTCTTGGTTGTAGGAGTTAGTAAGTGGCTTAAGAACAAATTGATAAGAGGCAACAGACCAGATGTTCCATAAAAGTGGAGTGGAGATTTGATCGGGGGGTATGTTTGTAACTTTAGGAGAAGGGTGACAAGGGTTTGGGCCCAAACGACCTGCAAGGCTAACTCCCAAAGTGGCAAACATTATCCCCATAAGCCTAACTGCCCTTGAAGGGATGCCACCAACAGATGGGCTTCTAGCAGGCATTGTGTGCCAGTCACCCACCATAGCGGGTTCACTGAGAGATGCTGTTGTTGCACATGTTGGAGGAAACATGGAAGATGAAGACCTAATTATCTAGAGGGATTGGATATTATACAGTATTTCCCTCCCAAGGGCCAGCTATTTTCTGGTTGTCCCTCCAGAAGAGTGTATAGGTAACATTGTGGGCCTGCATGGGGCTCAGGAAAAGAGCAAGGAACAGGAGGGAAGGGGGCAGGGCACAACTATTGAAAGAATCATATAGCCCAAGTGCATAACATAAACCGATTAAAATCAAATGAGTCCAAGATGGCAAGTCAAATTCAACTAAACCTTGATTCCCAATCTGTAAGCTAAATGACATACCCAGAGGTGGCAGGAACTGTGCCAAGACACTGTCAAAAGACAGAGGAGGGGATGGTTCCCCAGTGGTTGGGATGATCCTCCCACTCGTTAGCATATGGATTCACCCAGCTTTCAAAAACTAGCCACACCACATTCCATGGCCACAGCACTTGACATCTGTGATGGCACACACCCTGTGGAGTGTGCTCCTCTCTAAATCTGAACAAATCCAGGTCTTACCTATTACTGTGTCTCTCACTGAATATTTGCAGTGAGACACCAGAGCCTGAATTTCATTAGGTCCTGAAGCCAGGCACCATGGGTTTTGGCTGGGCTCAAGTCCCAGGAGAGAGGAGCTGAAGGACAGGAGGAAGAAGCAGTGGCAAAAACATGCCGAGGAATCCCCTTCATAACTTGCTGGAAAATTTGTTAAATACCTAACCTGTGCTCACAGTTTTCATTAGCCTGATCCTTGGCACAAAGATTAAGGACAGAAGAACCCCCACCTGCTTGGGCAACAGCTACTGGGGCCCAGCAGATAGTGGAGCCTTTGGGACACACAAAGTCCCTCAATTGCACCCACTGCCACTCTCCTGTTTGAAGGGGGTTCAATGAAACAAGAAACGAGAGATTGTAAAGGAATTAAGATTTTGTTAGGCATATGTCCTTCCAGCCATAGGAGTGAGGACCTCCTACCTTAACCAGAGGTCTTCTGGAATCTGAAATTGAGCCACATGAGATTTCTGCTGAGTTTGTTTTTTGCTGTCCTGGTTTCCAGCATGCTGGGCTTCTTGTCACTTCCCCTGTGCTGGCTTTTCATCATGTTCAGCTTCCACCATGGGAGCTTTTGCTGAGTTGAGTTCCTGCTGTGCTTGGCCTCCTCCTTGCAGGGGCTGAGCAGAGTTTGTTTCAGCCAGGTTAAATCTGAGAAATGGCAACATAGATGTGGGGGAAGTTTCTTATTTCCTTGGTTCTATCTCGTCACAACAAAAATTTGAAGCAACGGAGGGACCAGCATTACAGCCCTTGGACGGACCTGTGTCACAGCCCTTGGATAGACCCGTGTTACAGCTCCGTTTTATTCAGAAAGTAAAGGAAAATACATCCTCGAGGTGTGAGGGCATGCCGACCCAAAAGACTCAAAGAGAAGAGAGGCTCCCAGCCCAATTTTGGCTCCTCTTTTTATGTTTTTTTTTCTCCTCCCCCTAGGCCTGCCCTATGTAAATTGGCTAGCCAGGAGTGCTGTTTGTTTTACCTGAGATCCTCACCATCCTCGGACCTTCCTTTGCTTTATTTTCATGGTCTTTTTCCTTCCTTGTCTTTTAGCAACTGCCATTCTGGACTCCTTTTTCCCGTTCTAACTACCTAACATTATGATGGATGGATTAGAGAGGAAGTGGGAAAAGTAGTTAGTATGTTCTTACAATAGTCCATAAAAGAAGCAGCTGAATTATGCTAATGGACGTAAGAGTGAAGAGGATGAAAAGAGTCTGAAATACACTGAGAAGGAAAATCAAATACACTGAATATTAATTGGATGTCAAGAGGAAGACTAGAATGAACCCAGGGTTTCTGATGTTAGTAACTAGGTGGGTAGGGAAGCCATTTACAGCGGTCTAGGATGCAGAAGCAAGAATAGTTTTAAGTAATGATGTGAGAATTTCAGTTGTGAATATTTGTAAATTGAGGAACCCATAACTTATATTGAAGTGCATACTATCAACAGGAAGAGCTCAAGAAGGAGATTAACATTGGAGATATAGATTTTTGGACTTATCCATTCGAATTCTTTTTAAAATCATGGAAATAAATAAGATTTGTCAAATACAAATTGGCACTTGCCAAGATCATTGCTGATGATTGAACAACAAGGGCATTCACCATCTGCCTCTGTGGAGACTGAACCCTGCACTGTTGCAGCTGTTGACCTTCAACACCCTCTGAGAGCGTTCAGGGTGGAGTAAGGCACTCTGTGCTCCAGGCAATCTGGTGGGACAGGTCTTTAGATAGGTGTTTTAGGAACAGATTTTATGATTTCAATTCTGGCATCTCCTCATATCTAGAAAAGCAATAAATCCCTTCATGGTGACATCAGATCCTAGTGACTAGCAGAAAACTTTTTGTAAAATGAATGCTTAATGGTACTGACTCTCCCCTTCCCCAAAATCCTATATACTGATCTTTCCCTACTACCTCTTTGGAGCAGTCTCTCAGAGTTATCTGATGTGCTGCTTCCCAGACTGCAGTTCTCATTTTGCCCCAAATAAAACTTAACTCGCAACTCTCAAGTTATACATCTTTTTAGTCAACAGATTGAAAGAGAAAAGCATTTTTATGTATGGAGTCCTGGACAATCCCCATGGTTAAAAGGAGAGAAACCCATGAAGGTGAAGAAGAAGCTACTAGAAAAGTAGAAGAAACTGGGAAAGGAAGAGTTAATGAGAATAGAGGAGGAGAATAAAAAACGCAAGAGAATTCTAGCAAGACAATGGAAAATGTCCCCTTAGGTAACATGGCAATCACTTGAAACCTTTTCAAGAGTCTGTTCTTGGTAGGGTTGTTGTTAGTGGAAGTTAGATTGGTGTTTTTGAGAAGGTATAGAACTTAAGGATTAAAAGAGGGTGTGAAAACTACTATTTGAAAAGTCTGACTAAGAAGAGAAGGAACAATAGGACAATTGCTAGAGGAACATATAACATCATGAGATGGTTATTTGTAAAAATATCTTTGAGGTAAAATTCATATAACATGAAATTCACCAATTTAAATGAGCAACCAAGTGGCATTTAATACATTTACAATGTTGTGCAACCACTATCTGTATCTAGGTTCAAAACATTTCCATCATTGCAAAGCAAAATCCCTTAACCATGAAGCTGTTTTGCCCCCATTCCTCTATCCCCTAATCTTTGATAACCACCAGTCTGTATTATCCCACTATTGATTTATCTATTTTTTTTTCATTTAACATAAATTCGATCATATACTATATAACATTTTGTGCATTATTTCTTTCACTTAACATTTTTGAAGTTCATCTGCATTGTAGCATGTATCAGTACTTCATTCTCATGGCTAAATGATATAAAAATTGGAGGTATATATTACAATTTGTTTATCCATTCATGGGCATGTAGGCCACGTTCACCTTTTGACTATTTTGAATGAGGCTGCCATGAACATGCTTGTCATATATTTGTTTAATTACTTATTTTTAATTTCTTTGGATAGGTACCTAGAAGTGGAATTTCAGAGTCATATGGTAATTCAATGCTTGACTTTTTTGAGGAACTGCAAATTGTTTTCCAAATTGGAAAGGAAGAAATAAAATTATTTCTCTTTGTAAATAACATGGCATTTTATCTAGAAACCATAATAACAGCACAAAAAACTGTTAGAATTAATAAACAAATATAGTAAATTTTCAGGATAGAATATCAATATACAAAATCAGTTGCATCTCAATACAACTCCAAATGGATGAATGATTTAAATGTAAAACTTGAAACTTTAAATTCCTAGAAGAAAACATAGAGGCAAACCTTTTTAACATTGCTCTTGGCCATACTTTCTTCATATGATATCAAGAGTTCAGGAACATAGACAAGTGGGAGAAAATAAACTAAAAGTCTTCTACACAACAAAGGAAACAGAATAAAATTGCAATCTTTGTAATAAAAGAAAATATTTACAAACCATGTATTTAATATGGGACTTAATATCCAAAATGCGTAGGGAAATCATACAATTTGATAGCATAAATACAAAAAGCTCAATTTTACAAATGGGCAAATAACTTGAATAGATATTTCTTCACAGAAGATGTACCAAATTGTCAACACATAAGTGAAAAGGGGTTCAACATCACTGATCATCAAGGAAATGCAAATTAAAAGGACAATAGGATATCACCTCATACTTATTAGGATAATGATTATGCTTAATAATAATAATGATAATATAACTATTTTAAAAGATAAGGAAAAAAGATATCTCTTCTAAACTGTTTGTAAGAATGTAAATTGATGTAGTCATAATGATAAATAGCATGGAATTTACTTCAAAAATTTAAAATAGAATTACGATATGACCTAACAATCGCACTTCTGGGTGTATATACGAAAGAACTGGAATCAGTATCCAAGAGATATCTGCACTCTCATGTTCATTGTAGAATTATTTACAATAGCCAAGAGGTAGAAACTAAATAACCATTAGCGATGAATGACTCAAGAATATGTGACATATATGTTCTGTTCAGTTCAGTCATTCAGTCATGTACAACTCTTTGTGACCCCATGGACTTCAGCACACCAGGCTTCCCTGTCCATCACAAACTCATGGAGCTTGGTCAAACTCATGTCTATAGAGTTGGTGATGCCATTAAATCATCACAAACTCTATCATCCCCTTCTCCTCCTGCCTATAATCCTTCCCAGTATCAGGGTCTTTTCCAATGAGTCAGTTCTTCGGATCAGGTGGCCAAAGTGTTGGAGTTTCAGCTTCAGCATCCGTCCTTCCAATGAATACTCAGGACTGATTTCCTATAAAATTGACTGGTTTCATTTCCTTGCAGTCCAAGGGACTCTCAAGAGTCTTCTCCAACACCACAGTTCGAAAGCATCCATTCTTTGGTGCTCAGCTTTCTTTATGTTCCAATTCTCACATCCATACATGACTACTGGAAAAGCCATAGCTTTGACTAGACAGGACATTTGTTGGCAAAGTAATGTCTCTTCTTTTTAATATACTGTCTAGGTTGGTCATAGCTTTTCTTCCAAGTAGTAATTTAATTTCATGGCTGCAGTCACCATCTGCAGTGATTTTGAAGCCCCCAAAATAAAGCCTTTCACTGTTTCCACTGTTTCCCCATCTATTTGGCATGAAGTGAGGGGACCAGATACCATGATCTTAGTTTTTTGAATGTTGAGTTTTAAGCCAACTTTTTCATTCTCCTCTTTCACTTTCATCAAGAGGCTCTTTATATCTTCTTCACTTTCTGCCATAAGGGTGGTTTCATCTGCATATCTGAGGTTATTGATATTTCTCCCAGCAATCTTGATTCCAGCTTGTGCTTCATCCAGCCCAGCATTTCTCATGATGTACTACTCTGCATATAAGTTAAATAAGCAGGGTGACAATATACAGCCTTGAAGTGCTCCTTCCCCAAATTGGAACCAGTCTGTTGTTCCCTGTCTGGTTGTAACTGTTACTTCTTGACCTACATACAGGTTTCTCAGGAGGAAGGTAAGGTGCCCTTTTATTCCCATCTGTTGAAGAATTTTCTGCAGTTTGTTATGATCCACACAGTCAAAGGCTTTAGCATAGTCAATGAAGCAGAATTAGATGATTTTCTGGAATTCCCTTGATTTTTCTATGAATAAACAGATGTTGGCAATTTGACCTCTGATTCCTCTGCCTTTTCTAAATCCAGCTTGAACATCTGGAAGTTCTCTGTTTATATACTATTGAAGCCTGGCTTGGAGAATTTTGAGCATTACTTTACTAGTGTGTGAGATGAGTGCAACTGTGCAGTAGTTTGAGCAATGTTTGGCATTGTCTTTCTTTGGGATTGGGATGAAAGCTAATCTTTTCCAATCCTGTGGCCACTGCTGAGTTTTCCAAATTTGCTGGCGTATTGAGTGTAGCACTTTCACAGCATCATCTTTTAGGATTTGAAATAGCTCAACTGGAATTCCATCACCTCCATTAGCTTTGTTCGTGGTGATGCTTCCTAAGGCCCACTTTACTTCACATTCCAGGATGTCTAGCTCTAGGTGAGTGATCATAACAGTGGCTATCTGGGTCATGAAGATCTTTTTTGTATACTTCTTCTGTGTATCCTTGCCATCTCTTCTTAGTATCTTCTGCTTCTGTTAGGTCCATACCATTTCTGTCCTTTATTGTGCTCATCTTTGCATGAAATTTTCCCTTGGTATCTCTAATTTTCTTGAAGATATCTCTAGTCTTTCCTATTCTATTGTTTTCCTCTATTTCTTTGCATTTATCACTGATGGAGGAAGATCACAAAATGAAGCAGGACAAAGGCTCATAGAGTTTTGCCAATAGAATGCACTCATCATAGCAAACACACTCTTCCAACAAGAGAAGACTCTACACATGGACATCACCAGATGGTCAATACTGAAATCAGATTGATTATATTCTTTGCAGCCAAAGATGGAGAAGCTTTATACAATCAGCAGAAACAAGACCTGGAGCTGACTGGCTCAGATCGTGAACTCCTTATTGCAAAATTAAGGCTTAAGTTGAAGAAAGTAGATAAAACCACTAGACCATTCAGGTATGACCTAAACCAAATCCCTTAAGATTATACAGTGGAAGTGAAAAATAGTTTCAAGGGATTATATCTGATAGAGTGCCTGAAGATCTATGGACAGAGGTTCATGACATTGTACAGGAGGCAGTGATCAAGACCATACCCCAGAAAAAGAAGTGCAAAAAGGCAAAATGGTTGTCTGAGGAAGCCTTACAAATAGCTGAGCAAAGAAGAGAAGCTAAAGGCAAAGTAGAAAAGGAAAGATATACCCATTTGAATGCAGAGTTCCAAAGAATAGCAAGGAGGGACATATATGTACAGTGGAATATTATTCAGCCTTCCAAAAAGGAAATCCTGCCTATTGTGACAACATAGATGAACATGGAGGACATTATGTTAAGTGAAATAATCCAGATACAAAAGCACGAAAACTACATTATATCACTTTTATGAAGAATTTAAAATAGTCAAGGTCATAGAAGCAGAGAGTAAAATGGTGGTTGACAGGAGCTGGGAGAGGGGGAAATGGTGAGCTATTAGTCAAAGAATACAAACATTCAGTTTATATGAGATGAAGAAGAGATGGACATCTACTGTACAACATAGTGCCTATAGTTAAGAGTACTGTATTATATATGTAAAAGTTTCTTAATAGGGTAGATTTCATTTGTGTTCTTATAATAACAGTAATAGGAACAATAATAATAAATCAATTGGCTAGGCTGTTTACCAATCTGCTCTAGCCTTCTTTTCCTGCTTGAACTGACCCCAGATATCAGCTAGAGATAAAAATTTGGAGTCTTCTCAGGTCTTTTCTGAGCTTGTGTCCTGCACTGGACATATTTGTGACTTTCTAAATTCCAAACATTTTAGAATACAATAATTTCCTGAATAACCTCTCTCCCTAGCTTTTTTTTTCCAGTGAGTACATTATGGAGTTCATTGTTTCAATGGTCATATTTGCCCCAAGTAACCATTGACTTTTTTTTTCTTTTTTTTTCTTTTTTTTTTAAATAAATTTATTTATTTTAGTTGGGGGCTAATTACTTTACAATATTGTAGTGGTTTTTGCCATACATTGACATGAATCAGCCATGGGTTTACATGTGTTCCCCATCCTGAACCCCCCTCCCACCTCCCTCCCCATCCCATCCCTCTGGGTCATCCCATTGCCCCAGCCCTGGGCATTTGTCTCATGCATTGAACCTGGAATGGTGTTCTGTTTCACATATGATAATATACATGTTTCAATGCTATTCTCCCAGAACGTATTTTATCTTACAATGTTTTTGAACAAAGCACTTAAATGGAAATTTTGCCTCTTCTCAGCCCTGAAGGCGTTCAAAGTTAGGCAAAACATAGACCAAGTGCCTAGTGTCATTCCTGGTAGCCTCCTGACAGGTTAGAACAAACAAACAATAACTTGTGAATAAGGAATGCACTGTTTCTTTGGAACCAGGGACTGGGATTCTACACCTGGGATTGTGATTGGATGTCTTCAAGACCATCTCTGACCTAAGGGCAGGGTTGGGCGAAAGTAAATAAAATGCCTCAAAGCTTTCTTAAGACCTTAAAGTAAATGCCTATTTCATTGATTCAGTTTTTTATTTCATTTTTTCAGTTGCTCCCTGTGTATAAACCTCTGACTGTTTTCCAGAGTTCTGACAAAGTTGGTTTTGACTGTTTCTAATTTTTTTTTTCCTGTGGAGGGATTGAAGTTTGGAGCTGCTTATTCTGCCATTTTACTTATGCCACTCCCCATGAGAAAGTTTACTTTGAAATGGAAGAAATCTGAGACTATTTTAAAGCTCAAGGAAAGAATCAATGGAAAGGTAAATATGGAATATAGAAAAGAAGAGGTGATAATTGATGAAGCAGGTTATCAGAAAAGCTGAAAGCTAAAATGTGAAAAAGTATAAGGCATAAAGAATTGCAGCTCTTTTGATTCATATGTGATCTTAAACATTTTTTTTAATTTAATAAAGGAATTAGATGGAGTTATGAAGAAGTTGAAAGCATTGCTGACCATATATTATTATTAATTTTAAAGAATTCTCAAGGGAAATGTTAAAGGTTTGTGGGGATGGAGAGTTCACTAAATGAGGTTTCTGAAGAGACAAGAGTTTACTAAAAATTGAAGTAGCAATATATTGTACATAAAAAAATTAAAGTTTATTGAAATTCCATTTTCCCTTGAAAGAATAACAAAAAATAACCCCAAAATTGGTTGTATTCAGGTTGGGGAAGAGTATAGAATAAAAGGTGCACTCATGAACTCTTTGTGGGGTATAAATATTTAGAAGTGAATTCAGTTTCAATCTTAATTTAAAATGCATTCTCCCTTTGACTCAGCAATTATATTCTAGGAATCTCTATTCTTGCAAGTTTGTACAAGAGTATGTGTATAAGGATGTTCACTTCAGCCTTTGTGTAAAGCAACAATTTTAAGACTACTTAACTATCCAGAAATATTGAAGAGGAAAAGTTAAAATTTTACATAACCTCCTGCTCATTCTGCCTCTGTAACTCAGCTTGCTCCTTGCAAAGTCTGGATCATGTAGGTCACGTAGTCTCAGAAAGTGGGGACTTGCAATACTAGCAACTGGAGCTTATCTCACTCAGCCTTGTCCTGCTCTTTGCAATTGTCCAGCCCTGCAAACCTGCTTAATCATGCCTGTCCCTGTAAAAGTAAGGCAGCCCCCTCCCCATCTTGACTGCTATTCCCACACGTGAAAACCTTTAGTTTAAACCAGCCTTTTAGCAGCTAGTGTTGCCCACTATAGTCTGTCTATAAAAGCTCTGTAACCCCTTTGCTGGGGCTCAGAGCTTGGAGTTTTAACTCCTCTGGGCCCACTGGCATTATAAACCTGAGTTCTCCAACTCTTGGAGTGTGGTGCTTTGTTTCCCACTTACTGGTTTCTGCAACAATATAAATAAAAAATTACCCACAAACCTGATGTGTACGTAGTTGGATCCTACATACTGTAGTGTGTAATGCCTTTGTGTACATGTTGCTTTAAGCACAAATGTCTGAACATATCCATGCCAAACCCTTGTCATTCACCCTAAGGGATAAAATGGGGAAGGAGTATTTTCACTGCTTACTTTATCTGTATTTACGTACTTTTGTTTTCACAATGGCCATGACTTAATTTGCAATTAAAAATAATACTTTATATTGCAAATAAAGTTCACAATGCACAGAACGGTATCTTTATGTTACCCATCATCAAGCTCTAAGGGATACATGAATTGTCAAGCCTTCTGATGAGAAGTATAATATGGCAAGATGACTGACCCAAGCTTACATTCTATGAGGAAATATTGAACTTTAAGAAAAAGCTTCCATTTGGTGAGAAGTAAGCTTATCTTTTATTTCCCTGTTTCTTTTCTCACTTCCAAACAGAATGAAAGGATAAAGCTTATTTGGTATGTATAAAATTCTTTTTTCAAGATACAGTTCTTTTTCAAAAATAGTGGTATTTTCTTACCACTGCAGGATAGTTTTCCAATTTCTTCAGTGAATATTCTATGTGCCTAGCATGTCAGTTTCCTTCAGCTGTATTAACATGTGATCTCTAACACTGAGTTTACAGAATATGGCATCTTCTGTTTCTGATAGTTTTCTCATATATACTGTGGGACTGTGTGCATTCTTTAAGAAATAAAAATATATAATTCAGGACCCGTCATATATATCTGTATTACTTCGTTCCCTGTATTCTGATTCAAAACCACTCCTACGTGTGTTCTAGAACTCTTGATTTCTGCAAGTAGATAATTCCCTGAGCATTTTTTTCGGTAACATTTTACTGATGATGTCATCCTATACCCACATAACCTGTTTTTCTGAAGCAGTTCTGCTGAACAGACCGGGCTTATATCGCATCTGCAGCAATGGGAGAGATTTTTTTTTTAACTTCTCCGAATTTTTTCAGGTATGATTTGCAGATCAAATTATTTCTCTTCCCCAGCTTTCTTGCTGCATCCGCAGTCAGTATGCATTACACGCAGCACAGATCACTCCCAGTTCCCATTTCACTTGTGCACTTTTGGGGATTGAAGGACAAAACTGATTTCAGAGTCATTGGGAGAAGTAGCTTTACACATTGAAATTTGTTGAAGATTTGAGCGTGCTTTGTTCCCAAGGGTGGAAATTAGTTCTCAATTTTGATTAAAATCTGTAATAGTTGCAATAAAAATGAAGCAACTTGACTTAAAAGAAATACACCAATTGTCTCTGTCCAAGAAACTGCCCAAATAAACAGAAGTAAAATGTTCATTTTACTTAAACATTTTCATTTTAACGTATTTGTACATATAAATCTTATACTTGCAGATAATTTCAGAAGGGAACTCTGTGAATAGATAAAAGAGCACTTATTCCAGAAACTATGTACAATTTATGTGCACACAGGAAATTACTACATGATACTCACTTAAGGAATCTGTATTTTGAAAGTAGGCAATGTCATAGATGAATGCCCTGCAAATTATTCTATAGTAAAATTGGAGAATGTCAAAATGAGAATATGATGTCAGATGTTATAAAGATAACCATGAAATCCCTACAAATGCTACAGCACACCTATATTTCTTTGATGTCAGCATTCATAAATTATAATTTATATATAAGCATGGGCTTATTCTTGTCAGAACTCAAATATTAGATCATTCCAATCCGACTTTTGCCATGCAAATTATTAATGCAATATCATAACTAAAAATTATATAAAGCCACCAGAGTACTACTCTTAGAAAACTGTAAAAATGCAGAGTTACTCAACTCAGAAGCCATTTATAACTCTGCTATTTCAGCTAAAATACGTTACAAATTTTCCTTTTTTGACCAAGTTGAGCAAATATGTATGCACTATGAAGATGACACCTTTTACAAGGAATACACTTTTAATATTTAGGAATTAGATTTCTGTATAAGGATTATTGACGGTGATCAGGTAATCAGCCCTTGATCTGTCATCTCCTGAGTTCCCTTATGCTACTCATTAAAAGACAAAACTAGCAAAAGTGTTGAAAACCAAAGATTTGGAACAATTCAGTTGCTTGCCAGGGTATGGGGAGAACTTCAACTAACTTTCACACCAGGGGAGCTAGGCAGACAAACACATATACTGGTGGTTTAAAATTAGTCCACCACTGAAGAAAAACAGCACAGAGAGCAAAAGTGTAGTCTTTTGCTTTGCCCTCCCCGCCCCCGTCTTACTTATCCATAGGTTTGTAGCAGTCATCTGTTCAAACAATTCCTAAAACAGCCAGAACTGCTTCATTCTCACAAGCCCAAAGGTTACTCTCTCTCTCTGCATCCATTTAGAAAGAATAATTCCCAATATACAGCACATATATAAGGGCCATAGAAGCAGAACACACTGGAAATTAATTACAGCTTTTCTACATATAGTAAAAGAAGAATGACATACAACCTAGTGTATAAATTGCTCTCCTCATAGGAAAAAAACAACAAATAAATGAACAAAACTCTGCAGTGAAGATACAGCAGTCTTTCCCTCAGTTCCATAAAGCTGTGCCCCTTTTTTGGTAGCCTACTGCCCTGTCCTCACTCACTAGCTATACGGCATTGATCAAGCTATTTGACCCTTCTGAGCATCAGTTTCATCTTTAAAACGAATATAAGATGACTCTCAGTTGTATGTGAACATTGAGAAATATATATTTATGTGCCTAACATAGAATTTGGCTTATAAGTGCCCGATAAATTATTTATTCCCTCCCTTCTTGTTTGAATTTGGAGGAACACATTCAGTCCATAATAACACTTCTGATTAGGTAATTTACCTGACATAATTTCTTATTTCATAAAGAAGTCAACTATAAGAGACAAAGTACAGATAACATGATTTACTGGAGTCAACTGATTTGCTTTTTTATCCCAACTCTGCCACTTGGTAACTATGAAACTTTGGTCATGATAGTCAAGCACTCTGAGTCTCAGCTCCCTGACCTGAAAAATGGGGGTTATAACATGTCTCATAGGTTTCTTGTGAGTATTAAAATACTTTACATAAGGCAAATATCAAAATATCTAATAAAACCAAATATTAAACAAATTTGACTTCCTTTTCCTTTTCTCCCTTTAGTGAGGACTGCTTCATTATCATCGTCTCAACTGGAGACATTTTTCAAATTCATGGTTTTTTCCTGACCTTTTTCTCTGAGACAAAACCCTCTATCCATGTGCTCAGTTCCACTAACTCCAGTCCCCATTGTTGGTTGACTCCATGAAAATAAATTTGAATTCATATCTCAGGTCTTTCATTCACTGCCTTTGTGATCTTGGGATAGTCAGTTAACTTCTCTGAGCTCATTCCTCATATGTAGAATGAGGGTAATAATACCTGTCTCATAGGTTTGTTGTGCCTGTAATTGTTACCCAGCATCTGTAAATATTTTGCTAAATTAATATTGATAATAAAAACATTTGTTGAGCATTTATGTATCATATAGTGTGCCAAATATGTTACATATTTTGTTTGATGGAATTTTAACAAGAACTGTATCAAGTGGCTTAATACATGCTTCTTATTTTGTGTAACCTACAGCAGCATGGCCTTTTCTAGCTTGTAACCAAAGAAATTTTATTAATGAAAGAGTAAAAATAAAATTAACATTAATATAGTTTGTGGTAAAATATCCATCAAGTAAAGTGCAATCATTCTTGATATATATTTCATTCCCACATTTAATACAATGTTAGAGAAATATTTTCTTGTAAGAGTGAAGAATAACATTTCTATATTCATAGCCCTGATGTCCTCACTTCTAATGAAAGAACAAAAGGCAGCCTGAGTGATGAGAAATCTGCATCAAAAGAGTGGAAAGTTAGAAAAAGTACTAAAGAAATGAACCATTCTTTGTTTATCCAAAAATTAGTTATATTCAGATACACATACACACACAGAAGCAAAAGGTGTTCTTTCATTGTTGCTAGACATTTTAATTTTTTCTGTATTTTTTTCAGCTTCTATTTTTCCTCCATCAAAATATCCTGCTGGGGTCCATTCTCAATAATGAATATATATATAATGCAGTACCTTAAAATATTGATTAAAATGTGACAGCATTTGTCTAATGTCGCCTGAATTATGTCAAAATTAAGATGCTTTCAAAATCTCTGGCATAGTAATTACCTTTGATAATTATTCCCCATCCAGTCTCCAGTCGTTTTTTTTATCAAAGAAGCTTTAAAAACCAAGGACAGACCAATTGATCGAGATTCAGAAAGTTTTCCAAGTGAGATAAAGATAATTCCTGCTTTGTAAATGGAAAGTGATTAAGATCAGAGTATTAATAGAAGGCTCCAAAAAATATGAATTTCTGCCAAAATTCTCATGCATATTTTCTGCAAAGATTTAGAAAAAATAGAATCCCATGGATGAGTAATATTAGTAGATACAATGCTATTTGGAGTTATTTTTAAATTGTTCAGATCACTAAGGTACTTTTCAGTAAATTACAACCACTTTGCCAGTATAGTAGAATCCTGACGTTGAATGCTTCTCAGAGCATTCAGTTTGTGTAGGACAAACCACCATGAGTTTCCTACTATATTTTGATGTTTTCAGAAAATATTCATATTATGTCATGTGTTAGCATATATGATTTTAACTTTTGCATACCATGGCTTATAAAATCATTTGTAGTTGGTAGGCATTTAGTTTCACTGCTACTTATGAGTTGTACTGGTGTAAAATGCCTTGGTCTTTTGGTGAAATTTAATCATAATTATTCTCTAAACTATAATATTTAATCCCTTCTAAAAGTCTGCTTTCAAAATTCACAAAAAAAGCAATATGGAAAAATAAGATACAGACTAGTTATTTTAGCTGCCTCAAGGCAACATCATACTCTCACAATCCCAGAAAGACAGTGCTTAATCTTTGCCATCAGAATCCCCAGAGAAGAAATTACAACTTCTGTTTAAATTACCTACAATTGATCAAGTTTCCACTCTATAGTCTTTGGAGCTGAATGCAGGGAGAATAAGTATGGCAGTTTGAAATTTCTAGTCATATTCAAACCCAAACTAATAAGCCTAAAACTTGACAATGCAACAACATCTGTCCCCAGTGACAAGATGAATTTGCTTCATGAATTCCCATATAATATCCTTACACATAAAATGGCAAAATCTTGTTTTGGGTAATCTGGTTCATTTAGCAGAAACAAGAAAACTATAAGACACATACCAGGAAAGCCTAATTTAGAGGATTATCCTAATGGTGTAAAGCAAAGAAAATTCACAACTGGTTTTCCGAAATTTAGTACAAATAACAGTTCTCTAAATGCTTCAAAGTTTCCTTTTTTATCCACAGAACAAAGAATAACTGGAAGTAAATGACACATGCATGTCAAGATTCAGATTTTACCAATATGGTTGGTAAATTTTACCAATATGATGCTTATTTCCTCTAGTCTAAACTAAGAATTCTCAAAAAAATTCTCCCTTGGGAATGAATGCTAGATTGGCTTAAGTGATAACTTGGGAGTAGTTTCATGTACAAAATGTATTCACTGCTTCTTGTGTTTTTCATTCATTTGAAACAGTTTTGAGCCAGTCTGGACTTTTATTATACTTAAAACTGTACGTAACTGTCATGTTTACAATTTCTTTTCCATTCCATCTATATTTCTTGGTCCTTCCCCCAATCTACTGTTATTCTCATACCACTCTCTCTGTCTAAACCTTTAATCAGTCACTTTATACTCAGTAAGGGAATCGTCCAAATAATCATCGCAACTATTGTAATTCTACTGTTTATGTTACATATCACCCACTCATGATACCATCATAAAGTCGTTTTTAACCATACATCTTAATTTCCTAGGAAGAATAAAAACGTTCCCCTCACTCCTGCATACACACAACTATTCTCATTCTCATTCATTCTCTCTCTCTCTCTACTTCTCTCTCTGCCTTCCACCCTCCTTTCCTCTCACCATCTCTTTATCTCTCCCCAAGAAGTTCTCTTATAAGTTGTGTTGGGAAAGATTACTTCCCAAAGGTACTGATGGAAAATCTGACAAATAATGTCTTAAATATGTAAGAGTGTATTTTTCTCACTTAAAAAGTTATCAATAAGTAAACAGTCCAAGGTTGGCAATGTGGCCTCACTATGCCAATTTGCTTCTCTTCCTCTGCATTGTTAACTGCAGGCAGAGGGAGAAAGGCAAAATACTCACTGTAGCTGAGTTTCTCTCTAAATATATCTATCAGATAAACAGTAGCTCTCTTGGAAGACAGCTTGGGTAAAATTCTACATGTATCTCACTAGCCAGAACAAGATTATATGGCATGCCTTTAGGTAGGCAATTAGCAACATTTTTTTACAAAGATCAGAGAAAAAAAATAGCTTAGTCCTCCAAAACATACAAGAGGTTCAGTTAAGAATGGAATATAATTTTTACTGGGAAAAGAACTTGTCAACAGACTGGACAAGTGAAGTTTTCCTCTCTTGATTCTCTATTATCTTTTTTAATAGATTAGAAAATGGAAGATTGAGATTAGTAGTCCTAAAAATTGGCCTATGCTACTCTTGGTGTATAATATTTCCTCTAAGCTACTATTAACATAACAGAGGGAAATGGAAGACAGATCACCTACTTCTTGGTATATATATATTTGTTTTTTAGTTATTATGTTGCTTCTTTCAAGTTATGGCCAATTTGTAAATAATATGAAAATTAAAAATAATATTCTCTAATTTGGCCATGACTGAGTATAATCATCATAAAAGATGAGGACCTCATGCTGAACTTCAAAGATAAACAGGACCATGATATGAAGAGAAGAGGCTATTCCAAGTGTAGGAAATAGGTTTATAAAAGGTTCACACTTACACAAGACCTTGAATTTTCTGATTTAACATTTGTACGTGTCTGGTTTCATCCACAAGCTTCAATCAAAGAATGATGTGATAGAGAAGAAAGAAGATAGAAATATCAGACACCAATCTAGAATCCAAAGCATCATTATTCACTAGCAGCAGGCAGCATTCATAGCTCCAGTGCTACCTGGGGCAGTCCACAAATCTGCAGGCACTACATGAAATCAGAAGAGGTCACATCCCTGCCATTTTCTGTTCCCATTAAAGTGACTGAGGACAAATTCTTTCTTGCTAACTAGTGCTCTCTGCTTATCAGAATTTATGGTCCATCATTAATTGAGTATTTTTATAGAATGGATGTGTTATATCAGAGCACTGAAAAGGTCAATGTTTTAGTTGTTGATATTTTCTACAGAATATAATTCTCACCTATTTTAATGGGTGATAGAACATTTAGAGTGACTAATGCTAAATACCTAATAATAATGATTATGACCACTGTGTTAAAATATGAACAATTCATTTCTCTGACAACAAAGCACTAAGAACATACCAAAGGCATAATGCAAAACAATGGCACGGCTGTTCTTAATGGTATCTTAATGGCCTATAATGGCCTCCAGCATTGCATACATGTGGGAGAAAAGCAAGGTTATATGGCAGATTTATAGAATACTAAGATTTGAGCAACACTTTTTTATTTTTATCAAACCACTCCAAATTCTACAAAGTAAAAATAACAATATGACAGAATTAAGCACTTTGACAAGCTTCATTGTAGAATAATCTGTCAGTAAGATGAATTCATTAATTTATTAAACAAACATTCAAGTGTTTATTATAAATATAACATTGTGCTCCTGAATTTAAGGTAATGAGTGTGAGGTGGTGTTTATATCCCAAGAGAGTGGATGAGGATAAGGGTGAAGTAGTAGATGGCTACATGCAGAGGTTTATTAATGGTAATACACAGAATATGCTGTGGCACAATTCAGATCCCAATGAGCAAGAGCATCCTCAGTCTTTCAGCCTAAAAGTGTTTAAAATACTCATCATGTTACCAAATCAGACCTGGGTCAACTGTGACAGGGTCGACCTGTGTGTGGTTACTGGGTCGACTCAGTAAAGCCAATCTATTGACACAAGGTTGTGGTGAAGGAAAGCGCAGAATTTATTTTAAGACACCATACAAGAAGTCCAGTACAGCTAGTGCTCAAAAACCCGGAACTCCCTAATGAGTTTCAGGAGAACATTTTTAAAGGCCAGGTGAAGGAGTAGGGTATGTGGTCAGCTCATGCACAATTCTCTGATTGGTTGATGGTGAGGTAACAGGGTAGTGTCACAGGAATTAACATTATTAGTCCTCAGGATCCAGTAGGTCTGGGGGCTAAGTGTTCTTAGTCATCAGGTAGTTAAGTTCTTCCATTTGGTTGGGGTTTTCACATCTATAAAACAACTCAGGAAATGTGCATCAGACACTGTCATCTAGGTATAACAGTAAGGCGAGAAGCTAAAGCAGAGGGTATGAGGAGTAGTCTGTCCCAGAAAGGATCCTGCTCTGCTGCACTCCTATCACCATGGTACCAAAATACTGATGAAATACAGAACATAGACACAATACAAAGTGCTCAAATAGACAGCCACAGTAGAATTGACACTGTTAAGTGAATGGTGAAAAAGACAGTATTGGGCACAGCATGCTTGATGGAAGCAGAACCTCTGAAATAATTGGATAAATTAGAAGTAATTAAATAAAGATGTGGTTTAAAGTAATATTTATGCAAATTCATAAGTAAAAACTAAGATTAAAGATCTTGGACATAACAATCCCAATGTGAAAAGAAGGGCATGTGACTCAGTAAAAATTGTCAGTTCCTTGAAAAAGAACCTAGGCACAACCAGATTAGAAGGTATTGTATTCATCACATGGCTGACATCTCAAAAAGTACTTCGTGTGATCGTTGGTGTGAAAGTGAAAATTGCTCAGTCGTGTCCGACTCCTGGCAACCCCATGGACTGTATAGTCCTTGGAATTCTCCAGGTCAGAATACTGGAGTGAGTAGCAGTTCCCTTCTCCAGGCGATCTTCCCAACCCAGGGACCAAACCCAGGTCTCCCGCATTGCAGGTGGATTCTTTATCGTCTCTCATAAAGAACAGACTTTTGGACTCAGTGGGAGAAGGAGAGGGAAGGATGATTTGAGAGAATAATATTGAAACATATACATTACCGTATGTACAACAGATAACCAGTGGGAGTTTGATGTATAATGCAGTGTACCCAAAGCTCTGTGACAACCTGAAGGGATCAGGTGAGGAGGGAAGTAAGGGGGGGGGAGGGTAGTTTAAGATGGGGGAGGGGGAAACACGTGTATACCTGTGGCCAATTCATGTTGATGTATGGCAAAACCATCACAATATTGTAAAGTAATTATTATCCAATTAAAATAAATAAATTAATTAAAAAAAAACTTAATGTGGAGAACTATATAATATGCACAGGGACAGCCAAACTCGGTTTAACAATTCTTTTGTATTCAAATAAACAAAAACCCACATAAATATTACTGATAGAGATAAATAAAGACTATATAGTATTCATATAAACAGCCAAACTCAACAAAACCATTATTTTCTTTTAAAAAAATTGCATGTTTTTGTTGGATATGGAGTCCTAGGCTGGACTAACCCTTCTATTACAGACAAGGTTCTGGTTCCCAGGACTTAGCCAAACAAAATAAGAAGACTCTTTTACAGATTTTGTCACCATGGCTAATTTTTGTTTGTATATGCTAATATTAGACTAAGTCTTATGGAAAAATTATTTTCAATTGTTTGTGCCTACCCTTTTGTCCAGCAGTATACTTCTAGGAATCTGTTCCACAGAAAAGCATACACATGTGCACAATTATATATACATACAGATTTGTGCATTTTTTGCATTGTTTGTAATAGGGATAGAGTGGGAACAATCTGAATGCATATCAATGATGAAAGTGAAAGAGGAGAGTGAAAAAGTTGTCTTAAAGCTCAACATTCAGAAAACTAAGATCATGGCATACGGTGCCATCACTTCATGGCAAATAGATGGGGAAACAGTGGAAACAGTAGCTAACTTTATTTTTCTGGGCTCCAGAATCACTGCAGATGGTGATTGCAGCCATGAAATTAAAAGACGCTTACTCTTTGGAAGGAAAGTTATGACCAACATAGACAGCATATTAAAAAGCTGAGACATTAGTTTGTCAACAAAGGTCCATATAGTCAAGGCTATGGTTTTTCCAGTAGTTATGTATGGATGTGAGAGTTGGACTATAAAGAAAGCTGAGCGCCAAAGAATTGATGCTTTTGAACGGTGGTGTTGGAGAAGACTCTTGAGAGTCCCTTGGCCTGCAAGGAGATCCACCCAGTCCATCCTAAAGGAGATCAGCCCTGGGTGTTCATAGGAAGGACTGATGTTGAAGCTGAAAGTCCAATACTTTGGCCACCTGATGCAAAGAGCTGACTCATTTGAAAAGACCCTGATGCTGGGAAAGATTGAGGGCAGGAGAAGAAGGGGACGACAGAGGATGAGATGGTTGGATGGCATCACCGACTCAATGGACATGGGTTTGAGTGGACTCCGGGAGTTGCTAATGGACAGGGAGGCCTGGCGTGTTGCGGTTCACGAGGTCGCAAATAGTCGGACACAAGTGAGCGACTGAACTGAACTGAACTGAAATATTTTATGATCTATCTATACTTTTGTATAATGTACAGATTTAAGAAATAATTCAGTAGATCTATATGTACTAAAATAGTAAGATAACCAAGGTAAAGTACTAAGTGAAAATAGCCAAACTTCGAGTAGCAGAACAAATACTCCCTGTCTTGGTTTCTCTCACACACATACACACAAATACACATCTCAAATCTGATATGCGTGTGTGATAGAGAAAGGGGAGACAGAGAGGTCTGAGTGGTAAATGACAGATTACCTTGCATATTTCTTATTTCATGAATTTGTTGTTTGACTTATTTTAAAAGAAACATGTATTATTTCTGTAACTAAAATTATTTAACTGACAGAAGTCATTTTGCAAATATCCCAATAAATAATTCCTTTTTATATAGTTTTTCATTGGTCTCTAAAGGAGTATATGTCCACATGGGTGCAGTTTTGCATGTGTTTACATACAATTATGTTTTACATATAGCCTAAGCTCAATAAACCTATGAAAGTTGGATAAATACACAAAAGAAGTGCTCAGGGATAGAACTAAGGAAATAATGTAATGAGTTAAAACAGAGTAGCCATTATTTTATTTTCTGAAATAGTATAATAACTTCCTTTACTTGAATATTCTATCAGACAATAAAAAATCAAAACCAAAAAAGACCCTTTTTTGGTTCAGGAGGTATTATCTCAAATTTTCAATGAAGCACTTGGAATTATTGAGGAAGATATGATTATATCCTTATTTTGCTTCTGAATCTTATAAAGTCTATTATTCCTTTAAGCAAAATAGCACATGAAAATTATTTTTATCATAGACGTTTTATCTTCTTTACAGAAAAAAAAATTTCTTACTGTTCCTATTGTTTCACATAGTTATAAATCTTTTGAGCAAATGACTTTGGTATTTCTGGTTCTCTTCCAGGTTGTGGATATAGTACACAGTGTAATATTAATGAGTCTAACTGAGATTAAGTTGAGTCATTTGCCTAGCACATTTCATCATTAGTCCAGTAGCATTCTTAGCCATTCTCTGCAGTTCTGTCATCAGACACTAATTAAAACATTCTGAGGATAGGTAAGACTTCATTTTTCCCTCCAAGTTTCTGTCTCAGAAATTTATTCAAACATATTACTAAAATTCATAGTTTTAAAACATCATGACTTTTAAATCACTCATTCAAAGATTTCTAATCACACATTTTGATATTTTCATATTTCCCTCATACCACAAAATTGCTGCTGTTTTGGGCTCTCCCAGTTATTCATCTTTTCTTCCTTTGTATATCTCACTTCTGCTTATCTATGGAAACTATTATACATAAAAAATAAAGACATATATATATCGGAGAAGGCAATGGCACCCCACTCCAGTACTCTTGCCTGGAAAATCCCATGGCCGGAGGAGCCTGGTAGGCTACAGTCCATGGGGTCGCTAAGAGTCGGACACGACTGAAGCGACTTAGCAGCATATATATATATATATATATATATATATATATATATAATATATATATATGAAGGAAATGCTGGTTTATGGGATAAAATTGAAAGTGAAAGTGGCTCAGTCGTGTCCAACTCTGTGAAACCATAGACTATACAGTCCATGGAATTCTCCAGGTCAGAATGTTGGAGTGGGTAGCCCTTCCCTTCTCCAGAGGATCTTCCTAATCCAAGAATTGAACCCAGATCTACCACATTGCAGGCGGATTCTTTACCAGCTGAGCCACTAGGGAAGTCCCATTATACATAAAAATAAAGGCATATATGTGTGTGTGTGTGTGTGTGTGTGAAGGAAATACTGGTTTATGGGATAAAATTATTTAACTTACATATCTTGCAGTATAGAAACAGTTGTTGTCATTCAAGTATACAGAGCATCATTATTTTTTTTCTTTCTTCCTTTAAGGTTAAAATAGGAATAGAAATAAAATATGACAGTACAATTCCAAACAAAATTTTTGTCTACGAAGTGGTTTACCTGCATGTGAATATTTTATCATCACATTTTCTTAGTACAATCACAGTGCAAACATAGGGAGAGGTTACAGCTGTGAATTGCTAGAATATTTTCTAAAGTATTATGTGAAAGATTCATATAACAGTACAGTAGGAGGCACAGTATGTCTGCTCTGAAAGCCATTTGCCTACAGAAGGTTTCATTTTACTCAGTGGCTTTAAAACAGGGATAATGATGTGGAAGATCGTGACTTTTTCTAGCTACGTTTACACATTTATTGGAGGTAGTTCAGATTTTCCAATTTATATAGGGTTTCTATAGTATTTTTATTCCTGAGAGAAATGTTGATAGGAAAAACTTTTACTTAAGCAATTTACTTATTGAGAGGAAAGTTTCAGAAAAGACAAGGGACTAGAAAGGCAAAGCATGTCTTTAATTATAAATCACAGCATTGAAAAGAGGTGAGCTGGGGGGGGAATAGCAAAAGTGGGGGAAGGGCATCTTGTTTGTGCTTCAAAGACAGAACTCCAGGAGGGAATGATGAGGCCATCAGAAATGCACCTTGCTGCTGGCTGGCTGGCTGACCTCTCGTTTTTTCTGGAGCATATTCAGTAACCCCATAACACACAAAGCAAATTTTCTTATCTTGTTCATGGTAAACATACAAGTAAGCAGAGTATAAGAAGAGAAGGAAATGAGCACAAAGACTAATTTGTGAAGAGAGAAATCATGCCCTTCACTTAATATGCCAAGTACAAAAGGACTGTTCTTTTCCTTTATTTTATTCTCACTCCTTCTGCAACAATAGGTAGATTTTTTAAAGTATGAATTGTCTGTTAGTATGAATGGTTAGTCTGTACACATATGTCCAGAGATTATGTATTTTAGAGCAATTAAATTTTTGAAAAAATAATATATTCTGATTTTTTCTATTGTTTACTTGCCAGAACTTTTTCTTGCTTTAAAATGGATGCCGGGACCATCAACAACATTATGACTGTGCATTAGAAAATCTGACTTTTGGCACAAAATGATTATTGATATTTTTAACATACTCAGATGAACTCCTTAGAATAAAAAAATTAGTGAAAAAACTTAATTTCTAATCAACCATTTGCAAAATTTTCACTTTAAGTTTAAAACTTCGAGGCTCAATGGGAGTTAGTTTTCAGTTCATTTTCCTAAAACTCCAAAAGGTTTACATTAGATTGTAAGATTAGAAAATCTGACTTTTGGCACAAAATGATTATTGATATTTTTAACATACTCAGATGAACTCCTTAGAATAAAAATTAGTGAAAAAATTAATTTCTATCAACCATTTAAAATTTTCACTTCAGTTTATGATGCTCAATGAGTCTCAGCTGAAATACATTTGCAAGGGGAAAATCCAGTACTACTTCATTAGTATTGTCACTTCATGTCAAAAAAATATATTACAGGTAGCTCTCAATTATTCAGAAATGTATTATCCAGGCCTTTTGTCTGGATTTCTTTACCATCCTACTACCTGACAAATGAATATTTTACTTTCCTTAGCTGCTAAAATATCTGAAAGTACTTGAGTCTCACCCACTTCCTCATAGTGATTCACTACTTTCCCTGAGCTACCTCTCAAACTTGTACTTCTATTATGCCTCTTAACAAGTTGATTGGACTTGTTTACATATCTGTCTCACCATCCTCAAAACTGCGAGTTCCAGGAAAAATGATGTCATCCATTACTATATTGCCATTGCTAAGCAAGTAGTTGAAAGTCAGAAATAAAGTGAAACTGACTCAAACAACTTGACTTCTTTTCAACACTAGTATTATAAATGCTCATTATATTCAGAGCACTTTATTAGGAGATGTAGGAAGATGCAAAAGAAATGGAAAACTATCTCTGCCCTAGAGATGATCATCATCTTTTAAAATACAAGCTTGTTTAATAAAAGATACAAAAATCATTCTAGGCACAAATTATTGTGATGCAAATAAATATGTCACATTAAAGAACTACAAAGTTTGGGCCAGCTATTTGGAATAAGAGTCAACAATCAAGGCCAAAGTTTAGATTTTGGTTTTCAGGTGGTTGTTTGAACCTTTTTGAGAGACGAAGTGTCAAAAGATCAAAGATTAAACCTTGAAGAGCATCCAGAATTAAAGAGCAGAAGAAAGAAAAGAGGCTAGCAGACATCAAGAATACACCAGACTGAGAAATATAAGAACAAGAGAGCAACATCCTAGAAGCAAGTGATGGCAAGACGTTTTAAAGAAGGTGTGGTAACACTGAGATCAAGAAGGGCTGATGCTAACTGTAGAGAAAATGGGTGGGGGGAAATACGATTGCCTAGGATAAGATCCCTAGCAGACTTAGAACAGCTTTTGGTGGTTTGTGAAGAGAAGATAACCACTTAGCAGGGAACTGATGGAAGGTGGTTTTCTTTTTTTTTTTTTTTTTGGCTATTTTTTCTGTTTCTGTTTCTGGGGGTATTTTGTTTGCTTCTTCTCTCTAGTTTTGGGTTGTTTCAGAGAATTTTATCTAGACAAATAAACACAATTAGATATCCTGAAGTGGTGTACAATGAAAGAGAAATGAAACCAGCTTATTGTGTATCATCTATGGCCTTCTTTACAACTAAAGAAAATAAAAAGGGCTTTCGTTTTAAGGTAAAAGTCATAAAAATGTGATAATGTTTTTTTTTTTTTGTCTCCTTAATCTCACAAACAGCTACAAGACTTCTAATTACAATAAGAAAAAAATGATGTTGGTTGACACATATTCACTCATAAACATAGTGAAAGTGTTCGGTTCAGTCACTCAGTCATGTCCGACTCTTCGTGACCCCATGAATCGCAGCACACCAGGCCTCCCTATACATCACCAACTCGTAGAGTCTACCCAAACCCATGTCCATCGAGTCGGTGATACCATCCAGCCATCTCATCCTCTGCCGTCGCCTTCTCCTCCTGCCCCCAATACTTCTCAGCATTAGGGTCTTCTCCAATGAGTCAACTCTTTGCATGAGGTGGCCAAAGTATTGGACTTTCAGCTTCAACATCAGTCCTTCCAATGAACACCCAGGACTGATCTCCTTTAGGATGGACTGGTTGGATCTCCTTGCAGTCCAAGGGACTCTCAAGAGTCTTCTCCAACACCACAGTTCAAAAGCATCAATTCTCCGGTGCTCAGCTTTCTTCACAGTCCAACCCTCACATCCATACATAACTACTGGAAAAACCATAGCCTTGATTAGACGGACATTTGTTGGCAAAGTAATGTCTCTGCTTTTTAATATGCTGTCTAGGATGGTCATAACTTCCCTTCCAAGGAGTAAGCGTCTTTTAATTTCATGGCTGCAATCATCATTTGCAGTGATTTTGGAGCCCAGAAAAATAAAGCCTGACACTGTTTCCACATCTATTTGCCATGAAGTGATGGGACCAGATGCCATGATCTTAGTTTTCTGAATGCTGAGCTTTAAGCCAACTTTTTCACTCTCCTCATTCACTTTCATCAAGAGGCTTTTTAGTTCTTCTTCACTTTCTGCCATAAGGGTGGTGTCATCTGCATATTTGAGGTTATTGATATTTCTCCCGGCAATCTTGATTCCAGCTTGTGTTTCTTCCAGCCCAATGTTTCTCATGATGTACTCTGCATATAAGTTAAATAAGCAGTGAAAGTGTTAGTCACGTCCAACTCTTTGCGACCCCATAGACTGTAGCCCACCAGGCTCCTCTGTCCATGGAATTCTCCAGGCAAATACCTGGAGTTAGTTAGCTTTCCCTTCTCCAGGGGATCTGCCTTATCCAGGGATAATACTCAGTTCTCCTGCATTGGAAGTGGATTCTTTACCATCTGAGCCACTTAGGCCATTGTAATAAAAAAGTATAACAATTCCACCTAAGTTCTTAACACTTTTTAGTTTTCACTTATAGACAACACTGAGGTTGTTCCAGTGTACACAATTATTTTGTGTGTGTGTGTCTTGTTTTACATTTGTAGAAATTTAAGTTTGTGGTTAAAATGAGTCAGTAATTTCTATTAATGTTACTTATTCATAATAAAAATTTGGTCTCTACAAACTAACTTAAATATCTGCATGACTATTAATATACCTTTTGTAAAAAACAGAAAAGGAATACAAAAAAGTCATATTTTGTTTTTGCAAGACCTAGTAAGAGTAACAATGTCTATTCTGGTCCTCATCTCCATCTTTTGTGAAAGCTCTAGGTTTTCAAAGTTCCTCTCAGCTAAATCTGAGTTATCAGAGGTTATATCATGTGTATTAATGAAATAATCTTCTTATCTACCAATTATCACTACCCATTTTCTTTCTGTCTTCTATGGTTGCCCTCCGATGCTACAACCACAGTCACTGCAGTATAACCTACTTCTCTGGTCAGCTCCCTATTCAGGCTAATGCACCTACCCCTTTCCTCCAAGGGCAGTCACCCCAAAAGAGAACTCTACACTTAGATCCCACTTGTGCTTCCTTCAGTGTTGACTGTAGCATGTGTTCTCACCTCCTATAATGATCTGAGTAAAACAAGTCCTTTAGAATTAACTCACTTTTTATAGCCTACTCTCTGTGATAACTGGGCATGAATTTGTGGGAACTGTGCTGTAGAACAATCTGAGTGCAAATGGCATGCTTCACTCAAAATCCTCTTCTTCCCTCACAATGGGCAATTCTTTTTGAGCTCTTGGTGAAGTTCTCAAAGCTTTGTTTTCTGGGAGATGGGTTCTTTCTTAAGAAGTCTCTCTCCTCATCCTTCACACAAACAAGAACCTAGTGGTCATAACATTAGCTCTGGAGATATGTCTTTTTCATGAACTGAAGGCTACTTATCTATCAATCTAGAATAACTAATACAGTGTTAAGTATACTTAATAGCCCTCAATTTCATTCCTCTAATCTCTCTTTCTTTGGTTTTCAGTGGAATTTTCATATGCAAACAACATCCAAAGCAAGGTGTGGCGATTTGCAGAGAAGAAAAAAAAAACAGAATTTTGCTGATGCAACTGAGCATATGCCCTTTAGAAATCTGTATTTAAGTAAATGTCATTACATATTAGCAAAATTGCCAAAGTGGGGAACTTCAGTAGGAAAACTAAGATTTGTTTGCTGGAACAAAATCGAAATTCTTCTAAACATTGCTGTATATTTTGTGAAATATTAAAAGAAAAACATCTAAAAGATATTTTAAAGGGAAAGGCTTTATTAAACATAGAAAATGCTGAATAAACTAAAGCTTGCCCTTACATTGAAGAGGTCTACAAATAGTCAAAGAAATAAGAACAGAAAACATGTTAAGCCCTTCTTTGCATCTAGCTACTTTGCATCTCCTCCAGCTACTCAATAAACATGAATAGATGAACGAATGTAGAAATGAATGAATGAATTAAAAACTATGCTAACAAAATACAGTGGTTGAAATGCTTGATACTGAAGTGTATAATGAATATCTTTTCACTTTTTTGATACTCATTCTGTTTCTGAGACAGGAACTGCTCTTCTCCCATCATTTGTTTTTCTGGTGGATGTGCAGATAATTTTGCCTTTTCATACTGTTCATGGGGTTCTCAGGCAAGAATACTAAAGTGGTTTGCCATTCCCTTCTCCAGTGGACAGCATTTTGTCAGAACTCTCCACCATGACCCATCCATCTTGGGTGGCCCTCCATGGCATGGCTCATAGCTTCATTGAGTTAGACAAGGCTGTAGTCCATGTGATCAGTTTGATTAGTTTTCTGTGATTGTGGTTTTCATTCTGTCTGCCCTTTGAGGGATAAAGATAAGAGGCTTATGGAAGCTTCCTGATAGGAGACACTAAGTGAGGGAAATTGGATCTTGTTCTGATGGGCGGGGGCCATGATCAGTAAATCTTTAATCCAATTTTCTGTTGATGGGCATGGCTGAGTTCCCTCCATGTTGTTTGACCTGAGACCAAAATATGGCGGAGGTGATAAAGATAATGACGCCCTCATTCAAAAGGTCCCATGCATGCACTGCCCCACTCAGTGCACCCGACCCTGCAGCAGGCCACTGCCAACCCACACTTCCACCGGAGAATCCTGGACACTCACAGGCAAGTCTAGGTCAGTCTCTTGTGGGGTCACTGATCCTTTCTCTACAGTCCTGGTGCACACAAGGTTTTGTTTGTGCCCCCCAAGAATCTGCTTCCCCAGTCCCATGTAAGTTCTGGCAGCTCTATGTGGGGTTAATGGCAACCTGCTCCAAGAGGGCTTATGCCACACCCAGGTCTGCTGCACCCAGAGCCCCTGTCCCTGTGGCAGGTCACTGCTGAGCCATACCTCCGCAGGAGACACTCAAATACTCAAAGGCAGGTCTGGCTCAGTCTCTGTGGGATCTCTGATTAGCCTATGAAATTACCCAGCCCATTAAAAACTAACCATGCCACATTCCATGGCTGCCACACTTGCCCTCTGTGATGGCCAAAACCCTTGGAGTGTGCATTTCTCTGAATCTGAACAAATTTACCTCTTACTTATCACTGTGTCTCTCATTGAATTCTTTTTGCAATGAGACATCAAGAAACTGAGCTTCATTAGGTCCTGAAACCAGGCATCATGGGTTTGGGCCTGGCTCAAGTCCCAATAAGATACAACTGAGTGACTAAGCATAGCACAGAGTCCATGGCACGTGGGTTTGAGTCCCAATCTTAGGTAAACAGATTCAAACACAACTTTCAGAAATGGAATGAAGATGACCTGCTCAATATTTTGTAAATGGTGGAATAGATGGAGAGAGGAGCTGAAGGGTATGAAGGAAAAGCAGTGGGGAACACGAGCCAAAGAATCCCCTTCATAACCTGTCAGAAAATCTGCTAAATATCTTTCCTGTGCTCAGTTTTCAATGACCTGATCCTTGGCACAAAGAAGATTAAGGACAAAAGAATACTCACCGGCTTGGGCAACAGCTACTAGGGCGTAGCAGATACTGAAGCCTTCAGGGCATATAGGGGAGTAGCCCCTGCCAGAGAATGAGATGATTGGATGGCATCACCAACTCAATGGACATGAGTTTGAGCAATCTCTGGGAGTTGGAGGTGGACAGGGAAGCCTGGCATGTTGCAGTCCATGGAGTAGCAAGGAGTCGGACATGACTGAGAGACTGAACAGAACTGTGCAGATAATTAAACCACCCTCCTAGACAGAAACTTGAGCAAAGTGACAACAGGGTGGTAAGAGTAGGACAGACATGAATCTGGAGCTCAGGAAAAAAGCTTGTCAGGAGACATTCATCACTGCACAACTGGTAGATGAAACCATGGATATGGAGGTGATTGTGTAGGCAAAATGTGTCAGAGGAATGAAAAAAACGAAGTACAAAAGGTTAGTATTTTAAAAGTGTGATTACAAATCCTGCTGAACATATTAGAATTTTTCTGCATACTCTCATGTGGCAATTAAGAATAAAAACAAATCACTCAAATATATTTTATAACATTTAAAAATATTGTTGGGGGGCGACCCTGAGATGGCAGATAAATAGGACGGAGAGACCACTTTATCCCCCACAAATTCATCAAAAGATCGTTTGAATGCAGAGCAAATTCCACAGAATAACTTCTGAATGCTGGCAGAACACACCAGGCACCCAGAAAGGCAGCTCATTCTCTTTGAAAGGAGGTAGGACAAAATATAAAAGACATAAAGAGAGACAAAAGAGTTAGGGATGGAGACCTGACCCAGGGAAGGAGTTGTGAAGGAGGAGAAGTTTCCAAATAGCAGGAAACCCTCTCACTGGTAGGTCTGTGGGAAGTTTTGTAATCTCAGAGGGCAACATAAGCAGGAGGGGGAAAAAAAAACACAGACTACGTGCCTAACCACAACTGCCAGTGGATAAGTAGCCCAGACACTCGCGTTGGCCACGAGCGAGTGGGAGCTGAACAGGGAGGTGCGGGTTGCATGCTTAGGGTAAGGACCAGGCCTGAATGCCCTGAGGAAAATCTGAGGGAGCTAACTTGAGATAGCAACCCAAACTGTGGGTTAATCAGAGAGAGAGAAAAAATAAAAGAGAGAGAGAACTTTCCCACGAAAAGCTCTAACCTAAGGCAGATCCTGGTCCACTCACAGAACAAAGGATTGAGCACATACCAGAGGAGAGCTAGCCAGCTGTGGAACCGGCCCATCCGTCTGCTAGAAGCAGTGAGGCAGGCGGTAACAGTCAGACCAAGAAGGCAAGGGGCAATCTCGGCCCCAGAGACACATCCTTCACCAAACTGTGAGCAGGCTCCCAGTTGCTAACCAATTCTCCCTGGGATCCTGGACAGTTGACATCCCCCAGTAGGGTTGCAGCCTGAGATCAGCTCCCCAGAGGAGACACATGGCACACCTGAGATGGCGCTTTCACTGCACACACAGGAAACCGAGCGTCTAGGAATGGGGAGGTGATAAGACGCACCACACACCGGGGACAGTGTGCTTGCCACACACCTGGTCTTCTGAGCTGCTCAGACCTGGGAAGGGCACAAAACACAGGCCCAACTGATTCTGTACCTTTGTGGAGTACCCGAGAACCTGAACCTGAGTGACTTAGACCTGGGAAGTGCACGCAAGCCAGGGCCTGTTTTAGACAGTTCCCCTGCAGAGCAACCTGGAGGCTGACCAGTATAGACCTGGAAAGCACACACATCATGACTGGGGGGAAAACCCAGTGTGGCCCAGACACCGGAGCACTCACAACACATGTCAGTGATATTTGTTTGCAGTGTTCCTCCCTTCCCACAGCATAACTGAACGAGTGAGCCTAAATAAGTGACCACTTTCACCCTTTGTGTCAGGGCATAAATTAGACACTGAAGAGACTTGCAAACAGAGGAAGCCCAAAATAAACAAAGAAGAAGGAAAACCTTAGCTTTAGAAGTGATAGGTTTCAAGAGATTAAAACCCTGTAGTTAGCATTGGCTACATTGAAATGGCCTATAGACCTTGAGAAGAAGTATAAGCTGGGGAAGGAACCATCCTGAAACTGAACTGACCCCACACTGCCCTCAAGAGCTCCAGAGAAATTTCTAGATATATTTTACAATTTTCATATTTTAATTTATTTTTTTTCATTTTTAAGTTCTTTGTTAGTCTTGAATTTTATTTTTATAACCTACTTATTTTAAACAAATTTTGTTGTATCAATTTTGTACATTGATGAATCTAACCTACAGTACACATTTTTACTTAGGAGTGTGATTACTGGCTTGATGGTTCTCTCCACTTTTGACTCTCTTTTTTCTCCCGCAGGTCACCTCTATCTCCTCCTGCCCCCTTCTCTTCTCTATCTAACTCTGTGAATCTCTTTGAGTGTTCCAGGCTGTGGAGAACACTTAGGGAACTGATTACTGGCTAGATTTGTCTTTCTCCTTTTGATGAACCCTCTTCTCCTCCTGGTTACCTCTATCTCCTTCCTCCCTCTTCTCTTCTCTATGTAACTCTGTGACCCTTTCTGGGTGTCCCTCACTGTGGAGAATCTTTTCACTATTAACCTAGATGTTTTATCATCTGTGCTGTATGGATGGAGAAGTCTTGAGGCAACTGTAAGAATAAGGCTGAAAGCCAGAGACAGGAGGCTTAAATCCAAAACTTGAGAACACCAGAAAACACCTGACTCCAGGGACCATTAAATGACAAGAGCTCATCTAAAAGCCTCCATAGTTACACTGAAACCAAGCTGCACCCAAGAGTCAACGTTTCAGAACAAGACATAGCATGCTAATTGTTCAACAACACAGAAACCTAACCCTGAGCATTAAAACACAGGCTGACAAAAGTCACGCCAAACCCATAGACACCTCAAAAATCACTACTGGACACTCCAGAGAGAAGAGACCCAGCTCCACCCACCAGAACACTGACGCAAGCTTCCCTAGCCAGGAAAATTTGGCAAGCCACTTGTCCAACCACACCCACAGGGAAGAACCTCCAGAAAAAAGAGGAACCACAAACTTCCAGCCTACAAGGACACCACAAACACAGCAATCTAAACAAAATGAAAAGGTAGAGAAATATTCAGCAGGTAGAGGAACGTGATAAATTCCCATCAAACCAAACAAAACAGGAAGAGACAGGGAGTCTGCCTGAAAAAGAATGCAGAATAATGATAGTAAAAATGGTCCAAAATCTTGAAAACAAAACGGAGTTACAGTTAAATAGACTGGAGACAGGGATTAAGAAGATTCAAGAAGTGCTTAACAAGGATATAGAAGAAATAAAAAAGAATCAGTCAATAATGAATAATGCAATAACTAAGATCAAAAAACTCTGGAGGGAACCAAGAGTAGAATAATGGAGGCAGAAGATAGGATAAGTGAGGTGGAAGATAGAATGGCGGAAATAAGTGAAACAGAGAGGAAAAAAGAAAACAGAATTAAAAGAAATGAGTACAACCTCACAGACCTCTGGGACATTGTCAAATGCCCCAACATTTGAATCATAGGAGTCCCAGAAGAAGAAGACAAAAAAAGGCCATGAGAAAATACCTGAGGAGATAATAGTTGAAAACATCCCTAAAATGGGGAAGGAAATAGCAACCTAATTCCAAGAAACCCAGAGAGTGTCAAACAGGATAAACCAAAGGCAAAACACACCAAGACACATATTTATCAATTTAACAAAGATCAAACACAAAGAGCAAATATTAAAAGCAGCAAGGGAAAAGCAACACATAACACACAAATGGATTCCCATAAGGATAACAGCTGATCTTTCACCAGAAACTCTTCAGGCCAGAAGGGAATGGAAGGACATACTTAAAATGATGAAAGAGAAAAACCTACAACCCAGATTACTGTACCTAGAAAGGATTTCGCTCAAATATGAAGGAGAAATCAAAAGCTTGACAGACAAGCAAAAGCTCAGAGAATTCAGCACCAACAAACCAGCTCTTCAACAAATGCTAAAGGATCTTCTCTAGACAGGAAACACAGAAAAGGTTTATAAAGGCCAAACCAAAACAACAAAGTAAATGGCAATGGAATCATACTTATCAATAACACCTTGAACGTAAATGAGTTGAATGCCTCAACCAAAAGACAAAGACTGGCTGAATGGACACAATAACAAGACCCCTATATATGTTTTCTACAGAGACCCACCTCAAAACAAGGGACACATACAGACTGAAAGTGAAGGGCTGGAGGAAGGTATTTCACGCAAATGGAGACCAAAAGAAAGTAGGAGTAGCAATACTCATATCAGATAAAATAGACTCTGAAATAAAGGTCGTGAAAAGAGATAAAGCAGGACACTATATAATGATCAAAGGATCAATCTAACAAGAAGATATAACAATATGAAATATATATGCACCCAACATAGGCACACCATGATATGTAAGCCAAATGCTCACAAGTATGAAAGGGGAAATTAACAATAACTCAATAATACTGGGAGACTTTAATACCCCACTCACACCTATGGATAGATCAACTAAACATAAAATTAGCAAGGAAATATAAACTTTAAATGATGCAATGGACCAGTTAGACATAATTGATATCTATAGTACATCTCACCCTGCAACAATGAATTTCACCTTTTCCTCAAGTGCACATGGAACCTTCTGGAGGATAGATCACATACTAGGGCATAAGTCTAGCCTTGGTAAATTCAAAAAATTAAAATCATTCCAAGCATCTTTTATGATCACAATGAAGTAAGAGTAGATGTCAACTAGAGGAAAAAAAACACTATTAAAATACAAACTAATGGAAGCTAGACAACACGCTTCTGAAAAACCAAAAAATCATAGAAGAAATCAAAAAAGAAATCAAAATATGCATAGAAACGAATGAAAATGAAAATACAACAACCCAAAACCTATGGGAAAAAAGAAATGCAAAAAGGCAAAATGGCCGTCTGAGGATACCTTACAAATAGCTATTAAAATAAGAGAAGTGAAAAGCAAAGGAGAAAAGGAAAGATGTAAGTATCTGAGTGCTGTTACAAAAACAGCAAGGAGAGGTAAGAAAGCCTTTCTCAGTGATCAGTGCAAAGAAATAGAGGAAAACAGCAGAATGGGAAAGACTAGGATCTCTGCAAGAAAACTAGAGAGATACCAAGGGAATATTTCATGCCAAGATGGGCTCAATAAGGAACAGAAGTTGTAGGGACCTAAGAGAAGCAGAAGATATTAAGAAGAGGTGGCAAGAATATACAGAAGAACTGTACAAAAAAGATCTTCATGACCCAGATAATCATGAGGGTGTGATCACTCACCTAGAGCCGGACATATTGGAATATGAAGTAAAGTGGGCCTTAGGAAGCATCACCAAGAACAAAGCTAATGGAGGTGATGGAATTCCAGTTGACCTATTTCAAATCCTGAAAGATGATGCTGTGAAAGTGCTGCACTCAATATGCCATCAAATTTGGAAAACTCAGCAGTGGCTACAGGATTGGAAAAGATCAGCTTTCATTCCAATCCCAAAGAAAGGCAATGCCAAAGAATGCTCAAACTACCGCACAATTGCACTCATCTCACACGCTAGTAAAGTAATACTAAAAAAACCCAAGCCAGGCTTCAGCAATACATGAACCATAAATTTCCAGATGTTCAAGTTGGTTTTAGAAAAGGCAGAGGAACTAGAGATCAAATTGCCAACATCCGCTGGATCCTCGAAAAATCAAGGGAGTTCCAGAAAAACATCTATTTCTGCTTTATGGACTATGCCAAAGCCTTTGACTGTGTGGATCACAATAAACTGTGGAAAATTCTGAAAGAGATGGGAATACCAGACCACCTGCATGCCTCTTGAGAAATCTGTATGCAGGTAATGAAGCAACAGTTAGAAATGGACATGGAACAACAGACTGTTTCCAAGTAGGAAAAGGAGTCTGTCAAGGCTGTATATTGTCACCCTGCTTATTTAACTTATATGCAGAGTACATCATGAGAAATGCTGGGCTGGATGAAACAAATTGAGATTGCTGGTAGAAATATCAATAACCTCCGATATGCAGATGACACCACCCTTATGGCAGAAAGTGAAGAAGAATTAAAGATCCTCTTGATGAAAGTGAGAGGAGAGTGAAAAAGTTGGCTTAAAGCTCAACATTCAGAAAACTAAGATCATGGCATCTGGTCCCATCACTTCATGGGAAATAGATGGGGAAACAGTGGAAACAGTGCCAGATCTAATTTTTTTTTTTTGGCTCCAAAATCACTGCAGATGGTTATTGCAGCCATGAAATTAAAAGATGCTTACTCCTTGAAAGGAAAGTTCTGACCAACCTAGACAGCATATTAAAAAGCAAAGACATTACTTTGCCAACAAAAGTCCATCTAGTCAAGTCTCTGGTTTTTCCAGTAGTCATGTATGGATGTGAGAGGTGGACTATAAAGAAAGCTGAGCATTGAAGAATTGATGCTTTTGAACTGTGGTGCTGGAGAAGACTCTTGAGAGTCCCTTGGCCTGCAAGGAGATCCAACCAGTCCATCCTAAAGGAGATCAGTCCTGGGTGTTCATTGGATGTACTGATGTTGAAGTGAAACTCAGTACTTTGCCCACCTGATCCGAAGAACTGACTCATTGGAGAAGACCCTGATGCTGGGAATGATTGAAGGTGGGAGGAAAAGGGGACGACACGGGATGAGATGGTGTGATGGCATCACTGACTCAATGGACATGAGTTTGGGTTAACTCTGGGAGTTGTTGTTGGACAGGGAGCCCTGGCGTTCTGTGATTCATGAGGTTGCAAAGAGTCAGACACGACTATGCAACTGAACTGAACTGAACTGAAAGGGGAAGGTTCATAGCAATACAAGCTTATCTCAAGAAACAAGAAAAAAATCAAATAAATACCCTAACTCTACACCTAAAGCAACTAGAAAAAGAAGAAATGAATAATCCCATGGTTAGCAGAGGGAAAGAAATCATACAAATTAGGGAGGAAATAAAAGAAAAAAGAAACAAAGGAGACTATAGCAAAAATCAACAAAACTAAAAGCTGGCTCCTTGAGAAAATAATTAAAACATAGAAACTATTAGCCAGACTCATCAAGAAAAAAAGGGAGAAGAATCAAATCAAGAAAATTAGAAATGAAAATGGAGAAATTGCAACAGACAACACAGAAATACATAGGATCATAAGAGACTACTATCAGCAACTATATGACAATAAAATGGACAACTTGGAAGAAATTTGAAAATTCTTAGAAAAGTATAACCTTTCAAAACCGAACCAGGAAGAAATAGAAAATCTTACCAGATCCATAACAAGCACAGAAATTGAAACTGTAATCAAAACCTTCCAAAAAACAAAAGCCCAGGGACAGATGGCTTCACAGGTGAATTCTACCAAAAATTTAGAGAAGAGCTAATACCTATCTTAGTCAAACTCTTCCAGAAAATTGCAGAGGAAGGTAAACTTCCAAACTCATTCTATGAGGCCATCATCACCCTGATACCAAAACCAGACAAAGATACCACAAATACAGAAAACTACAAGTCAGTATCACTGATGAACATAGATGCAAAAATCCTTAACAAAATTCTAGCAAACAGAATCCAACAACATATTAAAAAGATCATACATCATAACCAAGTGGGCTTTATCCCAGGGATGCAATTTTTTTTTAATATCCATAAATGAATCAATCTAATACACCACATTAACTAATTGAATGATAAAAGCCATGTGACTGTCTAAATTGATGCAAATAAAGCTTTTGACAAAATTCAACATTCGTTTATGATGAAAACCCTGCAGAAAGCAACATAGAAGGGACATACCTCAACATAATAAAAACCATATATGATAATCCCACAGCAAACATTATCCTCCAAAGTGAAAATTTGAAAGCATTTCCCCTAAAGTCAGGAAGAAAACAAGGGTGCCCACTCTCACCACTACTATTCACCGTAGTTTTGAAAGTTTTAGCCACAGCAATCGAAGAAAAAGAAATAAAAGGAATCCACCTTGGAAAAGAAGTAAAACTCTCACTGTTTACATATTACATGATCCTCTACCTAAGTAAGTAAGTGTTAGTTTCTTAGTCGTGCCTGACTCTTTGGAAACCCATGGACTGCAGCCCACCAGGCTCCTCTGCCCAAGAGATTTTCCAAGCAAGGATACTGGATGGGTTGCCATTTCCTTCTCCAAGGTATCTTCCCAACTCAGGGATTGAAACAGGGTCTCCTGCATTGCAGGCAGATTCTTTACTGACTGAGCTACAAGGGAAGCCTTATCCTTTACACAGAAAATCCTAAAGACACCTCCATAAAATTACTAGAGCTAATCAATGAATATAGTAAAGATTCAGGATGTAAAATTAACACACAGAAATCCCCTGCATTCCTATACACTAACAATGAAGAAACAGAAAGAGAAATTAAAGAAACAATTCCATTCACCATTGGAACGAAAAGAATAAAATACTTAGGAATAGACCTACCTAAAGAAACAAAAGACTTATATTTAGAAAACTATAAAACACTGATGAAAGAAACCAAGATGCCACAAATGGAGAAATATACCATGTTCATGGATCAGAAGAATCAATATAGTGAAAATGAATATACCACACAAAGCAATCTATAGATCAATGCAATCCCTATCAAGCTTCCAACAGTATTTTTCACAGAACTAGAACAAATAATTTCACAATTTGTATGGAAATACAAAAAACCTCGAATAGCCAATGCAATCTTGAGAAAGAAGAATGGAACTGGAGGAATCAACCTGCTTGACTTCAGACTATACTACAAAGCTACTGTCATCAAGATAGTATGGTACCGGCACGAGGACAGAAATATAGATCAATGAAACAAAATAGAAAGCCCAGAGATAAATCCATAGACCTACGGATACCTTATCTTTGACAAAGGAGGCAAGAATATACAATGGGGAAAAGACAATATCTTTAACAATGGTGCTGGGAAAACTGGTCAAGCACTTGTAAAAGACTGAAACTAGAACAGTTTCTAACACCATACAAAAAAATAAACTCAAAATGGATGAAAGATCTAAACGTAAGACCAGAAACTATAAAACTCCTAGAGGAAACATAGGCAAAACACTCTGTGACATAAATCACAGCAGGATCTTCTATGACCCACCTCACAGAGTAATGGAAATAAAACTAAAAATACATAAATGAGACCTAATTAAAATTAAAAGCTTTTTCACAATGAAGGAAAATATAAGCAAGGTGCAAAGACAGCCTTCAGAATGGGAGACAATAATAGCAAATGAAACAACTGACAAAGAATTAATCTCAAAAATATACAAGCAGCTCTTGCATCTCAATTCCGGAAAAATAAACAACCCAAACAAAAAAAATGGGCCAAAGAACTAAACAGACATTTATCCAAAGAAGACATACAGATGGCTAACAAACACATGAATAGATGCTCAACATCACTCATTATTAGAGAAATGCAAATCAAAACCACAGTGAGGTACCATTTTACGCCAGTCAGAATAGCTGCTACCCAAAAGTCTACAAGCAATAAATGCTGGAGAGGGTGTGGAGAAAAGGGAACCTCTTACATTGTTGGAGGGAATGCAAACTAGTACAGCCACTATGGAGAACAGTGTGGAGATTCCTTAAAAAACTGGAAAGAGAACTGCCATATGACCCAGAAATCCCACTGCTGGGCATACACACCTAGGAAACTAGAACGAAAGAGACATGTGTACTCCAGTGTTCATCACAGCACTGTTTACAATAGCCAGGACATAGTAGCAACCTAGATGTCCATCAGCAGACCAGTGGATAGGAAAGCTTTGGTACATATACACAGTGGAATATTACTCAGCCATTAAAAAGAATACATTTGAATCAGTTCTAGTGAGGTGGATAAAACTGGAGCCTATTATCCAGGGTGAAGTAAGTCAGAAAGAAAACCACCAGTACAGTACACTAACGTATATATAGGGCATTTAGAAAGATAGTAATGATAACCCTATATGCGAGACAGAAAAAGAGACACAGATGTATAGAATAGTCTTTTGGACTCTGTAGGGGAAGATGAGGGTTGGATGATTTTAGAGAATAGCATTGAAACATGTATATTATCATATGTGAAACAGATCACCAGTCCAGGTACAATGAATGAGACAGGATGCTCAGGGTTGGTGTACTGGGATGACCCATAGGGATGGGATGGGGAGTGAGGTGGAAGGGGATTTCAGAATAGGGAACACATACACCCATGGCTGATTCATGTCAATGTATGACAAAAACCACTACAATATTGTAAAGTAATTAGCATCCAATTAAAATAAATAAATTAAAAATAAATAAATAAAGGCCCCCACTATTATTGTGTTACTGTTAATTTCCCCTTTCATACTTGTTAGCATTTGCCTTACATATTGTGGTGCTCCTATGTTGGATGCATATATATTTATAATTGTTATATCTCATTCTTGGATTGATCCTTTGATCATCATGTAATGTCCTTTGTCTCTTTTCATGGCCTTTATTTCAAAGTCTATTTTATCTTGTATGAGTACTGCTACTCCTGCTTTTTTTTGATCTCAATTTGCATGAAATATCTTTTTCCAGCCCTTCTCTTTCAGTCTGTATGTGTCCCTTGTTTTGAGGTGGGTTTCTGTAGACAATATATATAGGGGTCTTGTTTATGTATCCATTCAGCCAGTCTTTGTCTTTTCGTTGGGGCATTCAACCCATTTACATTTAAGGTAATTATTGATAAGTATGATCCTGTTGTCATTTACTATGTTGTTTTGCAGTCAAGTTTATAAACCTTCTCTGTTTTTACTGTCTAGAGACCTTGATGATGGGAAAGATGGAGGGCGGGAGGAGAAGGGGATGACAGAGGATGAGATGGTTGGATGGCATCACCGACTCAATGGACATGAGTTTGAGTAAACTCCAGGAGCTGGTGATGGACAGGGAGGCCTGGTGTGCTGTAGTCCATGTGGTCACAAAGAGTCGGACACAACTGAGCGAGTGAACTGAACTGAAACGTCTAGAGAAGATCCTTTAGCATTTGTTGAAGAGCTGGTTTGGTGATGCTGAATTCCCTGAGCTTTTGCTTGTCCGTAAAGCTTTTGATTTCTCCTTCATATTTGAATGAGATCCTTGCTGGGTACAGTAATCTGGGTTGCATGTTTTTCTCTTTCATCACTTTAAGTATGTCCTGCCATTACCTTCTGGCCTGAAGAGTTTCTAATGAAAGATCAGCTGTTATCCTTATGGGAATCCCCTTGTATGTTATTTGTTGCTTTTCCCTTGCTGCTTTTAATATTTGCTCTTTGTGTTTGATCTTCATTAATTTGATTAATATGTGTCTTTAGGTGTTTTCTCTTGGGTTTATCCTGTGTGGGACTCTCTGGGTTTCTTGGACATGGCTGGCTGTTTCTTTCCCCATTTTAGGGAAGTTTTCAACTATTATCTCCTCAGGTATTTTCCCATGGCCTTTCTTTTTGTCTTCTTCTGTGACTCCTATGATTTGAATGTTGGGGTGTTTAACATTATCCCAGAGGTACTGAGGTTGTCCTCATTTCTTTTAATTCTTTTTTTTTCCTGTTTCCCTCTTTGCTTCATTTATTTCTACCATTCTATCTTCAACCTCACTTATCTTATCTTCTGCCTCAGTTATTCTACTGTTGTTTCCCTCCAGAGTGCTTTTGATCTCAGTTATTGCATTATTCATTATTGATTGATTCTTATTTATTTCTTCTAGCTCATTGTTAAACACTTCTTGCATCTTCTCCATCCTTGTCTCTAGTCTATTTATCTGTAACTCTATTTTGTTTTCAAGATTTTGGATCATTTTTACTATCATTATTCTGAATTCTTTTTCAGGTAGACTCCCTATCTCCTCCACTTTGGTTTGATTTGGTGGGCATTTATCACGTTCCTTTACCTGCTGAATATTTCTTTTCCTTTTCATCTCATTTAGATTCCTGTGTTTGGGATGGCCTTTCTGTATGCTGGAAGTTTGTGGTTCCCCTTTATTGTGGAGGTTCCTCCCGGTGGGTGGGGTTGGATGAGTGGCTTGTCAAGGTTTCTTGATTAGGGAAGTTTGAGTCAGTGTTCTGGTGGGTGGAGCTGGATCTCTTCTCTCTGTAGTGCAATGGAGTGTCCAGTAGTGAGTTTTGAGGTGTCTATTTGTTTGGTGTGACTTTGGGTAGCCTGTATTTTAATGTTCAGTGCTATGTTCTTGTGTTGCTGGAGAATTAGCATGGTATGTCTTGCTCTGGAACTTGTTGGCTCCTGAGCGGAGCTTGGTTTCAGTGTAGGTATGGAGACTTTTGAATGAGCTCTTGTCAATTAATGTTCCCTGGAGTCAGGGGTTTTCTGATATTCTCAAGTTTTGTATTTAAGCCTCCTACCTCTGGCTTTCAGTCTTATTCTTACAGTAGCCTCAAGACTTCTCCATCCATACAGCACAGATGATAAAACATCTAGGTTAATGGTGAAAATATTCTCCACAGTGAGGAACATCCAGAGAGGTTCACAGAGTTACATGGAGAAGAGAATAGGCAGGAGGGAGATAGAGGTGACCAGGAGGAGAAGAGGGGAAGTCAAAGGGGAGAGACCAATCTAGCCATTAATCAGCTCCCTGAGTATTCTCCACAGCCCAGAATACCCAGAGAGATCCACAGAGTAAAGTAGAGAAGAGAAGGGGGCAGGAGGAGATAGAAGTGAACTGGGGGAGAAAAGGGCGGGTCAAAAGGGGAGAGAGCAATCAAACCAGTAATCACACCCCTAAATAAAAATGGATACTGAAGATTAGATTCTTAAATGTAAAAATTAATAAGGAATACCAAAAAGCAAATTTTAAAAATCTAGAGTAAAGGTTAGACTCTCAAAAATGCAATATTAAAAATACAAAACAAAATCAATCACAAAAATTATAATATATATATATGAAATTTTCTCTAAAAACAGGGTATTTTTTTGCAAGGTAATAGTAGGTTATAAAAAAATGAAAATTAAAGGTGTAATAAATAACTTAAAAATAAATAAAGATTTTAAAAAATAAAAAATGATAATAATAAAAATATATCTAGGAATTTCTCTGGACTTGTCGAGGGCAATGTGGGGTCAGTCAGTTTCAGATAGTTCCTTGTTCCTGCTTATACTTCTTCTCAAGGTCCATAGGCCCCTTCCAATGCTTATTCAATGCTAACTAAAGGGCTTTAATCTGTTGCACCTGTCATTTCCAGAGTGGTTCCCTCTTCTTTGTTTATTTTGGCTTCTTCTGTTTGCAAGTCTCTTCAGTGTCTAATTTCTGCCCTGACACAAGGGGGCCAAGGTGGTCACTTATTTAGGCTCACTTGTTCAGTTGTGCTCTGGGAGGGAGGAACACTGGTAACAAATGTCACTGGCATGTTTGGGGAGTGCACATTGCTTGGGCCACACTGGGTTTGCCCCCAGCTCACGGCACGTGTTCTTTCCCAGTCTACACTCCTTAGGCTCCAGGTTGCTCTGCAGGGGAACTGTCCAATGTGATCCCTGGGTTGCATGCACTTCCCAGGTCTAAGCTGAACAGGTTCAGGTTCTCAGGTACTCTGCAAAGGCACAGATTCAGTTGGGCATGCGTTTTGTGCCCTTCTCAGGTCCGAGGAGCTCAGGTGACCGGGTGCTTGGTGAGCACACTGTCCCTGGTGGGCTGTGCATCTTAATCACCTCCTTGGTCCCAGCCACTTGGTTTCCTAGGTGCACCTCAAGAGTGCCGTCTCATGTGTGCCATGTGTCCCCTCTGGGGAGCTGATCTCTGGCTGCAACCTTCCTAGCAGATGTCAATCATCCAGGATCCCAGAAAGACTTGGTTAACAACTGGGAGCCTGCTCACAGTTTGGTGGAGGAAGCCATCTCTGGGGCCGAGATTGCCTCTTGCTTCCAGATCTGGCTGTCACCTACCTGCCTCTCTGCCTCCAGTGGGGGGATGGGCTGGTTCCACAGCCAGCTAGCTCTCCTCTGATATGCGCTCAATCCTTTGTTCTGTGAGTGGGACAGACTGTGCTTTAGGTTAGAGCTTTTTGTGGGAAAATTTTCTCTCGTTCTCTCTCTCTCTTTTCTTTTTTTTCTCTCTCTGGCTATCCCATAGTTCGGGTTACTATCTCACATTAGCTCATTCAGATTGTCCTCAAGGCATTCAGGCCCGGTCCTTACCCTAAGCATGTAACCCACACCTCCCTGTTCAGCCCCTGCTCACTGGTGGCCAACGCGAACATCTGGGCTACTTTTCTGCTGGGAGTTGCTGTTAGGCGTGTATTCTGCGTTTGTTTGTTTGTTTTTCCCCTCCTAGTTTTGTTGCCCTCTGAGATTCCAAAACTCCCCACAGATCCAGGGGTGAGAGGATTTCCTGCTGTTTGGAAACTTCTCTTTCTTCACAACTCCCTCCCCAGGATGGGTCTCCTTCCCTAACTCTTTTGTCTCTCTTTTTGTCTTTTATATTTTGTCCTGCCTCCTTTCAAAGAGAATGAACTGCCTTTCTGGGTGCCTGGTGTCCTCTGCCAGCATTCAGAATTTTTTTTTTTTGGAAGTTGCTCAGTATTCAACTGATCTTTTGATGAATTTGTGGGGGTGTAAGTGGTCTCCCCATCCTATTCCTTCACCATCTTTGGACACCCCCCTATATTCTTGATAAATATTGGCAGTTATTTGCTACTTTTTAAAAAATACCTGCCATTAGTTTCCTCAACATCATTATAAGGTCCTTCTACATTACTCCTGTAGTCAATAAACTAAGATGGCCAAACAAGAAAAATCTTATAAAGTTCTGCAAACTAAATGAAGTGGTGAAAGTGAAAGTCACCCAGTTGTGTCTGACTCCAGGGCAGAACACTGGAGTGGGTAGACTTTCCCTTCTCCAGGGGATCTTCCCAACCCAGCGATCAATGCAGGTCTCCCATATTTTAGGTGGAGTCTTTACCAGCTGAGCCACAAGGGAAGCCTGAGAATACTGGGTGGGTAGTCTATCCCTTCTCCAGCGGATCTTCCTGACCCAGGAACTGAACCAGGGTCTCATGCATTGCAGGTGGAGTCTTTACAAACTGAGCTATCTAAGAGGGAGAATTAAATTAATTTCAATGAGAGGTGCCTTAGGTAACTTTTCTTAGGAAATAATCTGCTTAATTTATATAACAGCTATCAGCTTGTATGTAATCTTAATGTTGGTGTCATTTTAATAGAGCACACAGTTCTTTATCTACATAGATGCTACATAGCTGTTAAATAAAAAGCATACTTTAGCTATATTAAATAGTATTGAACTATGAGTCAGAAACCTTGATGCTGGCCCTAGCTCTATTACTTATAAGTCATGAAATCTTTTACAAGTTAGATAACATCTCTGAGCTTGTTTCCTCATTTATAAAAGAGAAAACAATTATTCTTGACCTACCTAAGATCATATAAAGTGTGAAAACAATCTGACGGTATAAGATAATGTTTGAAGTACTATTAATATAGTGCACAATCTTGAGGAAAAATAGGCAATGAGAAGGAAAATAAAGAATGTTATTTTGTGTGTCAGTGCCATATAGCAAACTTGATACATTTGAAATTCATATCTTCCACTCACTAAAGCTCTGAAATTTGAGAATTTTGTTTTCCACTATTTACAAAACTCAGTTCTGGCTTCTGAATTCTACTGAGAAAAAGACTATTGCAACAGTAAAATGGCTTTTCTGGCCTCTCTCTTCTGTGAGTCACATCTAAATACCAGAGACAAAAGAAAAGAAAAGAAAAGGAAAAAAAACAAACATGCACACACCTGCAGCATTTCCTGTGGAACTAATGTGTGTGAAAAACAGCTTCTGCATTTGATGTATGACAAATAAGTCAAGGAAAGAATCAAGATTAGGTGCTGCTGGCTGTTTGCCCTCTTCTCAGGGTGACTGTACCAACTGAGTTTTATTCTCCATCACCTTAACACCTTTGATCTTAAACTGGTCTACCATGAGCTTGAAGCCCATAAAGTGCCTCCAGGCAGTTTCCCTATGCAATGTGTTGTCTTTTTTTTCTCTCTTGACAATAAGAAGTATTTCCCAAGTGACACTATTTCTAGAGTCCACTTTCACACATATAAAACACATATTTTTTTTTCTAGGGGCTATGACTTGTATGAAAATGTGTTATACCAGAGAATCAGTTGTTTAGCTAGACAAATGCAGAAACAAGTTTTTATTGAAGCGAGTAACATTTGATACCTGCTGCCATTTTCATAGACTCTGACTGTCACTGTCTGAGGGTTGACGATTCAAAACCAAGTACAAATGATACCCATGTCTATTTTGCCATTGGCATGCAGCGGTAGGTATCTCTCTGACAGGTGTCATCCCGCCCTTCTTATATAATGATGTTTTGTTCCTTGTGGGCATTTTGCCTCTGGCATCTTTCTCCAGTAACTTCTCGTTTCCTTCTACGGCCAATTTTTTGAGAACTGTATTATTTCTGATCAATTTCTTTCTCTGAGGCAGAGAAGGGGAAGAGTGACCTGTAGGAATATTGTTTTTATAAGGACATGCCATCTGTAGGTCATCAATGGACTATAGGAGATAGTGTTTCTGCCTGGACTTGAAAAGAAAGACACTGAGGGGAATAGGAAAAGAAATACACCCATCAGGTTGTGCCGGGAATATTTTCTCACTGTTACATATTTCTAAGATTGGTTTCCCTGGGGCTTGCTTCTTGTGGAAACAGGCTAAAACATTCCCTGCCATTTCCAAAATAACCATGTTGCTTTGGGACAAAAGGCAGGACATGTGGAGGCAATCGCTGGTGTTTCTTAATCCAGGTCCACAGGCACTGCTGTAAGTAGAAATCTCTATGTAAGTCTGATGGTAGTATTGTAATTTTGTGTAGTTTATTTTTTTGTAGCCACTTAAGTATTTAAATGGGAAAACCAAAGAGGGAATACCAGGCATTATATCTAACCATCTTAACCTGACATTAACAATTACTTAAGTGTCACTTTCCTCTTTTTCCCTGCTATTCTTTACTTTTTAGAAATTATAGTGCCTATTAATACCCATTTTTATTTCCCCTGGGGTAATGTGTTTTCAGTCCTGAAAAGACTAGATCCTGTCATATGAGCAGCTGCCTATGGGTGTAAGACCACTCCCAATGATTTTAGAAATTTCAGATCAGTGAAGTTGAGAAGTAGGACCACATAATTTGACAGTTTGGCTTCAGTTTACCATTCCATTCTTATATATATATATATATATATATATATATATATATATATATATATATATATTCCTGTGATTTGAGACCTACCTTAGCCTACGCTATCCCAAAACCCAAAGCCTGTGTGCCATGGGCTTTGTGTAGATAGTTTACCTTTGGAAGAGATTTTAAGGAAGAGGAGGGATGGACTGAGATAAGTGAAACATGGTATCTCATTTCAAAGAAAAGCAGGATGAACATAGAACAGAATATATAGAAAAACATTTATATATTAAAGTATATCTGGGGATAGTGGAGTAAATTGAGTACATCAGTATATTCAGAGTGACTAAATTAAAAAAGATACAATTCAAAGAAGTTGGTTTTGCCATTGGTAAACAGCATTGGTTAAGGGAAAAGAGGCTAAAACATGGATTAAAGTGTATGTGGACAAAAAGAGACATAGAGAACAGACTTGTGGACACAGTGAGGGAAAGAGAGGGTGGGATGAATTGAGAGAATAGCACTGAAACATACATTACCATAAGTAAAATAGATAGTCAATAGGAATTTGTTGTGTGACACGGAGCTCAAATCTGGTGCTCTGTGACAACCTAGAGGGATGGGAGGTGGGAAGGAAGTTCAAGATAGAGGGGACATATGTATACATATGACTGATTCATATTGATATATGGCAGAAACCAACATGAAATTGTAAAGCAATTATCCTTCAATTAAAAATAAATTAAAAAAAAAAAAAAAATATATATATATATATATATATATATATATATATATATATATATATATATATATATTTGCCTGCCACTCCAGTAAACAACAAATGCTGCTGCCATTAAGTCATCAGCCATTGCAGTTCCAGAGCCCCACCCCCCCCAACCATGCTATGCCCTGAAACATATATTATGATTTAATTTTCTTGATGAACTATATTATTCTCCACTCAATTCATCTTTCACTTCATCTATCTCCCTCCACACCATCTTTCTTCTATAACACACACACACACACACACACACACACTTTTGCAAGTGCTTATGAAAAATAAAAGGCAAGTTCATTTTTCATGATGAGATCACACTTGATCTCCTTTAAATCTGTCTGAAGTTTGTTCCACCTCAGAACTTCTGAGTTTATCTTGATTCTGTTTTTTGATTAGACTAGCTTGCAAATTTTAAGGCCAAAACTGTTGCTTCATTCTATACTTTAAATCACTAAAGTAGGCGTGCATTTTCAAATCTTGTCCAAGTCTTAGAGAATTTATTCCCAGTATTCTGAGTAGAGCTTTTTGAATGATGTGTAAAATTTCAGCAATTAAGTACAACAAACATTTAATAAGAGCCTACTATGATCCATGAACTAACCTGGGTGGAGGAGTGATAAATAAAGCAAGGCCTTAGCTCTATAGGGAGTTCAGATAAACCAATAACCATACACGAATGAATGTGTTGTGAGGCAAGGAATAAAAACAAGTCTGGTTTAAAGTTTCTAATTTAGGTTACTATGTGGATAGAAATTCTATTAAGATATATAGTTGTCTTAGTCTGTGTAGGCTATTATGACAACATACCAGAGACTGAGTAGTAATAAACAACAGAAATTTATTTCTCTCAGTTCTGGAGGCTGAAAGTCCAAATCAAACATCTGGTGAGGATCCACTTCCTGGCTGATAGCTGTGTCTTCTAGCTGAAACCTACATGGTGAGGATCTTTCTCTCTAAAGTCTCTTTTATAAGGGCTCTAATCCCATTCATGAGAGTTCTGCCCTCATGTCTTAATTACCTCTCAAAGGTACCACCTCTAATTCCATCACCTTGAAGCTTAGGATTTCAATATATGAATTTTAGAGGGACACAAACATTCAGTCTATGTGAAGAGTAAAGCGGAGAAGATTTGTTAATAAAAGATAATGTGTTTGGTTTTGGACAAACTCTGAAGTACCTGCAAGACAGGCAAAGATGTCTGTCTTTATGTGGGCCAAGTCTTGAGTTTCACAAAGAAATCTAGAGATTAGTTTAGATTAGATTTAGAACTCATTGGTATATGTATGACATATATCAGGGAGTTATAGGCATGGATGAGAGGTCCCTGAGAGATATAAAAAATCAGAGAGAAGAGATAAGAGTATGAACCCTTGAGGAGCAGCCACTCAAAGGGGACAGTAAGAGAAAGAAGAATAAATGGAGGAGACCAAGAAATCTATTGCAAAGGTATGAGGAAAACGATGAATCTAGTGGTCTTATGGAAGCCAAGGAAAGAAAGTTTTTTCTCAAAGAGGAAACTCACCAGGATAAAATATCAATAGAGGGATAAAGTAGGGATAGAATTAAAAAGAGATCATTTAATTTGAATGCTAGATCAGTGGTTTCAGTAGAGTTGTGAAGATGATAGTCAGCTTCTTGTGTGTGGACAAGTGAGTGAGAGGTAGGCTTCTCTTTCAAAAAACTTAGTGGATATGATAAGAAAAACTGTGACAAAGAAATAGAGTTGAAGAAAAAAATGTTGTTATTATCTCTTGTTTTCTTTGGAAGAAAGATACTTGAGCATGTTTGAATACAGAGGGAAAGGAGAAAGTAAAGAAGAAAAGGAAGAGAAAATTTTGTAGTGTGGGGGAGAAGATGAGATGAGGAGTAAGGTGGAGAAGTTTATCTTAGTAAGGCAAGGGGACAATATCTACTGGGACAGGAAAGAAGATGATGTTTTCAGTGATTTTAGTAATCATAAGAAGCATAGAGAAAGAAAATTGATACAAGCACACACGTGGCTATCTGTCCTTTCTTTCTGTAGCAGCAGGCAGGTTTGAGCTAATGAGAACTTTGCCTAGTAAACAGATTTTTCAATTTTCACAATTATTTTCTAAAAGTCACTGAAAAAAATTATAACTACATTTTGTTAGGAACGCACAGACATGGTGATCTCCTATATGCCAGATTGTTTCATATTTCTATATTTTGTTAGTAACACAGAAACGGTGATTTCCTATATGCCAGATTGTTTCATATTTCAGGAACTTTTAATTTGTCTTGATTTTTGAGAATTTTTTGAAAGCACAGACTTTCTCAATATTTTGACATAATAGTACTATATCAGTGTGACTGGAATTGAAGTTCACTATATTTAAAATTTCATGTCTTCCAGTAAATGATACTTGTTTCATTACATTTCACCATGGCACAAAACAAAGCAAACTATCTATATATTATGCCCCTCATGAGAAAGAAATGTCCTAAATTTTATAGGAACAACATGTGGCAAAGAAGGATTTTAATGACAAAAGAAAGTCAACATAGGATTTGAACAACAATGTTTCAGCCAAATCAATCTTTTAAAAAAAATTATTTGGTTCTATCAGAACTCTCATAACAGAATTTCCCTGATCTTCCTTCCTAGGTCTCTGATGGGTTTTATCCCTGGGTCAAGAAGAGCCCTTGGAGAAGGAAATGACAACCCACTCCAGTATTCTTGCCTGGGAAATCCCATGGATAGAGATGCCTGGTGGGCTACGGTCCATGAGGTCACAAAGAGACAACATAACTTAGCAACTAAACAAAAACAAACAATTATAGCACATGCTTTTCAACTCCAACATTCACCATATAAACAAAAATTGATGAACCACGAGGAGAAAAAATCAATTGTGTTTACTAGGAGAATATTTTAAAAGATGTATAAATTTTAATTTAGAAACATTAATAAATGCAGTTTTGTTAAAAAAATTGATATTGAAGAATATTCTACTATGGTAAAAACTTCTTATTTTAAGTAATAAACATTGCTATCATTTGAAAACCACCTGAAGTCATATACATAAAAAGTATAATTACATTTTGGATTAATATAAGGAGTACTGATAACCCAGGTGTTCCTTCACCAATGTTTAACATAATAATTAAATTCTAGAGAGAAAAAAATCCAGCTGGTAATTTGACTCTCAAAGATTCTCTTTTATTTATTCTCATTTACTATTTATTGAATATTGTGTCAATTTAGTACTGTGAATTTAGTACGGGGTAGTGTGATGACAGATTTATCACATTTGCTAGACATTATTCTGAGTACTCTACAGATATTCTTTATTTAATTTTCTTTTTTAACTTATTTTTTAATTTGAGGAAAATTGCTTTGCAATATTGTGATGGCTTCTGCTGTGACACAATGCAAATCTGTTATTTTATTTGCCAAACATCATTAATGGGGCAGGTAATGTTATCGTCCGAAGTTTACAGATAAGGAAAATGAGACACGGAAGCTGAGTAATTTCCTCCGTTACACAACTACTAAGTAATAGAGCTGAGGTGTGGACTCAGTGTTGCTTAAGAGCTTATGTTCTTAACCACCGTGTTATAATGTCTTTAATTTGTAGAGCATCCAGTTCAGTTAAGTCAACGTTTTTTTAATTAATTAATTTATTTTCATTAGAGGGTAATTACTTTACAATATTGTAGTGGTTTTTGCCATACATTCACATGAATCAGCTATGGGTGTACATGTATTCCCCATCCTGAACCCCCTCCCAACTCCCTCCCATGCCATTCCTCAGGGTCATCCCAAACACTGGCCCTGAGCAGTGCAATGCCCTGTCTCATGCATTGAACCTGGACTGGAGATCTACTTCATATATGATAATATACATGTTTCAGTTCTGTTCTTTCAAATAATCCCACCCTTGCCTTCTCCCACAGATTCCTTGTTTTGAGGTGGATATCTAGTAGACAACATATATAGGGGTCTTGTTTTTGTATCCATTCAGCCAGTCTTTGTCTTTTGGTTGGGGCATTCAACCCATTTACATTTAAGGTAATTATTGACAAATATGATCCCGTTGCCATTTACTTTATTGTTTTGGGTTCAAGTTTATACACTCTGTGTTTCCTGTATAGAGAAGATCCTTTAGCATTTGTTGGGATGCTGGTTTGGTGGTGCTGCATTCTCTGAGCTTTTGCTTGTCTGTAAAGTTCTTGATTTCTCCTTCATATTTGCATGAGATCCTTGCTGGGTACAGTAATCTGAGTTGCAGGTTTTTCTCTTTCATCACTTTAGGTATGTCCTCCTATTGCCTTCTGTCCTGAAGAGTTTCTATTGAAAGATCAGCTGTTATCCTTATGGGAATCCCTTTGTGTGTTATTTGTTGTTTTTTCCTTGCTGCTTTTAATATTTGTTCTTCGTGTTTGATCTTTGTTAATTTAATTAATATGTGTCTTTGGGTGCTTTGCTTTGGATTTATCCTGTTTGGGACTCTCTGGTTTTCTTGGACTGGGTGACTATTTCCTTCTCCATTTTAGGGAAGTTTTCAACTATTATCTCCTTGAGTATTTTCTCATGGTCTTTCTTTTTGTTTTCTTTTTCTGGGACTCATGATTCGAATGTTGGTGCGTTTAACATTGCCCCAGAGGTCTGTGAGGTTGTCCTCATTTCTTTTAATTATTTTTTCTTTTTACCTCTCTGCTTCATTTATTTCTACCTTTCTATCTTCTACCTCACTTATCCTATCTTCTGCCTCCATTATTCTACTGTTGGTTCCCTCCAGAGTGTTTTTGATCTCATTTATTGCATTACTCATTATATATTGACTCTTTTTTATTTCTTCTAGGTCCTTGTTAAACATTTCTTGCATCTTCTCAGTCCTTGTCTCCAGGTTATTTATCTGTAACTCCATTTTGTTTTCAAGATTTTGGATCATTTTCACTATCATTATTCTGAATTATTTATCAGGTGGATTCCATATCTCTTTCTCTTTTGTTTGGTTTGGTGGGCATTTATCCTGTTCCTTTAACTGCTGAGTATTTCTCTGCATTTTCATCTTGTTTACATTGCTGTGTTTGGGGTTGCCTTTCCATATTCTGGCAGTTTGTGGTTCCTCTTTATTGTGAAATTTCCTCACTGTTGTTGGGGTTGGACAGGTGGCTTGCCAAGGTTTCCTGGTTAGGGAAGCTTGTGTCAGTGTTCCGGTGGGTGGAGCTGGATTTCTTCTCTCTGGAGTGCAATGAAGTGTCAAGTAGTGAGTTTTGAGATGTCATTGGGTTTGGTGTGACTTTGGGTTGCCTGTATATTGAAGCTCAGGGCTATGTTTCTGCATTGCTGGAGAATTTTCATGGTATATCTTGCTCTGGAACTTGTTGGCTCTTGGGTGGTGCTTGGCTTCTGTGTAGGTATGGAGGCTTTTGATGAGCTCTTATTGATTAACATTCCCTGTAGTCAGGAGTTCTAAGGTGTTCTCAGGCTTTGGACTTAATCCTCCTGCCTCTGGTTTTCAGTCTTATTCTTACAGTAGCCTCAAGACTTCTCCATCTATACAGCACCGATGATAATACATCTAGGTTAATGATGAAAAGTTTCTCCACAGTGATGGGCACCTGGAGTGGTATACAGAGTTACATGAAGAAGAGAAGAGGGAGGAGGGAGACAGAGGTGACCAGGAGGAGAAGAGGGGGAATCAAAAGGGGAGAGAGCAAGCTAGCCAGTAATCACTTCCCTATGTGCTCTCCACAGTCTGGACCCCTCAGAGATATTCATGGAGTTACACAGAGAAGAGAAGTGGGAGGAAGGAGACAGAGGTGGCCATGAGGAGAAAAGGGAGACTCAAAAGGAGAGAGACAGATCCAGCCAGTAATCAGTTGCCTAACTGTTTTCCACAGCCTGGAACACACAAAGAGATTCACAGAGTTAGGTAGAGAAGAGAAGGGGAAGGGAGGAGATAGAGGCAACCTGGTGGAGAAAAGGAGAGTCAAAAGGAGGAGAGAGCAATCAAGCCAGTAATCTCACTCCCAAGGAAAAATGGGTATTGAAGATTGGGTTCTTAAAGGTACAAAATTGATAACAAATATCAAAAAGCAAAGATTAAAAATCTAGAGTAGAGGTTATATTCTCAAAATACAATATTAAAAAAACAAAACAAAGTCACAAAAATTATACAATATATATATGAAGTTTGTTTTTTTAAAAAGGGTCTTTTGTTTTTGCAAGGTAATACTAGGTTATAAAAATGAAAATTAAAGGAGTAAGTAATAGAGGAACTAAAAAAAATAAATAAAAATAATAATAGTAAAAATATATCTAGGACTTTCTCTGGAGCTGTTGTGGACTGTGTTGAGTCAGTTCATTTTCAGATAGTTCCTTGATCCGGCTTATACTTCTCAAGATCTATAGGCTCCTTCTTATGTAGTCGGTACTAACTACAGGGTTTTAATCTATTGCACCTGTCACTTCCAATGTGGTTCCCTCTGTTTATTTTAGCTTCTTCTGTTTGCTGGTCTCTTCAGTGTCTAATTTCTGCCCTGACACAAGGGGCGGTGGTGGTCACTTTTTTAGGCTCACTTGATCAGTCATGCTGTGGGGAGGGAGGAACACTGCAAACCAATATCACTGGCGTGTGTGGGGAGTGCTCTCGGTGTTTCAGCTGCAATGGGTTTGCCCCCGCTCAGGGTGTGTGTGCTTTCATGGTCTACACTTCTCAGGCTCTAGGTTTCTCTGCCAGGAATTGTCTGAGGCGGGCCCTGAGTTGCGTGCACTTCCCAGGTCTAAGCCACTCAGGTTCAGGTTCTCAGGTACTCCACAAAGGGACAGACTCAGTTGGGCCTGCGTTTTGTTACCTTCCCAGGTCCGAGCATCTCAGAAGACCAAGTGCTTGGAGAACACAGTCACCCTCATGTGAGGGGTGCGTCTTATCGCCTCCCCCGTCCCAGCCACTCAGTTTTCTGGGTGTACAACGGGTGCACCTTCTCAGTTGTGCCATGTGTCTCTTCTGGGGAGCTGATCTCTGGCTGCAACCCTACCGGTGGATGTCAACCATCCAGAATCCCAAGAAGTCTTGGTTAGCAACGAAGCCTTTGGGGATGGTCTTGATTCCTGTCTCCTGTACAATGTCACGAACCTCCATCCATAGTTCATCAGGCACTCTGTCTATAAGATCTAGTCCCTTAAATCTATTTCTAACTTCCACTGTATAGTCTTTAGGGATTTTATTTAGGTCATATCTGGATGGTCTAGTGGTTTTCCCCACTTTCTTCAATTTCAGTCTGAATTTGGCAATAAGGAGTTCATTATCTGAGCCATAGTCAGCTCCCAGTCTTGTTTTTGCTGGCTGTATAGAGCTTCTCCATCTTTGGCTACAAAGAATATAATCAATCTGATTTCGGTGCTGACCATCTGGTGACGTCCACGTGTAGAGCCTTCTCTTGTGTTGTTGGAAGAGAGTGTTTGCTATGACCAGTGTGTCCTCTTGGCAGAACCCTATTACCCTTTGCCCTGCTTCATTCTGTACTCCAAGGCCAAATCTGCCTGTTACTCCAGGTGTTTCTTGACTTCCTATTTTTGCATTCCAGTCCCCTATAATGAAAAGGGCATCTTTTTTGGGTGTTAGTTCCAGAAAGTATTCTAGCTCTTCATAGAACTGTTCAACTTCAGCTTCTTCAGCATTACTGGTCGGGGCATAGACTTGGATTACCATGATATTGAATGGTTTGCCTTGGAAACGAACAGAGATCATTCTGTCGTTTTTGAGATTGCATCCAGGTACTGCATTTCGGACTCTTTTGTTGACTCTGATGGCTGCTCCATTTCTTCTAAGTGATTCCTGTCCACAATAATAGATAAAATGGTCATCTGAGTTAAATTCACCCATTCCAGTCCATCTTAGTTCGCTGATTCCTAGAATGTCAATGTTCACTCTTGTCATCTCCTGTTTGACCACTTTCAATTTGCCTTGATTCACGGACCTAACATTCCAGGTTCCTATGCAATATTGCTCTTTACAGCATCGAACCTTGCTTCCATCACCAGTCCCATGCACTACTGGGTGTTGTTTTTACTTTGGCTCCATTTTTTCATTCTTTCTGGAGTAATTTCTCCCCTGAACACCGGTAGCAAATTGGGCACCTACCGACCAGGAGAGTTCATCTTTCTGTGTCTTATCTTTTTGCCTTTTCAAACTGTTCATGGGGTTTTCAAGGCAAGAATACTGAAGTGGTTTGCCATACCCTTCTCCAGTGGACCACATTCTGTCAGACCTCACCACCATGACCCGTCCGTCTTGGGTGGCCCCACACGGTGTGGCTTAGTTTCATTGAGTTAGACAAGGCTGTGTTCTGTGCAATCAGAGTGCCTAGTTGTCTGTGGTTGTGGTTTTAGTCTGTCTTCCCTCTGATGCCCTCTTTCAGGGCCTACCATCTTACTTGGGTTTCTCTTACCTTGGGCGTGGGGTATCTCTTCACAGCTGCTCCAGCAAAGTACAGTTCCTGACCTGGGATGTGGTGTAGCTCTTCTCGACTGCCCCTGACCTTGGACATGAGGTAGCTCCAATTGGCCATGCTTCTGCGCCGTTGCAGCAAACGTGCTTCTGCAATTCTCCAAACCAGGCTTCAGCAGTACGTGAACCGTGAACTTCCAGATGTTCAAGCTGGTTTTAGAAAAGAAAGAGGAACGAGAGATCTAATTGCTGACATCTGCTGGATCATCAATAAAAACAAGAGAGGTACAGAATACCATCTATTTCTGCTTTATTGACTATGCCTAAGCCTTTGACTCTGTGGATCACAATATACTGTGGAAAATTCTGAAAGAGATAGATAGGAAAACCAGATCATTTGACCTGCCTCTTGAGAAACCTTTATGCAGCTCAGGAAGCAACAGTCAGAGCTGGATATGGATCAACAGACTGGTTCCAAATAGGAAAAGGAGTATGTCAAGGCTGTGTATTGTCACCCTCCTTATTTAATTGATATGCACAGTACATCATAAGAAACACTGGACTGGAAGAAACACAAGCTGGGATCAAGATTGCCAGGAGAAATATTAATAACCTCAGATATGCAGATGACACCACCCTTATGGCAGAAAGTGAAGAAGAACTAAAGAGCCTCTTGATGAAAGTGAGAGGAGAGTGAAAAAGTTGGCTTAAAGATCAACATTCAGAAAACTAAGATCATGGCATATGGTCCCATCACTTCATGGCAAATAGATGGGGAAACAGTGTCAGACTTTATTTTTGGGGGCTCCAAAATCACTGCTGATGGTGATCGCAGCCATGAAATTAAAAGACACTTAGTCCATAGAAGGAAAGTAATGACCAATCTAGACAGCATATTAAAAAGCAGAGACATTACTTTGTCAACAAAAGTCCGTCTAGTCAAGGCTATGGTTCTTCCAGTAGTCATGTATGGATGTGAGAGTTGGACTATAATGAAAGCTGAGGGCTCAAGAATTGATACTTTTGAACTCTGGTGCTGGAGAAGACTCTTGAGAGTCTGTTGGACTGCAAGGAGATCCAACCAGTCCATCATAAAGGAGATCAGTCCTGGGTGTTCGTTGGAAGGACTGATGTTGAAGCTGAAACTCCAATACTTTGGCCACCTCATGTGAAGAGCTGACTCATTTGAAAAGACCCTGATACTGGGAAAGATTGAGGGCAGGAGCAGAAGGGGACGACAGAGGATGAGATGGTTGGATGGCATCACCGACTTGATGAACATGGGTTTGGGTGGACTCCGGGTGTTGGTGTTGGACAGGGAGGCCTGGTGTGCTGTGGTTCATGGGGTCGTAAAGTGTTGGGCATGACTGAGTGACTGAACTGACTTGTACTTATCCCTCACCTCCACCCAGCCCATTTTTACCATCAACATTTCCCTTTCTGGGTACTCAGTTCTGAGAATGGTACCAGGAATAACAACAAATTCACAATACATTTTGTATGACAAATAAATATTTAATATTATTCCCTAGAACATGTGCACTTTGTAATAACCACTCAGTTTATTTTTAATCAAAGAAAAATTTTTGTGTGTCGAAACCACAGAGGCTTGGTTGATATGCACATTGTTTATTAAAATCCTTTCTAGAACTCACATCTACTGACTGCACTGAAGGGCTAATGAATGCAATTTTGTTCAGTTTAATCCCATCAAATCTAACCCACCTGAGTATTTTAAAGTAAATGTAGAATGAAAAGAAATATGAATTTTTTTTCAGACGAAAGTTGCTGGGGTTGTGATTTCTATTTCCTCTGCCTCTGTTTTCTCATCTTTAAAAGGAGGGCTCCTTGGCGTATCAGTAATACCACTAAATCTCCTGCCTGTTGCTGAATCTGACTAGCTTGTCCAGACTCCTTTTTATTCTCTTTTCATTCATCAAATATTTATTGAGCACTTACTATATTCCAAACATTCTTCTAGGAACTGAGGATGTATCAGTGTACTTATAAGGATGTCTGCCTTATGGTGCTTATGTTCTAGTGAGGAGAGATGGGCAATAAAAACAAACATAATAAATAAGTTAATTATTAACATTAGAATATGATATTTGCTATTAAATAAAATGGAGCAGGGCAAGGGGAATTGGAAAGGAATATAGGGTTGGCAGATTTCCATTTTCAATAAAATAACCAGAGTAGGTCTCAATGAGAAGATGGCATTTGACCAAAGGCCTAGAAGGAAGCAAGGCAGGGAGCCATGCTGATATCTGAATGAAGAATATTTCAATCAGAAAGGACAGCCATTCGTAGGGCCCTGAGACAAGAGTGTTAGAACAGCCAATGTTGCTGGAGCCAATGGACCAGTGAAAGACTATCTAATCCAGGTATCAGCAAAGTTTTGCTTTGTTTTGTTTTTCCTGTAAAGGACCAAGTAGTAACTATTTTAGATTGATGACCATATAGTCTGTATCACTACTCAACTCTGCCTGTAGCATGAAAGTAGCCATAGATAATATGGAAATGAATGAGAGTAGTTGTGTTCCAATGAAGCTATTTATGGACACTGAAATTTGAACTTTATATAACTTCACATGTAACTAAATATTTTTGTTTGATTTTTTCAAGCATTTAAAAATGTAAAAAAAAATATTCTTCACTTTGGGGTTGTATAAGAACAGACCACAGACTGGATTTGGCCTGAAGACAATACATTGCTAACTCAGATCCAGGAGATGAGCTCAGAGATATAATAGCATAGAGGGAAGGAGATAATGGTTTAATGGCTCTCTGAGATTCTTCTAATTTTCTTTCCTCATTTTCCCCTCACAGATACTCATCCTAATAAAATTTATTTCATAAGTAATCCTGTTTTGTGTTTTGGCATTTGCTTCTCAAATGACCCAAACTGGCAAAAGTGGGGTCAGTAGTGGTCCAAGAAAACAAGTAGTAAGATATGTATTTGGAACTGTCTTATCTACCATCTTGGGATCAAAGAGAACAACTAGTTAGTAGGCAATCACATATAGTCACTGGGACAAGATGGTGACTCAATCGCTAAGTATTTTACCATGATTGGCTTAAGAAGATGTCCCAGTCTCCATTGGGACAATGGAGAATATAATGATGTAAGCATTTGAAAAGTCTTAGTCCATTTATGCTGCTATAGCAAAGTACCACAGACGGAGTAGCATTTAAACAACAGAAATTTCTCACAGTTCTGGAAACTGTAAGCTCAAAATCAGTGTGCCAGCATGGTAGAGTGAGAGTCTTGTTCCAGGTTGGAGATTTCTCACTGAGCCTCACATGGCAAAAGGGGAAAAGTAGTTCTCTTGGGCTTCTTTCATTAGAGAATTAATCTTATTCTTGAGGGCTTTACCCTGATGACCTGACCACAACTCCATAGCACTGGGCATTTGGATTTCAATATGCATTTTGGGGAAACACAAATATTTAGACCAGAGCAAATGCCTACAAGAACAGCAGAGCTGGCTGGTTAATGGTAAGTCATATTGACAACTCTGCAAAAGGATAAAAAGAGACTAAGGACCATTAACAAGTAATTAATGCCTAAGTGTTACAGCCATAGGGCCTCTGGTCATTTTCTTTCTTTTTTTTATTAATTTATTTATTTTAGCTGGAGGCTAATTACTTTACAATATTGTAGTACTTAGCTCTTAGGTAGAAGGGGAGACACAAATGAGTGACAGGCTGAATATCTAATTATTATGGTTACAGAACTTTCATTGAAGGCAGGTCAATTATGGAAAAGTCAAGGCCTTGATAGGAAAAAAAAAAAAACCCTGAAATCTCTGAACCTTTAAATGGGCATATCTGGATATATGCCTCTAATGCTGTTGGGTCTACAGTCGGTGGACCCAACAAGATTCTCTGGGCCTGAAAACATGGCCTAGCTTTCTTCTGTAAAACCTAGCACTTCCCCTGTGCTAGAGGACAATGATAAGAACTATTTTTTCACAAAGCATCCAATGACTCTTCTCAGAAACTGCCCACATCTCCTCTCCTGATTGTCAGGATGATAACAGATTGAATCCAAGAATAATCCAGGTGAGAACATGTTGGGCCTTCAAAGAAAGAGAGGAGGTCATAAAGAGTTACAAAATTATCTATGTTCTGCAAGACCCAGTAAGTACTCCTCGGATAGGACTTGGAGAGTGTTTTATCTAAAGAGGCTGGAATGTAAGACTGGATATGCAAGAATTAGTTATCCTGTGAGCAATCCTTTGGGAAATGGGCTGTAATATCCTAGCAAATATCCCAGGGAATGAAGGATCTCTTTTCTGATGGCGGTTCTTCGAAGCATAGAGAAAACAATATCCCATGATGAAGAAGTGGAGATGACTAAGGCTCCCTCACATAAAACAGAGGAAAAACTACAAAGTCTCAGGGAGATGAGCAGAATGAAATGACTGTATTCCAATATGCCAAAGGACCCAGCTGAGGATTATATCTCCTATAGAATGACTCAGAGGATAGACCATTCACCAATGTCACAAGAATATGTTAGAGAGAGGGGCACCACCCGCACTAAGAAGTATAGTAGTAGGTCTCCTGTGCAGACTAGGGATGATGATAGGAGAAGTAGTCACTTGAACTGGCCTGGTTAGTATCCATGGGGATGGTAAGGTACTGAAATAACGAGTAGGGCAAGGCTTAACTGACAAATGCCAGGAGATCACCAATTACTATAGTGAACAACAATGTTACAGTGGCAACTAGGAAAGATTTACTCATAGTGAGTTTTGAATTTAGTTAATAGGGGCAGGTGGATGAACATAGGAGTGGAAACATTGTGTATAAAATTTTTTGAATCACACAGTGATGCTCACCAGAAAACATCCACCACAGAGAGGCACTGAACAGCCAAGTATTCAAAATGACTATAGTAGTAATGTTAGTCACTCAATGGTGTCCAACTCTTTATGACCCCCTGGACTGTAGCCCACCAGGCTCCTCTGTCTATGGAATTCTCCAGGAGAATACTGGAGTGGGTAATCATTCCCTTCTCTAGGGGATCTTCTTTACCCAGAGATCGAACCTAGGTCTCCTGCATTGCAGGCATATACTTTACCATCTAATGAATATGGTAAGGGAAGCCCACAATGACTGTACCAGTTGATATTAACTAGTTTTCATCATCAGCTAGCTCACACTTAAACAATGGACACATCAACATAGAAGCCACAGTGGCAGAAATTTCACAAGGTCCTACTAGCATGGATACCCACTTCCCAAAACTAATCTAATATGGCCTATGAATGTCCAAACATTCAGCAGTAGGAACCAAAGCTGAAACCCATGTATGGCACTATTTCTTTTTTTTTTTTTTTGGCACTATTTCTTAAGGAAATCAAATTGAATATATTTGGCTCCATTCATCTTGGAAGGACCAGCAGTTTATCTTCACAGGAATAGATAGCTATTCTGGGTATGGATCTACTTTTCTTGCTCTCAGAGCCTCATCCTGCACTACTACTTATAGGTTGGCAGAATACCTGCTCATAGGTAAAAAATTCCATATACCATATCATCTGACCAGATGACTGACTTCACAATGAAAGAGGTGCAGTAGTATGATCAATATACCTTACCATCAAGAAGTACCTGTATTCAGAATTATGGACTGGATTTATGAAGGTGTAACTGAAACATTGAATGGTTTGCCCTGGAAACGAACAGAGATCATTCTATTGTTTTTGAGATTGCAGACAAGTACTGACTTTCGGAATCTTTTGTTGACCATGATGGTTACTCCATTTCTTCTAAATGATTCTTCCCACAGTAGTAGATATAATGGTCATCTGAGTTAAATTCACCCATTCCAGTCCATCTTAGTTCACTGATTCCTAGAATGTTGACATTCACTCTTGCCATCTCCTGTTTGACCACTTCTAATTTGCCTTGATTCATGGACCTAACATTCCAGGTTCCTATGCAATATTGCTCTTTACAGCATCGGACTTTGCTTCTATCACCAGAATGATCTATGTTCGTTTCCAAGGCAAACCATTCAATATCACAGTAATTCAAGTCTATGCCCCGACCAGTAACGATGAAGAAGATGAAGTTGAATGGTTCTATGAAGATCTACAAGACCTTCTAGAACTAACATCCAAAAAAGATGTCCTATTCATTATAGGGGACTGGAATGCAAAAACAGGAAGTCAAGAAACACCTGGCGTAACAGGGAAATTTGGCCTTGGAGTACAGAATGAATCAGGGCAAAGGCTAATAGAGTTTTGCCAAGAGAACACACTGGTTATAGCAAACACCATCTTCCAACAACACAAGAGAAGACTCGACACGTGGACATCATCAGATGGTCAACACCGAAATCAAATTGATTATATTCTTTGCAGCCAAAGATGGAGAAGCTCTATACAGTCAGCAAAAACAAGACTGGGAGCAGACTGTGGCTCAGATCATGAACTGCTTATTGCCAAATTCAGACTTAAATTGAAGAAAGTAGGGAAAACCACTCGTCCATTCAGGTATGACCTAGATCAAATCTCTTATGAGTATACAGTAGAAGTGACAAATAGATTTAAGGGACTAGATCTGATAGACAGAGTGCCTGATGAGCTGTGGACAGAGGTTCGTGGCATTGTACAGGAGACAGGGATCAACACCATCCCCATGGAAAAGAAATGCAAAAAAGCAAAATGGCTGTCTGAGGAGGCCTTACAGATAGCTGGGAAGAGACGAGAAGTGAAAAGCAAAGGACAAAAGGAAAGATATTCCCATCTGAATGCAGAGTTCCAAAGAATAGCAAGGAGAGATAAGAAAGCCTTCCTCAGCAATCAGTGCAAAGAAATAGAGAAAAACAACATTTTGGGAAAGTCTAGAGATCTCTTCAAGAAAATTAGAGATACCAAGGGAACATTTCATTCAAAGATAGCTCAATAAAGAACAGAAATGGTATGGACCTAACAGAAGCAGAAGATATTAAGAAGAGGTGGCAAGAATACACAGAAGAATGGTACAAAAAAGATCCTCACGACCCAGATAATCACGATGGTGTGATCACTCACCTAGAGCCAGACATCCTGGAGTGTGAAATCAAGTGGGTCTTAGAAAGCATCACTACGAACAAAGCTAGTGGAGGTGATGGAATTCCAGTTGAGCTATTTCAAATCCTGAAAGATGATGCTGTGAAAGTGCTGCACTCAATACGCCAGCAAATTTGGAAAACTCAGCAGTGGCCACAGGACTGGAAAAGATCAGTTTTCGTTCCAATCCCAAAGAAAGGCAATGCCAAAGAATGCTCAAACTACCGCACAATTGCACTCATCTTACACGCTAGTGAAGTAATGCTCAAAATTCTCCAAGCCAGGCTTCAGCAATACGGGAACCGTGAATTTCCAGATGTTCAAGCTGGTTTTAGAAATGGCAGAGGAACCAGAGATCAAATTGCCAATATTGGCTGGATCATCGAAAAAGCAAGAGAGTTCCAGGAAAACATCTATTTCTGCTTTATTGACTATGCCAAAGCCTTTGACTGTGTGGGTCACAATAAACTGTGGAAAATTCTGAAAGAGATGGGAATACCAGACCATCTGACCTGTCTCTTGAGAAACTTGTATGCAGGTCAGGAAGCAACAGTTAGAACTGGACATGGAGCAACAGACTGGTTCCAAATAGGAAAAGGAGTCCGTCAAGGCTGTATATTGTCACCCTGCTTATTTAACTTATACACAGAGTACATCATGAGAAACGCTGGGCTGGAAGAAAAACACAAGCTGGAATCAAGATTGCCAGGAGAAAATATCAATAACCTCAGATATGCAGATGACACCACCCTTATGGCAGAAAAGTGAAAGAAGAACTAAAGAGCCTCTTGATGAAAGTGAAAGAGGAGAGTGAAAAAGTTGGCTTAAAGCTCAACTTTCAGAAAACTAAGATCATGGCATCTGGTCCCCATCACTTCATGGGAAATAGATGGGGAAAAAACAGTGGAAAAACAGTGTCAGAGTTTATATTTGGGGGGCTCCAAAAAATCACTGCTGATGGTGATTGCAGCCCATGAAGTTAAAAGACGCTTACTCCTTGGAAGGAAGGTTATGACCAACCTAGATAGAATATTTAAAAGCAGAGACATTACCTTGCCAACAAATGTCCATCTAGTCAAGGCTATGGTTTTTCCAGTGGTCATGTATGGATATGAGAGTTGGACGGTGAAGAAAGCTGAGTGCCTCAAAATTGATGCTTTTGAACTGTGGTGTTGGAGAAGACTCTTGAGAGTCCCTTGGACTGCAAGGAGATCCAATCAGTCCATCCTAAAGAGATCAATCCTGGGTGTTTATTGGAAGGACTAATGTTGATGCTGAATCGCCAATACTTTGGCCACCTCATGCAAAGGGTTGACTCATTGGAAAAGACCCTAATGCTGGGTAGGATTGGGGGCAGGAGGAGAAGGGGACGACAGAGGATGAGATGGTTGGATGACATCACTGACTCGATGGACATGGGTTTGGGTAGACTCCGGGAGTTGGTGATGGTCAGAGAGGCCTGGCGTGCTGCAATACATGGGGTCGCAAAGAGTCAGACATGACTGAGCCACTGAAATGAACTGAACTGAAGCATAAAACCTAAGTCAAAACTTTCAAAGAATGAAGTGCCATACTTCCAGATGCAGTGCATTCATTAAAGTAGATACCCCTATATGGTTTTCCAACAAAGGTCTCTCTAGTCAAGGCTATGGTTTTTCCAGTAGTCATGTATGGATGTGAGAATTGGACTGTGAAGAACATGGAATGGTGAAGAATTGATGCTTTTGAACTGTGGTGTTGGAGAAGACTCTTGAGAGTCCCTTGGATTGCAAGGAGATCCAAGCAGTCCATCCTAAAGGAGATCAGTTCTGGGTGTTCGTTAGAAGGACTAATGTTGAGGCTGAAACTCCAATACTTTGGCCACCTCTTGAGAAGAGTTGACTCCTTGGAAAAGACCCTGATGCTGAGAAGGATTGGGGGCAGGAGGAGAAGGGGGCGACAGAGGATGAGATGGCTGTATGGCATCACCGACTCGATGGACATGAGTTTGTGTAAACTCCGGGAGTTGGTGATGGACAGGGAGGCCTGGTGTACTGCGATTCATGGGGTCGCAAAGAGTCAGACACGACTGAGCAACTGAACTGAACTGATGTGGTTTTATGTACCCAGTAGTAAGAATACTTCCCATGTGGCGCTAGTGGTAAATAACCCATTTACCAAGGCAGGAGATGTAAGAGACTCGGGTTCTATCTCTTAGTCGGGAAGATCCCCTGGCGGAAGGCATGGCAACCCTTTCCAGTATTTTTACCTGAAGAATACCATGGACAGAGGAGCCTAGTGTGTCCATAGTTTCACAGAGCCGGACATGACTGAAGCAACTTAGTGTGCACCCATGCACAGGAAGAATACATGGGTCCTAGGACCAAAGGATAGAATCAGGAGTAGGCTCACTTACTTTCACTTCTATGACCCATTATGGGATTTTGTGATTCTTGCCCCCACAACTCTGGACTCTGCAAGTTTAGAGAGTCTGGTCACCAAAGAAGGTATTCTCTTGCCGGGGGACACAGTAAAAGTTTCACTGAACTACAGATTGCAGCTGCTGCCAGGACACAATTACTTGCACCTAGGAAATAGAAGGCAAGAAGAGGAGTCACATATCTTGGCAAGTATCATTGAGCTTAAACAGCAGAGCTTCTTTTATGCAATGGATATCAGGAGGAATATATGGAGAAATCAGTTGACCCATTCATTCCCTCCCTTCTACTCCATGACCCATCATAAATCTGAGCAGACAAGTACAAAAGTTGAAGACCGAGGAGACCATGATCATCAATGGTCCAGACTCCTTGAGAATGAAGGTTTGAATCCCACCACTAAGACCAGCCAAAGTAATACGGGAGGGTGAAGGGAATTTATAGTAGAAGAGGGATAGGATGAGTTTCAGATGTGGCCCAAAGATCAATTGCAGATTCTAATGCTGTAGTTCATCCCACTAACCTCTGTATTCTAAGTTTCCCCTCAAATAGAGAGCATAGTAACCATAGATGAGCTACTTCTCATAAGTGTGTAGAAGAGTAGAGGTTTGGGACAAGAGGTTGACTGTGGTAACCAAGAGAATGCATCTTCTAGATCTCCTACTACAGGGTGCATTGTTGATCAAGACGCCCATATATCTACTCTGTCTGGAAATACATCACCATGCTTAGGCCAAAGCCCATGATTTCCAAGGGCTGATCCCAGCCAATGATTGAGTACAGCTGAGAAACTAAAGCAGACCTGTCTCTGGGAGATGTGGGCCTCTTATAATGGACTGGTTTGGATTCAAGATTTCTTGACTGATTTGCCAAACTTTCCTTGACCTGCATTACAGTTGAAGATGCTTCCACCTGACCTCCCTTCCTTCCTTCCCTCTTTTCTTAACTGGGAGTCAGATTTCCATCGTCTGTCAGTGTTCCTATGTCAGCTGTAACACACTGTGTAACCAAGAAGATACTGCAGAAATGTCAGAGTGTGATATCTGACACTAGGATCAAAACAAGTAGTATGACTTCTATCTTGCTGTCTCTTGGATCATTCATTCTAAGTAATGCAGTTAATTATATCATGGGGATACCCTAACAGTCTTAAAAACAGTGCAAGTAGGGAAAAGTTAAAGCCTTTTGTTCACAGGTAGCACTGATTTGTCTGCCATGTGAGGAAGCCATCTTGGAAGAGGATCCTTCAGTCTTGGTCAAGCTTTCAATAGACTACAACCCCAGCAGACATATTTACCACGGCTTCATGAGAGATCTTGAGCCAGAAAGACCCAGTTAAACCCTCCCAAATCGCTGACCCATAGAAACTGTGTATAACAATAAATACTTTTCATTACTTTAAGCATCTAAATTTAGGGGTAATCTGTTGTGCATTCAATAGACAATACAACTTGGAGTGATACACACTTTTTTTAAGTGATATAAATTCAGAAACAAATGAAAATAAATAAATTCTCTTTTTCATAAATAAGGAGGTGAGAAGCTGAGTTCTACATAAGTTAAAATCCATAGGCTAATTCCAAATTCAGTACACCTTTAATGAGTAAATTCTTTCAATTCAATTCAGTTCAGTTGCTCAGTCGTGTCCGACTCTTTGCGACCCCATGACCTGCAGCATGCCAGGCCTCCCTGTTCATCACCAACTCCTGGAGTCCACTGAAACCCATGTCCATTGAGCCAGTGAGGCCATCAATCTCATCCTCGGTCCTCCCCTTCTTCTCCTGCCCTCAATCTTTCACACCAACAGGGTTTTTCAAATGAGTCAGCTCTTCCCACCAGATGCCCAAAGTATTGTAGTTTCAGCTTCAACATCAGTCCTTTCAATGAACACCAAGGGCTGATCTCCTTTAGGATGGACTGGTTGGATCTCCTTGCAGTCCAAGGGACTCTCAAGAGTCTTCTCCAACACCACAGTTCAGAAGCATCAATTCTTCGGCGCTCAGCTTTCTTTATATTCCAACTCTCACATCCATACATGACCATTGGAAAAACCATAGCCTTGACTAGACAGACCTTTTTTGCCGAAGTAATGTCTCTGCTTTTTAATATACTGTCTACATTGGTCATAAACGTCCTTCCAAGGAGTAAGCATCTTTTAATTTCATGGCAGCAGTAACCATCTGCAGTGATTTTGGAGCCCAGAAAAATAAAGTCAGCCACTGTTGCCACTGTTTCCCAATCTAATTGACATGAAGTGATGGGACTGAATGCCATGACCTTAGTTTTCTGAATGTTGAGCTTTAAGCCAACTTTTTCACTCCTCTTTCACTTTCATCAAGAGGCTCTTTAGTTCTTCACTTTCTGCCGTAAGGGTGGTGTCATCTGCATATCTGAGGTTATTGATATTTCTCCCAGCAATCTTGATCCCATGTGTTTCTTCCAGCACAGCATTTCTCATGATGTACTCTGCATATAAGTTACATAAGCAGGGTGAAAAATATACATCCTTGACCTACTCCTTTTCCTATTTGGAACCAGTATGTTGTTCTATGTCCAGTTCTAACTGTTGCTTCCTGACCTGCATACAGGTTTCTCAAGAGACAGGTCAGGTGGTCTGGTATTCCCATTTCTTTAAGATTTTCCACAGTTTATTGTGACCCACACAGTCAAAGGCTTTGGCATAGTCCATAAACAGAAATAGATGTTTTTCCGGATCTCTCTTGTTTTTTTGATGATCCAGTGGATGTTGGCAATTTTATCTCTGCTTCCTCTGCCATTTCTAAAACCAGCTTGAACATCTGGAATTTCATGGTTCATGTATTGCTGAAGCTTGGCTTAGAGAATTTTGAGCATTACTTTACTAGAATGTGAGATGAGTGCAATTGTGTGGTAGTTTGAGCATTCTTTGGCATTGCCTTTCTTTGGGATTGGAATGAAAACTGACCTTTTCCAGTCCTGTGGCCACTGCTGAGTTTTCCAAATTTGCTGGTATATCGAGTGCAGCACTTTCCTTAAAAGTAGCTGTGAAAAGAAGAGAAGCAAAAAGCAAAGGAGAAAAGGAAATCAGATTTTTTTATACCCATTTTAAATGCAGAGTTCCAAAGAATAGCAAGGAGAGATAAGAAAGCCTTCCTCATGTGACCAATGCAAAGAAATAGAGGAAAACAATAGAATGGGAAAGACTGGAGATCTCTTCAAGAAAAATTATAGTTACCAAGGGAACAGTTCATGCAAAGATGGGCTCAATAAAGGACAGAAATGTTATGGACCCAACGGAAGCAAAAGATATTAAGAAGAGGTGGCAAGAATACACAGAAGAACTGTACAAAGAAAGATATTCATGACCCAAATAATCATGATGTTGTGATCACTCACCTAGAGCCAGGCATCCTGGAATGTGAAGTCAAGTGGGCCTTAGGATAAACATCACTATGGACAAAGCTATTGGAGGTGATGGAATTCCAGTTGAGCTATTTCAAATCCTGAAGATGATGCTGTGAATTCTTTGAGTGGTGTGGAAAACGGGTTTCAGCTGTCTTCACCAGTAGTCTTCTGTTGGGATGCTTTAGTGACATTCCCATCTATCATACAAAACCTTTTAATATGTTTGCAATGAAAGTGTGAGCAACACTGCAAAACTTCTAAATTTAAAACAATCTCATTTTAGTATAATTAATATATAAATGACTGACATTTAAATGAATGTTTAAAAATAGTTCTGAATAATTAGAAGCCATTACCAATTTATGGAAGCTCTGCTATTTTTATTCTTATGTTAACCTTTTCATCTTTAGCAAGGTTCTCAGTGGTGAGGAAGAGAAGGCAATGGCACCCCACTCCAGTACTCTTGCTTGGAAAATCCCATGGACAGAGGAGCCTGGTAGGCTGCAGTCCATGGGGTTGCTACGAGTTGGACAAGACTGAAGCGACTTCACTTTCACTTTTCACTTTCATGCATTGGAGGAGGAAATGACAACCCACTCCATTGTTCTTGCCTGGAGAATCCCAGGGATGGGGGAGGCTGGTGGGCTGCTGTCTATGGGATCACACAGAGCCGGACACGACTGAAGCGACTTAGCAGCAGCAGCAGTAAGGAGGAAGATTTTGCCCCCTGGAGACATTTGTTTATATATGGAGATAGGTTTTGGTTGTCGGAGCTGGGGAGAGGGTACTACTGATATCTAGTAGGTAGAAGTCAAGGATGCCAATAAACATCCTACAGTGCACAAGATAGCCCCCAAATGCAAATAATGATCTGTTCCAAAGTGTCAACACTCCCCAGGTTATGAAACCCTGAATTAAAGAGTCTGTGGTGAGGTGTGGTTCAGGCCCAGTCCTATCCAACTCTTTGTGACCCCATGGGCTGTAGCCTGACAGGCTCCTCCGTCCATGGACTTTCCCAGGCAAGTATACTGGAGTGGGTTGCCATTTCCTTCTCCAAAGAGTCTAAATACTCTTTAAGTTGTTTCTGAAGGCAAGTCCAAAAGTTAAATCTTACTCTCAATTGAGCTTTAGTAATTTAGCTAACAAGTGTTCTATAGATTAAAAGGGTAAATAAAAGTTACCGCTATGAAGTCTATTAGATAAAAATGTTCCACTTTCTGGCAAAAGTTGAAAGGTATGCTAAACAGACAAAGGACTAAAATGAAAAGAAAATATCAGCTGATTGTGGTTGTTTTCACAACCGATTAGTTTATCACAAAGTTCATGTTTTTTTTTTTAATTTATTTATTTTTAATGGAAAGACAATTGCTTTACAGTATTGCATTGGTTTCTACCAAACCTCAACATGAAACAGCCATAGGTTTGCCTATGTCCCCTCCCACTTGAATCCCTCCCACCTTCCTCACCATACCACCCCTCTAGGTTGTTACTTACCGAGCCCTGGTTTGAGTTCCCTGAGTCATACAGAAAATTCCCATTGGTTATCTGTTTTAAATTTGGCAATGTATGTTTCCATGTTACTTTCTCCATTCCTCCCACCCACTCTTCTTCCCCTCCCCAGCTATGTCCATTAAGTCTTTTCTCAATGTCTGTGTTTCTATTGCTGTTCTGCAAAAGTTCATGATTTAAAACCATACAAATTTATTTCTCACAATTCTGTAGGTTGGAAGTCTGACCCAAGTCTCACGGTGACAAAATCAAGGAGTTGGCAGGGCTGTGTATTTCTTTCTGGAGGCTCTAGAGGAAATCCTTGCCTTTTCCAGCTTGTAGAGACCTCCAGTGTTCTTAGGTTCATGGCCCTTTTCCTCCATTTTCAAAGCCAGCAAAGGCAAGGCAAGTCCTTCTCCCATAGCATCATTCTGAACCCTTCCTTTGCCTTCCTCTTCCACATGTGATTACATTGGTGCCATCCAGATGACCCTTAACTCCTCTCTGTCATGTAATGTCACATATTTTTAGATTCAGGGGAGTTAGGACATGAACATCTTTGGGAGAGACATTATTCTGCCTAACACAATATCTAAAGAAAACTGAAATATTAGATGGTTCAGCATTTCCAAAAGAGTATAATAGGAAGGCAGTTTGTGTTCAACAAACTCACGGTTAATTAGCTGTTTTGATATTATACTTAAACACCAATATGTCAACCTTGATCTGATTAACTCCTTGGTTGCAAGTTCAAACAACTTTTTCTTACAGAGAGACACACACTGTAACTTATTAAGTTCCAATGAGTGAATAGTGCAGATATAATCTCTATATCACTGGAGGAGGGCATGGCTATCCACTCCAGTATTATTGCCTGGTGAATCCCCATGGACAGAGGAGCCTGGCAGACTCTATGAGGTCACAAAGTGTCAGACACGACTGAGTGACTAAGAACAGCACAGCCTCTATATCATATTGAAATTAGAAACTATCTTCAACTGTTGAACTCGGTCCTCTATTTTGCTCTAAAATTTGTTGCTGTCATAATTGTTTCTGTATCTCTTTCATATCAGCTTCTCTAAGTTCATCTTATTAGGGAGGTTGATACCAGAGGAAAAATCCCTCCGGACTGCTTTATATTTCTAGAAATAATCCATGTAACATCTCTTTCTGTTATATTGGTCTCTGTGGACCTGAAAATATTACAAAGGTGTTTTTACTAAGGGGAAAAAAGTCATCTGTTAATGACTGACATCTGCAATCATAATAAAAATGTCAAAGAGGCAAAGAAATGTCTGTGGTGTAAAATGACTGTAACTTTTTCCAGATTCCAGGTCTATATGCAATTTCCTCCTTCTTACACATCAGATAATCCAACACAAGAAGCTTCAGGATGGTCATTATTGGTAAGTTATTGTGTGATCTCAGTTCAAAAATTACTAGACTAGAAACAAATTGTCTAGGTCCGGGGGAAAAATAATAATAAACAGCTATTAGGTGCTAATTTCTCTGTTACTCAGAGTCACTGCAAAATGGATGAAATTACAGTTCTTAACATTTGTCTATCTGAAATTATGATTCAGACTTTCAAGGATGACTTCTTGACTTTAAATATCATAAGAAAATAATTAGAAAGTGTTTTCATGTGTTCTTCTATATACCATTTTGAGTCTTTTGTAATAAAGGTACTTGTCCAAAAAATAAACAGGTGCTATCATAAACTCAACCCCACATAAACTTACTTAACAGCAGAGACATGGACAAAGTCACATCTATGGTATTAGTGTCAGAAGTTTATTTGGTATGTACCATCACAAATCTCTTAATTCACTCATATTAGTAAAGAGATATTGCTCATAATGGTTTATGACATGATTTACATTTCTATACAGGGCAGTTGGTGGCTAGGCTCTTTTTTTAAAGAACAGAGAACAGTCAACAGGACACAAATGCTAGTGCTGATAGATACTTTTACAGCATCTGCCTCTGTGTACATACACTGAATTCAGTGATTAGAAACACATTGGAAGAAAATATGCACACTTCATTATCTGGTATTGGTGTTGGGAATACGACCTAAGCTAGCTTATATCATACTGTCAGAACCAATGAATATCTAAGGCAGTTTCAAACTGAAATAAATGCACTTCAGCAGTAACTGCTTCATGAGACTGTGACTTTATGTAATTCGATATTTCTATCTTGGAACAATTATGTTAGCAGCAAGTTGCTCTTACCTTGGCTAGACAGCATGACATTGGTGTCATCCATTCTGTCAGAGTGACCTTCTAGAGATGTTCGTAGGTTTGTCAAGGCCATTTGTGTGATCAACTTTTTGACCTCTCTGAAAGAAGTCTTCACTGAACCAAATCATTTCTGTAATCATTGGTGTTAGTTCAGAGAAAGGTTTAAGACTAAGGCCAAAAATTTATGAGATAGCTTCCATTTTAGGAAATAAATCTGTAACTCCAAAATGGCATTGCCTGCCAACTTACTTCAATAGCAATTGGCCAATTACCAATTATTAGGACTTTTTTAAAAAGACAGAAAAAAGGACTGATACCACTACCTGAATAGGTCTGATCTTGACACAGTTTCTACGTGATATCTTCATTTAAAAAATGATTTGATACTCTATTTTCTCCTTGTTCAATATTTGCTATTTTATCAAAAAGAAACTATACTGGGAAAAAACCATGATGTCTCTATAATCAAATGGTTTCCATTTAGTCATTTGTCACTTCTTCAATAAATATTTGGATTTAGTTGCTTTTCCCATTTAATTACAGATATGTGATAAGATTGTATTAGAAAATTAGGTAAGTATTTAAATATCCATGTATTTCTAAAGACAGGCTTTGAAAATTCAGGTCATGACAAAAGATTGATTTTTTTATCTTACTATTATATAGATAATAATATATTAGTTATATTACTAACTATTCTATCTTGACCCATAGGCCAGTATCCATTTATGTCTCATATTGGTATTAATCAATATTTATTTCAATTATCCACATTACATTCCCCATTTTGTTCATTAAAGCATAAAACATAAACATAGGTAGTCCCCACTATAGTGCCTGGCACATAGTAGGTGATCAACAAGTTTTACCTATTTTTATTTTTGCACATCCATATACAACTGTTGACTAAAAAAAAATGCACAACTTAAAAGTTGAGAATTATGTTTTATTTGGAAGCCTTGCTGAGGTCTTAAGCCTAGAAAGCCACCTCATATATAGCTCTGAGGGACAGTTCCAAAGAGGTAAGGGAGGAGCCAGTATACATAGATTTTGCAACAAAAACCAGGCAGTCAGAACACCCAAAGGTTAATGTAAGTTGGAGAAAACCAGACATCTCAATGTAGTGCTTTTCTATATATGGGAAGATGCAAGAGTCTGGGCTCGTTGAAATCATTCTTTCCATATGCATCTCACCTATCCACAACATGCTTCCTTGGTAGCTCAGCTGATAAAGAATCTGCCTGCAATGCAGGAGAACCCAGTTCAATTCCTGTGTTGGGAAGATTCCCTGGAGAAGGCCCAGGCTACCCACTCCAGTATTATTCTTGGGCTTCCCTGGTGGCTCAGACAGTAAAGAATCTGTGGCTGCTTGCTTGATACCTACAACATGCTTTGTTTACTGACATGGCAGGCAAGAGTTTTCTCCACACAGTCTTAAGTTAGACATATGTCTTACTAGATGACTCACTTAGAGAGCAAATGTCATGCAACATTACTACACTATTTATCCTCGAACATGCCATCCACATCATTTCCCAAGATTATATATATATATATATAGCGTTTTGAATTGGAGTAGGAAAACAATGAAGCACTACCAGTTTAGTTTACTTTGTCAAGCATCATGGTAAGCCCTTTACATACTGCTATAGATTAAATTTTTGTCTCCCAACCAGAATTTATATCTTGAAAACCTAATTACCAATACAGGAGACCCAGGTGTGACCCCTGAGTTGGGAAGATCCCCTAGAGAAGGGAATGGCTACTCACTCCAGTATTCTTGCCTGGAGAATTCTGTGGACAGAGGAGCCTGGCAGGCTAAAATCCATAGGATCGCAAAGAGTCAGACAGGACTGAGTGACACACACACACACACACACACACACACACACACACACACTTGTACAAGGAACAGGAATAGGCAGATGTAAAATCTCCTAAAATGGGATGGGGATGGGACCTTTGGGAAGTAATTGGAACTCATGCATATAACCCTTAAGATCGGATTAGTGTCCTTATAAGAAGAGACAGAAGAGAACTTACTTTCTCTCTCTACTCTCCATCCTTTAAGTGTGACACAGGATGCGCTGGCACTTCAATCTGGGATTTCAGAATGGCAAAAAATAAATGTGTTTAAGCCACTCAGACTACAGTGATTCTGTTATTGCAGCCCAAACTAAGACACATACATTATGACATTTAATACTCACAAAAAAACCTCAATGAGTTTGGTCATATAATTAATGTCATTCTATAGATAAAGAAACAAGCACAGAAAACATCAACAGCATGCCCATGATCACATAATTTGATCAGCAGGCTGAGTATGTGACATGAGCTTCTGCCCATATGACCTCTAAATCAAGCCAAGTCAAAGAGAAAGTCTAACAACTATAGCCACCTTTTTCAAATCATGTTTGATAACTTCTGTTATAATCTGAAGTGACAACTACTCCCAACTCCTCCACCAAATTAGGATAACATTAAAGTTGAAATAAAAAGACAAGTCAAAGCATGTCTTCTATTTTTTATATGCCCTGGTTGTCCACGGCAGGGATGATTTTACACAGAAGAGTTTCAATAAGTTCATGTGCCTTAATATCTTTGAGGGCAGAAGTAGGTTCTATCGGATAGACAAAACAACGTATTGAGTACCTACTCTATTCACAGTCCTACACTTAACCTTGTGGGAAGGAATAAAAAAGTATAGACACAGTTTGTATCAGTTTGTATAAATTCAACAATTTGACTGAATGAAAACTGGTAGAAACATTTGCGAATATGTTTCCTTTTGAGGCACTAAAACTGTATTATCTTTTGTGGCAGCCATAAGAAACATTTGTCTGTTGAAGACATAAAAATGTGGCTAGTGCCACAGGTGACATATATCACTATTTTGGTTCTATTGGGTTAAACAAATGTTATTCTTAAAATTAATTTGCAAAATCTCCTATTTATTTTTAAGATTAATTTCTTTTTATGTTTTTTTCAAACTGGTAAATACTAGAAAATGTAAAATTACATATGCAATTCATGTTCAATTTTTCTTGGACTGTACTATGACTAAAACATGATATAAAACATATAGAACTGTATTTTCGGTGTTGGTAGGATAGTAATTTCATGACCAGTGCTTCCATTTGTTTTGTTTTGTTTGTTTGTTTGTTGGAGCCTGTGTGGGCATGATTGGATGGTATTCATTAGTACCTCTTATGTATTTTGTAATAACTTTATACTCTTCTTCATGTGCTCCTTTCCAGAGGATTAGGCTTTTCTTCTATTCATGGAACACTCAATTACCACAAATCAGGGAAAGCAATGCAGGAAAACAAGTGTCTTACCTACTTTAACCAGTTACTGTAGGTTTTTAAGAGGAGTCTGGAATCTTGTGTTCATTTCATTACAGAACAGTCCTTATCCATAAGCCAGCTATGGTTTTTCTAGTTTATTACAAATAATTGATGGTTCTTTAAGTTATGCTGTGATTGGGCATGCTGTTTTGCCTAATTACAAATAGAACACAGTCATTATGAAAGTGAAAGAGCAGTTGTTTTTAATTGAATCCATACTCTGTTGTTTACTCAATGGGGATATGACATATAACATAACTGAATAGTTTATTCTCTTTCATATTATGTTTATTTCTATTAGTTTCAAAACAATAGTCAATTGTATTCATTACATTGAAGGATATAACTTAGTTTAATGGGAGTCTGAAGATAACAGGGCTTCGTATCATATCACACATAGTATTTATTGAGAAATCTGAATGTGCTAAGAACAACCAACAAAGATAAACACAGCAGGGTGTTTGAAGTTTGCAGTGTATGTTTGTGTAAATTCAGTAAAGATAGAAATCTGTGTAGAAACTTCAATAAAATACATAACTGCGTGATAGATTATAGGGTAGTGGCTAGGAGCGTGGACTTCAGAATAAAAATATTTGAGTTATAGTGCCAGCTCCATGACCTCCTAACTGTCTGAACTTTGGCAAGTTATGTATCTATAAAATGTGCCTTAAAGTTCATTATTTGTCAAATCATGTATATAATAGGACCTAATTACAGGACTGATTGTAGAGATTGAGGCAATGTATGTAACAAGGTATATAAAACATAGCACCTGGCCAAAATGTATTCCTTACTCAGTGTTAGCTACCATTATCATCAAGCGAAGGGGAACATTGATATAATACATTTCAAGCTATATATAACATGATCAGATCAGGACTGCAACTGGTTAGCAGGAAGTAGCTTCATTTTGAAATAAATATATCTAAAACAATTCTCTGAATTCCTATACTTTATAGACCTTGAACCATACAACTCAAGACCTGATTACTACTGACTTGTATTATTTTCTCCTTGTTTAATTTATGTATGGCTCTTTTCTGGCTTATAAGAAGCATCTTAGGAAACATGTCAGACACACTATAATAGAGGCAACAAAACCAGGTATCGGTGTACCTTCTGAATTTGATTAGAAAAAGTAAAACTTTTCAGTTCAACTTCTGTCCTCTTAAATTAATCCTTTCTAGTCCTTCAACATACATGTACACCCATCTTACTGCAAACATGGCCAATGTGAAGGTTCTGAAAATCTATTTATAAGCAAACATGTTCCTTCCATATTTGTGCTTCCTGACAGTCAAAATGATCCTGCTGTTTTGTTAAAAATCTATACTTGAAAATAGAAATGTGTCATTAATCATCTTCCTTTCCATCCAAATATTTCTGGTCTTTTCCTTACACCTTTCTTTTCCTGTTGTGTTTTTTAACACATTTTAACTGCTTTTTTTATGATCTTCTCTTACCTAAAACTTCTTATTGACTTTCCTTCTTTTTACATTTATTTTTGACAAAGTCAAGTTATTTTTGAGGACTATGTTATATTCGAATTTTTGGCTACTGGGCATACCTGAGAGCAGCCATACACTTAATAAGTATTTCTTCTACTTTATGAATTTTAGACTAGATCCTCATGAATACATAAACATAAAGCATTAAAGTAGCAGTCTTATGTTTTAGTGTGCATGCAAGCTAAGTGGAAGTCTTATTAAAATACAGACTCATGGTCCCAATCCCCAAGGATTTTGACTCAAGTTTAGGCTCAGCCCCAGAAATTTCCACCTTAATAGGCAGCCCCCAACTGATTTTAATACAAGGAAGTAACTTATACAAGGAAGACACTTTAAAAACCATACTTTAAAAAGCACTATCTCCTAAAACATACCAAGTTCAAGAAAGCAAAAATATAGACACATATCAGTCGCATAAGCCTTTCTTTCTCAAGTTTTCACATATACTATTCTCCCCTGGAATTTACTAGCAACTACTGTAATGTATAAAGGTATTTTTTGGTTATTTGAAGAAAAAAATGAGAAGAAAAAATGAGGAAGGATATTGATTGATTTTTTGTAGTTTATCAGTTTTGGGTTTTTGTTTTTGTCTATTTGGTTAACATTTCAGTTCAGTTCAGTTCAGTTCAGTTGCTCAGTCGTGTCCGACTCTTTGTGACCCCATGAATCGCAGCACGCCAGGCCTCCCTGTCCATCACCAACTCCTGGAGTCTACCCAAACCCATGTCCATCGAGTCAGTGATGCCATCCAACCATCTCATCCTCTGTCGTTCCCTTCTCCTCCTGCTCCCAATCCTTCCCAGAATTAGGGTCTTTTCCAATGAGTCAAATCTTTGCATGAGGTGGCCAAAGTATTGGAGTTTCAGCTTCAACATCAGTCCTTCCAATGAACACCCAGGATTGATCTCCTTTAGGATGGATTGACTGGATCTCCTTGCACTCCAAGGGACTCTCAAGAGTCTTCTCCAACACCACAGTTCAAAAGCATCAATTCTGAGGCACTCAGCTTTCTTCACCGTCCAACTCTCACATCCATACATGACCACTGGAAAAACCATAGCCTGACTAGGCGGACTTTTGTTGGCAAAGTAATGTCTCTGCTTTTAAATATGCTATCTAGGTTGGCCATAACCTTCCTTCCAAGGAGTAAGCGTCTTTTAATTTCATAGCTGCAATCACAATCAGCAGTGATTTTGGAGCCCCACAAAATAAAGTCTGACACTGTTTTCACTGTTTCCCCATCTATTTCCCATGAAGTGATGGGACCAGATGCCATGATCTTAGTTTTCTGAAAGTTGAGCTTTAAGCCAACTTTTTCACTCTCCTCTTTCACTTTCATCAAGAGGCTCTTTAGTTCTTCTTCACTTTCTGCCATAAGGGTGGTGTCATCTGCATATCTGAGGTTATTGATATTTCTCCCGGCAATCTTGATTCCAGCTTGTGTTTCTTCCAGCCCAGCATTTCTCATGATGTACTCTGCATATAAGTTAAATAAGACGGGTGACAATATACAGCCTTGACGTACTCCTTTTCCTATAACTCAGATGACCATTATGTCTACTACTGTGGGCAAGAATCCCTTAGAAGAAATGGAGAAACCATCATGGTCAACAAAAGAGTCTGAAAGGCAGTACTTGGATGCAATCTCAAAAACGGTAGAATGATCTCTGTTCATTTCCAAGGCAAACCGATAAATATCACAGTAATCCAAGTCTATGCCCCGACCAGTAACACTGAAGAAGCTGAAGTTGAATGGTTCTATGAAGACCTACAAGACCTTCTAGAACTAACACCCAAAAAAGATGTCCTTTTCATTATAGGGGACTGGAATGCAAAAGCAGGAAGTCAAGAAACACCTGGCGTAACAGGGAAATTTGGCCTTGGAGTACAGAATGAAGCAGGGCAAAGGCTAATAGAGTTTTGACAAGAGAACACACTGGTAATAGCAAACACCATCTTCCAACAACACAAGAGAAGACTTGACACGTGGACATCATCAGATGGTCAACACCGAAATCAAATTGATTATATTCTTTGCAGCCAAAGATGGAGAAGCTCTATACAGTCAGCAAAAACAAGACTGGGAGCAGACTGTGGCTCAGATCATGAACTGCTTATTGCCAAATTCAGACTTAAATTGAAGAAAGTAGGGAAAACCACCCGTCCATTCAGGTATGACCTAGATCAAATCCCTTATGAGTATACAGTAGAAGTGACAAATAGATTTAAGGGACTAGATCTGATAGACAGAGTGCCTAATGAACTATGCACAGTGGTTCGTGACATTGTACAGGAGACAGGAATCAAGACCATCCCCATGGAAAAGAAATGCAAAAAAGCAAAATGGCTGTCTGAGGAGGCCTTACAGATAGCTGGGAAGTGACGAGAAGTGAAAAGCAAAGGACAAAAGGAAAGATATTCCCATCTGAATGCAGAGTTCCAAAGAATAGCAAGGAGAGGTAAAAAAGCCTTCCTCGGCGATCAGTGCAAAGAAATAGAGGAAAACAACAGATTGGGAAAGACTAAAGATCTCTTCAAGAAAATTAGAGATACCAAAGGAACATTTCATTCAAAGATAGGCTCAATAAAGGACAGAAATGGTATGGACCTAACAGAAGCAGAAAATATTAAGAAGAGGTGGCAAGAATACACAGAAGAACGGTACAAAAAAGATCTTTACGACCCAGATAATCACGATGGTGTGATCAGTCACCTAGAGCCAGACATCCTGGAATGTGAAGTCAAGTGGGCCTTAGAAAGCATCACTACGAACAAAGCTAGTGGAGGTGATGGAATTCCAGTTGAGCTATTTCAAATCCTGAAAGATGATGCTGTGAAAGTGCTGCACTCGATATGCCAGCAAATTTGGGAAACTCAGCAGTGGCCACAGGACTGGAAAATGTCAGTTTTCGTTACAATCCCAAAAGAAGGCAATGCCAAAGAATGCTCAAACTACCACACAGTTGCACTCATCTCACACGCTAGTAAAGTAATGTTCAAAATTCTCCAAGTCAGTCTTCAGCAGTACGTGAACCATGAACTTCCAGATGTTCAAGCTGGTTTTCGAAAAGGCAGAGGAACCAGAGATCAAATTGCCAATATTGGCTGGATCATTGAAAAAGCAAGAGAGTTCCAGGAAAACATCTATTTCTGCTTTATTGACTATGCCAAAGCCTTTAACTATGTGGATCACGAGAAACTGTGGAAAATTCTGAAAGAGATGGGAATACCAGACCATTTGACCTGTCTCTTGAGAAATCTGTATGCAGCTCAGGAAGCAACAGTTAGAACTGGACATGGTTAATATTTAATGCTTACTTATTATTTTCATGGCTTCATGAAAGATCATTGCCTACACATACTATCCCATTTAATCTTCACAATGATCTAGTGAAATATGTGGTATTATAAACTCTGTTTTATGGATGACAACTAAGTTTAAGTTTGCCTTACCCTACCTGAGCATTCCAAAATCCCAGATCACAAAATTATCTGAAAATGTGATCTTTAGCTCAAATATCATGATATGCACTATCTCTCAGTCTTAAATTGATGGAAGTAAATTTCTGGTACATTTCAGAATTTTAGTGCAGGAAGGAGAGAGTAAAATAAAGAATTGAAACAAAATAGCTGTATCATAGAATATTTGTTAAATTTGGTGTGCAAAAACTCCATTTGAGAACAGCATTGAACATAGTTAGCAACAAGCAGGCTAATAAATGTTTTCACATAATGTGAAAAATTGGTACTTTGTAGTTATTTCTGTGAAGACTGATTTCCAGCTTTGCTCTGGGCATGGTGACATGTGGAGATGTCCTCACATAAGGCTAAGGGGGTTTCCCTCCAAGGGGATACCCGTTTTATGAAAGACGTGTTTGATGGAGAGGGAGGTGGGAGGAAGGTTCAGGATGGGGGGAAACATGTGCACCTATGATTGATTCATGCAGATGTATAGCAAAAACCATCAAAATATGCAAAGTAATTATCCTCAATTAAAATAAATTAATCAATAAAAATAAAAATAAAATACTAATAATTTTTGTAGACTTAAAAAAAAAAAGAAAGACCTGTGTCCAGGAAGAGCTGGGTGAAATTCAGCGTGCAAATCCACATGCCCTTTAAAGAAGACAAAGTCAACACTTCCTAGTGCATCTTTACCCTGTGGAGTGATCCATTTGGGAAGCCTGTGTATGTAAGAGTTCTCTGAAAGCAAGGCTGAAACAAATTATTATAGGCAGCTGCATGCAGCTGTGATCAGATGTGCACACAATCTGTGTTGTGTGAATTCTATAGGATGAGTCACAAGTGGGGCTGGTAATTACAATATAAATATACATACCAGTGTTTTTTTCTTGCCTTGCAAAAGATGAATGATCATGACCTCCTCTCAATACTTCATTGAATAAGGATTAGGTCAACAGGGAAAGCAGTAGTTTGTTTCTTTTTGCATTGAAATGTCTGCAAGTTAGAGCTGGTTTCTAAACAATTCAGGCCAGTGTAGCTAGAGAAGGGTGGCAGGAGAAGCTGGACTGGCTACAGCGAAGACTAAGGAAGGTGGGAGCAAAGTAAAGACATGGGAAAAGAGAAAGAAGGCAAGAGCAGGTGACATGGGACCCAGGGAGGACCCAAGGAGCCTTGTTCCTCAAGCAGAGGAACTCCAAAGGTGCAGGGAAAGCTGGGGTTTCTTCCTAGGCCCCCCCCGACCAGCCCTTAATCTCAAGCTGATGCTTGTGAACAAATGGAAATATTAGCCTCTGGAGACGCTGCTGAGCCCTGCCATAGGCTCTGGGTGGCCACATTAGGTAATTTTGGAAATAACAGAGACAAGAGAGAGCGGGCTGCAATTATGGTGAGCATTTCAGCCTCGGGGAGCTGACTTTGGTTCTCTTCTCCTGCACCATTTCCTCCCCCTACACAATGGTCCATGACAAACACTGGAGTCCCCGGACCTGTGCAGTCTGATTGGGCTTAAGAGAAGCAAGACCCTCAGGATGCCCAAGCCCGGACCTGGGAGAGGTCCACTGGGTGACTTGCCTGGACAGGGAGGCAGCCACTGACAAGAGCTGCCCATAGCAACGGCAGAGCAGCTGGGGCTTGTGCAAACATGTATAAATGCCTCCAGGGCACACAAATGATGTGCTGAAAGCCACAGTCACAGACACCCCAGAAGAGAAACATTTAGGAACAGTCCACAGCAGGGGCTGGAGTCTCTGGTCCCAAGCAGGTGGAAGCACTGGCAAAGTATTAAGGAAGACCTTCGGGGAGGCTCAGTGGTTTCCCTTGGCCAGAGTCTCGTCAGGAAGCATGGCATTTCATTTTCCTGTTTTGGAAGTAGTCTTGGCCCCCAGATCATGGACCAGTGTAGGGGCCACCCAAAGTAGAGAAAATGCCCATATCGCTTGTTGGACATTGAGTCTGAGCCCAGGTAGGGTATTTGAAATCTGAGGTCCCCTCTCTGAGAGGGAGACGTCTAGATAAGGTAGCGACCAGAAGAAACCAAGTCTGGACAGTGCCCAGGAAGTACAGCAGGACTGTGGGCCAACCCTGAGCATCCTGCCTAATGCCCAGCTGTTCTGCTAGCATCCTACTGGGAGAGAGAGTTCCCTTTGATGCCAGGTCAGGTGAACAGGGTCCAGGGTTTGGGGAATATAAGACATTCCCTTATGAGGTAAGGAACATAAGACAGAGGCTGTCCCTATCACTCTGCACCTGATGTGTTCCCAGCAGCCTTTGACCTCAGTGTGGTCAGAAAAAGCAGCTGGTCCAGGTAGGGTGAGGGATGGAAGGCAGGGGCACTGAGGGCACCGAGTGCGTAGAGACATCAAACGGGGAAGCCACTCTTGGACTCGGCACCAGCTGGGGCTGAGAATGCAGAACTCCTACAAATAGCTGCCCTCTTCGCCTCTCCAGTTGGACTTCTTAAGGGTGAAGCAGCAGAGGACCGGGGAGGGATCATTTGCAACAGGATGCTATGCACATGCTATATAATCCAACACACACATGCACATAATCCAGCCGCCCTCACCTTTCATCGTGGTGGACAAACAGCTAGTGTAAGTGCCAGAGTAGAAGGAATGGAAAAGAATGTCCTAGAACTTCCTCCTCCCAGAGCCAGTTCTCAGGGTTCAGACTTGAGGGTGTACCATGAGTGGAGGCCAGCTGTAAGGAGGCCCCAAGAAATCATCTTAGTCAGGGAGCTTTCTGAATGGCCAACTGGGGGTGTGGGAGGTGGACAGTGAGGAAAAAGAAATGAGGTGGTCACATAACAGGAGAAGGCGGTGGAAATGGACAAGCAAGCATACCCCAGAGAGACCCAGAGTGCAAATGCTATGCATTTCCAAGCAATGTGCATATGCTGTGCTAAGCTGCTTCAGTCGTGTCCAGCTCTTTGTGACCCTATGGACTGCAGGCCACCAGGCTTCTCTGTCCATGGCATTCTTCAGGCAAGAAATACTGGAGTGGGTTGCCATGCCCTCCTCCAGTGGATCTTCCCGACCCAGGGATTGAATCTGCATTTCTTATATCTCCTGATTGGCAGGCAGGTTCTTTACCACTAGGGCCACCTGGGAGCAATGTTCAAAAGTGCCCAAACCTCAACAGTCTTGGGGCGGGGCCTCTGAAAACAGATGTTTGCAAAGGAACAGCTGAATCCCTCGGCCAGATCTCAGGACCACCACCCTTCAACTGTTGCCTCCACTAAGCTGACGTTCAGCTCTGCATCGGTGCCCCATCTTTTGCTGGAACCTGCCATGCAGACATCTAAATAGCCCAGGGGGGCTCAGCTCCAGACATGGGTCAGCCTGACTACTGCTTGTCAAGGAGAATTGAGAGCAGATGGTGTCAGACACATAGACAAGCACACACAGACTGGTCCCATGAGCCTGCCGGCATGAACCTCCTGCCCTACTCTCCACAGCCAAGGGGCTCCACATCCAATGTAATTTTCCTGTCTCTACCATCCCCCGGGCCCCACTGATCAACTCTACGTCTTCCTGGAGGGTCCCCTGGGTTCCCAGCCTTGAGGGAGTGAACAGAAACAAGTCTAGGCTGTGGGGAAATCACTGGGCTCAGGGATTGAGCCCTTCTCTTGTGCATTAGCAGGTGGGTTCTTCACCACTGAGCCACCAGGGAAGCTCTCTTAAGGTTAGTGGTACCTGCTAATTGTCAAAAGGAGGAGGGCAAAGCAACCCACTCCAGTATTCTTGCCTGGAGAATCTCCAAGGACAGAGGAGCCTGGCAGGCTACAGTTTATGGAGTCACAAAGAGTCGGACAGGACTGAGTGACTAAGCACAGCATAGCACACATTTGTCAAAAAACAGTGGCTTATTTTCATTCCTCATTCAACTTGGCCTCTCTGCTGAATTTAACACTGTTAATTCTCTCTTTCCATTCAAGACATGAACTAGTGCAGTGCTACCAGGCCAGCTAGGCATCCTTACCCTCTAGTGCTGAGCCTCCGGCCTCCTGAGCTGGTAGAGGGCAGAGCAGGGGAGGATAAGTGGCTTGGGAGCTGAGGCAGCTGAATGCCGTGCCCTTGTCCAATGGTCACAGCTCTGCAGGCTTCCAGAAATGTCCAGGGTGAGACAGACAGTGGTTTTAACTTGGCAGTTTCTCCAGTATGTCTACTGTGATCTTGGTGAAACTTCCTCCACCAATTTAAACTGCTATCCAAACTTTAATATATTCTCTAAGTCTGCATGAATATAGCACTGTAAATAAGGAGAGGAAGCACAGGTCAGATTTGGGTGATATTTGAGGTAGAAAACTCAGGAATTGATAATGAGAGTAGGATGAAACTATGCAAAGTTTATGTGAGGTTTGTAACTTGTGAGACTGAATTAATGGGTGACACTCCTTATCAAGTCTGATATTATAGGAAGAAGGTAATGTTTAGGATAGAAGATGATTTTCTTCTCTTTCAGTATATTAAGTCACTATGTCTTTTGGAATAGTAAGTTGGAGATGTGAAATAGGAGGTTAGATATATGAGTCTAGAACTTAGTATAGGATGTGACCTGGTATTTGGATAACCATTAGCTTGTTGATAGTAAATGAAGCCGTTAGAACAATTTGGATATCCTAGGTTGAGCGTACGTATAAGTATAGATATAGACATAGATACATAGATCCATAGACAGATAGATAGATAACCAGAGAGAACCCAGTAATGATTTCTAGGAAATTCCAAAATTTGAGGAATTTGCAATGAGAGTAACAAAGTTAATTGAAAAGTATGGTCAGAGTGGCAAAAAGAAAATCCAAACTAGTACCATATATGAAACCAAAGGGAATAATTTCTTGAATGGAAAGGGATTATCAGTGTTACATTCAGCAGAGAGGTCAAGTTGAATGAGGAATGAAAATAAGCCGCTGTTTTTGACAATTAGCAGCTACCAACAACCTTAAGGGGGTTTCTCTGGTGACTCAGTGGTAAAGAATCTGCCTGCTATGCAGAAGACGCAAGTTCGAGCCCTGCATCAGGAAGATCCCCTGGAGAAGGAAATGGTAACCTACTCCAGTATTCTTGCCTGGGAAATCCCATGGACGGAGGAACCCGATGGGCTACAGTCCGTTGGGTCACAAAGGAGTCAGACATGACTAAGGGACTAAACAACAACAGCAACAATAACTCTAAGAAGAATTTACATACAGTAGCTGAGGAAGAAGCGATATTCTAATCATTTGATACTAATATTAATGCCATTGTCTTATATATCTTGTGCCTGATGTCTTCACCCTTAAATATTTATTAATAACAGATCCATGAGTTATATTACTAACAGCACTTTACTGATATTCAGCCTCTGAGAGGTTAAAACAATTGCACAAGAGGTCATTCAGTTAGTGAATGCTGGGGTCAAACCAATGTCTTTATTGAGAAAGCCTTGCTTTAATTCACAAACGTCGGTCTCTTTTCCATCCTCCTGAAAGAAATATGAAAAATAAACTCATTTTTTTTTTCTTTTTCAATCTTTTTTTCTGACTTCAAAGATTATGTTCTTTCCATTTTACCACATTGTGTTCCTGGTAGACTGCTTTTTGAAGATGTTTTGTCCTGGTGCTGGGATGGGAACGGTAGTACTTAAAAAAAATGTAGTCTCATGGGAGAGTTTAAGATGAAGGAGATTTAAGCACATTGATAAATTGGGGTGACAGAAGCAATGGATCCAACTGAATAGAGAGGAATAAGGACATTATTGGGCTTCCCAGGTGGCGCTTAGTGGTCAAGAACCTGCCTGGCAATGCAGGAGATTTAAAGAGATATGGGTTTGATCCCTGGGTTGGGAAGATCCCCTGCAGGAGGGCATGGCAACCCACTCCAGTATTCTTGCTTGGATAATCTCCATGAACAGAGGAGCCAGATGTGCTACAGTCTATAGAGTCACAAAGAGTCAGACACGACTGAGCACAGCACAAGAGGATTATTAATGGAGGATGCAGGAAGCTTTGGGATAGAGAGCATAAGCTGACTTAATTTCAGATAAAATGTTACATTCTTTTTCTTCTGAGACAAGAGAGTATGACTACATTATAGTCATACCCTCTACCTCTATATTTAGAGGTAGAGGGAAGTTGATGGGATTCCCAGCTTTATTTTCTCTATGACTGAGGGACATTGCTGTCTTATATTGTGGGTGAGAGACATAGAAGCTAAAGGAGAATGATAAAACTCTGAACCAGCTGCCATGGGAAGTGTGATCAGGAGCTGCCTAGGAATTACCAAAAACGTTATTAAGCAGTAGGGGAAAACTAGTTGAGAAACCACCTATTTGTAGCGCTTCCAAGTTTCAGCTATGTGGTTAACTGCAAAAGTGGCCCCAAACTTCCACTCCTGTCTATACCCACTTCCCTTGCAATGTGGCATTTCAGCCCTTCCTATCAAAAAGTGGAATATATTTCTCCACTTTTTGAATCTTGTCTGGCCTTGTGACTTATTTTAGCAAATAGGATGTGGCATAGATGACATCGGGTCAGCTCTGAGTTTAGATTTCAAGAGACCTGGCAGACTCCAACTCTCCCTCCTGGAACTCTTCTGCCACCATGTGAACAAGGCCAGTGTATCTGATAGATGATGAGAGACAAGAGGTCTGGTTGCCCTCCATTACCCCAGCTGAGAACCAGCCAACACCTAGAAGCAGGGGCATCTTACTGACACGAAACTGACCTCAAGCTTGAGGAAGCACAGCCAAGGTCAGAAGAAACTCGCATATGAACCTGAACTAAATTGCCAACACTCAGAATCATGAACTGTTGTCATAAATCATCGTAAAAGACTGTTGTCATAAATCATTGAGTTTGGGGGTGCTTTTTAATACAATAATCACCCAATGATACAAGAGTATATGATCTCTCACCCTCAATCACCTAGAAGTCTTGCTGTAGGATTGGTGAACAAGTAGTTGAATTTATTCAGTCAGCATCTTGGACTCTTGCAGAGGTGGGCAACAGAACAAAGGGACAAGAGAATTATGTTTCAGAACTTGTTTGTAAAGTGATCAAACACAAAGATCCAGACAGGCAAAGGGATGAAAAAGAAGCCATGAATTTGCTAATACGACAGACTAAAATTTGGGGGAGAGGGAAGGAGTTAAGGAATCAGCATCACAAACATACGCCTTGACTTTTCAGACATGTCCTCAGTACAAATGCAAAGACATTTATATTGTATGTCTTTATGGGGAAAGACAGCAGATTAGCAAACAAACTTGCCTTCTAAATCTAAACTGCTCATTACCTATTAACTATCACTTTAATTGCAAACAAGTGGCTAATGTATATGTCTGAACACTGTAACAAGATTTCCAAAAATAAATAGATTTTTTAAAGATGCATTATACTTTAAGAATTAGTGACATAACAAATGTATTCACATTAACATAATATGATGAAAATGTCATTCATTTTAAAGAAATTTGCAGGGAGTATATTAATTAATCCTAGCTTGCCTTGAAAAGAACACATTACATTTTTTTTAAGGAACACATTATTTCCTCTGTGTGAAAATAGGGAAAAAAACACACACACACATACACACACACACACACACGTCATTTGATGAAATCCTTTGGTCTGAACATGAGAAAGAAGTCAAAAGGATTTGTAATTTGCTCTCTATACTCTTCAGAAAGGGCTGCCTGGGTAGCTCAGCTGGTAAAGAAACCGCCTGCAATGCAGGAGACCCTGGTTTCATTCCTGGGTCAGAAAGTTCCCCTGGAGAAGGGAAAGGCTACACACTCCAGTATTCATGGGCTTCCCTGGTGGCTCAGACAGTAAAGCATCCCCCTGCAATTCAGGATACCTTAGTTCAGTCCCTGGGTTGGGAAGATCCCCTGGAGGAGGGCATGGCAACCCACTCCAGTATTCTTGTCTGGAGAATCTCATGGGCAGAGGAGCCTGGAGGGCTAATAGCCTGTGGGGTCACAAACAGTCGGACATGACCGAGCAGCTAAGCACAGCACAGCACACCACAGCAAGTTTCTGAAAAACCCTACAACTTCTGAAATAAATTGAATTCAATAGACCCTACCTAACCACAGTTAGCTGTCAATAAGCACATTTATATGCTTATTTGCTGCATAAGAAGACCACTTTGTCCAGAATTACTGAAAATCATGTACTGTACTTCCAAAATCTAATTGCAAAAATGGAAGGAAATGTAACTTCCAGTGAATGCCCCACAGGACTCTTTCTGCTAACTACCAGTTGTGTCATCTCTCTGAGCCACTTGGCATGGCCAGGATATTGCAATGAGGGTAAGGAAAGGTCCCTGGTGACTTAACCTCCAATACACAAACCTCCATTTTGTATGCACAATAGAAAATCAGTTTGGCAGCCACAAAATTTGTCTCCTAAGAACTGGCTGATTTTCACATTATGAATGAGCTAGATTCATTTTCTTATTGAGGAAGTCCTCCTTATATCTGTAAGTACCCATCTAATTCTATTTCTTCTAGAAATAGACTAGGGGCACTTTCTATGTCTCTAATTATCTCAAGCTTTACCTTTATCTCTTTTTCTTTATCTCCAGCTCAATCTCTTGCTACCTCAATCTCCCTCTTATCCGATTGCTACACACACACACACACACACACACACACACACACCCACACACACACACAGAGGTTTGTAGTACTAAAGTTAATTATCAAATGTGGCTCACAAATATTTGTCAGTTTGAACAAGAAAGTCCCCTTAGATCATGTGTTAATCTGAGGAGTTTGATAACACATACAGGTTCCTTGGCCCCACCCTCAGAGATATTTCCATACATCTGTAATTAGATGCCAGTAATCATATCTTTTAAGTTTTTGACATGATTTTCATGGTCAATCAGGCTTGGGATTCACTTCCTTGTAGATATAAAGAGGCCACTCGTATTCTTTGCTGCATTTTCAAAATACCAGCTCCCTCAGATAATTTCTTTTCATGTCTGGATGCCTACCCAAATAAATGTTCAAAAAAGTAGGGGCTCAACATTCCATACTCTTTATTAAAGCCTATCTTTGAGGGGAAAATATCCTCCCACAGATATATCCTTGCAAAAGAAACAGAGGACCTGCTTCACTACACATGTTCAAACACTTGCCTATCTACCCTATCCCTTCAATAGAAAATACAATAAGGAAAGGGGAAAAGGAGATACTATTTCCTAAAGCACCGAAATACTTGTCAAAATATAGGCTAGAAGCTTTTGCATAATCTCATTTGATTTTTCTAACAAGTGTACAAATTAGTATGAGCAACCCCAATTTATGGAACAGGAAACTGATACTCAAAGAGAAGGAATCTACTCATAGTGGCATAACTAACATGGAGCAGAACAGAGATTCAAAGCATGTTGTCATTGACCTACATTTAGGAAACCACCCTGATAGTCAGAGCCTCTGAACTACCTACACAGGCATATGCACATATATACATGCTAAACATGTATTTCATTTTTCAGCCTAAAAGACATACATTGTACTGGAATGAACACTGAAATAAGAGTACTGAACTCTGGTTTCCAGCCACAGTTCTTCCCCTAATTAGCTTTTGTGCCCTTTGTGAACATTCTTACATTTCCTGGGCTTCATATTTCTCATCTATTAAATACAGATGGGGTAGGAAGTAATTTCAAAGTATCTGTCACCCTTAAATATCTTCGCTTCCTCTATTCTTCTCTATCCTTGAACGTCTAGTACAGACTATATTGCATGCATTACCTGGCATTTTTAGAACATGTCCTTCCTAAACACAGAATAAGTCTGAGACAGTGAATGTTCATCTCCCCTTATATATTTGAAATGTTTTGTCTTACATCCTGTCATCCCTTATACATGATTCAATACTGGTCAATAACTGTCAAACTCACCACCCTTAAAATATCTCAGTTCACTCATCTGTTTCAGGATGCATTCCAATTCTGATGTCTGTTGCTTAGTTTGTGTTTGTAATGCATGTAAGGGCAGGTTATTGTACGGTTTCTGATTATAGAACTACTCCTTGGAGAAAGATTTTTGTTCTTTTGCAAAACTGACTATGTTTCAGGGACTATGCATTAGAAGAGAGCCTCCTCCACATCAAAAGGTATATCCTTAGCAGGAGTATGAGCATCTGGAAAGAAAATACTATCATGAACACACAAGTGAAATACACAGACATGTTTAACTAGAAAGAACACTGGAAAAATTGTCAAGGGACCTGAACCTGAATTCAAGTTCAGCTACTACTAGATGTTCAACCTTGGATAAGGCATTTGACTTTCCAAGATTCACCTCTGTAAATGATTCTCCAAAGGCAATGAAATATTTGAGCATGGAATAGGTGCGCTTGAAGATCTCTACAATCCTCTAGGTTTCCCCAGACCATTCATTATCCCTTTAACTTCTCTACTCAAATCTCTAACACCTCCTTTTTATTTCCTATTTCACTAAGGAAACAATAATGAGAAGAAAACATCCACAAGCTTCCAACACAATCTCCTCATCTGCCTGCATCTGTGCTCATACACTCTGACTTCTTTCCTGTTACAGTGAAAGACAAAAATCCAAAATAAGACCAACCACTCCATTTGTGCACTGAATCCTGAGCCCCTGGTCCTTACTCAAGGCCTCTGATCCTTCAACTTCTCTCCTGTATCACATATTTCTCCCTCCTCCTAGATCATTCCCAGCAACTAATTTGTTCTCATATTCTAGGATCTCTCTTTTTAAATTAACAAATATAAACTTTTGAAAACACTTTGAGCCGCATGTCCTTCTCTAGGTACCTCCAAATTATCTTTACAGCAAAACTTCTCCAAAGAGTAGTCTATATTTTCTTCCAAGTCCTCTCAACTGACTCAAAGATCACGTTTTTTGTTCTTTGTTTATTTCACGTCTTAACAGCATTTGACAGAGTGAGCCACTCCATTCTTCCCTTGGCTTTCAGACATCACACTGTCCTGACTTCTCTCCTGTTTCAATGGTTATTCCATCTCAGAGCTCAATACTCTACATATAAAACTCTATTTTCATGATGCAAAACATCATCAGTGTGCTGTGCATGCTCAGTTGCTTCGGTCGTGTCTGACTCTTTGCGAAAGTATGGACTATAGCCCTCCAGACTCCTTTATCCATGGGATTCTTCAGGCAAGAACACTGGAGTGGGTTGCCATGCCCTCTTCCAGGGGATCTTCCCAACCCAGGGATCGGACTGGTGTGTCCTGAGCCCCCTGGGAAGCCCCATTCATGTGCTAACAACTCTCCAATTTATATCTCCACTTTACACTTCTTTAACAAACACCACACTCGTATATCCACTTGCCTACTCAATAACTCGGAGAAGGCAATGGCACCCCACTCCAGTACTCTTGCCTGGAAAATCCCATGGATGGAGGAGCCTGGTGGGCTGCAGTCCATGGGGTCTCTAAGAGCCGGACATGACTGAGCAACTTCTTTTTCACTTTTCCCTTTCATGCACTGGAGAAGGAAATGGCAACCCACTCCAGTATTCTTACCTGGAGAATCCCAGGGACGGCGGAGCCTGGTGGGCTGCCGTCTATGGGGTCGCACAGAGTCAGACACGACTGAAGCGACTTAGCAGCAGCAGCAGCAGCAGCACTCAATAACTGGAGAGGCATTAGCATTTATTGCTGTAGGATACGGGCTTCCTAGGCAACCACCTGATCTGTGTAGGACCCCTCCATGAGTAGTCTTTGTATTAAAGCTCCCGGTGGGGCTGGTTGAGACTTTCTCAGGGCTGTACCCCAGTCTGAGGTAACTTTCTACTGAAGGTACCCTAAGCTCAAGCCTGGCAGCCAAATATACTCTAATAGCAAGTTCTTTCCTGAAGGGAGATTTGATTGACCACTTTCAGGGCTCCCACAAAGGCTACACCTTTGAGCTCAGAGACACCAGCACTGGCAGTGAAGTACCTCTTCCTCAGAGGTCTGAGTTTCAGCTGGGGGAGGATCCACCTCTAAGCTTTGAATGTATAATCATTCAGCCTCTTTCTTTTTGTTCCACCAGTCTTAGGGTTGATAGCTCTTTCCCTTATTTGCTACTTGCATGACACCTCAGAATTCTCTTGACTCTTTCAATTGCCTAGTTAAAATGACTAATTAAATACTTAGTTTAAAAATTGTTTCAAATTCTCTCCATTCAAATAAGTGGTGTTTTTATTTCCTGTTTGGACTTTGCTCGATGCCAGCATTATCTAATGACTTTCTCTCGCAGTTAACGAAGATTCAACTTTCTTTCCCAAACCTTGACCCAGAATATCTACACATAAGCATATTTCTCCTTATTCCCCAATCTTAGTTACATTCTATCACTGTTATATCATAGATCAGTTCAATGTTTAAACTATTTGACTATGCTAAAAGCTAGTCTCAGTACAACCTCATAGTCTAATCTTTGGTTATGTTTCTTTCCCTGACCAGAGAGCTTTGGGTTTTGTTTGAGCTAATGATTGTCTTGATTTCTATATATGATACTTTTCTTAATCTCAACCAGCACTCCTCCTTGATTATATAAATGTTCTCCAATATGTTCAAACATATTTTATTATTATTACTCCCTTGAAGACTTCTCTCTCAGAGCCTTTCAATATCTGGGAATTCTGATTGTTCCCTAGGCCAGCTATATAATGGTTGTCTGGGGGAATTCCTGTCACCAGTTCCTATCACCCTGGAGCTTTTTTGTAGCCACTCTTTTGTGTGTTGGCTCTCCTGTTTACACCTATTTTTAATCAGACCCTTCTTTAATACATAAGACAGCAGCTGATTGACAGTGCTTATCAATATCATAAATTTTAAAGCTAAAAGAAATGAAGATGAAATGTATAAAATTTCAGTTGAAGTAATGGAAAGTCAAGGCAGGAAATATTTACTAACAAAGCAAGAGATTATGATATGACTTTTAGACTCCTATGCATATTTCATCTTCTTCAATGTCTGATCTACAAAAGTCAGAATAACAAGAGAAATTTGCCAGATGCTCATTCACTACAAAACTAATTTCAAAGAAACTAAAATGTCCTCTTCGATTATGTGCTCAAATTATATTCAGAGCAGTGATGCCACCATCATTAAATAAGAATCTTTCTAATTGTCTCATTAGCTAGAATTTGCAGAAAATGAAATGGACCAGAAACCTGCACTTGTATGTATCTGGTTTTCTTTGGAAGTTAAGATATTGGTCATGAGCATGTGACAAAAGTAACTGAAACAGGAAATATTTACTATTTTAATAACGACTAACTTGGTCCAATTGACTTTGAAACTCATTTGCAAAGAGTCTCCCATAGAAATACATTCCAGAGCTAAAGTAAAAAGAAAGCAAAGCAAGCCAAAAAGGGTTGGAAGTGGGGGAAAGATAGGCACAAATGCCAAGGAGAAAGGTATAATATCAAGTTCAATTCACAAAAATATGATGTCATGTCATGCACAACAAAGACAAACTAATTGTTTCAGATTGATTTCAACAAAAGTGTGATTGGTTTCATTCTTGAGGAGGAAAGAGAAGGAAAGAACCATCAACTGTTTTGACCAGGAGAGAAGCATTATACTTTAAACCATTGGCCTGAATTTGTGTTATAACAATGATAAAATTACAATAAATCTTAATAATAATGCCAAATAGAAAGTCTTATTAAGACTTAGAAGCCAGTCTTTTAAAACTAAACATTCTCCAAAAGATGGTTTCAACTAGCTGAACCATTTTCTGTTGTTACTTTAGTACATGCATGGTGGATTCATGTCAATGTATGGCAAAACAAATACAATATTGTAAAGCTAAAAAACAGATAAATAAACTAATTAACAAAACAAAAAAAAATACCAGAAAAATAAATAAATAAATAAAAGCTACCACAAGGGGGCAGTAGCTCCAGGCCTCACTGCAGCTTCCTTCCCTTTCAAATTGCAGAGGTTCAGGTTTTTTCAGATAACAGCCTGGGGGTGGCTCAGATTTTTCCACAGTGCAAGTGTGTCTGCAAAGTCTTACAGCCCACAGTTAGGCAGCATCCACTCAAGTCCAAGACTTATATAACACTGTATTGCACTATTGCAGTGATTCTCTTCTCTGACTCTGCAGTAGCACCATCTGGGGTGCTTTAAACACACACACACACACACACACACACACACACACACACACACAAATGATGCCTGCAGAATGTCTCAGTCAGTATTGGAATACTTAAAAAATTTCCTCAGTAAGGCTGTCACAGATGAAAACAATGTGCAACCCAGCCTCAGGATATTAGAAAACAGTATTAAGGAATTTGAGGATTTCACATTCGTGTGAGTGCTCTTTCCTTGTTTTATCTGCAGTCATTTCAGGGGATCTTATAATGAGGGAAAAGCTTGAATCCTCTTTCTGACTATTTATTTTATTCAGCCCAATATTTGAGATTAAGCTGCCTGTATCAGTCTACCTTTTATAATAAAAGGTTTATTCTCATCTAGAAACTTAAATACTTTTTAAAGGGGGCAACAACACTTTATTATTATTTCTAATAAATTATTGCTAGGAAACCTTTAGCAGAATTCATATTGCAAACTGTCATTTCAGCTCAATGCCACAGACATCATCTTAATGTAAGAAGGAGCAGAGATGCAAATCCTTATGTGAACAATGGTCAAATTAATAAGGGGTATTTTCTCTAATCAATGCAGATCTTCATCATTTCAATTTTAACTTCATGGACATCACAGAAATAAAACGTTTTGGAACTCAGGGTGAGTCAAAAGTCTTTGTGAATAATTAAAGATTTGTCTTCAAAGCCATTAAAAACAAAATTCAAAAACCAGATTCAACAGCTAAAAAAAGGAGAGGTATACCCAAGATTCTATTGCTATAGTTTGAGCTAAGATGACAGTCTGCTTTATCTAGGTTATCTACTGTACTACTAGTATACAACACAGGGTAGAAACAGATTTTGTGTCAGACAAATGTTTTTAAAATCCCAATTTATAAATTGCTTACTATGTATATAGGTAAAATACTTAACCTCTCTGTTTTTTCTTGTCTAATAATGGGACTGATTAATACATCACACTGTTGTGTTAATGAAATGGGACAACCAATGCAGAGAAAATGCCAATAGGTAACTCAGTACAGAGCAGTTGGTATTAGATACTGTTCTAGTAGCTGACTTTTCAAAGTCTGGAATGTTCTATAGCTGCTGCAACTGCTGTTCATTGCTTGCTCCTTAGGCAAGGCCCAGGATGGTTAATGTCTGATCACAAGCCTTATGCTCACAATCTGGTGTTTCCCATTCAGCTGCTATTCACAGCTCCCCCCACCCCCACTCCACCCCGCCAAAACCACCCTTCACCAGGGGCTTAATCATGATGCATCAGGGAAACTACAACCAGAAGACTGAAAGGACAAACAAACAAAAAAAAACAGTGAAACAAAGTCATGTTGAAGTGCTAATGGGGTCAAGTTCTGCATTTGCCCATCTCTTGGAAGCAAATGGATTTTCAATGAACATTTCACTGTCAAATTGGGATAGGTCTGTCTTATAGTATCCCTGTGACCCTTTCTCATCCAGAAGTGAATAGAGTACCAGCATAAAATAGGAAGTATAAGTTATATTCTATTGAAAGTATATATTTACTTTAACATTTACTAAAATGTGTCCAAGTTATCTGAGCAAGCTGCTCACAAGCAGAGACTATGTCTATTCATCTCTGCATTCTGTTCAAGCTCAAGAACTGGTACTAAAGATATGCAACTTAAAACAAGACTATCCATCCATCTAGTTTGCAAAACCCAAAAGGTATGAAAATATCCATTTCTGGCAACAATACAAACCTTCCTGGAATCAGCGATATGTTTAACAAGCCTTAAAAATATCCATGCCCTTTGACATGGCAATCACAGTAATTAGACCTAAAGGGAGATTTAAGGAATGTTGAAAGTTACAGTTGCAATGTTCACACAGTGTTGCTTATAATACAGAAATAAACTAAGACTACTGATGGGAGATTAGTTAAATATAGTGTATCTATAAGATGAAATACTATATATTTATCAAAAATGATGTCAAGGGAACTATCTCCTAGCTTTGAAAAGATATGTTCATAATATACTAAGTGATAGAAGCAGACCACAAATAGTACAATCACATTTTTGTCTAAAATAAAATAATATTATATATACTTGAAACTATTCTGGGAGACTGGGAGTATATACTCTAAAATATAAACAATCATAACTCTAAATGATGAAATGACAAGGGACTGTTTACTTATACACTTCTGCATTAATTTCTATAGCAAGCATGTATTAGTTTCTATTCAATTGAAGTTTAGATATTTTGAAATATTCAGATAGATAGAAAACTACAAAGAATAATGAAACAATTACCCTTGTAAACTGTATTCAGAATAGATATTAGCATTTTGACAAAACTGTTTCATCTCCCTCAATAGAAATAAAAATGTGATACAGCTATTCCTTCTGCTTCCCAGAGGTAAACATTACTCTCAAAGTTTATGTGCAACTTTCCTGTGAGTATATATTTTCTACATATGTGTAGATAAATTACTATTTTGTTTTAATTTTCACACAAATAGTGCTATTGTCATTATTATAATAACCATCATCATCACCTTAGTTAAGCTTTATCAAGCGGCTTCACCAGTATAAACTCATTACATCATACTGTACTGCCTCACTATACAAATTTACTTGGATAAATTTTATATGTTTTGGTGTTGAAGAGGTATGTACTGCTACCCCAAAGTGAATCTAATTTGCACTTTATTTAATTTCTCTTGAGGCAAAGGTTTTCTGTTTTGGTTAATTTGTTATTTTGCTTTGTATTTGTGAATTCTCTGTTCACTTCTTTGATAGATTCAATATATTGAACATAACATTATATATGTACTCAATCTTATATTAGCAAAATAGCTAGATAATTAATACCCTTCTCTTTATTCTTTAGAATATGTGGCATTATGTAGATAGAGACATAGTGTCCTTCAGGTGCCTCAGGTCAGTACTTTTGCTCTGGGGGGAAATTTTCTATTGATGTTTGAGAGTGAAATATTCATACAAAAGAAAGGTCTTATATGGCAGTGATATATAAATAAAATTCATCACCAGGGAAATCTTAAATCAAGACACATCTCATTATTTCTGTTGAGAAGCTAGATTTGATTTATAATGGCTTTCCAATGCTAAATGGCAAAAATCTATTTTTTATACTAATAAAATACAGATTACATTTTTTAGTTTATACTAATAACAAAATCAAAATGGTAAAATTGCCCTTATCCTTCCATTTTCAATTTGAACCTAATCTCACCCTCATTCTTAGTAAAGTTTCAAGGCCTAATGTCACAATTCTTGTTGAATTTCTTATCCTTTTTGTTCCTTTCACATATGACATAACCTCTCAACCATACCTGGTATTTATGCGGCTCCTCAGATCTGGTCAACATGCACCACTTAAAGCCTTAAAAAAGGAGGATGGGTAGCAGTGAGTTGAGAGGAAAATGAAAGGTAATGGAGGAACTATTGATCCATTTGACCATTTTCACAGAAGTAGCCTGAGGATTGGTGGTTCTATTTGAAATAACTTTCAAAAGCTTCCATAAAATGTGAAGCTGTATACACAAGAGAGTATTCATTCCTTATTGACATAATTTAAAGAAACCATACTTTAGACTCAAAAAATAGAGGAAAAAACAATGTTTTTACCCTAACCTGAGGCACCTTAGCATTTAACAGCCTTTCCATTCTTTTTATAGTTTTTAAGGAAGACAGGCAAGGAATCTAATGTGGGAATTTGCTTTTAGACTTTATCAACTATGATGCTAAGTTCTAGTCAATTAAGATAATCTTATAAAGAAATAAAATTTGTGTGTCTGCTCTTGGCCTAAAGTAGCAACATGTTTAATTCTATTTAGGCATCAGCTATCATATTAGATAATTTGTAATGATAAGGTATCTATCACTTGCTGTTATATAGCAAGATTAACATTTATACCTGTGGGGCCTAAAAATCTTGTGTGCTAAAATAATTCATTTTGTGGAAAGGGATAGTTAAAGACTTTTATCCCACAGACTTTTCATTGTTCCAAGGAGCTTTATAAGCTATATTCTCAATGTGTCTATTTCATATTTTTTATTTTAAGAGATACTTCTTTGTAACAGTTAGTAGAAGTCTGAACTTTGAAAATGTGATTTCCCATTCCCAATTCTTCAGTACATTTTTACAGCTTAGCGATTCTCAAATTATGAAATCTATGCTTTTTCAGTTGACTGGAGTCATCATCTTACAATGGTTAAGAGAGCAAGCCTTGAAGCTAGCTCACCTGGGACTGAATCACTGATCTGTCTCTACATTGTGTGACTCTGGAGAAGTTATTTAACCTCTCCTTGCCTCAGTATACTCATCTGTAGAATGGAATCAATAATAATACCTACTTCTAAGGTTGTTCAATGAAGATTAAATGAATTAATAAGCATAAAGTGTTTTGAACCGAATGTGGCATGGAATAAATACTACATAAGAATTAGTATTAGGTATGTTCTTCATATTATGATCTTGGTTTCTGACATTTCTTTATAGAAATCCTCAATTTGCAAGTTTGAGGGTATCTAGATCAGAATGATTTTAGGTACAGATTATCTATAGTTTTTGTTCTTGTATTTTTCCATTTTTTCTTGGTTTGTTTTGTTTCATTATTTGACTTGTTTTTAGGTCAGAATTATCAAGAAAATCTGGAACAGCAAAAAAAGTTTGCTGTTTGCTCCATTTTAATTTGAGGAGTAAAATATGCATCGGTTTTCTCCTGTGAGAACAGTGTTATTAGTTGAATTTGTTAGCAAGAATGCTAGCCACTAAATCACCATTTACATTGTTCATTTGCTCTTGCAGGTTTCTGGATTGTTTCCATCGCTATACTTGTTTTGTTAGCCATTAATTTGCCTTCTTTTTCCAACACCCGTGATTTTGTCCTGGCATTTAGTTCTGGGATCTACTCATTGACAGCTGTCAAAATTTAATTTTACTGTCAAAACCATAATGAAAATGTAATCTGTATTGCAGAATGTTCAGAAATATGAGATGCTTAGGAAGAGTAGAGAAGTTCTTAACAACAAGTCTTCTTAACATTTCTAAGCTTAATCCTCTTCTACTTAGACTGTGAAAGTCCACAAAGTGGAGGGCAGGGTAAAAACAAGTTGCCTACAAATATTAGAGGAACACCTACAAAATTTGATTTTTCATTTGTCTCTTACTTGATGATGACCACTTTTCCTATTACTTATTAAATCTTGAAATACTGAGAAAAATTTGGAGAAATAAGAAAAGTCCCTTTCACTTGAGGTCTTTTGATCCCTGAATATCTCACTAAAATCGTAATAATCTTATTGGCTGTTTATTTATGCCCATACAAGAAGGCAAGCACTGCTAGATAGATAATTTTAAAAATGTTTAAATATTTTATTCTCATTTTACAGAGGTCAAAACTGAGACTCTAGAGGTTAAAAAACTTGCCTAAAGTCATGTGCCCTAATAAGTAACAAAACTACAATGGTTGTGCTCTTTCTATTTCACTTAGTAATGGTGACAGAGAAATCTGTAAAATATGACCTAGATCTCAGAGCATTACATGCCCATTGACATTTTTGTCACTCCTCTGACACACACAAAGACACATGCCTCAAATGAGTTTACTACTACTATTTTCCTGCAGAAATAGCTTTCTTCATCTATCAAAATTTTAAATTTAAGCTTCAATCCATAACATATAGTTTTCAAAATATAGTAATACTACAGTAAGACAGGCTATAATAGAGACTTTGTGTGTGTGTGTGTGTGTGTGTGTGTGTGTGTGTGTGTGTGTGTGCGTGTGCATGCTTCCCTCACACCTCCACTCCTGGCCTTCCACCAGAAGACAGAATACTAAACACTTTATTTTTACCCTGGACAGCAAGGATAAAAAGAAGTGAGTTTTTCTATTTGTTTTGATTTGAGAAAACTAAGTAAAATCAGATTATACAACTTTTCAAAGGCCAGACAATGAACAAACTAAATCTAAGAATCTTAATGCTGATAAGTCCAATATCAAACTTATATACAAACCCTTACATCCTCCAATTTTTTGGCTGAAAACATATGATGCACTTTTTTTCTTTTTCACCTTAACTAAGAAGAATTTCTATAGTATAGCTAGAATATAATAAAAATGGTAATATAGGTTTGAAACAAATGTAAAATTACATATTTCCATCATTATGACATGAAACAGAGTATTTTCACTGCCCTAAAAATCCTCTGGGCTCTGCCAATTTATCTCTCCTCCCTCCTCACCCCTAAAAGCCACTGATTTCTTTTTTATTGTCCTCATACTTTTACCTTTTCTAGAATGTCATATTTTTGGAATAATATAAGACATAGCCTTTTAAGATTGGCTTCTTTCACTAGGTAATATGCTTAGAGTAAACCCTAAGACAAACTATGAACTTTGGGTGATTATAAACTGTCAATATAAGTTCATCCTTGGTGAAAAAAAAAAAGTACCATTCTGCTGATTAATGTTGATAATGGGCTTTCTGGTAGGGCTTCCCTGGTAGCTCAATTGGTAAAGAATCTTCCTGCAATGCAATCCCAGTTAGATTCCTGGGAATGGAAGATCCCCTGGAGAAGGGATAGGCTACCCACTCCAGTATTCTTGGGCTTCATTTGTGGCTCAGCTGGTAAAGAGTCTGTCTGCAATGTGGAAGACATGGGTTCGATCACGGAGCTGGGGAGATCCCCTGGAGAAGGGAAAGAATACCCACTCCAGTACTCTGGCCTAGAGAATTCCATGGACTGTATAGTTCATGGGGTTTCAAAGAGTCAGATACAGACTGAATGAATGACTTTCACTTTCACTTTCATGCATGTGTGAGAGCAGGAGGTATATGGGGATTTCTCATATATGTCTGTTATGTCCCTTTTCTCACATTGCAAAACTAGCAACTGGAGTAACTTTCAATTAGTATGTATACAGGTATAATGATAGATCAAAAGAGAGAGAGAGAGAGACAGAGAAGGACCATGTTTGTTCTGTCTGTTACAAGGGCAGGGGAGCAGAAAAGAAGAATTCAAGAAGTAGAAATTGTTGCAGTAGTCAGTGAGCCATTTCAGACACCCATGTACACATCTGGCAAGATAAGCAGATCCATAAACAGTGCCCGGGAGATCTCATTAGTGATTTTGAAAGGGATTAGATATCAATCATCACTTCTATCTGTTTCCTGCAGAACAGTCTGCTTGATAGAATCTGCATGACTCATAAGGCTATTTGAGTTTTAGGTAAAATATGAATGAAAACATACTTGTGTATGGAAGTTAAGCTCTCTTCAATGCATATAGAAGGGCATTCAGTTTATGGCTCTCATTATCATTATCACCATAGGGAGTTACTGTAAACACTTCCATTGATTGTCAAATGACATAACAATAGGTCATGTGTTCTGATTTAAGAAAACTAAGGCTTAAAAGTTTATTACAAATGAGATTTAATTTGAAACAATAAATCCTGTAATCGGATAGATTTTAGCAAAATGAAAACCAAAACTTGCTCCTTGGAAGAAAAGCTGTGACCTACTTAGACAGCATGTTAAAAAGCAGAGATGTTACTTTGCCAACAAAGGTCCATCTAGACAAAGTTGTAGTTTTTCCAGTAGTCATGTATGGATGTGAGAGTTGGACTATGAAGAAAGCTGAACACCAAAGAATTAATGCTTTTGAACTGTGATGTTGGAGAACACTCTTAAAAGTCCCTTGGACCACAAGGAGATCCAACTAGTCAATCTTAAAATATATCAGTCCTGAGTATTCATTGGAAGGACTGATGCTGAAGCTGAAACTTTAATACTTTGGCCATTTGATGCAAAGAACTGACTCACTGGAAAAGACCCTGATTCTGGGAAAGATTGAAGGCTGAAGGAGAAGGGGATGGCAGAGAATGAGATGGTTGAATGGCATCACTGACTCTATGGACATGAGTTTGAGTAAGCTCCAGGAGTTGGTGATGGACAGGGAAGTGTGGCATGCTGCAGTCCATGGGGTTGCAAAGAGTCAAACATGACTGAGCGACTAAGAAATAGGTGCTTCTGAGAAATTGATGTTTCCAATGACAGGCTATAAGCGGTTTATAACTTTGGTCCAGTCTGCACATTTGGGGAAATATTTATTTTACTGTAAGGAATATGGGGCTACAGCTAAAGTAATCCTCACTCCTCAGGAGGCTGCCAAAGCTGAATATACTTCTCACCATGCAGGGCTTATTTTAAGCATAGGAAAAGACTGAAACAACAACCCAGGCTGTCAGAAAAACAGCAGGGGAAGAACCATGATGGAAACATATTTAAAATTGTAAACATCCCCTACTCACTATACATTTGACAGTAAACTGTCCCCTGCAGGGAGCAAAATTATTTGAAGTGTAGCCCTCCAAAAAATGGATAGAAAGCATTCCCAGTTGTACTTTTAGTGTTCAAAAATTGATTGCAGCTGCCTAGTTATTGCATAGAGACTGAATTTCACAGTTGCAATCAAGGATGTCAAGCATCTTATAGAATATTAAATAGAAAAATGTGAGTCATGAATTTTAAAACCAAAGAGAGAAAGGAAGGAAGGATAAAGGGAGGGAGGAAAGAAGGGAGGGAGGGAGAGAAAGAAAGAGGAAGGAAAGAAGGAAGCAAGGAATGAAACCAGACAGGGATATATGAGCTGATTTTTGCTTTATGTAATAAGGACAAGCTATTCAAATACTGTAAAAAGAGGAGGAATCGAGAAAATAAAAATCTAAAAATGGTAAATACACAGTTTATTAGCCTAATCAATTCTGTATTACTTGTACAATAAGAAACAAGTCCGTCAAAATTAAGGGATATAAAAGGAGGATGGAAAGACATAATGGGGGACTCTTTTGGAGTTGCTTTTCACAGTAAACACTCTGTTTACATATATTGTATGTTTAATGTTGACCACTGCCACCTAGGAGAAAAGGAAAGATATATCCATCTGAATGCAAAGTTCTAAAGAATAGCAAGGAAAGATAAGAAAGCCTTCCTCAGCGATCAATGCAAAAAAATAGAGGAAAACAATAGAATGGAAAAGTCTAGAGATCTCTTCAAGAAAATTAGAGATATCAAAGGAACTAATCATGCAAAAATGGGCACAACAAAAGACAGAAATTGTATGGACCTAACAGAAGAAGCATAAGATATGAAGAAGAGGTGGCAAGAACACACGAAAAACTATACAAAAAAATCTTAATGACCCAGATAACCAGAATGGTGTAATCACTCACATAGAGCCAGATATCCTGGAGTGCTAGGTCAAGTGGGCCTTAGGAAGCATCACTACAAACAAAGCTAGTGGAGGTGATGGAATTCCAGCTGAGCTATTTCAAATCCTAAAACATGATGCTGTTAAAGAGCTGCACTCAACATGCCAGCAAATTTGGAAAACTCAGCAGTGTCCACAGGACTAGAAAAGGTCAGTTTTAATTCCAATCTCAAAGAAGGGAAATGCCAAAGAATGTTCAAACTACAGCACAAATACCCTCATCTCACACGCTAACAAAGTAATGCTCAAAATTTTCAAGCAGGCTTCAACATGATGTGAAACAAGAACTTCCAGATGATCAAGCTGGATTTAGAAAAGGTGGAAGATCCAGAGATCAAGTTTCTAACGTAAACTGAATCATAGAAAAAGCAGGAGAATTCCAGGAAAACATCTACTTCTGTTTCACTGACTACACAAAAGTCTTTGACTATGTGCATCAAAACAAACTGTGGAAAATTCTTAAACAGATGGGAATACCAGACCACCTTACCTGCCCCCTGAGAAATCCATATGCAGGTCAAGAAGCACCAGTTAGAGCCACAAGTGGGCTCTGTATTGGGGCGGTCCTAAGATGGCAGAGGAATAAGACAGGGAGACCACTTTCTCCCCCACAAATTCATCGAACAACCATTTGAATACTGAGCAAATTCCAGAAAACTACTTCCTAACGCTGGTGGAGGACACCAGACACCCAGAAAGGCAGTGTATTGTCTTTGAAAGGAGGTAGGGCAAAATATAAAAGATAGAAAGAGAGTCAGAAGTGTTAGGGACAGAGATCTGTCCCGGGGAGGGAGTTGTGAAGGAGGAGAAGTTTCCAACCACCAGGGAACCCTCTCACTGGCAGGTTTGTGGGGAGTTTTGGAATCTCAGAGGACAACATAACTGGGAGGAAAAAATAAATAAAACCCACAGATTACATGCCTAACCGCAACTCCCAGTGGGGAAGTAGCCCATACACTCGCATCCACCACCAGCAAGTGGGGGCTGAACAGGGAGGCACGGGCTGCATTGCTTTGGGTAAGGACCAGGCCTGAATGCCCTGAGGGCAATCTGAGGGAGCTAACCTGAGATAACAACCCAAACTGTGGTTTGGGTTTGCCAGAGAGAAAAAAAAAAAGAAAGAAAGAAAGAGAGAGAGAACTTTCCCGAGAAAAGCTCTAACCTAAGGCACTGCCAGGTCTGCACACAGATCAAAGGACTGAGTGAATACCAGAGGCAAGTTAGCCCGCTGCGGACTGGCCCATACCCCACTGGAGGCAGAGAGGCAGGCAGGCAACACCCAGAGCCAGAGGGAAAGGGGCAATCTTGGCTCCAGTGATCGCATCCTCCACCAAACTGCGAGCAGGCCCCCAGTTGCTAACCAAGTCTTCCTGGGATCCTGGATGGTTGACATCCACCAGGAAGGTTGCAGCCAGAGATCAGCTCCCGAGAGGAAACACACGGCACACCTGAGACGTGGCTCCATCTGCACACCTAGGAAACCGAGCAGCTGGGATGGGGGAGGTGATAAGACGCACTGCCACACCTGGGAAGAGTGCGCTCACCAAGCACCTGGTCGCCTGAGCTTCTCAGACCTGGGAAAGGCACAAAACGCAGGCCCAACCGATTCTGTGCCTTTGTGGAGTACCCTAGAACCTGAATTAGAGTGACTTACACCTGGGAAATACATGCAACCCAGGGGCCACATTAGACAGTTTCCCTGCAGAGCAACCTGGACCCTGAGAAATGTAGACCAGGAAAGCACACACGCCATGAGCGGGGGCAAACGCAGTGTGGCCCAGACACTGCGAGCACACCCCACGCATGCCAGTGATATTTGTTTGCAGTGTTCCTCCCTCCCCACAGCACAACTGAACAAGTGAGCCTAAATAAGTGATCACCTTCGCCCCCTTGGATCAGGGCAGAAATTAGACACTGAAGAGACTTGCAAACAGAAGAAGGCAAAATAAACAGAGGGAACCACTTTGGAAGTGACAGGTGCAACAGATTAAAACGTTGTAGTTAGCACCGACTACATTGGAAGGGGCCTATAGACCTTGAGAAGTATAAGCTGAAACAAGGAACTATCTGAAACTGAACTGACCCCATACTTCACTCAACAGCTCCAGAGAAATTCCTAGATATATTTTACTATTACCATTTTATAAATTTTAAAATTTATAAACCAAGCTCTACCCAAGAGCCAACAAGTCCCAGAGCAAGACATACCACACCAATTCTCCGGCAACACAGGAACAACGCCCGAAGCATTAATACAGAGGCTGCCCAAAGTCACATCAAACCCATAGACACCTCAAAACTCACTACTGGATACTTCATTGCACTCCAGAGAGAAGACACCCAATTCCACCCACCAGAACACTGACACAAGCTTCCCCAATCAGGAAACCTTGGCCACTCGTCCAACCTCACCCACAGGGAGTAACCTCCACAATAAAGAGGAACCACAAACTTCCAGCATACAGAAAGGCCACCCCAAACACAGGAATCTAAACAAGATGAAAAAGAGAGAAATATTCAGCAGGTAAAGGAACGTGATAAATGCCCACCAAACCAAACAAAAGAGGAGATAGGGAGTCTACCTGAAAAAGAATTCAAAATAATGATAGTAAAAATGACCCAAAATCTTGAAAACAAAATGGAGTTACAGATAAATAGTCTGGAGACAAGGATTGAGAAGATGAAATAAATGTTTAACAAGGACTTAGAAGAAATAAAAAAGAGTCAATCAATAATGAATAATGCAACAACTGAGATCAAAAACACTCTGGAAGGAACCAACAGTAGAATCATTGAGTTAGAAGATAGGACAATTGAAGTGGAAGAAAAAATGATGTGAGTAAGTGAAGCAGAGAGGAAAAAAGAATTAAAAGAAATGAGGACAAGCTCACAGAACTCTGGGACAATGTCAAATGCCCCAACATTCAAATCATAGGAGTTCCAGAAGAAGACAAAAAGGAAGACCATGAGAAAATACTTGAGGAGATAATAGTTGAAAACTTTCCTAAAATGGGGAAGGAAATAGTCACCCAGTCCAAGAAACCCAGAGAGTCCCAAACAGGATAAACCCAAGGCAAAACACCCCAAGACACATATTAATCCAATTAACAAAGATCAAACACAAAGAACAAATATTAAAAGCAGCAAGGGAAAAATGACAAATAACACAAAAGGGGAAAGAGACAAAGAAGGGCACTACATAAGATCAAAGGATCAATCCAAGAAGAAGATATAACAATATGAAATATATATGCACCCAACATAAATGCACCACAATATGTAAGGCAAATTCTAAGAAGTATCAAAGGGGAAATTAACAATAACACAAGAATAGTGGGAGACTTTAATACCCCACTCACACCTATGGATAGGTCAACTAAACAGAAAATTAGCAAGGAAACACTAAATTTAAATGATGCAATGGCCCTGTTAGACCTAATTGATATCTATAGGACATTTCACCATAAAACAATGAATTTCACCTTTTTCTCAAGTGCACACGGAAACTTCTCCAGATAGATCACACCCTAGGCCATAAATCTAGCCTTGCTAAATTAAAAAAAAAATCAAATCATTCCAAGCATCTTTCTTGATCACACTGTGGTAATATTAGATGTCAACTACAGGAAAAAAAAATAAAGCTATTAAAAATACAAACATATAGAAGCTAAACAACACACTTCTGAATAACCAAAAAATCACAGAAGAAATAAAAAAAGAAATCAAAATATGCATAGAAACGAATGAAAATGAACACACAACAACCCAAAACCTATGGGACTCGGTAAAAGCAGTGCTAAGACCTACTTCAAGAAACAGGAGAGAAATCAAATAAATAAACTAACTCTACACCTAAAGCAACTAGAAAATGAAGAAATGAAGACCCAAGAATTAGTATAAGGAAATAAATCACAAAAATTAGGGCAGAAATAAATGCAAAAGAAACAAAAGAGACCATAGCAAAAATCAACAAAGCTAAAAGCAGAGAAGATAAATAAAATAGACAAACCATTAGCCAGACTCATCAAGAAACAAAGGGAGAAGAATCAAATCAACAAAATTAGAAATGAAAATGGAGAAATCACAACATGCAACACAGAAATACAAAGGATCATAAGAGACTACTATCAGAAACTATATGCAAATAAAATGGACAACTGGCAAGAAATGGACAAATTCTTAGAAAAGTATAACTTTCCAAAACTGAACCAGGAAGAAATAGAAAATCTTAACAGACCCATCACAAGCATAGAAATCTAAACTGTAATCAGAAATCTTTCAGCAAACAAAATCCCAGGACCAGACGGCTTAATAGCTGAATTCTACCAAAAATTTAAAGAAGAGCTAACACGTATCCTACTCAAACTCTTCCAGAAACTTTCAGAGGAATGTAAACTTCCAAAGTCATTCTATGATGCCACCCTCACCCTAATACCAAAACCAGATAAAGATACCACAAAAAAAGAAAACTACAGGCCAATATCACTGATGAACTTAGATGCAAAAATCCTTAACAAAATTCTAGCAAACAGAATCCAACAACAGATTAAAAAGATCATACATCATGACCAAGTGGGCTTTACCCCAGGGATGCAGGGATTCTTTAATATCTGCCAATCAATCATTGTGACACACCACATTAACCAATTCAAAGATAAAAAACATATGATTATCTCAATAGTTGCAGAGAAAGCCTTTGACAAAGTTCAACATCCCTTTATTATAAAAACTCTCCAGAAAGTAGAAATAGAATGAACATACCTCAGTATAATAAAAGCCATATATTATACACACACAGCAAACAATATCATCAGTGGTGAAAAATTGAAAGCATTTCCCCTAAAGTCAGGCACAAGATAAGGGTGCCCACTTTCACCACTGCTATTCAACATAATTTTGGTAGTTTTGGCCACAGCAATCAGAGCAGAAAAAGAAATAAAAGGAATCCAGATTGGAAAAGAAGATGTAAAACTCTCACTTTTTGCAGATGACATGATCCTCTACATAGAAAACACTAAAGACTCCACCAGAAAATTACTAGAGCTAATCAATGAATATAGTAAATTTGCAGGATATAAAATTAACACACAGAAATCCCTTGCATTCCTATACACTAACAACGAGAAAACAGAAAGAGAAATTAAGGAAACAATTCCATTCACCATTGCAACGAAAAGAATAAAATACTTAGGAATAAATCTACCTAAAGAAACAAATGACCTATACATAGAAAACTATAAAACACTGATGAAAGAAATCAAAGAGGACACAAATAAATGGAGAAATATGCCATGTTCATGGATCGGAAGAATCAATCGAGTTAAAATGAGTACACTACTCAAAACAATCTATAGATTCAATGCAATCCCTATCAAGCTACCAATGGTATTTTTCACAGAACTAGAACAAATAATTTCACAATTTGTATGGAAATACCAAAAAAACCCTCTAATAGTCAAAGCAGTCGTGAGAAAGAAGAATGGAACTGGAGGAATCAACCTGCCTGACTTCAGGCTATACTACAAAGCTACAGTCATCATGACAGTATGGTACTGGCACAAAGACAGAAATATAGATCAATGGAACAAAATAGAAAGCCCAGAGATAAATCCACGCACCTATGGACACCTTATCTTTGACAAAGGAGGCAAGAACACACAATGGGAGAAAAGATAATCTCTTTAACAAGTGGTGCTGGGAAAACTGGTCAAGCACTTGTAAAAGAATGAAATTAGAACACTTTCTAACACCATATAAAAAAATTAACTCAAAATGGATGAAAGATCTAAATGTTAGACCAGTAAGTATAAAACTCCTAGAGGAAAATATAGGCAAAACACTCTCTGACATATATCACAGCAGGATCCTCTATGACCCACCTTCCAGAGTAATGGAAATAAAAGCAAAAATAGATAAATGGGACTTAATTAAACTTAAAAGCTTTTGCACAACAAAGGAAACTATAAGCAAGGTGAAAAGACAAACTCCAGAATGGGAGCAAATAATAGCAAATGAAGCAACGGGCAAATAATTAATCTCAAAAGTATACAAGCAGCTCATGCAGCTCAATTCCAGAAAGATAAACATCCCAATCAAAAAATGGGCCAAAGGACTAAACAGACATTTCTCCAAAGAAGACATACCGATGGCTAACAAACACATGAAAAGATGCTCAACATCACTCATTACAGAGAAATGCAAATCAAAACCACAATGAGGTACCATCTCACGTGAGTCAGAATAGCTATTATCAAAAAGTCTACAAATATAAATGCTAGAGAGGTTGTGGAGAAAAAAGAACCCTCTTACACTTTCGGTGGAAATGCAAACTAGTACAGCCGCTGTGGAGTACAGTGTGGAGATTCCTTAAAAAACTGGAAGTATCTGTGTCTCTTATTCTGTCTTGCATATAGAGTTACCGTTACCATCTTTCAAATTCCATATATATGCATTAGTATACTGTATTGGTGTTTTTCTTTCTGGCTTACTTCACTCTGGATAATGGGCTCCAGTTTCATCCATCTCAATAGAACCGATTTAAATGTATTTTTTTTAATGGCTGAGTAATATTCCATTGTGTATATGTACCACAGCTTCCTTATCCATTCGTCTGCCGATGGACATCTAGGTTGCTTCCATGTCCTGGCTATTGTAAACAGTGCTGCGATGAACATTGGGATACACGCATCTCTTTCAATTCTGGTTTCCTCGGTGTGTATGCCCAGCAGTGGGATTGCTGGGTCATATAGCAGTTCTATTCCCAGTTTTTTAAGGATAGAACAGTCTTATGGACTCTGAGGGAGAAGGTGAGGGTGGGACGTTCTGGGACAATAGCATTGAAACATGTATATTGTCATTTGTGAAGCAGAACACCATTCCATGTTCTATGCATGGGACGGGTGCTCAGGGCTGGGGCATTGGGATGGCCCAGAGGGATGGGATGGGGAGGGGGGTGGGGGTGGGGGTCAGGATGGGGGCACGTGTGGACCCAAGGCTGCTTCATGTCAATGTATGGCAAAAACTACTACAATATTGTAAAGTAATTAGCCCCCAACTAAAATAAATTAAAAAAAAAAAGAAGTAAAAAAAAAAAACTGGAAGTAGAACTGCCATAATACCCACCAATCTCACTGCTGGGCATACACACTGAGGAAACCAGAATTGAAAGAGACACGTGTACCCCAATGTTCATCGCAGAACTCTTTACAATAGCTAGTACATGGAAACAACCAGATGTCCATCGGCAGATGAATGGAAAAGAATGCTGCAGTACATACACACAATGGAATATTACTCAACTATTAAAAATAATGCATTTGAATCAGTTCTAATGAGGTGGATGAAACTGGAGCCTATTATCCAGAGTGAAGTAAGCTGGGAAGAAAAACACCACTATAGTACATTAATGCATATATATATGGAATTTAGAAAGATAACAACGATGACCCTATATGCGAGACAGCAAGAGAGACACAGATGTAAAGAACAGTCATTTGGACTCTGTGGGAGATGGCGAGGGTGGAATGATTTGAAAGGATAGCATTGAAACGTGTATATTATCATATTTGAAGTGGAACACTGGTCCAGGTTCGATGCATGAGACAGGGCTCTCAGGCCTGGTGCACTGGGATGACCCTGCGGGATGGGATGGGGAAGGAGATGGGATGGGTGTTCTGGATGGGGAACACGTGCCCCCGAGGCTGATTCATGCTGATATTTGGCAAAATCCACTACAATATTATAAGGTAATTGGTCTCCAATTAAATTAAAAAGAAAAAGAACCACACTTGGAACAATGGATTGGTTCCAAATTGGGAAAGAAGTAGGTCAGTGCTGTATATTGTTATCTTACTTATTTACCTTATATGCAGAATATATCATGTGAAATGTTGGGCTGGATAAAGTACAAGCTGGAATCAAGATTGCCAGGAGAAATATTAATAACCTCAGATATGCAGAGGACACACCCTTATGGCAAAAAGCGAAGAGGAACTTAAGAGCCTCTTGATGAAAGTGAAAGAGCAAATGAAAAAGCAGACTTAAAACTCAGCATTCAAAAAACTAAGATCATAGCATCTTTTCCCATCACTGCATGGCAAATAGATGGGGAGTCAATGGAAACAGTGACAGACTTTATTTTCTTGAGCTTCAAAATCACTGCAAATGGTGACTGCAGCCATGGAATTAAAAGACGCTTGCTCCTTGCAAGAAAAGTTATGACCAACCTAGACAGCATATTAAAAGCAGAGACATTACTTTGCTGACAGCTATGGTTTTTCCAGTAGTCATGTATGGATGTGAAAGTTGGACTATAAAGAAGGCAGAGCACCAAAGAATTCATGCTTTTGAACTGTGGAATTGGAGAAGAGTCTTGAGAGTCCCTTGAACTGCAAGGAGATCACACCAGTCAATCCTAAAGGAAATCAGTTCTGAATATTCATTGGAACCCTGATGTTGAAGCTGAAACTCCAATACTTCGACCACGTCATGCGAAGAACTGACTCACTGGAAAAGACCTTGATGCTGGGAAAGATTGAAAGCAGGAGAAGTGGACAAGAGGATGAGATGGTTGGATGGCATCACTGCCTTGATGGAGATGAGTTTGAGCAAGCTCCGGGAGTTGGTGATGGACAAGGAAGCCTTGCGTGCTGCAGCCCACGGGGTTGGAAAGAGTCGGACATGACTGAGCAACTGAACTGAACTGCTATCTGATTGTATATTAAGTATCAATAAAAAATAAGAAAGATTTCAAAAGATACTTTTACTGGACTCAACATATCTTTGAAAAAAAATCTCTACTCATTTTCAAAGACAACCCCAAGGGATAGCTGGGGAGGATTGTGTTAGCAAAAGTCTTTTCTACTCCTGTATACCTTTGATAAAAGAACAGACTTGACGGAAACTAATAGTCAAGTGACACTTACTGCTATAATTTTGCTGTCCTTTCAATCCAGGTTTGCTTTGCTGATTTAATAGTATGGGTATTCCTTAAGCTACGATAAGCATTACATATAAATACTATATATAATGTACTATGTATATATACTCAGTTCTGCTACAATGCTGTAACATAGAGTATGTGTATGTGTTCAGAACATAGAGTATATGTTCAGAACATCACTGTACCATACAAATTGTGCAATAAAAATACAAGGCTCATGGGAAAATGGGGTTAGGATGAAGTCTTAAAGTGTGTGTGCCTATTCTTTTTCCATGATCCTTATCATTTTTACTGCACAGTACTGTACAGTGATTTCTAGGAATACTTATGTATTGGAATAAATTCATACTTTCAAAACAAGTATTATAGCAAAAGCGTTTGGATATGTATAGCATATATCCAACCCAGGAAAAAGGCCCTCCGTTCCTCACCCCAGAATTTCAAACTTAACATTCTTGTTCACCCATTAATCTCTTGTATTGAAACAATTATCATCACAGTTTTGAGTGAACACTAAGTTCACTCTTTTCGTATAAGTGAAGTACCCAGACAGCTAGTAAATAGACCACATCTTTAAAGTAGAATGACCCAAACATTTCTCTTCTGATTTATTATCAATTAAGTGATATTCTATTGACAAAGAACTGTTATATACCTTAATCCAAATTGCTTTATAAGAACTCTAAATAACAAGAAAATAAAAAGACTTAGACAAATGTGAGTTGTGAATGATCAGTTTTTATTTCATATACAGGTTTTTCTTAATATATATTTTTATTCCATCAGTTGGGCTTAAAATTTTACATGGATCCTGCATTATTCTATTTATAGCAGCATATTTAGAATAAAATTAGCTTAATCATAGGAGAAAGAAAAATGAAAGAACTGAGGGGGTGTTAATACACAAAATACAAGCAAATGATAACATTAATTTTAAAAGTTTAAATTACAAAGGGCAGGAGGAAAAAAATCAACCTATATCAACTTTCATAGTTTAAATGACAGGAGTTAACATAGTTTGTTCAGTTATACCTTTGCAGTTGTTTTCCCTAAAAGGAAAGATAGTTTCTTAGAAAAATCTTTATGTTAATCAATGTTAAGAGATAACATAACAGGAACCATTAGCTATTGCTAGTAGATGTGTAAAATGATACAACTACTTTGGAAAACTTACAGTTTATTACAAACTTACAGTTTGCAATAAAATAAATATATATCTACCTTATAAACCAGAAATTCTACTCTTATGTTTCCATCCAAGTAAGGGAAAATATCTGTCTGCAAAGAAAAAAAAAAACAAAAAAAAGTTTTGTACAAGAATGTTTATGGGAATTCCCAGGTGGTCCAGTGATTAGGACTCCCTACTTTCACTGCTGTGGCCCAGGTTTGATCCCTCATCTGGGAACTAAGATTTTACAAACTGTGTGGCACAATCAACAAAAAATATCCAAAATAACAGAAAAAAAATTAAATATTATAAAAGAATATTTGTAGCAGCTTTATTTGTAATAGCTAAAAATTAAACATAATCCAAACATCATTATATCAGAAAATGGGCAAAATATATTCATGCTGCAGATTACTCTTCAGCACTAACATGAAATTAACAACACAAAGAAAAAAGATGAATCTTGTAGATATTACTTTGAACAAAATAAGGCAGACACAAGATTACATATCATATGATTACATGGATATGAACTGAAAGTGAAGTTGCTCAGTCGTGCCCGACTCTTTGCGACCCCATGGACAGTAGCCTGCACCAAACTCCTCCGTCCATGGGATTTTTCTAGGCAAGAGTGCTGGAGTGGGTTGCCATTTCCTTCTCCAATGAACTGAAGAATAGGTAAAACTAATCTACAGTGGTAGAAATTGCAAAAGTGGTTACTGTTGCCACGTGACAATAAATTACTGTGACCTAGAAATATATTAGACAGTGTAAGTATGTGATGTATGTGATGTGAGGTCAAGAAAGTAATCTATTGGTTTATGAGAAATTGAAGGCCTGAAAAGTGGTCAAAAGTGATCAATTCAACAAGAACTTAAGCAGTGTTGTAGTGGAGAGGTTGCATCTGAAGGAGAAAAGAAAGATGGTGACCTTGAGATGAAGTAGTTAAAACAAATCCTTTTCCTCATCAAAGAATAATAGTCTCTGGGTGCTCTATACTTAATTTATGGGTTTCAGGATAATTAAGGGAGGCCTTTGAATATCCTGTTTGTCTCAGAAGTCTCAGAAAAGCAAAATAGAGATAATGCATGAGGTTGAAAAAAATGAATGATTGAATATCAAGAGCCCACGTTCCAGAGATAACACAATTCTCTTGGAATGACACCTCTTGTTTTTAGCCTTTGTAAGCAAGATGTAAAGCATTTAAAAGACAGACATCTGGCAAGCTAGTAAAGAGGTCTTGCTAGTTTCATATACTAGCTACAGACTTACGATAAGGTCTTTATAAAGAAGTGATTAAGTTAAAATCAGCCCATTAGAGTGGAGCTTAATCCAAATATGGCTAGGATTTTTATTTAAAAAAAAAAGAGACACCATGGATGTATGTGTACAGTGGAACTACCATGTGAAGAGGCATCAAGAGGGGAGTCATCTGTAAGCCAAGGAGAGAGGCCTCAGAGGAAACCAACCTTGCTGGTACCTTGACCTTGTATTTCCAGCCTCCATACATGTTAGAAAATAAACTTCTTTGTTTCTGCCTTCCAGTCAATGGCATTTTGTTATGGCAGCCCTAGAAAACTAATGCATATAATACATACACACAACGTACAAATAATGATTGAATACAGCTCACCTTTTGAGATTGGAGAAAAAATTAGTATAGCCACTATGGAGAACAATATGGAGGTTCCTCAAAAAGTGAAAAATAGAGCTACCATATAACTCTGCAACTCCTTTCCTGGGCATATATTCATATAAAAACATAATCTGAAAGAATACATGCATCCCAAAGTTCATTGTATCACTGTTTACAGTATCCAAGACATGGAAGCAACCTAAATGTCCATCAACAGATAAATGGATAAAGAAGATGTGATATACATGTACAATGGAATATTACTCAGCCATAAAAAAGAATGAAGCAATACCATTTGCGGCAACATGGATGGACCTAGCAATTGTCATACTAAGTGAAGTCAGTCAAGCAGAAAAAGATGGATATCATATTATATCATTTATGTATAGAATCTTTGAAAAAGTGGTGCAAATGAACTTATTTACAGAACACAAGTAGAGTCACAGATATAGAAAACAAAATTATGGTTACCAAGGGGAAAAGGGGGGAAGAAATAAGTTGGGAGATTGGGATTGACAAATACACACTACTATATCCCTGTTGGCTCAGCTGGTAAATGAGCCTGTCTGTCAGTGCAGGAGAAGCATGAGGTTTGGGTTTGATTCCTAGGTCAGGAAGATCCCCTGAAGGAGGAAATGGCAATCCACTCCAGTATTTTTGCCTGGAGAATCCCATGGCACAGGAGCCTGGCAGCCTGCAGGCCATGGGGTTGCAAAGAGTCAGACAAGACTGTGTGACTGAATGTGTACACACATGTATAAAATATATAACTAATAAGAACCCACTGCGTAGCACAGGGAACTCAATACTCTGTAATGACTTATGTGGGAAAATAATCTAAAAAAGAGTGGATGTATGTATATGTATAACTGAATCACTTTGCTGTGCAGATGAAACTAACATAACATTGTAAATCAACTATACTCCAATAAAATGTAATAGAAAATAAATAAGTTATTTTTTTTAAATTAGCCAAACTAAAACTAACTAAATAAAATATCCTTCAGTTGGGAGATGAAATCAGAGGCCTTTTGAAAAGGAGAATATTGTTTCTTCTGAAAGAATATTGTTTCTTGTTTCTTCTCAAAAGAAACCAGCTTAAAGAGCATTTAAAATATTGTATAATTTCAAATACAGAGATTTGATTTCTTTCACAGTATTGGTTATCAAGACACCATCCCTTACAAATTGATAAATAACAAGTTTACAAATAAAACAAACAATTATGTAAATGATGAAATTTGAAACAAATAGCAATTCTAACCAAAGTGTTGAGCCCCTTAATTAAACAAATAAGAAAACCTACTTTGGAACAAATAGTTAATAAACTTTTAAAGTCAATACAAAGTTGTTATGCCTAACTCTTCAAGGATCCTTTTAAAATCAAAATCATTAGATTTAGAAGAGAGAGAAAGTAAGTTAAAGTGAGGAATTATTTACAAGTTCCCCAGAAGTACTATGTGTCTAGAAACCCACTATGCTGATTGAATATTAGAAGTCCCAGAGAGAATTTTAAACTGTGCGTGTTCACTACAAATCCAGACAAATTTTGGTTATTTTTAGCTGAGGGGTCAACCTGACATGGTTCTTTCTTTGCAAGAGGTACTAAGCATGAGCTCCATGGGAGATAGAAAAGCTGGGCATATTGAAGCATAAAGTCAGTTCCTCAAAATTGTGATCCTTAAAGTCTTGGGGGAAAATCTCTCTGGCCATCCATCTGTCTCCTTCTCAGGAAATCTGGTTAAAAATGAACTGGTCCCGAGTGAAAAGAGTATTAGGGTACATGAACTTTATCCAAAACAATGATTTTTGAAAAGTGAGGAAGTATAATTGTGCTTAAGGGTTTATGTTTTTCAGTTTACAAGGGCTTATTGCTAGAGATTAGGGGATGTGAAGAGAGATTTTAAGAACAAATGAAAAAAATTGATCATGTGTGACTTGATAATATAGAAAACTCTCCAATTAACAGTATTCATTTACTGATCACCAGCTATCTTGAAAGGTGCTGGATATACTAAGACCAAGAAGTCATAGTTCCTGAGTTTATTCCTTGAAACAGATCCAGCATGACTTTCCTCAAGAGAAATTGAATAAAGACAGCCATGAACTATTGACTCCCTAAAAATTCTCATCTATTGCCCTCCCTCTGGGCACTTCAAGAAAAATTCAATTTTATCAGTAAAGCAGTAAAAGAAATAAGAACTCAATGAAGTTTCAGAGATCTCTTAAAATATATGAATATATCCAAACTATACTGGTAACTATGTTCTTTACTTCGTACCCCGTTAATACAAGCCACCTTTTGCATTCCTTTATTCACTTACTAATCACCTATTGAGATTCAACTGTGTGGTGGGGCACTGGGCTGGGCACTGAGGATATGATTAAGAACTTAATGGGCCTCAGAGTCAAGGTTAAAAGAAAAAGTCGATGGCACCATTCCGACCAAGATATCATTTATATGTATATAAAAAATTAATAACCCTTGACCATTATAACTTTAAATTTCAACTTACAAATCTAATTATATTCTCTAAACAGATTTCATTTGAGCTGTGTTCTATGGAATTGGATGATTCCTTTAAAAAGAAATTACTTTTAGTAGCTAAAATCAGAACTGCTAATTGAACCAGCTGTTAAATAATCAAATTGCTTACAATTATCCATTTCCTTTACTGTAACAGAATCATGCATTCCCAAGCTCACCATGTCATTTGTAAGACCTACTTTTAGGTGAAGTGCACTTCCCTATCCAGTTAACAGGGGTGACCATATGACATGCTTTGGTCAATGGAATGCAGGTAGACATGATAGACACCGTGTCCTATAAGAGTCATTCAATTGGATTATACGCTCTTTTTGCTATGTCCTGAGAATTAGAAACAAATGCTGACCTACAGTCTACATATAACATGAAGAAAAAAATAAGCCCTTGCAATTTTGGGACTGTTTATTACTACAGTAAACCTTACTAATACCTGACTTTTACTTAGAATTCAATTGACATAATCCAGAGTAGTTTCACAAGTTAATATGCTAAGGTAGATGTAAAGAGGAGAGAAGGCTCATCCTTCTTTGAAAGGGACCAGCAGACCAGAAAATTGAAATTTAAAATGGCTATGTGATCCATGCTAATCAAGGTCTTTGAGTAATATTATTAATGGGAATAAGTAAATAGCTAATGATTTTTTGGCTTTCAAAATTATACTAGCTCGCCTGTTATCTTTCAATGATTAGTATTTAGGTATTTTGTAACGAATGATGGAGATTCAGTTTTAAATGTCTAATTTTTCTAATTTAAGATTTAATGTAGCCTTTTAGACAAAATTAGTTTTATATCCGTTATAGAGAGTCTCTAAGTATTGTACATTGATTACAGTAGTGTTTCTCAGTGTATGGTTGAAAGAACATCTAAATACATAGTAATCACTGGAGATGCTTATTAAAATGCAATTTCATAGCCACCCCACTCCTCAAACTTGTTGAATCAGAATCTGGCAGTGAATGGGCAGAAAGTCCTTAAAACATTTTTAAGAAGCTCTCCAATATTTCCGATGCAAATTTGAGTTTGAAAATTATCTGTTTTAACTTTCTTGTTATTGTTCACATCAGTGTTAGTGAATTCAACTATCCCCTGACTTCAACCTAAGTGCAGTTTCAATTGTTTTGGCTAGAAAGCATCTTGAGTTGAATAAGCGAACATAATATTGTAAAACAGTAAGTTTTGCTTATAGATAAAAAAGCGGTGCTTGTAATTGTTATTAATAATCATGGCAGGGTGGAGATAAGGAAGAGTTCTGAGAAGCTTGTCTTGAATTGTTTGTGGAATAGCGGAACCATTTAAGTTACTTATATGTCCACAGAAAGTCTTGTTTTAATGACCCAGCAAAAGCACACTGAGTTCTGCCAAACGAAGTCCTCATTCTCTGAAAGTACCTTCTCATGGATTTGTGAGATATTTTCATTACTCCTTTAATGATCAAATTTAATTCACTCCTCAAATGTACTGCCCTCACAAATTATAATCATGGACCTAGGTTTGCAGAAATTTGAAATTAGAAGGGACTCTAGAGATTATCTACCTCAATGATCTCATCTAGTAGATGAATAAACTGAGATTTGCAAAGAAAGACATGAGATAGCTTAACTGTAGACCAGCTAACAAATTATTGTATTTTATAGCCAGACACTGGAAATAAAAGTCCAGGATCTCTAGACCATGGAATTCTAAAAAGCTTTATTCCTTGGGATAAAACAAGGAATCTAAATTCATGCAACAAAGAAGTATTAAGCTTATACTGTGTGCTGGGGACTTTGTTAAACTCTTAGCAGGCAAGGATAAATAAAAGACAATCCCTGCTCTGAGAACTCATAATTGACTGGAGAATAATGGTTATTCCTCAGTGCATGACAGGGACTGTTATTCTCTTTGTAGATGGAGAAACTGAAGCACAGAGAGATTATGCAAATTGCCTGAAACCTCACAGCTAGCCTAGCAAGGGACTGTACTAGTTTGCTAGCATTGCCGTAACAAAGTATCACAAACTGAGTGGCTTAGAACAACAAAAATGCATTGTCTCACAGTTCTGGAGGTTAGATTTTGATATCAAGGTAGCAATAGGGTTGGTACCTTGTGACAATTGTGAGAAAGAAGTTGCTTCCATGCCTATTTCCTGGTATCTCATCATTTCATAATCTTTGGACCTCCCCTGACTTCTGCTGCCATACCCTAATTTCTGTCTTCATCTTCACATGATGTTCTCTTTGGGTGTGCATCTATGTCCAAATTTCTCCCTTTTTACAGATATACCAGTCGTGTTGGATTAGGGATCGTTGGTTTGCAACCTTAGGAGTTCTCATGTGATATATGAAACTGGGCCACATACTTGGAGGATAAGGAAAGACTGAAGAAAGAATTAGACCACCGCAAATTGGTAGATGGCAGTTTTAATAAGCAAAGGAACTTACATATGAGGCTTGTCTTGGGTGGCCACAAGACAAGTAGATCTCTGCACCTACCAGCCAGAATCTTACAAGTTTATAGAGAGATCTCGATGGGGTTGTCATTTACGTAGTCCAAATGGTGTCAACAATACATTGTTCTCTCAAGGATGCATTCTTGAAATAGCTCCTAGCATAAGAATAGTGGGCAGAACATACGTTCCAAGGACATAGGAGGAGGTGCAGAGCCTCCAATCACCCAGGTCCAACTCCTGGGTCAACAAGAAGTCACCTCCTCTCGATGATCTCCTTCAACAGCACCATTCAACTTCACTATGACCTCACATTAACTAATTCCATCTGCAATAACTCTAATACAAATTAAAGTCATATTCTCTAGCACTGGGGTTTAGGACTTCAACAAAGGAATTTAGGGGACAGAGTTTAACTCATAATAATCCATCCTCTAGCCCTCAAACATGCATATCCTTTTCATATGCAAAATGCATTCACCACCTTTCTACATCCTCAAAAGTCTTAATCCATCCTATCCAGTATCAACCAAACATTGAAAAACTCGTTCACATATCATCTACATCAGGTATAGGTGAGACTCGGGGTAAAATGCATCCTGGGGCAAAATCCCTCTCCATCTGTGAACCTGGAAAACCAGATAACAAAATTGTATATTCCAAAAATACTGTGGTAGGAAAAGTACAGGATAGACCTTCCCATTCCAAAAGGGAGAAATCAGAAGGAAAAGGGAGTCACAAGCCCCTAGCAATTCCAAAAGCTAATAGGCAAATTCCTTTAGCTTTTACTGTTTAAGAATAACAGTCTTATGGACTCTGAGGGAGAAGGTGAGGGTGGGACGTTCTGGGACAATAGCATTGAAACATGTATATTATCATATGTGAAACAGAACACCATTCCATGTTCGATGCATGAGACAAATGCTCAGGGCTGGGGCAATGGGATGACCCAGAGGGATGGGATGTGGGAGGGGGGTTCAGGATGGGGAACACATGTAAACCCATGGCTGATTCATGTCAATGTATGGCAAAAACTACTACAATATTGTAAAGTAATTAGCCCCCAACTTTAATAAATAAATTTATTATATAAAAAAAAAGAAATAATCATCTTTGACTTGAAGCTCTGTCCTCTGCACCAACTAGAGTTCTGGCCATGCCTCCTCGCGGCTGGATACAGACTTTGTGTCCTCAGCTCTAAGTGGCAACCTTGCCTCGTGGAACCAGGCTAGCCACTGAAACACTTTTGGGGCCCTTTCGCTGAAGGATAACACAGTTTTCAGCCAAATATCTTTATAGATCTATTTCCTCATATATAATCTCAGGAGTCTAGCAACCTTCCTTCATTTCCTCCCGTCTGTCTCCTTCAGTCCAAGGTGGCAACATTTCTCCTGAGATGGTGATCAGATACAAAAGGCACACTCCTAATCTCTTTAGCAAATGGTTGTCCAGTCACAACCTTAATGTTTTTTCCATAGCATACTTTTTCATATTTTCGGTAATATGGACAGGTTGAGAATTTTTCAAACCTTCAAGTTCTGGTTCCTTTTTTTTAACTTTTTATTTTATATTGGAATATATTTGATTAACAGTGCTGTGTTAGTTTCAGATGTACAACAAAGAGATTCAGTTATACATATACAAATATCTATTTTTTTCAGATTCTTTTCCTATATGGGTTATTACAGAATATTGAGTAGAGTTCCCTGTGTTATACTGTTAAACGGTAGGTCCTTGTTATTTAATATTTTCTTCAATCTGTCTCTTTCCTCTCTCATTATAATCTGAGTGGCAAGAAGAAATCAGGCAACATCTTCAACACTTTGCTTATACGTCTCATCAGCTAAGTATCTAAGTTCTTCCCTTATAAGTTCCACTTTTCATTCAACAAAACAAAATTTTGCCAAGTTCTCTGCAGCTTTATAATAAGGATTGCCTTTACTCCAGTTTCCTATGTTTTCCTCATTTTTACCTAAGATTCCAGCAGAAGTATCTTTCATGTTCATTTTTCTTACAACATTCTTGTCATGATGATATATGTATTCTCTGACAATAAGGGCTTTCTCCACAAATGACTTTTCATTCTGAATCCTCATCAGAATCTCCTTTAACATCCGTATTTCTATCATCAATCTCCTCAAGGTAATCTAGTCTTCTTCTATCACGAGCCTCAAAAGTCTTCTATCCTCTACCTTTCCTTATCAGAAGAATAAGGTAACTTTGAACAGTTGGAATGTTCAAAGTCACTTCCACATTTTTAGATATTTGTTACAGAAGTATTCAGCTGCTGCACCAAAATCTGTGAGTTCACTAGGATTGCAGTAACAAAGTACTACAAAGTGATCACTCAGACAACAGAAATTTATTGTCTTGCAGTTCTGGTGGCTAGAAGTCTGAGATCAACATGTTGTTGGGGCTGGTTCTTTCTCATGGCTTTGAGAAAGAAATCCATTCCATGATGCTCTTCTAGCTTTTGTTGGTTTGCTGGCATTCTTTGGCATTCCTTGGCTTATAGAAGCACTGCTGCCATCTCACCTTCATCTTCGTATGATGTTCTTGTTTGAGCATGCCATTGTCCAAATTTCTCCTGTTTCTTAAAGTCAGCTGTCATATTGGATTAGGGGTCCACTCCATTGCAGTATGACTTCATCTTAAGTAATTATTTCTCAGTTCAGTTCAGTCGCTCAGTCGTGTCCGACTCTTTGCGACTCCATGAATTGCAGCACGCCGGCCTCTCTGTCCATCACCAACTCCCGGAGTCTACCCAAACCCATGTCCATCGAGTCGGTGATGCCATCCAACCATCTCATCCTCTGTCGTCCCCTTCTCCTCCCGCCCCCAATCCTACCCAGGATTAGGGTCTTTTCCAATGAGTCAACTCTTCGCATGAGGTGGCCAAAGTATTGGAGTTTCAGCTTCAACATCAGTCCTTCCAATGAACACCCAGGATTGATCTCTTTTAGGATGGTTTGATTGGATCTCCTTGCAGTCCAAGGGACTCTCAAGAGTCTTCTCCAACACCACAGTTCAAAAGCATCAATTCTGAGGCACTCAGCTTTCTTCACCATCCAACTCTCACATCCATACATGACCACTGGAAAAACCATAGCCTTGAGTAGACGGACCTTTGTTGGCAAAGTAATGTCTCTAAGAGAAACCCAAGTAAGACGGTAAGTGTTGCGAGAGGGCATCAGAGCGCAGACACACTGAAACTAAAATTACAGAAAACTAGCTAATCTGATCACAGAGACCACAGCCTTGTCTATCTCAATGAAACCAAGCCATGCCGTGTGGGGCCACCCAAGATGGATGGGTCATGGTGGAGAGGTCTGACAGAATGTGGTCCACTGGAGAAGGGCATGGCAAACCACTTCAGTATTCTTGCCTTGAGAACCCCACGAACAGTATGAAAAGGCAAAAAGATAGGACCCTGAAGGATGAACTCCCCAGGTCAGTAGGTGCCCAATATGCTAATGGAGATCAGTGGAGAAATAACTCCAGAAAGAATGATGGGATGGAGCCAAAGCAAAAACGATACCCAACTGTGGATGTGACTGGTGATAGACGCAAAGTCCAATGCTGTAAAGAGCAATATTGCATAGGGACCTTGAATGTTAGGTCCATGAATCAAGGCAAATTGGAAGTGGTCAAACAGGAGATGGCAAGAGTGAACATCGACATTCTAGGAATCAGCAAACTAAGATGGACTGGAATGGGTGAATTTAACTCAGATGACCATTATATCTACTACGGTGGGCAGGAATCCCTTAGAAGAAATGGAGTAGCAATCATGGTCAAAAAAAGAGTCCGAAATGCAGTACCTGGATGCAATCTCAAAAACTACAGAATGATCTCTGTTCGTTTCCAAGGCAAACCATTCAATATCACAGTAATCCAATTATTTCTACACTGGCATTATTTCCAAATAACACCATGATATGAGGCACTGGGGGACTGGATCTCAACATATGAATTTTAAGGTCATACAAATCAACTCACAATAGGGGTAAAGGCAGGATCTCATTTCAAACAACCTAATTCCAGGGTTTGTGCATGGAACCACTCTGTTAAATATGTGCTATAGTAAAAGTACTAATCTCTATATGAACCCAGATAAAGAAGCAGTTAATTATATCTAGTGAACAGTGACTGGAGGTTGGAGGATACTTTTCAAAGAGATAATGATTGAGCTGAATTATGTATCAGAGTTCACCACACAGAAAGAAACGCATGAGCAAAGGCACAAAAGTGAAAAGATAATTGGTACACCACCATGACTCCCTCTCATACTACTGCAACAGCCCACTAATTTGATTTCTTTTTTTCGGTTCCTGCCCCAGTACGGTTAATTATCTATCAGCAGCCAGAATAATCTTTTTCACAAAGGCAAGTCAGATCATGCAATTTCCCTGCTCTCAACTCTCCAATAATTTCTCATCACAGTTGGATGAGTCTGGTGTGTTGAGGAAGAGAAACTGGCTAACAGCTAATACAGTAAGTCAGGATTAGGGGAGATTTTTATTTTTGGTTCTTGGTTGTAATTGTCATCAAAGATAACCATATACAGAAGCTGAGTAGGAGAAAATGAAGAGGTGGGGGAAGGAAAAGGAAGAGGAAAGGGAGGGAGGGAATAAGTAAAAAAAAGAAAGAAAAAAGAGAGGGAGAAAAGGAGAGAGAGAGAGAGGTTAGATATATAGTAAAAAGAGGATAATAGATTAAATAAAGTCCTGGTGGAAACGGAGGGCATGAGTTCAAGAGCACCAAGGATAGGTTATCTTTAGAAGAGAACAGAAGCACATCTTCCTCTGAGACAAAATTAAATGAGATAGATAGATGTGAAAGTACAGACATATTTGAAAGCTAAGGGATGTTGAAGAATATCAGTGAGTTAGGCTGCTAAATCCTTTGTTAAAATGAAGGATAGACAGGGCAGGGATCTTAATAAAATTGGTAAGGTTTAGAACAGCTATTATGGGGTGCAGAAAAGGGAACCAAGTAGGAATGTGTAGAAAACTGCTTAGCTGTCTTGACAGCTGAAGTTGAGGATCACAAATTTGTAGTGGACCTAATCTAAAAGGATACATGCTTTTCCTCCAGGAGAACTCTATAGCCCTGAAGCACAAAATTGAATGTTTCAGAGTTGGTAATTACCAGAACAAGGTGAACAGAAGATAAAGAGAGCTGGAAAGAATATAGTTGAAGTATTTAGCCATTTTAACCAATTAGTAAAAGAAGTAGAGCTAGGAGGAAACCAACAATCAAGAGACCTGTAAGATGTATACTGGAAGCAAGGAATTGTAAAGATAGTGTGTTGTGACCAGAGAGTTGGAGGCAAAAATTTGAAGAAAAATGAAACAAATATAAACTGAAGGAAAGATGAATGTCAAGGAGGTAGCAAGAATTTGGGGGAAAATATTGGAACTGTTCTCCATCCTTATTGTGATACTGGTTTTATGGCTATATACAGCTATCAAAACCCATCAGTTTGTACATTTTAAATGGATGTGCTTTATTGTATATGAGTTATTCTTCAATCTGGTTTATATGGGAAAAGTATTTTTTAATTGAAAAAAGAGTAAGTAAGAGCAATGTTCAGGTTGCAGCCATGTTGCTATATTGGTGAAGGTCACTAGAACAGAAACTTAGACATTGCAAAGCCAGGTATTGGCAGTTGCCAAAGATTAATAGGGACACTGAGTAAGTCAGATTCACAGTACACAATGCTCATCTAGTAATCTGGGTGCAGGAAGAAGTTTATCTGCTTTTCTTTGCTTTTATCCTTCCAGTTTTATTGAGATACAAATGACAAGCAGCGCTGTATAATTTTAATGTACAGTGTATTTTTTGGTACAGTGTACAAAAGTACACTGTAATAATTTGACTTACATACATCAAGAAATGATTATCATAAGTTTAGTGAACATCCATCATTTCATGTAGATGTAACATTAAAAAATAGAAAAAATTTCCTTGTGACGTGACCTCTTAGGATTTACTCTGTTAACAACTTTCATATAATGAACACTTTATCATGTTGTATATTACATCCTTAGTACTTATTTATCTTATAAGTGGAAGTTTGTACCTTTTGACTGTCTTCATCCAATTCTCCCTCCCCCTCATTCCCCACCTCTGGTAACAACAAATCTGATCTCTTTTTATAAGGGTTTGTTTGTATGTTTTTGGCATATAATTGACCATTCAACACTTTGTCACTTCCTGGTACACAACATATTGGTTTGATATTTCTATACATTTGAATATGATCATTATGATGTTGCCATTTGCTACCATGCAAATATATCACAAAATTATTGACTATATTCCTCACACTGTGCACTTCATATCCATGACTCATTTATTTTGTAACTGACTTTGTACCTTTTAACTACCTCATCTATTTTTTTCCTCCCACCACTACCCTGCCCGTGGCAACAATGTTCTCTGTATCTATAACTCTGTGTTTAGTTAGGTTTGTTCATTTGTTTGGGTTTTTAGATTTCACATATAAGTAAAATCATAAAGAATTTATTTCTCTTTTTTGGAGTTGGTGTTGCCCCACAGATGAGTGGGGGGGGGGTCTTGGGGTGGCTGGGGGCTCAGGGAGCCCTAAGACAGCTAGACTGCTAGTGGGTGGGGCTATGTCCCTGACAGGTAGCTGCTTGGCATGGAGCATCCCAGGACTGGTGCTGACAACTAGTGGGCCAGGTCCCAGCACTAATAAAGTAAAGGGAGGATTCCAAAATGGCATTTGCCAACACCAGTGTCCTCATGGAGGCATAAGCTTTAAAAAAATATCTGCTGCCAGCATCTATGTCACCACGGTAAGTCCCAGTTGCTGCCTGCCTCTCTGGGAGACTCTTCCAGATCAGCAGGTGAGTTTGACCCAGGCTCCTTTCAAATGACTGCTTCTGCCTTTGGTCTCAGAGCACATGAGATTTTGTGTGCTCTCTTTAAGAGTGGAGTCTCTATTTCCCACAGCCCTCTGGCTCCCCTGAAATTAAGTCCACTAACCTTTAAAGCCAAACATGATGAGGGCTCATCCTCCTGGTGCAAGACCCTTGGGCTTGGAATACTGATGTGTAGCTTGGATCCTTGATTCCTTTGGGAGAACCTCTGCAATTATAATTATCCTCCCATTTGTGGGTTGCCTACCCAGTGGTATGGGTCTTGGCTGTATTGTGTATCTGTCCCTTCTACCCATCTACTTGTGGTTCTTTCTTTGTATGTTTAGTTGTAGATTTTTTCTGCTATTCTTCTATTTTCATTTATATTTGTTCTGTAAATAGTTGTAACTTTGGTGTGCCTATGGAAGACATGAACTCAGGGTCTTCCTACTCAGCCATCCTGGCCACTCCAATCACAAATGTTTTGAAGGAAGCATTTTAATTGTCCAGTTATTATGTCATTTGTTTGGGGTTGGTTTAGTTCCAATTGACAAATCCAGATTATAGGTACAATACTGTCAAAATTATTTATAAGAATTGCAAATATAGTCAGTAAAGGCTCAAATGAAAGGAGAAGTATTAAAACCAGGATTATTACCCTGGATTGAAGAGACCAAAACCATTATATGAATCAATACAAAATACCATTTATATGACTATGTTTCTTGGAACAAAAGGTCTCTTTCTTTGGGATGTTGTTTTTTCTAATCATGTTGCTTTTTTTAAGTCTTATCTTTTATTACCAATTTTCCTACTTAAACAAATATAACAACCTCATTCTTTTTCAGGACACTGCTGCTTCTGCTGCTGCTAAGTCGCTTCAGTCGTGTCCAACTCTGTGCGACCCCATAGATGGTAGCCCACCAGGCTCCCCCGTCCTTGGGATTCTCCAGGCAAGAACACTGGAGTAGGTTGCCAGTTCCTTCTCCAATGCATGAAAGTGAAAAGTGAAAGTGAAGTCGCTCAGTCATCTCCGACTCCTAGTGACCTCATGGACTGCAGCCCACCAGGCCCCTCTGTCCATGGGATTTTCCAGGCAAGAGTACTGGAGTAGGTTCAGGACACTAGGCTTCCTCAATTCATTCTCATAATGAATTCAAAAGAAATAATGTGAAATTTAGAATACAGGAGAAGGAAGTAAATTAGTTTCCAAAATTAGAATTTGTCTTAAAAAGAAAAAAAAAAGTATAAGCATGTTTCTGGCCAGAATATAACAGATTTTTCATGCAATCATTAAGATATCTGTCTTATAACTGTCAATTTATTTGAAAAAAAATAGCATTCCACTGAAGGAATAACAATCTAAAAGTTGCATTCCAGGTATAAAAATAAAATGACTTTATTTTCATTAAAATGTACACATACATAAATACACACAAATTCTACAATAAATAAATATCAGATACAGTATAATAAGGAAAATAAATTGGTCATTTAATAATTATTATAAAAAATTTTAAAGAATAATCTCACTCCTCTGTGCATTTCATTGTGTATCACAAGGTTTGAATAATTAGCTGCATGATTTTTCCCCTCTTCCTAAAAATACACATGCACAGACACACACACACACACACACACACACACACACACACACACACATACACACACAGAGTTTTTTTTTTTTTTTTCACCAAACCAAATTCAAAAAACAGTAAACTCTCAGTGTATGTGCCAGCCTGGATGGAAAGCAAGTTTGAGAGCAAATGGATACATACATATGGCTGTGTCCCTTCACTGTGCACCAGAAACTACCACAACATTGTTAATCAGCTATACCCCAATATAAAATAAAAAGTTTAAAATTTGAAAACAACATACAGTAGTACAAGTCAAGAAAAGAAACAATTGTAGTAAGATGTGATATGAAAAAAAAATTGTGAAGATTTCACACACTTTGAAAATTCTTGATTATCTCTAAAGCAAAAAAAAAGGAACAACATTAATTAATCTTGAATATGGTATTCTTATTTCAAAATTAATTTTTTTAAAAAAGACACAATGATGAAACATCAACTATAGTACTACAATCCAGAGATAATTAATGTTACATTCTGTATATATATACTTTCTATCATTCAATGGGTATATGTACATATACATGTATACCTTATACAATCTACATATGTTTATATATAAATGTTATAAAATTTGCATCACACTGTACATAATTTTTACAATATTCTTTTAAAATTATTTGTATGATAACCCTATATGCGAGACAGAATAAGAGACACAGATGCATAGAACAGTCTTATGGACTCTGAGGGAGAAGGTGAAGGTGGGACATATTGAGAGAATAGCATTGAAACATGCATATTATCATATGTGAAACAGAACACCATTCCAGGTTCGATGCATGAGACAAATGCTCAGGGCTGGGGCAATGGGATGACCCAGAGGGATGGGATGGGGAGGGAGGTGGGAGGGGGGTTCAGGATGGGGAACACATGTAAACCCATGGCTGATTCATGTCAATGTATGGCAAAAACCACTACAATATTGTAAAGTAATTGGCCTCCAACTAAAATAAATAAAAAAATAAAAAATAAAATAAAATAATTTGTACATTGTAAATATTTCATTAAATGTTTTATAAAAAAATTGTTTAAATGGCCAAATTCATCTCTGTAGAGTCGATGATGCCTTCCAACCCTCTTGTCCTCTGTCATCCCCTTTTCCTCTTGCCTTCAATATTTTCCAGCATCAGAGTCTTTTCTAATGAGTTGGCTCTTCCCATCGTATGTCCAAAGTATTGGAGTTTCAGCTTCAGCATCAGTCCTTCCAATGAATATTCAGGATTGATTTCCTTTACGATTGACTGATTTTATTTCCTTGCAGCCCAAGGGTCTCTCAAGAGTCTTCCCCAACAGCACAGTTCAAAAGCATCAAGTCTTCAGTGCTCAGCGTTCTTTATGGTCCAACTCTCACATCCATACATGACTACTGGAAAAACCAGAGCTTTGGCTAGACAGATGTTTGTTGGCAAAGTAATGTCTCTGCTTTTTAATATGCTGTCTAGGTTGGTCATAGCTTTTCTTCCAAGGAGCACGCATCTTTTAATTTCATGGCTACACTCACCATCTGCTGTGATTTTGGAGCTCAAGAAAATAAAATCTCTCACTGTTTCCATTGTTTCCCCATCTATTTGCCATGAAGTGATGGGACCAGATGCCATGATCTTAGTTTTTGCATGTTGGGATTTAAGCCAGCTTTTTCACTCTCTCCTTTCACTTTCATCAAGAGGCTCTTTAGCTTCTGTACACTTTTTGCCATAAGGGTGGAGTCATCTGCATATCTGAAGTTGTTGATATTTCTCCCGGCAATCTTGATTCCACTTTGTGCTATGTCCAGCACAGCATTTCACATAATGTACTCTGCATATAAGTTAAATAAGCAAGGTGACAATACACAGCCTTGACATACTCCTTTCCTGATTGGTCCATACCTGGTTCTAACTGTTGCTTCCTGACCCGCATACAGGTTTCTCAGGAGGGAGGTACAGCGGTCTGGTATTCCCATCTCTTTAAGAATTTCCCACAGTTTGTTGTGACCACGCAGTCAAAGGCTTTTAGTGTAGTCATTGAAGCAGAAGTAGATGTTTTTCTGGAATTATCTTGCAGATGTTGGCAACTTGATCTCTGGTTCTTCCGCCTTTTCTAAATCCAGCTTGAACATCTGAAAGTTCTCCGTTCATATATTGCTGAAGCCCAGCTTGGAGAATTTTGAGTATTACTAAGCTATTTAGCCATTCCTTGTGTTAAGTATGTAGGTTCTTTCCAGTTTTCTCTTAGCATAAACAAGACTTAGAGAAAGATTCACTTACACCTTTGTGCACAGTTCTGACTATTCACAATAATTTTCTAGAAGCACAATTTAGGGGGCAAAGCAATAGGACTGATTTTTTTTTCATTTTTATATTGAATTATAGCTGATTTATAATATTAGTTTCAGGTATGCAATATTGTGATTCAATATTTTATAGACGATATTCCATTTAAAATGATTAAAAATAGTTTATTTTCCTGTACTGCATAATACATTCTTGTTGCTTATTTATTTTATACATAGTAGCTTGTGTTTCTTAATCCCTCTTATCTCTCCCCTCACCGCTTTCCCTCTCTGCTCTGGTAACAACTAGTATATTATCAATAGGTGCTTCTGTTTTGATTATATATATATATATATATATATATATATATATAAATTCCACGTGTAAGTGATTACATACAGTATTTGCCTTTCTCTGTCTGATTTATTTCACTAAGCTTAATACTCTCTTGATCCATCCATATTGCTATAAATGGCAGAATATAATTGATTTTATGTCTGAGTCAGATTCCACTATCATATATATATACTTACACATCTTTACACATTCATATATTTTTGATGGGCACTTATGTTTGCTACCATATCTTGGCTATTGTAAGTAATGATGTTGGAACGTTGGGATACATGTATCTTGTCAAATTCATGTACTAATTTTTTGATACCTACCCAGTAGTGAAATTGCTGGATTATATCATTTTTCTATTTTTAGTTTTTTGAGGGACCTCCATGTTGTTTTTCATAGTGGCTTCACCAATTTAATATCCCAACAACGATGTACTATTATTCCCTTTTCTCCACATCCTCACAAACATTTGTTATTTTTAGACCTTTAAGTCAAGCCATTTTGACAGATGTGAGGAGATGTCTCTTTACAGTTTTATTTGCATTTCTCCCAGGACTAGCTACTTTCAGCATTTTTTTTTCATGTGTCTGTTGGCTATCTGTATGTCTTCTTTGGAGAAATGTCTGTCCATTTAGGTCTGCCATTTTTCAATCAAATTACTTTTTTTTTAAGTTGAGTTGTATGAATGCTTTATATATGTTGGATATTAATTCCTTATTGGTCATATATTTTGCAAATATTTTTCCAAGTCAGTGGATTGTCTTTTCTTTTTGCCTCTTTTAATCCTCACAATTATTTCAGTTAAATAATGATATTATTTCATATTTACAAAAGAAAAACCTAGCATGACCAGCAGTCTTTGTTTCCTCATGACTTTTTCAATTTTGACACTTAAAATACAGAATCCCTGGATACCTTTCAGTCATCCACAAATTGGAATGATTGGTCACCCCAGAATTGAAGGTTGGGACACTTACATGATTCACTCAAAGTAGCCCAACATGTATGGAATTGATGGAGCTGAGGTTTAAATCCAGTTCAGCCTCCAAAGCCCATATTTTAACATTTGTGCACATTCATATGATCAATGTGGTATTATAAATTGTTACAGAAAAACATGCTGGAACAGCTAGCAGACCACAGACAAAAAATCTGATCAATACTTAACCCTTTACACTAGAATAAATTATTGATGAATAAACAATTTAAATACAAGCTCTGGATGAAAACATGAATAAATGCATGTGCAATCTTGGAGTAAATATAGAACTCTAAACATTGCACAAAAGCTAGAAACCAGAAATGAGAGAACAAATAAATATTATTTCACTAAAACACTTATCAGTATGGGCTTCTCTGTTGGTCCAGTGGCTAAAGCTCCATGATCTAATACAGGGGACCTGGTTTTGATCACTGGTCAAGGAATTAGATCCCACATGCCATAATTAAGAGTTTGCATGCTGCAACTAAAGATTCACACATGCCCCAGCAAAGATCGAAGATCCTACATGCCACATCTAACACCTAGCACAGCAAAAAAAAAAAAAAAAGAAAGAAATGAATAAATACTTTAAAAACTTAAATAAAAAACAAATCTATAACTTAGAACATCACAACTTTTTTTAAAAGGGTAAATACGGAAAATACTTGCAACATAGATGATAAATGATTAATGACTTAAATATATAATAACCCTCAAAAATTAACAGGAAATATCTAAACTCCATAACAGAAAAGTGGACAAAGGACATTAATAAGCACTTCAAAAAAGAAGTATGAATGACTAAAACCACATGAGTAAAATGTTACAATTTTAGTGACAAAATTATACAAAAAAATTACAAAATGCTGTTTTTCCTAAAGCAGAATAACAAAGATTTAAAAGAATTAATAATACCTAGTGCTGATGATTTTATGGGTAAAATGGGGTCCACTCATACAACAAACATAGTGGAAGTACAAAAATAGTAAGACATGTAAATGTATTTTGATAATATAAATCAGAAGCCTTAAAATGCATATTTTTTAATCCAAAAATATCCCCTTTCAAGATGCAATCTTAGGGAAATAATCTGACAAATTTACAAATTATATATATATATATATATATATATATATATATATATATATATATATACACAAATGTTCATTCTACCACTGTTTATAATATCATATAACCTAAAACAACTTAATATCTATCCATTGGGATTAGTTGCATAGATTATGGCACATTCTTGCAATGCAATTGCTGTTTAGTCCCTCAGTTGTGTCCAACCGTTTATGACCCCATAGACTGCAGCATGTCAGTCTTTCTTGTTCTTCACCATCTCCCAGAACTTGCTCAAACTCATGCCGATTGAGTTGGTGATACCATCCAAACATCTCATCCTCTGGCATCCCCTTCTTCTGCATTCAATCTTTCCCAGGATCAGGGTTTTTCTAATGAGTTGGCTCTTCACATCAGGCGGCCAAAGTATTGTAGTTTCGGCTTCAGCAACAGTCCTTCCAGTGAATATTCAGGAGTGATTTCCTTTAGGATTGAATGAATTGATCTTGCAGTCCCAGGGACTCTAACCTCGAATAGCCAAAGTAATCGTAAGAAAGAAGAATGGAACTGGAGGAATCAACCTGCCTGACTTCAGTCTCTACTACAAAGCTACAGTCATCAATACAGTATGGTATTGGCACAAAGACAGAAATATAGATCAATGGAACAATGTAGAAAGCCCAGATAAATCCAAGTACCTATGGACAACTTATCTTTGACAAAGGAGGCAAGAATATACAATGGAGAGAAGACGATCTCTGTAACAAGTGGTTCTGGGAAAACAGGTCAACCACTTGTAAAAGACTGAAACTAGAACAATTTTTAACACCATACAAAAAATAAACTCCAAATGGATTACAGATCTAAATATAAGACCAGAAACTATCAAACTCCTAGAGGAAAACATAGGCAAAACACTCTTCAACATAAACCACAGCAGGATCCTCTATGACCCACCTCCCAGAATATTGGAAATAAAAGCAAAAATAAACACATGGGACCTAATTTTTTTATTCTTTATTTTTAATTAATTAATTTATTTTAGTTGGAGGCTAATTACTTTACAATATTGTAGTGTTTTTTTGCCATACATTGACATGAATCAGCCATGGGTTTACATGTGTTCTCCATCCTGAGTTCCCCTTCCACCTCCCTCCCCATCCCATCCCTCTGGGTCATCCAAATGGGACCTAATTAAAATTAAAAGCTTATGCACAACAAAGGAAACCATAAACAAGGTGAAAAGACAGCCTTCAGAATGGGAGAAAATAATAGCAAATGAAGCAACTGACAAAGAATTAATCTCAAAAATATACAAGCAACATCTGCAGCTGAATTCCAGAATAAACGACCCAATCAAAAAATGGGCCCAAGAACTAAACAGACATTTTTCCAAAGAAGGCATACAGATGGCTAACAAACACCTGAAAAGATGCTCAACATCACTCATTATCAGAGAAATGCAAATCAAAACCACAATGTGGCACCATTTCATGCCAGTCAGAATGGCTGTTATCCAAAAGTCTACGAGCAATAAATGCTGGAGAGGGTGTGGAGAAAAGGGAATCCTCTTACACTGTTGGTGGGAATGCAGAATAGTACAGACACTATGGAGAACAGTGTGGAGATTCCTTAAAAAACTGGAAATAGAACTGCTATATGACCCAGCAATCCCACTGCTGGGCATACACATCGAGGAAACCAGAATTGAAAGAGACATGTGTACCCCAATGTTCATCGCAGCACTGTTTATAATAGCCAGGACATGGAAGAAACCTAGATGTCCATCAGCAGACGAATGGATAAGAAAGCTTTAGTACATATACAGAATGGAATATTACTCAGCCATTAAAAAGAATACTTTTGAATCAGTTCTAATGAGATGTATGAAACTGGAGCCTATTATACAGAGTGAAGTAAGCCAGAAAGAAAAAACACCAATACAGTATACTAACGCATATATATAGAATTTAGAAAGGTGGTAACGATAACCCCACATGTGAGACAGCAAAAAGAGACACGGATGTATAGAACAGTCTTTTGGACTCTGTGGGAGAGGGCAAGGGTGAGATGATTTGGGAGAATGCATTGAAACATTCATATTATCGTATGTGGAAACGGATCACCAGTCCAGGTTCGATGCAAGAGACAGGGTGCTCGGGGCTGGTGCACTGGGATGACCCAGAGGGATGGGATGGGGAGGGAGGTGGGAGGGGGTTCAGGATGGGGAACAGATGTACACCTGTAGCCTGATTCATGTCAATGTATGGCAAAACCACTACAGTATTGTAAAGTAATTAGCCTCCAATTAAAATAAATAAATTTATATATTTAAAAAAAAGCATCAATTCTTCAGTGCTCAGCCTTCTTTATGGTCCAACTCACATCCATACAGGACTACTGGAAAAACCATAGCTTTGACTAGACAGATCTTTGTTGGCAAAGTAATGTCTATGCTTTTTAATATGCTGTTTAGGTTGGTCATAGCTTTTCTTTCAAGAAGTAAGTGTCCTTTAATTTCATGGCTGCAGTCACTGTCTGCAGTGATTTTGGAGCCCAAGAAAATCAAATCTGTCACAGTTTCCGCTGTGTTCCTAACTATTTGCCACGAAGTGATGGGCCAGATGCCATAATCTTAGTTTTCTGAATGTTGAGTTTTAAGCCAACTTTTTCACTCTCCTCTTTCACTTTCATCAAGAAGCTCTTTAGTTCCTCTTTGATTTCTGCCACGAGGGTGGTATCCTCTGTGTATCTGAGGTTATTGATATTTCTCCCAGCAATCTTGATTCCAGCTTGTGCTTCATCCAGCCCAGTGTTTCTTGTGATGTACTCTGAATATAGGTTAAATAAGCAGGGTGACAATATACAGCTCCTGACACATACTCCTTTCCCATTTTGGAACCACTCCATTGTTCCATACCTAATTCTAACTGTTGCTTCTTGACATGCATACAGATTTCTCAGGAGGCAGGTAAGGTAGTCTGGTATTCCCATCTGTTTAAGAATTTTCTACAGTTTGTTATGATCCATGCAATGCCTCTAGCATAGTCAATAAAGCAGAATTAGATTTTTTTTAATTATCTTTCTTTTTTTACAATCTAACAAATGTTGGTAATTTGATCTCTGGTTCCTCTGCCTTTCTAAGTCCAGCTGGTACATCTGGATCCTCAGTTCACATACTATTGAACCCTAACTTGAAGGATGTAAGCATTGCCTTGCTAGTATGTGAAATGAGTGCAATTGTGTGATAGCTTGAACACTCTTTGGCATTGCCCTTCTTTGGGATTGAATGAAAACTGACCTTGATGGAAACAAATAAGAGGCTGGGAGAGGTTAGCAGAAGGACTTAGATCCATATTTATTTATATGCAGGGCATAACTTCCCCTGAGTAGACCCGTGTCCAGGATTCAACTACATGGAGTAATCAAATTTGTTTCAAGACATGCTTAATATGTGCTATAATCAATCAAACTCCTTATGATCTCAGAGTCTAGAGAGCAGAGCACACATGGCAGTTATAAAGTCTTTCCAAAAGGGTGGTGAATTCAGTCTGTATCCTATAATCAACAGAGATATCACCACCAAACTCTCCCTGAATATTCAGTCCATGTGAACTATGCTCTAGTACAACTTTTTCTGGACTGAAACATTGATCACCTGCTCAGACTCTTCACCTTGTCTCTCCTTCTATATTAATCTCTGACTGTTTGCAGGGCATCCCCTTCAAGGATATTGAAATACAAGAAATTTCCAATATTTATCCATTTTGTACCAACTGAAAAGACAATTCCACATGTTCAAATTCTTATTTGAAAGCAAAACAAAACAATTCCTCCATGTCAAAATTCCGAAATACTTTTTTTTTTGCACTCACCAAGGCAAATGTCTTGCTCCTCTGCTGCCTGCATTGCAGATACTACAAATGAGCCATAAGCTGCTACTGTTGGCAATGTGAATGAAGAAGGTATTCATCAAACTTATTGTACAAATTATAATATTTACAGAGATTTCAGTAAAGTTAGCCACTATTGCTACAAATTTTGGAGTCTGATAAGTTCATATCCATGAACAAATTTTTGAGTTATTGTCTCACCTTAAAGTGGGGATAAGAATGGGACCTGCCTCATAGGATTATTGTGGTTTAGCTGCTCAGTCGTGTCTAACTTTTTGTGAAACCATGGACTATAGCCTGCCAGCCTCCTCTGTTTATGGTATTTCCCAAGCAACAATAATGGCGTGGGTTGCCATCTCCTTCTACAGGGGATCTTCCTGAACTAGGAATCAAGCCTGCATCTCCTGCATTGCAGGCTGATTCTTTACTGCTGAGCCACCAGAGAAGCCTAGAATATTTACATGAGATAATACATGTATACCACAGACAAAAACTGACTAAAAACCCACGACTTTCCACATCAAGCTCTAACTGTCCTGGGTCCTCTGAAGACAGACACTCAGCAACAGCCACACACAGAAAGTTTCTTCCCAATTTTCCTCACCTTTTCCTTCAGCGGCACCACCTCCCTGCAGGTCCTGAGGACACCATACTCCTGTCAGACTCGACTGAACCCCACGATGTACCAAAGATGAAGCCCCAGCAGGTCCTGAGGAAACCAGGCTCCTGTCAGCCTGAACTGAAGCCCACAATGTCCCAAAGCCAAAGCTCTAATGAGTCCTGAGGGACCAGACTCCCATCACCCTGGATTGAACCCCAAAATGTATCAAAGCTCAAAACCCAATGGGTCCAGAGAAGACTAGACTCCCGTCAGCTTAAGCTGAACCCCACAACATCCCAAAGCTGAAGCCCTAGTGGGTCCTCAGTGGCCAGACTCCTGTCTCCCTGAACTGAACCCCACAAAGTCCCAGAGCTGAAGCACCAGCAGGTCCTGAGGAGACCAGACTTCCATCAGCCTGAACTAACCCCACAATGTCCCAAAGCCAAAGCCATAATGGGTCCTGAGGGGCCAGACTCCCATCACACTGGATCGAACCGCAAAGTGTATCAAAGCTGAAACCCCAGTGGTCCTGAGGAAACCAGACTCCCGTCAGCTTGAACTGAACACCACAATGTCCCAAAGCCGAAGCCCCAGTGGTCCTCAGTGGCCAGACTTCCGTCAGCCTGAAATGAATCCCACAATGTCCCAAAGCTGAAACCCCAGTGGGTCCTGAGGAAACCAGACTCCTATCTCCCTGAACTGAACTCAAAAAAGTCCCAAAGCTGAATACATGTAAAATGTATTTAATACAGGTTGCTGCTAAACTGCTGCTAAATCGCTTCAGTCATGTCCGACTCTGTGCGACCCCATAGACGGCAGCCCACGAGGCTCCCCCATCCCTGGGATTCTCCAGGAAAGAACACTGGAGTGGGTTGCCATTTCCTTCTCCAATGTATGAAAGTGAAAAGGGAAAGTGAAGTCGCTCAGTCCATTTCCGACTCAGCGACCCCATGGTCTGCAGCCCACCAGGCTCCTCCATCTGTGGGATTCTCCATGCAAGAGTACTGGAGTGGGGTGCCATTGCCTTCTCCTTTAATACAGGTGGACACATAATAAATGCTCAACTAAAAGCTTTCTAGCCTCTTAAAAAAACATTTTTTATTCTTTAGCATAATTCTCTAATCATGAGATAGAATATAGACACAAGAATTGCAACATAGGCAAGCCCTTTGGAATTTGCAGTGGGAAAAAAAGCAGAGGAAATGCTTTGCTCTAAAGTCTCCATGAAGGGGCCCAGTTATCCAGCATTTGACCAACCCTTCTACGTGCCTTTCAATCCCAGTGAAAGTGAATTACACAGTCAACTGAAGTAGAGACCGAATGACAGGGCAAAAGAGATCTCCCCTTTCCCCAATTACATCTAGGGAATGTTATTTTGTCTGTGCAACAGAAGAAACACTATTAAAGAATTACTTATCACAGTTTATAAAGCTGACCTTGTAAGATTTTCAAAAATGCAATCCTCAATTAGGCCTTGAAAATATAGAGTGGATATAGGTACAATTGAAGCCATTTCACTTGAGTTTACTACAGCTCAAGTAACTTTTCCTGGCCAGCAGCTAAAACAGCTGCTGAATGTCAGTGGCCAGAGATTCAGGCTTGGGGCATCCTCAGCTAAGGTGAAGCAGATGCTTGGCAGCTTTCTAAAACAGCTCAGAAGCCAAATTAGGGTAAACCAGCATAGCAAACAAAGGACAAAAACTTGAAGTTTTTTCACATATGTAAGATTCCAAGATGTCAGTCTCTAAGCCAGGTCAGCAAACTTTCTGAGGTATGGAAAAGTTTTTCTTTGAAATGACTCTCAAGTATTTGTTCCAAATTTTAAAGGGCATGAATAGCCAGTGGCACCTGTAATTGACAAGAACACAAGGTGTGCCAAAGGCCTACTCTGACTACTTTGGGCACCAGAATGCAAACTGCAATCATTTTAAAAACCTCTTTCTTATTACTGGATTGAATTTCTTCATAAAAACAAAAAAAAATTATTATTGTCAAAGTCTAGATCCTGTCAAATTTCTACTATTCTTTTCTCAACTAATGCTGAAATTATTCCCCCAGGCAGACAGCAAGTCAATAAGCTCCCGTAGAAGAGTTCCTATGTTGCAGAGATCAGATCTCAATTCAACATTTATAAGACATAAGACATTGAGCAAGTTTCCTTGGTTTTAAAAATCTGTACAAAGTACAAAAAAAAAAAAAAAAACTGTAAAAAATATTTAAAAAACATACCTATTTCATAGGATTATTGTGACAATTAATATGCAACTTGACAAAGTGCTTGGCCAATAAACTTTGCTTAATAAATACTGGATCTTTTATTATTTTTAAATTATGTTTTACTTGATCTTAACCAGATCGCCTCTTCTGTTAACGAGCTCCAACATCATTCCTTCTTCTTTTTGGCTGAAATCCTACTGTGGTCTGTATTGGTTACAATCAGCAGAGAGCTCTATCTTTATGCATGATTGCTCAAAGGATGGGGTGTTCATTAACTTTTTCTCCAACTCTGGCCATTTATGTCCTCATTAGCTAGTGCACAGATTCATACATAGCTGGAACTAAAGGCTCCTTTACAATCAGCTCTCTGAAAAAAAAAAAAAAAGCCTGCTGCTGTCCAGAAAAAAAACCTTTTGAGTGAAGCTCTCTCTCTTTCATCTACTCTCTGGGCTAAATGGAAAGAGGAGTTTTATAGTTTGCCCTGTCTTTGGCTGCACACCACCCAAAAGCATTCAACCATTACTAAATTAAAAATGACTTTGTGGTGTTCACTTCAGCAGCATATACGCTATAATTGGAATGATTCAAAGAAGATTAACATGGCCTCTGAATAAGAATGACATACCAATTCATGAAGCATCTCATAATTTTAAAACAGGCACTTTCATATATTGTGCTGAAAGTTAAAATGATTAACTGTGAATCCAACAATATCTTCCCAAATTTCAAATGTATTTACCTCTTGATCCAGCAATCCTGAGTCTAGAAATCTATCCTTTATATATACTTTCACACATATGAAATGATGTATTTAAAATGAAGACAGAACAAAGGAGGGTGTTATCTATATATTGATAAAGAAAAATATTCAAAATATGTAATAAAATGCTGTTTCAAGATATGAACAGTAGTATGTCTTAGATTAACTTAATATAAGAAAGGGGCATGAGAATATATATTCACATTTGCTTGCATTTTCATAAAAAAGAATAAACTAATAAAAATGATTGCCTATAGCAGGGATAGAAAATTATAGCCAGCAGACCTGGTGTCTATTTTTATAAATAAAGTCTTGTTGGAACACAGCCATGCCATTTGTTCTATATTGTCTATGGCTGCTTTTGCACTGCAATGGCGGGACTGAATTAATTGCAACAATGTCCACCAGGCTTGCAAGCCTGAAATATTTATCACTTGGGTCTTTACAGAAAGTTTTCCAACTCCTGACAATGTGGTAGGAGGCATGGATAGGAACAGGGATGGAAGCAAGGCTTTTCAATGTACACACTCTTTTATATGCCTTTGGTTTTTGAATTTTTGAGTGAATGTGTTGTCTTTTTGTAAAGAAACCTTCTTTGAATCTTATAAATAGGAAAGAGAAGGCAATAAACCTGAAGCAGAGGTTTGTGTTTGGGGCCTAAGTAGCCCAGATAAATTTCTCAACAAATATTTGTGAAACTAAAAAAAAAACCAACTTAGAAAATGTTCATTTAAAATGAAAAAGAATCACATTATGGTCACTCTCTTTGTTGCACTCTCAAAATCACACACATATACAGTAGTCTGAAGTGTTCGTCTTTGACTGTGTCATAGACATATATGAAGCCTACTAAGACCTAGGCATTGTGCTAGACAGGTAGGAGAAATTTTATATTTTTAATAACGTGATATTATGATTAGAATAAAATTTTTATTTATAGTAGTATAAAAAACTAGTTCTTATTATGTGTTACAATGGTACTTTCAGTGCTGTATATTACATTGCCTCATTTAATTCTCACAAAATCCCAAATTTATAACTTCAACCCAGTCCTCTTTCCTGAACTCCAGATTCATATAGTCACCTGTCTCCTCAACTTCTCCACTTTTAGGCCTACTCTGACCATACTGCTTGAAAAAATTCTGTCCTCTCAACCTCTACCCCAGCATTACGTATCCCCTTTCCCTGTTCTATAATTTATTTTTACATATAATTGTCATCTTTTAACCCTGTATCATTCCCTTATGTATGCCTTTTTTTGGTCTGTGTGATAAAAAGTAGACTTTCAAATACTTGTTGAATTAACAAACAGTTTCTTGTGGTGTGCAGATTATTTCTTCCTCCATTGTACAGAAGAGGAAAAAATTAAGTTCAGACAGGTTAATTCATTTTCTCAGAAAATTAATCAGGGACAGGGCAAGGAATTAAGCTCAGGTACCTCAGACCCTAAAGTTCATAGTCTTAACAGTTCAGCAACTTCCTACAATTTATGCAGGCCATACCCACCTGTGTGTATATTGCTCACGCACAAGGGTAGTTGTGAAGTAGGATCAGCAGTCGTCATAGAACTTGAATATAGCTCTCCAGAGAATAAAGCAAGCAAGTGGGAAAAACACATGGGTGATAAAATGGTGCCATTTATGCTGACAGTTTCTGATATAGCCTTACCTGGATAATGGGGAAAAGGCATACTTGAAGGGTTTTTACCATCAACCTACATTTTCTTCTTCACTTACTCTGCACAGTAGTGTTAATGATACTTAGGCCAAGTCAAATAAAACATTTCCAACTGCCTGAGTTACAGAGTCATTTCATGAGTAAATATCCATTCAAGTTTCATGCCACGGCATGGCCATGGTAGGAGTGTTTATATAGAGTCCTTTGTGTAAAAGAGCCCCAGGAATTAGAAACCTTTGTTAAAATGTGAATTGAGACTAAGCCTTCAGTATCTCCACTTCAGGTGGGTTCCAACTTGTAACGCAGCCTAAGGGGCAGAGAGTGTACTGAAAGAATACAGTTTCTACAGAGTTACTGTGACCTAGTAATTCTACTCTCTTACAAATGCCTACTAAAAGGTTTATTTACTTAGTGAAAGCATTTAGAGGATAGTGGCATGCAGAATATGCTTATAGTGCAGCTCCTCCTGAGATAGGGGGCTGGTGGGCTCTGGGGGAATTTGCCCTTCCCAGTTCCATGTAATTTACCAGTGTCTGCTCAATGCCCAGTGAGAGTAACACAGGCCAGAGCCTTTTAAACTGGGTCCTGGGGCTCTAAGGGGCTTACTAAATTTTGCATAATACTTTACAGGTGAACTTCACATATCCTTTTGTAAAAGTGCTGAATTTTTAAAATAACTTTTTGTGATTGCTGATTCTGCTTCCAGTCATTCCCTCATCTCAAAATTACAGTCTTTTTTTTTCTCTGTAGTGTAAGCAAAAGAATACAGTGACTTAGAAAACTGATTCTAAAGCCAGAATGTCAGGATTCAAATGCTGACTCAGTCATTCAGAGTTTTTGGGGTTTTTAGGTAACCTCATCAATCTGTTCACTCATTGGTAAAATGGGGTATTTTGAGAAATCAGTGGGATCAAATTCCCATATAACGTTGTAATGTATGCAAATACTTTATATAGTACTATATATAATCCTAATATATAATACTCTTATTTTTATACACTCCAAAGTATGAGACTCTATAATGGACTTGGAGTCAGCAAGCCCGGTTCTGGAATCCCAGCTTTGCCATGGACCACTGTGTAACTTTAAATTAAGCAACTATATTTCCTCCCAACAAATTTTTTTCATTATGAAATGAAAAGATCAAATTAACTAGCCTTAAATTTCTTCCAGTTCTAACATTGGATAATGGTCCCTAAAATTCTATAATAAAGATCAACCTAGAAAAAGTTATAATGTAGCTTTCAATTCTAGGTCTAAAATATTTTGCTTCATAAGTAATACTGTGAAAAGAAAAATTTCATCATAAAACATATAAGGTCTATTCCTAATTTTACTCCCTTGATATTTGCCTTCTTATTGCAGATTACACCCCCCACCTTGAAATGTCTCATTTTTTTTTTGCAAATCAGCATGTATTTCATTTCACAGTAATTTGCTTTGTATAAAGAGGTTGTATTACTAAACTACCACTCATGGTTCAACACATTTTCTTCTTCAATATAAACATTATTTCAATTTAGGAAAGTACAAATCTTTGTATTAGAAAACAAATGAATGATATCTTCTATTATCTCATGGGAATACTTTCCCATATTTTGAGTTCTTGGGAAGAAACCAAAGGTGGGTTGAGGCAGTGCTCATTTCACTAAGTGAAAGTAATCTGATCTCTGATCCAACTAGAGATAGAAATAAAGAGAAAACCGTCCTCCTGTGTAAATCTAAATTCCCAAACAATTCAGAAATGGTCAACTTTAAGAATGAAAAACTCTCTATTATTTAGCTTGGCTGTGATAAAAAATGATCCAACATTGTAAAGCAATTTTTCTTCAATTAAAACATAAATTAAAAAAAATATGACACAAGAATCTCAGTGGTTTGTAAAGACAAAAGTTTATTTCTCATTTGTGTTACATGTTAGTTACAGGTTTCCAGTCAGAGCTCCTTGTAACTGCTTCCAGAATCCAGACTGAAGAGCAGCCCCTGAGCTGGACCTACTACTCTCATGGTAGGGGGGAAGGCAAGAAAGCTTATAAAACCACCTGATGGCTCTTGGAACTTTTCCTTAGGACTGGCATACTGTCTGCTGTGATCATATTTGTTAAGCCAAAACAAATCATATGGCCAAACTTGATGTCAACAGGGCAAGGAAGTATACTTCCTCCAAAGAAAGGTATTGCAAGTCACATGGAAGGGAGCAAGGATACACGCTCTTCTTATAAGGGAAGAGCCAGTGAGCAATTAGGAATAATGATACTATCACCATCTGCTTTCTGAGTCAGAAATATTTCTTTCTTCCACATGCAAAATAGACTCGTAAATCTGGTTCATATCTTCTCTTTGCTAGCTTGCTAAACTGAGAACAAGGCCATGTCTGTCTTACTAATGTATCCTCAGCTCTGTGTTTGAAACTATAGTAGCTGTTCAAAAATCTTATTTAGTTAATGAGTGAAGGAATAAACTAAAATAGCCTGAATGAATAGCATATTTCCTTTTTGTTCAGAAAGGGACAGAGAAAGTGCACGTGAATTGGTGACAGACTCCATAAAGCTGAAGCAGGACTCAGAAGTGAATGTAAAGATGTGAACCTATGAAAGGCACTGACATCTCTTTAACAAATCCAGAAGGCAGAAAGCATTCTCGTCCAATGTCCCCCTCATTAAACTTCAGTACCCACCCACTCACAAAGAAACCTTTGAAATTAGTACATGAGAGTTTTATATTTTGATGGCTTAATGCTATTCGGGAGAAAGATAGGATTTTATCCACAAGATGAAAACAACCTGCCATTATTTCAAGAGCAACACTGTCTTTATGATACTTTGAATATTAAGGTATTTCCCTCCCACTTTTTTTCAAGCTTTTGAATATGCATGAATCATCAGTATATACAGGGAGGTAGGAATCACTATTTCCTTTGTAACTATGGTAACACCAAGGGAGACAAAATGACTTACTGACAGCAGAGTGAGTCAGCAAGTCTACAGATGAGTCAGAAGCAAAGTCCTGGTTTCCTAATTAGCACACTGGCAGTCTTACCGCTCAGGCTTCTGGCGTCATCTCATGTCCCCTGGCACTGTTAGGGCAGCTTGGTTAGGTGATATTATGATTTGGTATTGTTGCAGCTCCAAAGGGTCCCTTCTGCCTCAATGTATTTGCTGACAATGATTACATATTAGTAATCCTGAAAACTAGAAAAAGAGAGAGTGGGAATGAAGTCATGCAGATGCATATTTATATTTGCCATGTCATTATAGCCCCTTCGAGTACACAAGTTCTTATGGCAGCACATAGCCAGAGCACGTATGCCCCAAATACCACGTAGCTTGAAAAGCCAGTGTGTAAGGGCAAGAGAAACAGAGGGCTCCAAAATGTTAGTTTATTTCCTTCCCAGTGTTTTTTTAAACTTTTATTTCTCTTTATACATGAGGAAAGTTGAAGCAGAAAGTTTGCTCCTGGCCATTTTGACCAAGCCAGAAATGCACTTCTCCTATTAGGATGTTATAATAATCAGTCCATTCCAACTACACCCCTTGGCTCTTCAATCTTGAATGAAGGAAGGAAAATTTGTAGGGAAAAATAGGAGGCTTTTTCTGCATTCTTCAGTTCAGTTCAGTTCAGTCACTCAGTCGTGTCCAACTCTTTGTGACCCCATGAACTGAAGCAAGCCAGGCCTCCCTGTCCATCATCAACTCCCAGAGTTTACACAAACTCCTGTCCATCGAGTCGGTGATGCTATCCAGCCATCTCATCCTCTGTCGTCCCCTTCTTCTCCTGCCCCCAATCCTGCCCAGCATCAGGGTCTTTTCCAGTGAGTCAACTCTTCACATGAGGTGGCCAAAGTATTGGAGTTTCAGCTTCAACATCAGTCCTCCCAATGAACACCCAGGACTGATCTCCTTTAGGATGGACTGGTTGGATCTCCTTGCAGTCCAAGGGACTCTCAAGAGTCTTCTCCAACACCACAGTTCAAAAGCATCAATTCTTCAGTGCTCAGCTTTCTTCACAGTCCAATTCTCACATCCATACATGACTACTGGAAAAACCATAGCCTTGACTAGATAGACCTTTGTTGGCAAAGTAATGTCTCTGCTTTTTAATATGCTGTCTAGGTTGGTCATAACTTTCCTTCCAAGGAGTAAGCATCTTTTAATTTCATGGCTGCAATCACCATCAGCAGTGATTCTGGAGCCCAAAAAAATAAAGTCAGCCACTGTTTCCACTGTTTCCCCATCTATTTCCCATGAAGTGATGGGACCAGATGCCATGATCTTAGTTTTCTGAATGTTGAGCTTTAAGCCAACTTTTTCACTCTCTTCTCTCACTTTCATCAAGAGGCTTTTTAGTTCCTCTTCACTTTCTGCCATAAGGGTGGTGTCCTCTGCATATCTGAGGTTATTGGTGTTTCTCCTGGCAATCTTGATTCCAGCTTGTGTTTCTTCCAGCCCAGCGTTTCTCATGATGTACTCTGTATATAAGTTAAATAAGCAGGGTGACAATATGCAGCCTTGACATACTCCTTTTCCTATTTGGAACCACTCTGTTGTTCCATGTCCAGTTCTAACTGTTGCTTCCTGACCTGCATACAGATTTCTCAAGAGGCATGTCAGGTGGTCTGGTATTCCCATCTCTTTCTTACTATAGTGCGAAAAAAAAAAAAAAAAGAAAATGAGTTGTGTTTCTTCCATCATCAATTTCTTTCTCTCTACTGGATCTTTCCTGCCATTAATTAAACATGAGTTGTTTCAAAGGAAGAAAGGAAGGGAGAAGAGAGGAAGAGAATGAAAGAAGAAATGACAAATGTTTCATTTGACACCAGGGTAAGCTAGTAATCCTAAATTTCATAATTGACTTTTTGAAATTTCAACAATAAAATCCTTCTTTCAATGGAAGAAATGAAAATGTCATGAATGTGTGTAAGGAGGGGAGTGATTTCAGCCATTTTTGCAAATAATTTAAAACTGTAGTCTACTTAGGGAAGAACAGAAATTCTGTCCAGAGAGTTTTCTGAAATAGAAACAGATGACCAACTCAATTTCAGTCCAAAACAAGAATCAGTCTCTTAGTATTCATGAGTCTTTCAACAAGATCAATCTTTCTGTTAGACAATCTATCTTTCACTTTTTATGTCATTTACAACTCAGGATCAATATTGTGAAAGAACATAATAGAATAGAAAGAGAATAGTGATTTTTAACACTGAGTATTCCACTTTTAGATTCATCTGTTTCTGTACACATTTATGTGGGAGACAATTCTCCACAGGTCTCTCATGATTCTACAAGTCTTCTGAGCACTATCAGTTTTTGTTCTAGACCATCTTTTCAAATACATTTATATAGTAAATGGCTTGGAAGATAAAGATACTGAGTCCTTCCAGAGCAAAGAGCAGGTTTGTTTACTCTCCTGTGTGATAAAGACATTATCTCCTTCTAGGGCAAAGTTCAGTCAGGTTTGTTTACAACCCACTGTAAAAGATTCTGGTTCCCTGAACTCAGCGTTCTTTAGCTGCGACATAAACTCACTACATGTGAAGAATTCACCTAAGACCACTCCATATTGCTCCCATGGAACATGAGGGCAAGAGGTACTGACATGAACTTCAAGATCATACTGGCTACTGTGTGCTGTTAAAAATGAAGTCCTTTGAATCTGATCCAGTAGTCTTTGTTTTCTGTCAGTATCCATGAAATGTAGCAAGCTAACTGGTTAGCTAACAAGTATGATTTTTTAAAAAATCCCAGAACTTCATAGTTCTTAATTTTTAAAAATAATGTGTATTCTTTACATTATTATATATTTAAATCATATGTACAGACACCAGGTTGTTTACAAATATAGTGAACATAAAAACATCATTTTTCTTTGAATCTCTATAGTATAATATATAATGATTTAGCTACTCATGGGAACAAATATTGTACATGAAAGTGAACTGTTTTAGATTTTTCTGCAGGTAATTTACTCTTCGAAATAATGTGCACTTTTTAAAATCAAAAAGTTGCACAAAAGTGAAACTTCGTGTTAAAGAAAATGCTATTTTCAATTCAGCAGTACACATATTAAAGTTAAAATGATACAAAAATTAACAAGGTCTGGACTCAAGGATAATATGAAAACTTATGAAATGTTTCATATTTGAACAAAGTAAAGGAATAAAAGAAATGCCGTAAAAATGTAAATAATATAGAATAATAAATACATAATATAAAAGAAAGAATAAAAAAAAGAAGATTAAACAGTTGGGTTAAATATAAAAATAATAATAAGATGGTTGATAAAGGCTAAATATATCAATAATCATTTTAAATGCAACTGACGTCCTAATTAAAAGACTAAAAATGTCAAAGTGGATTAAAATCATAAGTACTTTAAGTGGAAATCAAGGTGCACTTATACTAAATAAAAGGACACAGATGTTTATGGTTAAAAAAGATGGTGAAAATCATCACCAATCTAATCTATTAGAATGCAGTAATGTTAGAATTTGCAGATAAAATACAGGATGTTGAGCTGCATTTAAATTTCATATCAATAACAAATACTTTTCTATTAATGTACCCAATTCAATATTTCAAAAAGCATATTTTAAGATTTGTGTTACCCATTAAACATTTTACAAATTGAAAATAATTTAGTATACATATAGACATATTCTTATATATGAGAATGAACTCCCATGCACATGGGAATGTTCATGTCAATACTAAGTCACGTTGGTCATGTCTGACTCTTTTTGGCCCTATGGACCATAGCTCACCAGGATCCTCTGTCCATGGGATTCTTCAGGCAAAAATACTGGATTGGGTTGCCATGCCCTACTCCAGGGGATCTTCCCAACACAAGGACTGAACCCGTGTCTCTTATGTCTCCTGCATTGGCAGGCAGGTTCTTTACAACCAGCACCACCTAGGAAGCCCTTTCATATCAGTACTACTTGTAGTAACCCAAATTGGAAGTAACCATTTGATTCTGATCTTCAGAGGACCCAAAATTGATTAGAGAATTATTTTGATCTGACTTTTTTCAGTTCTGATATTACTTCCTGTTTCCAATCTCTGTTTAACCCTGAATTTTCATTAAAATGTCTCTGAATCCAGTCTAAGAACTGTCCCTTAACTCAAATGAATAGTTATTCAAAGGATAGTCAGGGGATTCCTTTGAGCTAAATCAGAAGAATCACAGGAGTTTGCTTGAGGTACTGCTATAAGAAATGCATTCATGAGAGTTCTTCAGATAAGTAAAAAACAAGCACCATGAATGATATCAGAAGTAAACACAAAAGAAATACAAATCTTGTCTGCTTTAGAGAACCTTTGTGCAAGACTAGGAACATAAGCTGATTATTTGCTTTCACACTTTAGGCACTGTTTCAAAAAGAGAAACAATAAAGAAATTAATACCACATAATGAAATAATATAATGTTATGTGTTCACTTCATATATACTTGACTATAATTCCCTTGAGTAACATTTAAATGCAAATAAATCATTTAAATTTATAATGAGGTGGCAAACAGTAAAGAGCACATTTATGGTCATGGTCTGTGGGACTTAAGATTAAAATATTCAATATTATATATATTTAATAATACATTTATCAAATTATAAATACATATTTAATAAATAAATAAAACATTAAAGAATGGATAGAGGAAAAAGGTCTCCAGTGCATACTATAGTATCTGGCATAGAGTAGATAAACATACTGCTCACAATGACTGATGGTTAGTCTCTGCAAAGTACATTCTTCTGTATAGATATAAAGCAAATATTTATAAAATGACATCCTGCTTATTCTCTCTAGAGGATGACTGAAAACAAACTCCTTTTCAAGGTGTTCAGTTCAGTTCAGTTCAGTCGCTCAGTCGTGTCTGACTCTTTGCGACCCCATGAACCGCAGCACGCCAGGCCTCCCTATTCATCACCAACTCCCTAAATCCACCCAAACCCATGTCTATCGAATTGGTGACACCATCCAGCCATCTCATCCTCTGTCGTCCCCTTCTTCTCCTGCCCTCAATCTTTCCCAGCATCAGGGTCTTTTCCAATGAGTCAGCTCTTCGCATGAGGTGGCCAAAGTACTGGAGTTTCAGCTTCAACATCAGTCTTTCCAAGGAACAGCCAGGACTGATCTCCTTTAGGATGGACTGTTTGGATCTCTTTGCAGTCCAAGGGACTCTCAAGAGTCTTCTCTAACATCACAGTTCAAAAGCATCAATTTTTCGGCTCTCAGCTTTCTTTATAGTCCAACTCTCACATCCATACATGACCGCTGGAAAAACAAACTTTTGCAATATCCATAATTTATGATTCATATTTAAATTTTAATGTTAAACCAACAGACATTTCTACTTAAAATAACAGCAAAAAGTTTATTAGGGCTTTGAATGAATTTCTCCCTCCCTAGAAAATATGTCATTGGTAAAAGGTCAAATTTAATATTGATCAGTAAATTGGCTTCTTTTGCTTTTAAATACTATAACAGTGGATTTAACTGAAAATATAGATTGAGGATATGTTAACTACACCTTTTTGAGATCCATAGAAAAATTTGAAAGTGCAAGTGAAAGTAGCTCAGTTGTGTCCAACTCTTTGTAACCTCATGGACTATACAGTCCATGAAATTCTCCAGGCCAGAATACCTTGAGTAGGGAGCCGTTCCCTTCTCCAGGAGAACTTCCCAACTCAGGGATTGAACTCAGGTCTCTCGCATTGCAGGCGGATTCTTTACCAGCTGACCCACCAGGGAAGCCCAAGAACAATTTGGAGGGAGAACTATTCATTTTCTTCTTACTAATATTACCAGATTAATTAATCATCTGAAAAATCAGTATGCTTATTTGTTGCTGTGGTTCATGGAACAACAGACTGGTTCCAAATAGGAAAATGAGTACGTCAAGGCTGCATATTGTCACCCTGCTTATTTAACTTATATGCAGAGTACATCATGAGAAATGCTGAGCTGGAAGAAACACAAGCTGGAATCAAGATTGCTGGGAGAAATATCAATAACCTCAGATATGCAGATGACACCACCCTTATGGTAGAAAGCGAAGAAGAACTAAAGAGCCTCTTGATGAAAGTGAAAGAGGAGAGCGAAAAAGTTGGCTTAAAGCTCAACGCTCAGAAAACTAAGATCATGGCGTCTGGTCCCAACACTTCATGGGAAATTGATGAGGAAACAGTGGAAACAATGGAAGACTTTATTTTTTGGGGCTCCAAAATCACTGCTGATGGTGATTGCAGCCACGAAATTAAAAGACGCTTACTCCTTGGAAGGAAGGTTATGACCAACCTAGATAGCATATTTAAAAGCAGAGACATTACTCTGCCAACAAAGGTCCGTCTAGTCAAGGCTATGGTTTTTCCAGTAGTCATGTATGGATGTGAGAGTTGGACTGTGAAGAAAGCTGAGCACCAAAGAATTGATGCTTTTGAACTTTGGTGTTGGAGAAGACTCTTGAGAGTCCCTTGGACTGCAAGGAGATCCAACCAGTCCATCCTAAAGGAGATCAGTCTTGGGTGTTCACTGGAAGGATGGATGTTGAAGCTGAAACTCCAATACTTTGGCCACCTCATGCGAAGAGTTGACTCATTGGAAAAGACCCTAATCCTGGGAAGGATTGGGGGCAGGAGGAGAAGGGGATGACAGAGGATGAGATGGTTGGATGGCATCACCGACTCAATGGACATGGGTTTGGGTAAACTCCGGGAGTTGGTGATGGACAGGGAGGCCTGGCGTGCTGCGATTCATGGGGTCTCAAAGAGTCAGACACGACTGAGCGACTGAACTGAACTATGGTTGACCATATTCACTAGAAATATCCATGCCAAAAATAATTTTCTCTGAAAGCATATTTATATTGGACTCAGTGATACAATGTTTAGCTGGTGGTTTTATTTTATATATGTATTATTCTTTAACTGCAGTTCAAATGTTCATTATGCCCATTGTCAATAGGTAGCAATTACTTGTCTGCCAAGTTTATTGTAGAAACATCTAAAATGCAAAAGAGATAAAATCATAAATTTATTTGTTTCCCTAGAACCAAGTGAACCGTACAAATATTGCTAAGATTGCTAAAAGTCTGCCAGACATCAACATTTAGAATTAAGCTCGACATTTCTGTCCTTTACTCATTAAATTTCTGGCCATGCATTTTATATGGCATATACAGTGAGTTATTGTGAAGTATCAAGCCAAATATAAAATGTATAATAGTCTTCTGAAGTGAAGAAAATTCAATCTTCCATGGAAAAGAATAAAATAAGATGCCCCAAAAACAGATAATGAGAAAGAGCCCACAATACATATTACAAATAATTTGGAGCTTGCCAAGTTCAATGAAGGAATTAATAGGAAAATATCAAAAATCCCAAAGTAAAAATAACTGTACAATAGATTGAATTTATTCTAAAAGATATGTCAAATAATTTAACTCCAAAAGAAAAAAAAATGTATGGATTAGGGCTGCAAATTGTGATTTTATATTCTATCATTAACTCTTTTTTGTGGAATAAATAATTTAGAATGAAATGTATACTTTTGGAATTTAATATGCACATTAAGAAAGGGTTTTTTTATATAAAAACTATATTATTTATTAATTTTTCTATATTAATATAGGATTTTCCCCCTCAAAATCCAGGTTTACTTGGTTGTGGTAGGGTCATTAATGATCAAAAAAGTAAGTGTGCTGGAGACACTGCTATAGGAACGATCCCTACGTTCTCCATAGTTGCTACAAGTAATAAATACTTCTTTTTTCTGCTCAAAAAAAAAGTAAATATCCTTAATCATTGAATATGTTGGAAAGCACTTTCTTTTTCTAGATTGGAATCTATTGCTGATGTAATTCAATGTCATATGTCGAACTAATGTCAAGTCACTTGACAATCCTGTGAGGAAAATAAGCTTAATTTTGAATCTAACTTTCCTCTGGCAAAGTGAATGTTCTTTCATATGAGGTAAGAGGTAAAAAAAAAAAAAAAATGTGAGTTTATTTCCATTCCCTTTGCCTAAAACAGTATCAACTACCATAACCATCATTGTTACAGAAATAAGAAAGGTAAGCAGAGGTTAATCCTTCTATTGTGACTAAGGTTGGTGTTATGTACTTATTTATACATTTCCTAGATTTGGAAGATTGTCTCCCTATAGGTACACACACAAAGGGTTTGGGAATTCCCTCCAGTAAGTCACTATGAAAGTGCAGCTTTTATGGGGAACCATATGTAATTTTCATTTCCCTAGCTTAAATATAAGTTTTAGTGAAGATATGAAAAATGAAAATGTCTAGTGAGGGAAGTTTCTGCTTTGGCAAATTATGTCACCCAGTGACAAGGAGCAAAGTAAATTTGCTACACAAAAGAAGAAGAAGAAGAAAGTAGTATAATGTCTAAGATTTGCAGCAACTTTTAGACTCTATTGTTAAATTAATGCAGTCTATCCTATATTTTAAAGTTCCATCTGTGGCAAATAGTGAAAGATAAAGAATGAAGGAGAGCAGTGATGTTGACCTGTAGAATCAAAATATGACTAATAAATCAATACAGTCATTTTTTCCTCATGTATCTTCTTAAATTGCACACTGAGTCATAGCAGCTGGGCTATGATCAAACTCAGATAGTCAGACAGTCCAAAACACCAGATCAACAGATTCCTGAACCAGTATTATTCATCATATAGACATAGTCATTAGAGCAATAAGACATAAGTGTGCATTTACAGAATGAAAAAAGTTCCAAATGAAAGCTGTAAGAATTTGATCTGACTCACAGATGTTTCACTTATATGACACCCATCTGGATATTTGGAAACATCCAAATGATTAACTATATTCTTTAGTTTCTTTGCTACTCTTCTGTGTCATATAAACAATCTTCAAGCCTTCCTTAAGTTCAGACATCCCCTATAACTCACAAATATGCATACAAATAATACAGTAAAACAAGAAGTATCTTCCAAGGGGAAATTTGGCAATGTCTGAAGATATTTTAGTTGTCATACTTGGAGGATGTTACTGGCTTCGAGTGCTGGAGGCCAGGGATGATGCTAAATATCCTACAATGCACAGGACAGCCCCCCACAGCAAAGAATATTAGCTGAGAAGCTTGTCATTTTAAATTAATTGGTAATTCTATATACAGAAGTTTTCATATTATAAGTCAAAGTGCAAACAATAGAGAGCAAACTGTATTGTAGATTGCTGTTTGATAGTCATACTAAACAGTTAGAGCAAACCAGCTGAATCAAAGGTCAAGTTGTACCTGGACTAGAATGAGTGATGAGCTGGAGTCAACTGGTATTGGCTTGTACTGTTAAATATTCAGGAATTTTGCAAGCCAATTGATATCACATTGATATCTTGAAATTGTCTCTCCATGTTGAGAGTATTTACATGGGGGAAATCAGCAAACACTACAACCAGGATTTTGTTCACACCCCCAGGGAGGTAGTTGTCAATCATTTGCCAGCACACCAACAGTTTTTGATACAGAGCATGATTGATGCCATAATATTATCCACCGTCTACTTAACTGTATGAAAAATCACCTTTTACAAGACCAGTTTAAAATATTATTTATCAGTATTTTTAGAATGATCTCTTCTACTCATGCTTTATATTTACATATAAAACATTAGTGTATTCCATTTGGCAATTCCAACCTCCCATTATACCATAAATCCTAACAGAAGCTTTAATTGACCACTTTTTGCAAAATAAGGCTAATGAAAGTATTCTGCTTATTAGTCAAAGGCTAATTGTATAAACGCATACCATTAACTCACATGATCAGAGTCTTGGAAAAGTGAGGATACATTTTAGTTAAGAAAAAAGACTACTATTAAAAAGCTCAAAGTTGACACATTCAAGAGATAAATGAGGCTTTGATGTAGCTAAATTAATTTTCTCCCTAAAAGAAAGGTCAGAAGCATTAGAATGGCAAATTTACTCAAGAAATTAAAGCTCTGGTTATGTAGTTGGGGGATGAATAGAGTAAAATTATAACTTTCTCTCCTAATTTGCCTTATTAGCTTCTTTTGTTTCAGGCAGATATTAATTTCCAAATTTCATAACAAATCTGTGAAATAACAAGGCATCGTTATTTAAAGAGATTTTATTAGTTTCATACAACTTTTTGAGAACTTGCTGCAGAGTAGTCACTTGATCATATAGCACATTTTAAAGAGTCTGACAAGACTGAGTGACTGAACTGAACTGAGCCTAAAATATTTTGTGTTTTATGATTAACTCGGCACTTTGAGATAGAAAGAGCAATTGTGTAGTCATCTTCATTATTCTAATAGAATGTGGAATAAAAAAGATTACCCTCATCAGCCTAACTTTTCACTCCTAGAGATTAACAATGAATCAAAAAAATCTTATTTTAAAATAAATTTCAAAATGCTAGTTGAAAGAATTAAGGTGCTACATAACTTATAAACTGTACAATTTTAACCCTCACCACTACCCACAAAACATAGAACAACTCACTGACCCACTTGTGGATATCAGTCTTTGAAACAATGAACCACTATATAAATCATCAACAACTTCTGACAATCTTAGTGACAACATAGCAAATCATTTATTCTGTGGATTTCCTTCTGTTAGCTCTAATAATCAATCTCAATGTAGCTAAGAGATCTCTTGGATCTTACATTGAATTCTATGTACAAAAGGTCAAAGATTGATCCAATTATATCACTGAGATCAGAGATGCTCAACTGGGGATCCTGAGATGGTAGGCAGAGAGGTTAAGAATTTCTACATTTCTGTACAACTAAAGTTCCACTGTAGTGAATTCTATTTTCTACCATAAAGGAAAAGTAATGGATAACAAAATTAGAAATCAAGTAAGAATATGGTCAGCAAGATAATATAGTGGTTAGCAGTTTGAATATCCATATTATATCTCATGATTTTGAATATTATCTTTAGCCCCTATCTAAGATGCTGCCCACTTCAAGATGCATCAATATTTTATGTACCACTAAGAAAGAAAGAAAGAAAATGGACAAGTATACTTGTTGGAAACCAAAGACTTTAAAGATGTACCCCAGTTTCAGAGATGCTAAAATGTGTTTTTAAAATGGGGAAATAGACTAAGATGGTGGAGTAGAAGGTCATGGAAATCACTTCCTCTCATAAATGCATAAAAAAAGAAAATACTTCCATTGATACATGTGGAAAAATTCTCACTGAAAACTAACTGGTAACTGATTCCTGTATGACCAAAGCTGACACATTAATTGGGTAGGAAAGGAAGAAAAGCAGTTGGGTCAAGGACCTGTGCCCCTCCTTGACCTAATCGCCTATGCCCTAATCTTACAGTAGTTAAAAGGACACTTCTAATACTGAAGCAAAAGCCATCATACCAGAAGTAGACCTCTAGCGAAATGCAGAGTATGGAGACATTCCATAGATACTTGGGCCAGTTATTGGCATTTCTAAGGTCATTCACTCCCAGGTGGCTCAGTGGAAAGAATCCACCTGCCAATGCAGGAGACACGGGTTCGATCCCTGGGTGAGGAAGACCCCTGGGTGAAGAAGATACCCTGGAGAAGGATATGGAAGCCCACTCCAGTATTATTGCCTGGAGAATCCCATGGACAGAGGCTCCACATGGGCTACAGTCCATGGGGTCATAAGACTTGGGGACGACTGAACAACTGAGCACACAGCACAAGATCTTTCACTGTTTCAGTCTTACAAAATTGATTTTCCACTACCACTGTAAAACTGCCTATTGCCCCATTTACCTTGTGGAACTGCTCTACTTCTGTAAGCTGAACATATTTTCAGATCTCTAGGTTATCAAGTAGCTCATTTTTTGTTGTTTTATGTCGTTAAAATAATCTGTTTTAGTGTGTTTTGGATTTCTTACATTCAATGTGTTTTGTGTGAAAATATGGACCTTTAGATGAAGAACCTTATAGTTAGGTATTTTAAGAAATATATTTCCATATAAACATTTTTAAAGAAATATTCATTTCATATTATTAATAGGTCAGGTATAAAAATGTCCTCCAACTTTATCTTTCAATCTAGGTATAGTATGATAAGTTAGCTAGTGATTATGATTATTTCAGTTGGCATTAAACAATTGAAAGATATTTGCCCAAATCCAAGACTACCATTTGGTCAAATGCAACTGAAAATATACTTTGTTTTCATTTATTGGTTGATAAGTTATTATAGTTGGAGTTTTTACAGAAATCCTTGTAATTGAATTTCCATGTGAAAGTTGTTCATTATCACATTATTTGTAATAGCAAAAGATTGTAAGTAACTCAAGTATTTTTTAACCAAGTAGGGATTAAAGAAATTATGCTAAACCACACATTGCAGCACTATGAAGCTGCAAAAAGTAGTGAAGGATATATCAGTATACACTTAAGGAGCAATCTCCAGGATATAATGTATTTTTATCTTATTTATTTATTTTGAGTATAGTTGATTTACAACATTGTGTTAATTTCTGTTGTACAGCAAATTGATTCAGTTATACAGACGCACACATGCATAATCTTTCTCAATTTTTTTTCCATTATAGATTATTACAAGATATTGAATGTGCTATTCAGTCATTCCTTGCTGTTTATCTATGTTATATATAATAGTGTGCATCTGTTAATCCAAAACTCCTAATTTACCCGCCTTCCTCTTTAGTGACCATAAGTTTGTTTTCTATGCCTATGAATCTGCTCCTGTTTTGTAAATAATTTCAACTGTATCATTTTTTTAGATTCCTCCTATAAGTGATATCATATAATATTAATATTTGTCTTTGATTTACTTCATTTAGTATGATAATCTCTAGGTCCATCCATGTTGCTGCAAAAGGTAATTTTCATTCTTGTTTATGGCCAAGTATATATATACATATGTATATATATACACTACATCTTGATCTATTCTTCTGTTGATGGACACTTAGGTTGCTTCTGTGCCTTGGCTATTGTAAGTAGTGCTGCTATGAACATTGTGATGAATATACCTTTTTGAATTAGAGTTTTTGTCTTTTCCTAGTACATGCCCAGGAGTTGGATTATAAGATCATATGGTAACTTTATTTTTAGTTTTTTTAATGGAATTTTCATAAATTTACATTTCCACCAATGGTGTAGGAGGGTTCTTTTTTCTCCAGAGCCTCTTCAGCATTTGTCATTTGTAGACTTTTTGGTAATAGCCTTTCTGAATGGTGTGAGGTAATATCCTCATTGTAGTTTTGGTCTGCATTTTTAATTAACAATGTTTAACATCTTTTCATGTGCCTGTTGGGCATCTGTATTTCTTGTTTGGAGCAATGTCTGCTTAGGTCTTCTGCCCATCTAGGTGGCTCTAGTGGTAAAGAACTCACCTGCCAGTGCAGGAGACATAAGAGATGCTCTTTCGATCCCTGGGTTGGGAAGATCTCCCAGAGGAAGGCATGGCAACCCACTCCAATATTCTTGCCTGGAGAATCCTATGGGCAGAGGAGCCTAGTAGGTTACCATCCATGAGGTCGCAAAGAGTCAGACACTACTGAAGGGAATTAGCATGCCCATCTTTTGATTGGGTTGTTTGTTTGTTTGTTTGTTTTTTGATATTGAACTGTATGAACTATTTGTATATTTTGGAGATTAATCACTTGTCAGTCACATCATTTGCTAATATTTTCTCCCAGTCTGTAAGTTGTGTTTTTGCTTTGCTTATAATTTCTTTCACTATTCAAAAGCTTATAAGATTGATTAGGTCCCATTTGTTTATTTTGGTCTCTATTTTTTTTTTTTTGCATTGGGAGAGTGATCTAAAAAAAATATTGCTATGATTTATATCAGAACCATTTTGCCTATGTTCTTTTCTAGGAGTTCTATGATGTAATATCTCATGGGCTTCCCAGGTGGTGCTAGTGGTAAAGAATCTGCCTGCTAATGCAGGAGACATAAAGGATGTGGGTTTGATCCCTGAGTCAGGAAGATCCCCTGGAGGAGGGAATGGCTCTCCACTCCAGTATTCTTGCCTGGAGAATTCCATGGACAGAGGAGCCTGGTGGGCTACAGTTCATGGGGTCACAAAGAGTTGGACGTGACTGAGAGACTGAGCACACAATATGCTAATTAATATTTGCTCTTGATTTTATATAATGTATTAATATATATAGAGAGAGGAAGAGACAGAAAGAGAGAACAAGCAAAAAGAGAACCCTAAAACAGCATCTTAACATAATTTCACTTAAAAAAGAAACAAAACTGTGTTGAACATGGCTGCATACCAGATACTGTTCTATATACTTGGGATATAATGATGATAAATAAAAATAAAAATTTTCATGGTGGTAGGGCTTTTGGTCTTTTTCGTCCCCCGATGTATCCCTAGTACCTAAAATAGTACACAGGACATGGTAGTCACTCAGTATAGATTTGTTCAAAATATAAGCATAGTTCTTGCCTTCAAAGAGCTAGAAATAACTGCAGAGACAGAGAGGCAAACATATAATCATACTGTATGATAATTAAAAGATGTTTGCTCCTTGGAAGAAAAGCTATGACCAACCTAGGCAGCATATTAAAAAGCAGAGACATTACTTTGCTGACAAATGTCTGTCTAGTCAAAGTTGTGGCTTTTCTAGTAATCATGTATGGATGTGAGAGTTGGACCATAAAGAAAGCTGAGTGCCTAAGGATTGATGCTTTTGAACTGTGGTGTTGAAGAAGACTCTTGAGAGTCCTTTGGACTGCAAGGAGATCAAACCAGTAAATCCTAAAGGAAATCAGCCCTAAATATTCATTGGAAGGACTGATGCTGAAGCTGAAGCTCCAATACTTTGGCCACCTGATGCGAAGAACTGACTCACTGGAAAAGACACTGATGCTGGGAAAGATTGAAGGCAGGAGGAGAAAGGGATGACTGAAGGTGAGATGATTGGATGGCATCACCGACTCGATGGACATGAGTTTGAGGAAGCTCTAGAAGTTGGTGATGGATGGGGAAGCCCAGTGTGCTGCAGTCCATGATGTCGCAGAGTTGGGCAGGACTGAGCAACTGAACTGAACTGACTGAAAGGTGTTGTCTGTCTTCCAATCAGAATAGAGATCGGTGTGGGTTAGAAACCAGCTATCTCATTTTTCTAAGTGGCTCTTTATTCCTTGAGGTTCTTTAAAAAAAAGTCTTTAGTGATGAAGTAACACATGTGTTGGTTGATAACCTTTCCTATTAGCTTAAGATGTCATCAAAAGAAATAGACTTTATATATATGAGAAATATATATGACTTAGGTGCCTCTTTCTTAAAGTATAATTTGGAACACTATAAATGACCAAGAATAAAGTGTGTGCAGTTGGGTTGTACATCACCAGAAATGAAAATAAGCATACAGAATATAAATAATCTGTTCCAATGCTGGGATATATCTTAAAACTAAAAAGTTTTGTACCATCTGCCCCTGCATAATTCACTCTCCACCACCAAGCTTGTGAACTGAATCTTGAATTTGGTCTTTCTCTTTTAAAGTGAAAAGACCTCCCCACCCCTAGCAGAGCTACCATGCCTAGCCAATATGTAAATGTAAGTCAAACAGGTAAGAAACAAGAAAAATGCATCCTTTACCTTCAAAATGTAATTTTTACAAATACACTGGTAAGAGAGACTTTCATGTCATAAGGGAGATCTATAATTACTAATAATTTATCAAGTCACTGATGAATTTGGGAGTTATTTTAATTAAAATCATTATACCAAACAACAAAAGTGTAATTCGACAATTCATCCCAGGTATTTAAGGAAAGTTCAAAACAAAACCTACAGATATGTGATAATTTAATATTTTGTTAGCAGAACAGAAGACACACTTTCTTTTCAGTTTTAGTCCGGGCTGGCATGTTTTGGAGATAGCAGGCTTTATTGTCTTTTCATGTTTTGGGAGGGAGGTGTGGGGCTGGAGAACAGCAAAGTCTTGAGAATAAGAAAGAAATCCACACTCTTTACCTATATAACATAAGTAACATGACCCAATATTTGAGCATAGAATTTCTTTGGACATTTTCGGCAGGGTTTGGTAGGACGGCATGCCATATAATAAACGTTTTCATAATAGAGACAGTAATTACCAACTCATAACTTTCTTAACTTATTAACTGCCACTTTTCATTTTAACCATCCTCCTACTCACAAGGCACACCACCAAGTACACCACCACCTGAGGAATCAGACGCTGCTTTGATTATTTTTTCAAGTCCTTTAAAGTTATATTTTTATAGATGTACTCATTTTTTATCTAAGATAAGTGATCTTTATCCACACAGAAACTTGTACATTAATATTCATACCATCATCATGCATAATAGGCAGTTTTGGAAATGACCAAAATGTCCATCAACTGATGAATGGGTAAGCAGAATATATACATACAATGATATGTTGTGAGGCAATAAAAAGGAAGTAAACACATATATGCTTATAACATGCATTAACCTTGTAAACTCTAGGCTAAATGAAAAAAGCCAAACACAAAAGGCCACATTTACTAAAAAAAAAAATCTCAAATGGAGAAATTTGTAGGGACAGTGAGTACATTAGTGGCTATCTGGAGGCTGGAGAGGATGAGGAGTTGGAGAAATGATGGCTAAAGGGTATTCAATTTCTTTTAAGATGATGAAATATTCTAAAAGTGATTGTGGTCATGGCAGTAAAAGTCAGTGAATGAATGAAAAGTCATTAAATTGTATACTTTAAGTGAGTGAATTGTATGATATGTAAATTATGTCTCAATAAAACTTGCTACATGTATATATTTTTTTCTGATTAAATACAGGAAAACTAAGAATAGCATGCTTTGAAGTTGAAGACAATACCATTTCACAAATATTTTTCAGCCTATAAAACTCCTTTTGTGATTTGCCTCTTTAGTCTACCAGGCACAAAGGCCAAGACGGTTGGTTGGTTGTAGGATGGTTTCTTTAAACATCTGACTAGCCTGCTTAAGCCAAATTTCTATATTAGGTATAATATAATTTTTGAAATTTGGGAAAACATGTTTTCTTTCAAAGGCTAAACCCAGTGCATTCCCTCAGGGAAATAAGGTGAGCTCTTGTGGAGAATACAGGTCAAAGGGATAGTAAATGTTCTATTTCCTGTGTTCCAGAACAGTAATTGCCCAGAATATAAGGAAGCAATATGGTAGGTTTTCAGTCAAGATCGCATGAAACTGTTTCCAAAGGTCAAACAGAGATCCAGAGTATGACTGGTATGTAGCTATTTGCCTTTAATCAGCTTCATGTGAAATACATTAGTTTTTTGTAATCTCTAAAAAATGTATGGCACATAATCCATCAAATGATTGTCAAATGAATTTCCACTTTTCAACAGCAAGTGCTTTGATCATCAGAATGTATTTATTTATGCTTTACTTCATTCTAGTAAGGACTTGAAGTAGCATACTAGGTGAAATCATAGAATAAAATAATGGTAAAATGTAAATATGAATAAGTAAAAAGTCAAAGCACTACATACACCAATAAATGTAACAGTCAGCTCTCAGTCCTATCATAATGAGCCGTTCAGCAGCTTTATTCCCTTTCATTATTTCTTCTTTCTTGGGACATTTTCTTCACTTGGCTTTTAGGACACTACTTTAATTCACTAGCCACTGTTGCCCTAGCCATTATTACTCAGGTCACATTGACAGTTTCTTTTACTCCCAATGGGAAATATTAGAAATCTATTCAAGAAAATTGGAGAGATCAAGGGAGCATTTCATGCAAGGATGGGCATGATAAAGGACAGAAACAGTAAGGACCTAACAGAAACAGAAGAGGTTAAGAAGAAGTGGCAAGAATACACAGAAAAAAGTATACAAAAAAAATAACAATAAGTCTTAATGACCATGATAACCATGATGGTGTGTTCATTCACCTAGAGCTAGACATCCTGGAGTGTGAAGTCAAGTGGGTCTTAGGAAGCATTACTATGAACAAAGCTAGTGGAGGTGACAGAATTCCAGCGGAGCTACTTAAAATCCTAGAAGGTGATGCTAAGGTGCTGCACTCAATTTATCAGCAAATTTGGAATACTCAGCAATGGCCACAGGACTGGAAAAAGTCAGTTTTAATTTCAATACCAAAGAAGGGCAATTCCAAGGAATGTTCAAGCTGCTTTACAATTGTGCTCATTTCACAAGCTAGCAAGTTTATGCTCAAAATCCTTCAAGATAGGCTTCAGCAGTGTGTGAACCCAGAAATTCCAGATGCACAAGCTGGGTTCAGAAAAGGCAGAAGAACCAGAGATTAAACTGAGAACATTCATTCCACCACAGAGAAAGCAAGGGAATTCCAGAAAAAAACATCTACTTCTGCTTCACTGACCATGAGAAAGCTTCTTTTGACTGTGTGGATAACCATGAACTATAGAAAATTCTTAAAGATATGGGAGTACCAGACCACCTTACCTGTCTCCTGAGAAACTTGTATGTGGGTCAAGAAGCAACAGTTAGAACCGTACATGGAACAATGGACTTGTTCAAAATTGGGAAAGGAGTACAAAAAGATTGTCTATTTCACCCTGCTTATTTAAATAACATGCAGAATACATGATGTGAAAGGCCAGGCTCAATGAATCACAAGCTGAAACAAAGATTGCAAGGAGAAATATTAACAGTCTCATATGTGCAGACACTACTCAAAAGGTAGAAAGTGAAGAGGAATTATAGAGCCTCTCGATGAGAGTATAAGAGGAGAGTGAAAAAGCTGGCTTGAAACTTAACATTAAAGTAACTAAGATTGCGGCATCTGGTCCCATCACTTCATACAAATTGACGGGAAAAAGGTAGAAGTAGTGACATTTTATTTTCTTGGACTCCAAAATCACTGTGGATGGTGACTACAGCCGTGAAATTCCAACTTGCTCCTTGGAAGGAAAGCTATGACAAACCTAGACAGTGTATTATCAATAAAAAGCAGAGACATCACTTTGCCAGGAAAGGTTAGTAGAATCAAAGCTATGGTTTTACCAGTAGTCATGTATGGATGTGAGTTCAGTTCAGTTCAGTCGCTCAGTCGTGTCTGACTCTTTGCGACCCCATGAACTGCAGCACTCCAGGCCTCCCTCTCCATCACCAACTGCCAGAGTCTACCCAAACCCATGTCCATCGAGTCGGTGATGCCATCCAACCATCTCATACTCTGTCGTCCCCTTCTCCTCCCGCCCCCAATCCTACCCAGCATTAGGGTCTTTTCCAATGAGTCAACCCTTTGCATGAGGTGGCCAAAGTATTGGAGTTTCAGCTTCAACATCAGACCTTCCAATGAACATCCAGAATTCACATACCCTCTTTTAGGATGGATTGATTGGATCTCCTTGCAGTCTAAGGGACTCTCAAGAGTCTTCTCCAACACCACAGTTCAAAGGCATCAATTCTGCAGCACTCAGCTTTCTTCACCATTCAACTCTCACATCCATACATGACCACTGGAAAAAACATAGCCTTGACTAGACGGACATTTGTTGGCAAAGTAATGTCTCTGCTTTTAAATATGCTATCTATGTTGGTCATAACCTTCCTTCCAAGGAGTAAGCATCTTTTAATTTCATGGCTACAATCACCATCAGCAGTGATTCTGGACCCCCAAAAAATAAAGTCTGACACTGTTTCCACTGTTTCCCCATCTATTTCCCATGAAGTGATGGGACCAGATGCCATGATCTTAGTTTTCTGAACGTTGCGCTTTAAGCCAACTTTCTCACTCTCCTCTTTCACTGCCATCAAGAGGCTCTTTAGTTCTTCTTCACTTTCTGCCATAAGGGTGGTGTCATCTGCATATCTGAGGTTATTGATATTTCTCCCATCAATCTTGATTCCAGCTTGTGTTTCTTCCAGCCCAGTGTTTCTCATGATATACTCTGCATATAAGTTAAATAAGCAGGGTGACAATATACAGCCTTTACGTACTCCTTTTCCTATTTGGAACCAGTCTGTTGTTCCATGTCCAGTTCTAACTGTTGCTTCCTGACCTGCATACAGGCTTCTCAAGAGACAGGCCAGGTGGTCTGGTATTCCCATCTCTTTCAGAATTTTCCACAGTTTATTGTGATCCACACAGTCAAAAGCTTTGGCATAGTCAATAAAGCAGAAATAGATGTTTTTCTGGAACTCTCTTGCTTTTTCGATGATCCAGCGGATATTGGCAATTTGATCTCTGGTTCCTCTGTCTTTTCTAAAACCAGCTTGAACATCTGGAATTTCACGATTCATGTATTGCTGAAGCCTGGCTTGGAGAATTTTGAGCATTACTTTACTAGCATGTGAGATGAGTGCAATTGTGAGAGTTGGCCCATAAAGAAGGCCTTAAAAGTTTTCCTTGATTTCTCTCCCATTCCTACTTATTAGTACTTCCTGCTGGTTCTACCCTCAAACTTGATCTTAAATCTGAACACTACTCACTGTCTTCACTATTACTACCCTGGCCTCAGTCGCTATCAGCTCTTGCATATATTTAGGCAGCATCTCTGTTTCTACCATTATTTCTTATTATTTGTTTTCTTTACAGTAGCTAGAGTAGCCACAGAAGCTAAAGCTTCAGTTATACATGTCACTTTTTGCATTAAAACATCCAAAGATTTATTGTCACATATAAAGTGACACCCCAGGTTCTTGCAATGGCCATCAAGTCCTTGGATACCTACCTCTCTGACCTCAGATTAGTCTTCCCCACTGTTCACTCGCTCAACTGTACCTGCTTGCTTTGTTGTTCCTGTGACATGAACGCAAGATCCTCCTTTAGTGTCTTTGTACTTGTCCTTCTCTATGTTTGGAAAACTCTATCCCAAAAGACCCTTGGCTAGTTCTCCTAATTCATTTAAGTCTCTGCTCAAATATTGCCTCCTTAAAGGGGACTTGGCTGAATATTCTATCTAAAATAGCACTCCTGTCCCTCTCTTTTCCTTTGCCTTACTTCATATCCCATCATAGCACTGTTGCTTACAATATACCATATATTTGCTTATTGTTTGATCTCCACCAGAAATAAGTTCAGTGAAGACAGAGAGTTTATCTTTTATGGTCACTGCTATGACTCCATTGCCTACAATAGTACCTAGTACAGCAGACCCAGTTGCTGAGTTGCCTGATGCCAGTTGTGGCCATTTTGAAATTTTGCAAAAGAAAAAAAAATGCAAGACCTTGATTAGGATATAAAACCTCTTCTTATTCCACAAGAGATGGGGAAACAGTTCTTGAGGTATTGGCCTACTCTGTTTCCCTTTTGTCTAACAAAGAATAAAGCTACTCTTTTCTGCTTCCTCCAAACTCTGTCCCTGTATTTCTGCTTGGCATCAGTGCACAGGGAGTGAAGATTTTGGCATCATTTTCAATGTTAACATAAAGAGAACAAGATTTCAGAACTTTTTACTGATCATACTTTTGGCACTACCTTAACTGTGCAGGAATATTAGGCTGGTGACAACAAAAACTATTACAATTGGAACTGATAAATAGAAGCTTAGGAAACTTTTTGAGCAAATGATGTGTGATCCATATGCTTATTGTCACCAGCTGTATGACTTAGTGGACTACTAGCTCTAAAATTTCTGAAGAGAATATATGACTGTGATTTAGATAACCAACATCGAGATGTTCTATGTAAAAATATAGCTGAATGAATATTTCCTTGTCAGTTTCAATCCTGATAAATGAGATAACCAGTTTGAGTATTAAGTATCAAGTGGCTCATCACAGCTCTACTGATGACCTGAAAAAAATATATATATATATATACCTTCTAAGTCTATTCAGTCTTCTCCAGCTTTGTGCAACACTATGGACTGTAGCCAATCATGCCCCTCTGTCCATGGGATTCTCCAGAAAAGAATACTGGAGTAGGTTGCCATACCATCCTCCGGGGGATCCTCCCTGACCCAGAGATCAAACCCACATCTTTTATGTCTTCAGCATTGGTAGATGGGTTCTTTACCACTAGTGTCACCTGGGAAGCCCAAATATTACATACATATAACTTCTACCATTTTATATCCATGATATAAAACCTAAAGGAATTGTTTATGCCATAAGCACTGTGTATGTTCACTCATTTGAAGCTTTTCTTAAAAACTAAAACAATAAAATAACAGTTGCTAAGAGTCAAAGCATATTATTAGCATACTCTATACTGAAAAGCATTGCTTCTAGTTTAGAAACAAGCTATTGCATTACAATAATAATTAAAAGACTTTCTGTTTGTCACATAAATTGACAGACCAATGGTACTGATATGGGAGTACCAATACATACACTCACAGTGAATAAAAACTTAGTTCAAATCAGTGGGGAAATTAACTTATAAATAGTGCTAGCATAATTGTCTTACAACAGAGAAAACCAGATTGAGAACCATACTCTCTATCCTATATAAAACCTATCCCAAATAGAAAAAAAAGTTTGCACTGTGAAAGACAAAACTATGAAATTATTAGCAGGAAATAAGTAAATATATTTTAACATTGGTTTGGAAAATAATTTCTTAAATGAAATGTAAAGAATGGAAAACTTTATGGGGATACCTGGTTTATTTAACGATATCAAAATTAAATATCTTTGTTCAATGCAAAATACCCTAAAACAAAGTTATTAAGCAGTTGAAAAAACTGGGAAAATATGTTATTCAAATATTTAGTGAACAAAAACATAATCTCTAGAGTATATAAGGAATGAATCAGCAAGAACAAGACCAGAATCCCAATACAAATGGGCAAACAATGTAAATAATTCCCACGAGGAGAAACCCAATGGCTAATAATGAAGAAGACTTGCATAATTTCACAAATGAACAAAGAAATGCACCTTAAAACAAGGGTAGAACACTATATGCACGCATGTGTGCTAAGTCACTTCAGTCATTTCCAACTCTTTGTGACCCCGTGGACTGTAGCCCACCAGTCTCCTCTGTCTATGGGGATTCTTCAGGCAAGAATACTGGAGTGGGTTGCCGTGCCCTCCTCCAGATGATCTTCCCAACCCAGGGATCAAACCCGCATCTCTTGCCTTTCCTGCATTGGCAGGCAGGTTCTTTACCATTAGCGCCACCTGGGAAGTATATATATATATACAATTGATTTACAAACCTTACTACTCCTCAAAATCACCTGGAATGATATTTTTATTTCTCATTCCTTGTTTTAAAACAGCATCCTGACCCCACTGTAGATGTACTGAATTAAAATATCTGAGGTTGGAGCCAGAAATATATTTATAACAAGCTTCACTTGTTTTTCATGCAGACCTCTCAGCACTGATATTTGAAAACAGCTGCAATTGCATTTTAAAATCAGAATTATGTAAACAGTGTTCATGTGTGTAAATATACTGCTTCCATTTCAAACCAAGAAGCAACCCCAAACAAGAAGCTAAATATTAGAGAAACTCAGATAATTTCTCAAAAAATGTCCAGGATGTCAGGTAGGAAAGATGTGTTAAAGATTTAGGACTTGATCATCAGATGAGAGAGAGGCCAAGGCCTAAGTATCAATTCAAAAGAAATAATCAAATATGAAGAGAAAAAATGGAATGTTGGGCAGAGTGATGCTTTGGGTAAGGAGGAAAAACGATGAAAATTATAGAAAATAAATAAATACCACAAAAATAATATCACCTACTATTGTATTGGGCTTCTCTGGTAGCTCAGTGGTTAAGAATCTGCCTGCCAATGTAGGAGACGTGGGTTTAGTCCCTGGGTCAGGACGATCCCCTGGAGAAGGACATGTCCATCCATTCTAGTATTCTTATCAGGGAAATCCTATGGACAGTGGAGCCTGGCGGGCTACAGTCCATGGGGTCACAAAAGAGTCAGACACGACTTAGTGACTGAACAACAAAAACAAGTATTAAGTGTTTATCATGTGTGGATGCAATATCTCATTTTATTTCTTATAGCAATCTTAGTAGATTGCTAATTTTATCTTTAACTTAAAAATATGGAAACAGAGACTCATAAAGTTTCTGTAACAAGATCACACAACTAGCAAAAGCTGGGATTTGAAATAAGGTCTTTCTGTCCCTAAAGTTTGTGCACTTTAACCAGTGGTCGAGGTCACTTAAAGGAAAAGAAGGAAGCAAATATTCATATGTGAGAGAAATAAGCAGCATTACTTCAAGTAGCTGTTTCACTCAAATGTGATGGAAAATTTTTCTCATATCTGTATGACTCATGCAAACATTAACTTTGAACTGGTATACTTCATAGTTATATTGAAATATAAATATTACCTTTGGCTCACTTCAAGACTATCTCATATGCTTAAATGGTTTCCTGAAGAATCATTTCTGAAAATAGCACTTCAGTCTCTCTTATGACCTTACATGCAGTGATTTATCCATGCAAGCATTCAGTTACTCATTTATTTATGCATTCTAAAAAAGTTAAGATCAAAAAATCTATGATCACTTATTATGAACCAGACATTAGGATGCTATTTTTTTCTTAGCAATATATCAGATGGTAAAATAAAAATAACGTTGGTACCCTCTAAACTTTTCCAAACCTAGCAGGGCACACATTACTGAAATAAAGAATTTGAATGTGCTCCCTCAAAATACTGACTATGACAGGCAAGAATAAAAGATGTTATAACACAGTGGAAACTATAATATACAGTACTGAAATAGTATTATAAAATATTGATATGTACAGAATAAGATCATCAAAGTCAGGAAAGAGAAGCTAGAAGAAGATAAATAGTTTGACTTACAGAGGTATTTTAACTTCATCATTTCTAAAATGTGTGTATATTTACTTTATTTATACATATTTCTTTAAAGTTTGTCACATGCCAACCTTCTTTGCTCTTCCCTTCTTATAATAAAGTACTATCTTAAGATACTTGATAGCTTTACAGTTTTTGTTTTTAAGAAGTGTGATGAGAATATGTCTTGAACTACCTTTTCAATGGAGTCTTTTTCATTATGTGGGATAAAATATGTGGGAAATTTTAATAAGTTCTTCAGTACATGAAAGTAAGTTTAAACCAAATTGTGAATAATAATCCCATGACTCAGATCTTAAATAAATTAAATCATGCCAGTGTATGTGTGTGATCATGAAATTTAATATTTATCAATATAATGTATTTCTCTGGTCAATGCTGAATATATAATTGTGAGCTTATTTTAGCTCAATAACATCTGATTTAAAGAATAAAACAAAACTTTAAACAACAATCAGATAAAAACGTGTTCTAAGCCATGTTTTCTGTTATCTTCTTTCAGAGATGCTCATGCTTTTGGAGTCCTTTTCTTTGGCCATGTAAGCCATTTCTATTGGTATGATGTAGAGTAGTTCTGTGCCTTAGTTGAGTATAGAGAAATAAAAAAGTTCCATCACAGGCCAGCTCAAAATACAAGATGTAAATGATAGGGGAAATGGGAGTGAGGTCTGTATTTTATAATCAATTTTAACTATAAACCTAAAACTGCTCCAAAATTTAAGTACATCAATTTTTAAAGGTAGAATAGAGTAGAGAGAATATATGAATGAAAATTAAGAAGTCTTATTCATATCATACTATCAAGCTGCATCAGTTCAGTTCAGTTCAGTCACTCAGTCGTGTCCGACTCTTTGCGACCCCATGAATTGCAGCACGCCATGTCTCTCTGTCCATCACCAACTCCCGGAGTCTACACAAACCCATGTCCATCGAGTCAGTGATGCCATCCAACAATCTCATCCTCTGTCGTCCTCTTCTCCTCCTGCCCCCAATCCTACCCAGCGTTAGGGTCTTTTCTAATGAGTCAACTCTTCACATGAGGTGGCCAAAGTATTGGAGTTTCAGCTCCAACATCAGACCTTCCAATGAACACCCAGGATTGATCTCTTTTAGGATGGATTGATTGGATCTCCTTTCAGTCCAAGGGACTCTCAAGAGTCTTCTCCAACACCACAGTTCAAAAGCATCAATTCTTCGGCGCTCAGCCTTCTTCACCGTCCAACTCTCACATCCATACATGACCACCGGAAAAACCATAGCCTTGACTAGATAGACTTTTCTTGGCAAAGTAATGTCTCTGCTTTTAAATATGCTATCTAGGTTGGTCATAACCTTCCTTCCAAGGAGTGTCTTTAAATTTCATGGCTGCAATCACCATCAGCAGTGATTTTGCAGCTCCCAAAAATAAAGTCTGACTCTGTTTCCACTGTTTCCCCATCTATTTCCCATGAAGTGATGGGACCAGATGCCATGATCTTAGTTTTCTGAACGTTGAGCTTTAAGCCAACTTTTTCACTCTCCTCTTTCACTGCCATCAAGAGGCTCTTTAGTTCTTCTTCACTTTCTGCCATGAGGGTGGTGTCATCTGCATATCTGAGGTTATTGATATTTCTCCCGGCAATGTTGATTCCAGCTTGTGTTTCTTCCAGCCCAGCGTTTCTTGTGATGTACTCTGCTTATAAGTTAAATAAGCAGGGTGACAATATACAGACTTGACATACTCCTTTTCCTATTTCGAACCACTGTTGTTCCATGTCCAGTTCTAACTGTTTGCTGCCTGACCTGCATACAGGTTTCTCAAGAGACAGGTCAGATGGTCTGGTATTCCCATCTCTTTCAGAATTTTCCACAGTTTATTGTGATCCACACAGTCAAAGGCTTTGGCACAGTCAATAAAGCAGAAATAGATGTTTTTCTGGAACTCTCTTGCTTTTTCGATGATCCAGCAAATGTTGGCAGTTTGATCTCTGCTTTCCTCTGCCTTTTCTAAAACCAGCTTGAATATCTGGAAGTTCACGGTTCACGTACTGCTGAAGCCTGGCTTGGAGAATTTTGAGCATTACTTTACTAGCATGTGAGATGAGTGCAATTGTGCGGTAGTTTGAGCATTCTTTGGCATTGCCTTTCTTTGGGATTGGAATGAAAACTGACCTTTTCCAGTCCTGTGGCCATTGCTGAGTTTTCCAAATTTGCTGCCGTATTGAGTGCAGCACTTTCACAGCATCATCTTTCAGGATTTGAAATAGCTCAACTGGAATTCCATCACCTCCACTAGCTTTGTTCATAGTGGTGCTTTCTAAGACCCACTTGACTTCACATTCCAGAATGTCTGGCTCTAGGTGACTGATCACACCATCGTGATTATCTGGGTCATGAAGAACTTTTTTGTACAGTTCTTCTGTGTATTATTGCCACCTCTTCTTAATATCTTCTGCTTCTGTTAGGTCCATACCATTTCTGCCCTTTATCGAGATCATCTTTGCATGAAATGTTCCCTTAGTATCTCTAATTTTCTTGAAGAGATCTCTAGTCTTTCCCAATCTGTTGTTTTCCTCTATTTCTTTGCATTGATCGCTGAGGAAGCTTTCTTATCTCTCCTTGCTATTCTTTGGAACTCTGCATTAAGATGGGAATATCTTTCCGTTTCTCCTTTGCTTTTCGCTTCTCTTCTCTTCCCAGCTATCTGTAAGGCCTCCTCAGACAGCCATTTTGCTTTTTTGCATTTTTTGCTTTTCCTTTCCATGGGGATGGTGATGAAAAAAGAGAACTTACACCAAAGCTACAGAAATACAAAGAATCGTAAGAGATCACTATGAATAATTATATGCCAATAAAATTGACAATCTAGAGGAAGTGGATAAGTTCCTAGGAACATGCAGCTTCCCAAGACTGAATCAGGAAGAAATGTAACATATGAATAGACTGATTATTAGCAACGAAATTGAATCAGTAATAAAAAAATAAAATCCCAAGAAACAGAATTACAGGACTAAACTGCTTCACAGGTAAATTCTGCCTAACATCTAAAGAATTAATACCTGCAATCCTCAAACTATTCCAAAAATTGAAGAGGAACTATCACTCCAAATTTATTCTATGAGGCCAGCATTACCCAGAACCAAAGACATGACAAAATAAAAATATTACAGATCAATTATCCTGCTGCTGCTGTTGCTAAGTCCCTTCAGTCATGTCCGACTCTGTGAGACCCCATAGATAGCAGCCCACCAGGCTCCCCCATTCGTGGGATTCTCCAAACAAGAACACAGGAGTGGGTTGCCATTTCTTTATCTAATGCATGAAAGTGAAAAGTGAAAGTGACATTGCTCAGTTGTGTCCGAGTCTTAGCGACCCCATGGACTGCAGCCTACCAGGCTCCTCCATCCACAGGATTTTCCAGGCAAGATTGCTGGAGTGGGGTGCCATTGCCTTCTCCAAATTATCCTGCTGAACATAGATATAAAAACCCTCAACAAAATACTTGTGAACTGAATTCAACAATATGTTATAAGGATCATACACCATAATCAACTGAGATTTATCCTGGGGATGCAAGAATGGTTCAATATCTGCAATTCAATCAATATGATACACCGTGTTAACAAGACTAAAGATAAATATGATCATTTCACTAGATGCAGAAAAAGAATTTAACAAAACCCAACATCCACTTATCATAAAAAACTCTCTACAAAGTGGGTATGGAGGGAAAATATATAAACATAATAAATGTCGTTTATGACAACCCATGACTAAGATCATACTCAATGGAGAAAAGCTGAAGAATTTTCCTCTAAAATCAGAAACAAGACAACGATGCCCACTCCTTCCACTTTTATTCAACATTGTATATGAAGATCTAGCCACAACAATCAGACTAGAGAAAGAAACAAAAAGCATACAAATTGGAAAGGAAGAAGTAAAGCTATCGCTATTTGCAAATATGATACTGTATAAAGAAAACCTTAAAGACACCAGCAAAAATTATTATAACTAATACAGTCAATAAAGTTGCAGGATACAAATTTATACACAGTAGTCTGCTGCATTTCTACACATTGATAATGAATTATCAGAAAAAATAAAACAATGCCAGTTTTAATTGAATAAAATAATAAAATACCTAGGAATAAATTTAACCAAGGAGGCAGAAAACCTGTACTCTTAAAAACTAGAAGACGTTGATGAAAGAAACTGAAGAAGACACAGATAAACAGAGAGGTATATTGTGCTCATGGATTGAAATAATTAATATTGTTAAAACAACCATACTGCCCAAACCAATATAGAGATTCAGTGCAATCCCTAACAAAATATCAAAGACATTTTTTTTTCACAGAATCAGAACAAATAATCCTAAAATTCATATTGAACCACGAGAGACCCTAAATAGCCAAAGCAATCTTGAGAAAAAACAAAACTGGAGATATCATGCTCTCTGATTACAATCAATATTACAAAGCTATAGTAATCAAGACAGTATGGCAATCATACAAAACAGACACATAGATCAATGGAACAGAATAGAGAGCGCAGAACTAAGCTTTTGCTTATATGATCAATTCAATTCAGTTCAGTCGCTCAGTCATGTCCGACTCTTTGCGACCCCATGAATTGCAGCACGCCAGGCCTCCCTGTCCATCATCAACTCCCGGAGTTTACCCAAAACCCATGTCCATCGAGTCAGTTATGCCATCCAACAATCTCATCCTCTGTCATCCCCTTCTCTTCCTGACCCCAATCCCTCCCAGCATTAGGGTCTTTTCCAATGAGTCAACTCTTCACATGAGGTGGCCAAAGTATTGGAGTTTTAGCTTCAACATCAGTCCTTCCAATGAACAACCAGGACTGATCTCCTTTAGGATGGACTGGTTGGATCTCCTTGCAGTCCAAGGGACTCTCAAGAGTCTTCTCCAACACCACAGTTTAAAAGCATCAATTATGTGGCTCTCAGCTTTCTTCACCGTCCAACTCTCACATCCATACATGACCACTTGAAAAACCATACCCTTGACTAGAGGGACCTTGGTTTGCAAAGTAATGTCTCTGCTTTTAAATATGCTATCTAGGTTGGTCATAACCTTCCTTCCAAGGAGTAAGCGTCTTTTAATTTCATGGCTGCAATCACCATCAGCAGTGATTTTGGCGCCCCCCCAAAATAAAGTCAGCCACTGTTTCCACTGTTTCCCCATCTATTTCCCATGAAGTGATGGGACCAGATGCCATGATCTTAGTTTTCTGAACGTTGAGCTTTAAGCCAACTTTTTCACTCTCCTCTTTCACTGTCATCAAGAGGCTCTTTAGTTCTTCTTCGCTTTCTGCCATAAGGGTGGTGTCATCTGCACATCTGAGGTTATTGATATTTCTCCCATCAATCTTGATTCCAGCTTGTGTTTCTTCCAGCCCAGCGTTTCTCATGATGTTTGCTGCATATAAGTTAAATAAGCAGGATGACAACATACAGCCTTGACATACTCCTTTTCCTATTTGGAACCAGCCTGTTGTTCCATGTACAGTTCTAACTGTTGCTTCCTGACCTGCATACAGGTTTCTCAAGAGACAGGTCAGATGGTCTGGTGTTCCCATCTCTTTCAGAATTTTCCACAGTTTATTGTGATCCATGCAGTCAAAGACTTCATCGGCATAGTCAATAAAGCAGAAATAGATGTTTTTCTGGAACTCTCTTGCTTTTTTGATGATCCAGCGGATATTGGCAGTTTGACCTCTGGTTCCTCTGCCTTTTCTAAAACCAGCTTGAACATCTGGAAGTTCACGATTCACGTATTGCTGAAGCCTGTCTTGGAGAATTTTGATCATTACTTTACTAGAGTGTGAGATGAGTGCAATTGTACGGTAGTTTGAGCATTCTTTGGCATTGCCTTTCTTTGGGATTGGAATGAAAACTGACCATGCTTCTGATCAATTAATGATCAATTAATCTATGACAAAATAAGTAAGAATATAAAGTGGGAAAAATACAATCTCTTTAATAACGAGTCAGGGAAAACTGGACATATATACACAAAAGAATAAATGTGGACCATTTTCCTATACAATATATAAAACTAAATTCAAAATAGGCTAAAGATTTGAAATATAAGGCCTGAAATCATAAAAGTCCTAGAAAAAACATAGGCAATAAACTCTTTGACATTGGTCTTAGAAATATCTCTTTGGATCTGTTGCCTCAAGCAAGGGAAACAAAAGCCAAAATAAACAATTTTACTATATCAAACTGAAAAATCTTTGCATAGAAAAGGAAACCCTTAATGAAATGAAAAGGCAACTTGCTAAGTGGAATAAAATATATATAAATGATATATCTGGTAAGGGGTTAATATTCAAAATATACAAGAACTTGTGAAACTCAGTTTCAAAAAAAGCAAGCAATCTGATTAAAAATGGGCAGAAAACCTGAATAGACATTCTTCCATAGGAGAAATACACATGGTCAAAAGACACATAAAAAAATTCTTAAGTCACTAATTTTCAGGGAAATGCAAATTGAAATCGTAATGAAATACCACCTCGCACCTGGTATTATCAAAAAGGTTATTATCAAAAAGACAACAAATAAGGTGTTGGTGTGCTTGTGGAGAAAAAGGAATCCTTATATGTAAGTTGGTGTAGCCACTATAGAAAATAGTATGGAGTTTCCTTAAAAAATTAGAAGTAAAATTACCATATGATGCAGCATTTCCACTCCTTGAAATCTATCTGAAAAAAACATACACACTAATTTGAAGTGGCATTTGCATACCTATGTTCATTTCAACATTATTTACAGCAGTCAAGATATGGAAGCAATATAAGTGTCCATCAACAGATGAATGGATAAAGAAGATGTTATATACATATATATGTTGGTTGGTTAGTTGCTAAGTTGTGTCCGACTCTTGCAACCTCATGGAATGTAGCCTGATAGGCTCCTCTGTCCATGGAATTCTCCAGGCAAGACTACTGGAGTGGGTTGCCATTTCCTTCTCCAGGGATATATATATATATATATATGTATGTATGTGTGTGTGTGTGTGTGTATCTATCTATCTATCTATCTATCTATCTATCTATCTAATACATATAATATGTGTATATATATAATATTTTTGTATATAAACACTATTCAGCCATAAAAAGAATGAAATATTTCCATTTGCAACATGGATGATCTAGAGGGTATTATGATAAGTGAAATAATCAGACACAGAAAGACAAATAAAATACTACTTCACTCACATGTAGAATCTAAAAAAAAGCAAAATAAATTAACAAACATGACAAAACAGAAACTGAGTCGTAGATATAGAGAACAAACTGGTGGTTGCCAGAGAGGATGGTAATGGGGAAATAGAAGGGATTAAGATGTACAAACTTCCAGTCATAGAATAAATAGATCACAGGAATATAAGGTACAATATAGAGAAGTTAGTCAACAATATAATAATAATAACTTTGTACAGTGACAGATGATTACTAAACTTATCACAGATATGATTTCCTGTTGTATATAAATATTAAAATATTGTGTTGTACACTCAAAATCAATATGGTATCTCAACTATGCTTCAATAAAATATAGAAAGCTCATATTTATTTTGCTATTAAAGGCAGGTTGTAATTATAATACTAGCTCAAATTTGCAATTAAAATTATTTTTATATGCATAGTAAAAAATGTATAAACCTACATCAAAATGCTAATATTGCCTATATCTAGGCTGAAGAATTTAAAAGTTATTGTTATTTTCTTCTTAGTGTTTTTATTACTTTTTAATTTTCAATAATATTCATGTAATATTTCCATAATCTGAAAATTTACTCTTAACAAAAAAGAAAAAATATTCACATGGGAACTCCATGATCTTTTGGATGAATGTTGTTTTTCTCAATGTTTTCTGCTTTTACTTCACAGATTTTATTTGTTCCTTTTGTGTGCCCAACATCAGTGTATAAACACTTAGAAACACGTAATATACAGGCAATATTTTCCCCATTCTCCTTGATTTCCTCCCTCCTACTCTCACTTTCTTTCTTTCTTTATCTCCTTTTTCCTTTCTTCCTAGCTAATGCCAGACACTGTGCAAGGTACTAGAAATACAAAAGAGAATAACATCTGAAGGTTCTGTTTGCTTATAAATCACAGTTGGTAACAAACACATATATTGACATTTATAAGGCACATGATATTTGAAAGTACTGTAGAGACTGACATTCTTCCAATAATGAGTAATAAACTCAAAGAAGAAAGCCAAGAACATGCATAAATAATTGTTGTTGCTGTAGTTCAGTCATTAAGTCATGTCTGACTCTTTGTGATCCCATGGACTGCAGCATGCCAAGGGGTTCCTTATCTCCCGGGGTTTGCTCAAGCTCATGTCCATGGAGTCTGTGATGCCATCCAACCATATCATCCTCTGTCACCCCTCTCTCCTCCTGCCCTCAATCTTTCCCAGCATCAGGACCTTTTCCAATGAGTCAACTGTTTGCATCAAGTGGCCAAACAATTGGAGCTTCAGCATCAGTCCTTTCAATGAACATGCAAGATTGATTTCCTTAAGAATTGACTGCTTTGATTTCCTGGATGTCCAAGGGACTCTCAAGAGTTTTCTCCAGCACCACAGTTCAAAAGCACTAATTCCTTGGCCCTCAGCCTTCTTTAGCATCCAACTCTCACATCCACACATGTCTACCAGAAAAATCATAGCTTTGACTAGACAGACCTTTGTTGGCAAAATGATGTCTGTACTTTTTAATATGCTGTCTAGGTTTGTCATAGCTTTCTTCCAAGGAGCAAGTGTCTTTTAATTTTGTGGCTGCAGTCACCATCTGCAGTGATTTTGGAGCCCATAAATATAACATCTGTCACAGTTTCCATTGTTTTCCCATCTATTTTCCACACAGTGATGGGACCAGATGCCATATCTTGGTTTTCTGAACGTTGAGCTTTAAGCCAGCATTTTCACTCTCATCTGCCATTAGAGTGGTGTCATCTGCATATCTTGATTCCAGTTTGTGATTAAACCAGCCAGGTATTTTGCATGATGTACTTTGCATGTAAGTTACATAAGCAGGGTGACAATATACAGCATTGAGGTACTTCTTTCCCAATTTTGAACCAGTCCATTTTTCCATGTCTTGTTCTAGCTGTTTCTTCATGACCTGTATACAGGTTTCTCAGGAGGCAGGTAGTTTGTTGTGATCCATACAGTCAAAGGTTTTAGTGTAGTCAATGAAGCAGAAGTAGATGATTTCTGGAATCCCTTTGCTTTTTCTATGATCCAATGGATGTTGGTATTTTAATCTCTTGTTCCTCTGCCTTTTCTAAATCTAGCTGGTGCATCTGGAAGCTCTTGGTTCATGTACTGAAGCCTGGCTTGAAGGATTTTGAATATTACCCTGCTAGCATCTGAAATGAGTACAATTGTGCAGTAGTTTGAACATTCTTCGGCATGCCTTTCTTTGGGGTTAGAATGAAAACTGACCTTTTCCAGTCCTGTGGGCATTGCTGAGTTTTCCATATTTGCTGGCATTTTGTGGAGAAGGCAATGGCACCCCACTCCAGTACTCTTGCCTGGAAAATCCCATGGAAGGAGGAGCCTGGCAGGCTTCAGTCCATGGGGTTCAGAAGAGTTGGACACAACTGAGTGACTTCACTTTCACTTTTCATTTTCGTGCATTGGAGAAGGAAATGGCAGCCCACTCCAGTATTCTTGCCTGGAGAATCCCTCGGATGGGGGAGCCTGGTGGGCTGCTGTCTATGGGGTCGCACAGAGTCGGACACGACTGAAGAGACTTAGTAGCAGCAGCAGCAGCAGCAGCAGCTGGCATTTTGAGTGCAGCACATTAACATCATGGTCATTGGGATTTTAAATAGCTCAGCTGGAATTCCACAACCTGAATTAACCTTGTTTGTAGTAATGATTCCTAAGGCCCACTTGACTTCACACTCTAGGATGTCTGACTCTAGGTGAGTGACCACAACATCGTGTTTATCTGAGTCACTATTTTATGCAATTCATCTGTGTATTCTTGCCACCACTTCTTAATCTCTTCTCTGTCAGTTAGGTCCTTGTCATTTCTGTCTTTTATTGTGCCCATTGTTGCATGAAATATTCCGTTGGTATCTCCAATTTTCTTGAAGAGATTCTAGTATTTCCCATTCTACTGCTTTTCTCTATTTCTTTGTATTGTTCACTTAAGAAGGCTTTCTTACCGCTCCTTTCTCTTCTCGGGAACTCCACATTCAGTTGGGTATATCTTTCCCCTTCTCCTTTGCCTTTTGTTTCTCTTCTTTCTAACCTATTTGTAAGGCCTCCTCAGGCAACCATTTTGCCTTCTCTCATTTCTTTCTCTTTGGGATGGTTTTGGACACTGTATCCTGTACAATAAATAATTGAGCACACCTATTCCACACCAAGTAATGCGCTAAATGCTTTGCCTGTATTTAACTGAAACCTCAAAAGCAGAACTCTCTTAGTTTTTCCCATATCAATATGTGACACTACCATCCACCTGATTCAAGACACTAGATTTTCTTTAATTCCTGTTTGCCTTATACTTCTCTCTTCTTGCCGCACATCAAACCACCACCAACGCCATTAATCTGACTTCTAAAATATAACCCAAATCTATCCCCTTCTTTCACTGTCATCACTACCACTTTAGTCCAATATGTCATCATCTTTCACCTGGATAGCTATGGTATCTCCCATCTGTTCTCCTTCATTGCACTCCTCACCCACCTCCAATTCATTCTCCATATAATAACCAGTCATCTCTTAAAATGCAAAGTAGATCATGTCCTTTACTGCTTGAAATCCCTCTAGTGACTTTCCATTATTCCATATGATCTGGCCTTAACCTACCTCTTCAACCTCAACTACTTCCATTCACCATTTACTTTACACATCTCCAACCATATTGGCCTTCTTATTATTCCTTAGATAGTTTATTTCCACCTTAAGTCTTTTGTGGTTGCTGTTAACTTCTTCCTGAAATGCTATGACTGATGATTTTATCACATTATGCTTCTTTCTTCTTAAGGTCCAGCTCAAATGTCACTCCCTTTAAGATCTTTTCTGATCTCCAATGCAAATATAAATTGCTCAGTCTCACAACAGTAATTCTATAGAATATTACCATTTTTTTTCTTTATAGACCTTATTTAAATCTGAACATATGCATTTGCCTGTTTATTTTGTTTCTCCACTAAAATTCCCACACTAGAATATAAATTCCTCGAGGGAACAGAAAGGTTAGATCTACTTTACTAGCCACCTTATCTTCTGTAACCAAAGATAAGTATGGCACATAAGTAAGTATTCAATAAATATTTGTTAAATAAATTAATAGATAAATATCTTCATAACAAACGATGAAGGTGGGTACTTCTGAGTGCCATTTTGCAGATGAAGAAACAAAGGTCCAAGGAAGTTAAGTCACTTGCTCAAGCTTATCAAAGTTGTGAGTGACAGAGTCAAAATATTAACTCAGATTTGTCTTTATACTAATGTCAAAATGGTTGGAGGAATTGGAGGTTTCAAGAAAGATGGGTAAATAATTTACAAAGGCAGGAAAGATATTAGGAAAGAGTGGTTTAATGAAAACCTAAGAGGAGAACTAGAAGAGTTTAAAAAAGGAAAGTGAATAACAGTGTGGAATGTCACAGAAAAGTGAAGAATGGGAAAGAACAATATTATTTAGCATTTATTGAGCCAGGAACTATGTCAAGTCCTGGGTATACATTATCATATTTAATCTTTACATCAACCCTATGAGGCCAGTCCAATTATTATCACCATTTTACAAAAATCAGTTAGATTGCCAAAGATCATAACAGTAATGTATAATGGAACAGATTAAATCCAGATGTCACTTCATCTACCAATTAAATGATCATTGGTAAACTTATTAGCGAGAGCAATTTCATAGGGGCAACAGCCAGACTGTAGTGGATTAAGGCATAGATGGTAAAAAGAAAGAAAATAAGTGCTGACAGCAGATTGTATACTAATCTTCTTAATTCACTGGTTTGAGGGAAAGGCAAAGTAACTGGAGATAGACACATGGTCAGAGTTGTTTTTTTTCTTAATATGGAAGAACTTAGAGCATTACATGTTTAAGTCTAATGTGGGATTAAATTTCTTAATCTCATATTGTTTGTTATTGATTTCACAGTTCATAATTTGGTTTTTAATCTTCATAAGCTGTAAGAAGAATAGTCAATATTTTTATCATTAAAAACCCAATCTAAGGAATCTGAACCATCAAAGATTCCCCAAACTAAACATTCATTGGCTTTCATGTTATATATGGTATTGGCTCTCCAAACAGGACAATACTCCATCTGCCTCGGATGCCCATCCTATGAAAAGGTATTTTAAAAAAAAGACATTTCATTCTCTTCTTTCTTAGAGAAGCCCAGGCATTGCTTTAGTTTTCCTGAGAGCACCGTAATATATGAAATTTAAGTAAAATTAAAACAAATCTAGCCTTTAAATTAAGTTTTAATTTAAGGAAATTAAATTAAGGAAATAATTAGTTGACATAAGAGAGTATTACTGAAAATGTTCACCAAAATGTTGCTTGTTTTGGTTATCTGCCATCTGTAGGGAAAATAATAAACAAGATTTTCATACAGAAAAATAAACAATCTTAGACTCATTTCTCTCCTTGCTGCCAAGGTCCATCAACTCTACCTTGTCCCAGGTTCACAAATGACAACTTGGGAGGGCAGGAGACTGGGGATATAACATTTGGCAGACAAAGAAAAGGATAATGAATGCAGTGTCTTTCTTGCAGTGTCCAAGAAAAACAAGAGTGGTTTGGGAGATTGCTTCAGGGAAATAGGAGATTAAGGACCTTTAAATTTTATAACCTTGATTCAAGGCCCTAGAAGAGAGAGACTATGATCTAGACAGGGAGAAAATGGGGAGTTGCTTTGGCAGCACTTTAGGCTTTCAGCTCAGTGGACAGAAATAAGTTGTGACATTCATGTTTTCCTCTGGGTCATTCCAAGGAAATGGGATTAGTTATTTTCATTCATGAATATCAAGGAAAGCACAATGAGCACACTGCTCTTGATTTTTTTTCTGAATAGATAATACACTATAGGAAGTCAATCATAAAAGTAGGACATTACATGAGTGGAGAATCTACAGAATCTTCCAGTTGGACAAGTTCAATTTTAATGTTGAATATTATATTAATATATAAAGAGTTGATACTTGTTTTCACAAATGATTTTTTTCACTTTCTATTTAAGTACCAAAAAGTCATAGCACTATTTGGTTAAAAAAAAAAAAAACAGAAAAACTATAAACAGACATAAGGAGTCTGTGATACACTAAAAAGAAAAAAAGATTCTGGCTTTGAAAAAATGTGTGTAAATACATATATGATACCAAAAAAAAAGCAATGCTATGAAAATACAGTCCACCAAAAGGACTTAAAACTAAAATTACTTAAAAGCACTTAAAACTACAATTACTTTAAAATGCTGATTAAAAATCAAAATCTATAACTATCTACCTGATTCTGGAATTTATACTGCAACATTATTACAAAAAGTGTATATAGTATATATAAAACATTATAATATTCCAAATATTAACTTGAAGGGGATTGAAGCAATAACTGAACTAAAGAGCTAAATAATGTTAGCAATCTAGTTATTACTACATGTATCAATTATTAAAGCAAATATAGGATCTGTTACACTTTACATACTCACTAAGGGTGACACACACTCATTTAAAAGTGATACATGCACCAGAGTGAAACATGCATTGAAAAGGAATTAACAGGTAGGTGTGGATATATGCATTCAGTTTTAACATGGAATTTTCTTTACCAAAATAAAGTATCTATGCAAAAGTTTGCTTCTCCTATGTTAGATAGGTGTCTTCTTCTTAATTCTAATTGGCAGTAATGGTCTCACCAAGCTCAGACTGTTACCTGGTCTTCTCCACGTCTTCATGGCTCAAGTGTATATAGGTTAAAATGAATGAAACAGAAGGCTTAAAACTAAATATTTCAGAAATCTGTCAATGACTATGGTCTAAGGCTGTCTGTGACCAAGTTTACAACTCTGTCTCTGCCTCCAAGTGCTGGAAACTCAGGCTTTGACCAGAGGCATAGTGAAGCTAACTAGCTCTCCTGGGGACTGAATCCTCAACTTCTACTTCATTAAAACAAAACTCAAACCAAGTGAACTAAACAACTCCTGTAAAATGTTCAGTCTCAGTGAACAAATTCAGTTTACATTTGGAAAATGCTAGCAATCGATGTTATGAAATCCATGAAAGAAAGAAAGTGAAGTTTCTCAGTCATGTCCGATTCTTTGTGACCCCACAGACTGTAGCCTACCAGGATCCTCCGATCATGGAATTTTCCAGGCAAGAGTACTGGAGTGGGTTGCCATTTCTTTCTCCAAGGGAACTTCCCTACCCAGGGATCGAACCTGGGTCTCCCACGTTGCAGGCAGACGCTTTACCATCTGAGCCACCAGGGAAGCTGAAATCCAGAGATAAGCCTAGATGAAATCCATAAATAAGCCTAAATCAAAGCTGTTCAGAATTAACCAAGGGAAAATCTCAAAGGAGTCTGAGAGGTTAGAAAAATGTTCAGGGAATAGCTAAAATTCATCCTGAACCAACATCTACAGCCAAATACTCTTAGACAGAGACAATTGGGAAACAGGAAGCTTTTGGAGAACAGCAAAATCCAGGGAGACCAAGAGGAAGGGTTTTTTTCAGCTAATGTGTAGAAATATGGTTGGGCTTGGGGCAGGCTCTATGTTTGGCAGTGAGTGTAAAGGACAGTACGTTGGTCTGAGGGACTGAGAGATTCAAATGAAAGCAGATTTCATATTAAAGAAAAAATTAATACTACACTAGTAAATACCCACAAACTAAACCATCCACCCAAATTGTTACTAATAATTTTGTCATTATTTTATCAGTGTTATAAAAAGAACAATAATGAGTACTTGCTATGTGCCATTCACATCAATAAATCTTTGCCTAGATTAATCTTCAAAACAGTTCTGCAAGATAGGTACTATTTTAAACACATTTCACTGATGGAACTGAAGCACAGAGAGATGAAACACAAAGAAAAAGGAAGCAATTATCTTTTGTTGATATAAGCAAAAGTTTACCCTTATCAGAACATTTATTCAATGTAGGTAAATTTATTCATTTAATATAAGAAATGTGTTCCTTACATTTTTGTATCTACAAGGCCACAGAGAATTTCTATGAATCCAGGCTTCTCTTATCCATTGCTTAATGATTATACTGAAAAGATCAAAGCCTCCAAGGTAACTGAAATTGTCAGAGTTATCTTAAAAACAGAGAATACAAGAAGTCAAATGCAGATTCAGGTAACATAGTAAGGTTGTCTCACTCATGAGTATGACACCTCTTGCTATCAACAATAGAAAACGGAAACTTCTAAAAGTTCTTTCAAGGCATACCCTCTCCAGCTCATCCTCTGCCCATTGGACCTCCCATGGCACCTCTAAAGAGCCCTATTCTGTCATTTGAAAATATAACTTTGAGAAGTATTCAGAAAACTGAATAAATGAAGAAAATATGACCCTCAATTTTTCACTCCAACCTCTGATCCAAATCACCTTTTTATAACTTTTCCAATAATCATAATATATTCTATTAGTTTAAAATTTTTCATGTTGCTGAAACGTAACACTGATTCTAGAAAAATACTAACAAAATATAAATATTCTATTTTAGCTAGTTGTAAATATATATTAATGGACAGTTTTTCTGTAGGATGACAAAATTGCCAAGGATGATTTCTGTTGAAACATGTTGAATACTGACAAGACACATTTTCTATACAGGTTTACAGTATTATTTTGTTTGAAGGTAACGATGTGGTATCCAGACTGTTTGACAACATGAATGCAAAGGTTATAACTGTCAAAGTGTATTGTTCTTCCCACAACTACTTAAGTTTAAGCATTCTACTTAATTTGACCTTAACTCAGTTATGACCTCCTTCACGGATCACAACTTTGTCATACTGCAGGGGCTTTATAACTCAGTGAAGCTATGAGCCATGCCACACAAGATGTACAGGTCATAATGAAGAGTTCTGACAAAATGTGGCCCAGTGGAGAAAGGAAATGGCAACCCACTCCGGTATTATTGCCAGGAGAACCCCATGGACAGTATGAAGACAGAAAGATATGATGCCAGAAGATGAGCCCCCCAGGTCAGTAGGTATCCAATATGTTACTGGGGAAAAGTGGAGAAATAGCTCCAGAAAGAATGAAGAGACTGGTTCAAAGGGGAAACAACACTCAGCTGTGGATGTGTCGGGTGGTGAAATTAAGTCCAATGTTATAAAGAACAATACTGCATAAGAACCTGGTCCATGAATCAAGGCAAATTGGATGTGGTCTGGCAGGAGATGGCAAGATTGAACTTCAACATCTTAGGAATCAGAAGTAAAATGGACACGGATGGGAGAATTTAATTTAGATGACCATTAAGATGACTATTATATCTATCTTCATGCAGGCAAGAATGGCTTAGAAGAAATGAAGTGGCCCTCGGAGTCAACAAGAGTCCATAATGCAGTACTTGGGTGAAATCTCAGAAATGACACAATAATGTCAGTTCATTTCCAAGGCAGACCTTTCAGTATCACAGTAGTCCATGTCCAATCACTGGTATCAAAGAAGCTAAAGTTGATTAGTACTAGGAAGACCTACAACACCTTCTAGAACTAAAACCAAAAAAAGATGTCCTTTTTATCATAGGGTATTGGAATGCAAAAGTAAGAAGTCAAGAGATACCTGGTGTAACAGGCAAGTTTGGTTTTGCAGTACAAAATAAAGCAGGGCAAAGGCTAACAGAGTTTTACTAAGAAAGCACACTGGTCATAGGAAACACACTTTTCCAACAGCACAAGAGATGACTCTACACATGGACACTGAAATCAAATTGATTATATTCTTTGCTGTCAAAGATGGGAAAGTTCTATACTGTCAGTAAAAACAAGATCTGGAGGGGGCAGTGGTTGTGATCATGAGCTCCTTATTGGAAAATCCAGGCTTATATTGAAGAAAGTAGGGAAAACCACTAGGACATTCAGGAATGACCTGAGTCAAACTCCTTCTGATTATACAGGGAAGGTAACAAATAGACAAATAGGTCTGGTAGACAGAGTGCCTGAAGAACTATGGATGGAGGTTCTTAACATTGTACAGTAGGCAGTGGACAAAGTCATCCTAAAGAAAAAGAAATGTAAGAAGGCAAAGTGGTTGCCTGAAGACACTTTGCATATATTAATAGCTGAGGTAAAAAAAAAAAGAAGTAAAAAGCAAGGGAGAAAGGTAAAGATATACCCAACTGAACACAGAGTTCCAGAGAATAGTAAGGAGAGATAAGAAGGCCTTTTAAATGAATGATGCCAAGAAACAGAGGAAAACAATAGAATAGGAAAGATTACTGATCTCTTCAAGAAAATTCCGGATATCAAGGGAACATTGTGTGGAAGTGTGGACACAATAAAGAACGGAAACAGTAAGGACCTAACTGAAGCAGAAGAGATGAAAAAGAGGTGGTGAGAATACAGAGAAAAACTATACAAGAAAAGTCTTGATGACCCAGATAACCACGATGGTGTGGTCACTCTCCTAGAGCCAGACATCCTGGAGTGTGAAGTTAAGTGGGCCTTAGGAAGCATTACTAAGAAAAAAGCTAGTGGAGGTGACAGAATTCTAGTTGAGCTATTTAAAATCCTAAAAGATGATGCTGTTAAAGTGTTGCACTCAATATGTCAGCAAATTTGGAAAACAGCAATGGCCACAGGATTGGAGAAGGCCAGTTTTAATTTCAGTGCCAAAGAATGTTCAAACTACTGTACAATTGTCATCATTTCACATGCTAGTATGGTTATGCTCAAATCCTTCAAGCTAGGCTAAGGATGGATGTTGAACCTGAAACTCCAATACTTTTGCCTCTTTTTGTGCAGAGCTGACTCGTTGGAAAAGATTCTGATGTTGCGGAAGAATAAGGGCAGGAAGCAAAAGGGCAACAGAGGATGAGATGGTTGGATGGCATCATGGACTCAATGGACATGAATCAGAGAAAACTCCAGGAGATAGTGGAGGAAAATGATGATGATGAGAAATCTCAACCAAATTCTATGGAACATGACATGAAAACAGTAACCAGGATAAAAATTAGGTTTGCAATCCATGGAATAGAAGGAGATGCATGTTAGTGACCCAGACCTTGTTAACAAGCAAAACTAAAAGAAATGGGCTTGGAGATTAACAAAAAACCTGGTAGCATCCAGAGTTGTTGCTTATTCAGGAAATCATTTGCCTTGTACAATTTTTTACACCATCATTTTCAATAAGCTAATTAGTGGTCTACTTCTACTTTGCATAGCTGTTTCTTGACTGATTAGAGACCCTTTGGCAATACATTAATAGCAAATGATGGCTCCAAATGTCATCAGGTCTCAGGACTAAAATGTGAGATGTGACAAAGTGTCAACATTCACATCTAGTGACTTTTAGCTACAATAACACTTTGTCTTTTCTGTAATGCCATGGGGGGGATTACAGTGGAAAATCAAAGGAAAAATATTTCCAATGCTTCCACAGAAAGTATTTCCCAAGAACTTGAAAGAAAATGTCATTTCTTTTAGAAGGCAATACTATCAAGAAAGGATTATCAGTGAAAATTTTACTCTTAAATGTGTACCTACAACCTCTTATGTTCCTTAGGACAAATAGCATGTTTACAATAATATCCTGCAATATGTGGCCATAATTGTGAAACCTCACATTCTTTTCAAACAAGTCATTGAATAACAAATTCCAATGACTACTGTGAGCATTATATATCTAACAGAGAAGTGTCTGGGAGCCATTTCTAAGTTAAATTACAAACAACTATTCAATAAATTCGTCATTTATTTTTTGCTAGATAGCCATCCCCATTAATAACTAAACCTTAAGTTATCAAAGGAGACTCAATTAAAAATTTAGCCATCTTCACTTCATTGGGCTGGTTGTTATAAAAAAAATCAAATTAAAATAAAAGGAAATGTTAATAGGATCAAATAGAAATATCATTATAGTTATATAAATATTGTCTGAAGAATCATGTGTTTATTATTGAAAAAAAAACTTTTGGTGAATTAATATTTGTGTTCAAATATATTTTGCCACCATACGGAGATCATTAATATACTATTCACAATTTACACTTCTAAAATTAACATATGTTTACACAAGGAGGACAGAAAAGCTTCTTCAGTTGTCTACCAAAACTGTGCGTGTATTCTCTTCTCGTGTTTATACTAAGGATTTTGTGTTTCCATAGTATACTAGAGGCTTCTGCTACATATTCTTTTTTCATGACCTATTAAACAGATGCATGCCTCTGATGATATTATGACATTTCTCATGCAGGGTATCTCTTAAACAAATAGGTGCACAGGAGAACCTGAATTATCTCTAAGTATCATTCTACTATTGCCTGAATAATGCTCCATATTCATCTCACACTTTCAGGTACTCTTTCAAGTTTCCCCTTCATGTTGCTATAAACTTCCCTCTTAGAACTGTTTTTGTGCACCCCATAAGTTTTGATTTACCACCTTTCCATTTTTCTTTGTCCTAAGATTTTTGTATTTCCTTTTTTGATTTCTTCTTTGACCCTTTGGTTATTCATGGGTGTGCTGTTTAGTTTCCACCTATTTCTGAACCTCCCAATTTTCCTCCTGTTATTGACAACCTACATGAACCTCTAAAGACAGCATATAGATATCAGCAGGCAGGTAAACTCCGTTGGATTTGGAGAAGGCACAAAACCTTGAACACTTCAGCCACTGTCCTGAAGAGAGTAACAACCTAGATTAAAATAAACAAGAGGCTTTCAGCACTCAGCCTGGCTTTGCAGGATTGAGAGAAGGCGCACAATCTTGCCAATTACAACAACATGGATAAGCCTGGAGGACATTAAGCTAAGAGAAATAAACCAGACAAGAAAGACAGATACTGCATGTTCTCACTTATATGCGGAATCTAAAATAGTCATACTTATAGAAGCACAGGGTAGAATGGTGGTTGTCAAGGGCTAAGGGGAGGGAGAAATTAGGAGTTGATGGTCAGAGAGTGCCAAGTTCCAGTTATGCAAGATAAATGAGCTCTGGAGATCGAATATACATGTTAGTGCCTATAGCTAACTACTTTTCTCTCTCCCCTTTTCCTGGAGAAAACTGCTGTAAAGAGTTTGTGTGTGTTATGTTGGATAATATATGCACATCTAAAATGTAGATATGAAAATATATACATATCATGAAAAAATATATCAATGCAAGATAGGGTGGTTATATATATATTTTTCATATAATATATGATGTACACATTTTTGTGCTAATGTGCATAGGTCATTCAAATTATTTTCAAAGGCTATTAGTATTCATTTTTATGGATATACTATAATTTATGCAATCAATCACCCATTATCAGACAAACTATTTGCACTTTCATTATTACAAATAATATAACAATACTTGCACATGTATACTGATTCACAATTGTGAATTTATCTCACAATGATAAATCAAAGCAAATTTTAATGGTGGGATTGATAGATAATTTTGAATTTAAATTGACATATGTTGGCAAATTACCCTCTTGCATTGAACCAATATGTAATTCTACAAACTATGAATGAATGCCTCTTTACATAGACCCTCACCAAAACTAGGCATTATTAAGATTTTTATTTTGTTACTATTAGTTTTAATCTGATTTTTATTAATGACTGAGACTGAGTAAAATTTTAAATATTTATTTTTTGTAACTCTTTGAAAATATACTTAGCCCCATTTTTTTCTTCTGTATTATTTATCAGTCTTTTTTGATTTATAAGTACTCTTTCCTCATTCAGGATATTTTATTTTAATTCACAAATATTTTTCAGTTTGTCATTTGACAATTCATGTTAATTGTTATTAAATAATTTTTCAGTGTTTAGTAACAAACTTTACAGTATTTTATTTATGGCCTTTGAACCTTATAATACCATGTTAATGACAAATTAAAAAAGAAAATGATTGTTTATTTCTAGTAATCTGTGTCTGTTTTCTTTTAACAACTTCATTGAAGGATAAGTTACCTACTGTAAAGTGCATATTTAAAGAGTGTAACGTTGAAAAGTTTTAAAACATGTATATATGTGTGTGTGTGTGTGTGTGTGTGTGTGTGTGTGTATATATATATATATATATATATATATACACACAAGTTTATATATATAAACTTGTGAAATCATCCCCACAATCAAGATAGTGAACATATCCACTGCTTGTATAAGTTTCCAGGTGTCCCTTGGCAGTCCATCCTTCCTGCCCCTCCATCTCTCATTCCCAGGAACCCAACTACTTACTTTATGTCACTGTAGATTAGCTTTCATTTTCTAGAAATTCTTATAAACTAAAACATTCAACATGCACTCATCTATTGGTCTAGGTACTTTCACTCTGCACAATTATTTTAAGATGCATCCATGTCGTGTGTAGTAATGGTTAATTCCTTTGTATTTCTGAATTGTATTCCATTGTATGGATGTAAAATAATTTATCCATTCATCTATCTATGGACATTTGAGTTGTTTCCAGATTTTTGTTATTACAGATATAGCTGTACAAGTGTACATGTCGTTTAATGGGCATACACTGTTATTTCTTTTGAGTAAACACCTAAAAGTGGAATGACAGATAAATAATGAAGCTACATGTTTATCATGTCATAAACTGCAAAAATGTTTTTGAAAGTAGTTGTGCCAAGAAAGGCATTTGTGATGGCAGAGTAAGAGGGTGTGGAGCTTATGCCCCCTCTCCCCATCATGAGCACATCAAAAATACATCTACATGTGCAACAATTCTTACAGAAATCTAACTGGGAACTGGAAGAAGGACTCTTGTACAACTAAGGCTGTAAGAAAGTTACACACATAATTGTGTAGGAATGACAGAAAAGTGATCAGGAAGAGAACTGTGGCCCTGGGAGGGGACTCAGAGGAGAAAGGAGATTACACAAGTGGACACCTACCTTGGGGAGTGAGTGGGTTGAGCCACGGACTGAGCATCCCAGTCCTGGGATTCTACATGTAGGAGATATTTCCCATGGCTAGCTGGAGGACTGCTGAGACAGATAGGCTAGGGAAGCCTGAACAACATTCATGAGAATCTCATGCTTTAGTTGGCATGCCTCTCAGGTGGGGCAAAGCAGCAGAATGCACATCTTTTTTTTCAAGTGCTCATGAAACACTCTCCATGATAGATCACATACTAGGCCACAAAACAAGTCTCAAAAAATTTAAGAGGATAGAAAATTTATCTAGCATTTTTTCCTACTACAACAGCGTGAACCTAGAAATTTACTACTGAAAGAAAAATGGGAAAAGAATAAACTTGTGGAAACTAAAGACCATACTACTAAACTAAAGGTGGACTAAAGGTCAATGAAGAAAGCAAAGAAGTCAGAAAATATCTCAAGGCAACTGAAAATGGAAACATGACATTCCCAAATCTATGGGATGTATCAAAAGCAGGTCTATGAGGGAAGTTTATACTGATACATTCTTCAAGAAACAAAAATGTCAAGTACACTACCTAATACTCCATCTAGAAGAATTAGGAAAAGAAGAATAAACAATCCCCTAAGTCAGCAGAAGGAAGGAAATAATAAATATCAGAGAGCATATAAATAAAATATGGATCAAAAAATAAGAGTAAAGATCAATGGAACCCAGAACTATTTTTTTAAAGATAAAAAAGTAACTGATACCAAGAAGAAAAGAGAGAGAGGACATGTGCAACAATAAGGACAATAAGGACATGTGCAAAATAAGAAAGAGGAGAAATAATGACTAATACACAGAGATACAAAAAATCATAACAGAATACTATGAACAAGTATATGTCAGCAAATTGGACAACCTAGAAAAAAATAGACAAATTTCTACAAACATTCAAACTGACAAGGCTGTGTAAAGAAGAAAGAGACAATTAGAACAAACCTATCATTACCAGTGAATTGAATTTGTAGTAAAAAAAAAAAGAAAGAAAGAAAGGAGAAGAAGAAACTCACAATAAACAAAACCCCAGAAATAGATGGCTTCTTGAGGGAATTCTTTCTATGTTACAAACATATAAAAAAGCAATATGTATCCTCAAATTATTCGAAAAAATTAAAGAGGATGGAACACTTTTAAAATCATTCTGTGAGGTCATCCTTATATCATATACTTGTCCATAGTATTCTCTATTTGATTTTTATCTCTGTTTTACTGCAATATTTGTAGCCATTAAATTTCACATATATTTTTTCCTACTCCCATTGAGGACTGCATTAACACATTTATTTATCTGTTTAAAAATTGTGCCATAGCTCACTGATGTTGTGTTAATTGTTTCCATCTTTTATTTTTTATTTGTTTCATTTGTAATCGTTTCTATTGTGATGCCTTCAGATGCATTTACATTTTCTTCTGAATATCTAATCTGTCATTAAATCCATCCAACATATTTTTCATTTCAGACATAATAATTTTTAGCACTAGGAGGTCAATTTTAGTCTTTTTAAAAAATACGTATTCCATAGCTCTATTTAACAGGCACAGTTTTTCTTCTGTGGAATACAGAAGAATACAGATGGAATACAGCTATATTAAATGAATGCTCTTGTCTACTAATTTTATCATGAGTCATTTCTAGTGTGGAATTGATTTATATCTCCAAATATAATTATGGGTTATATTTTTATACTTTTTTGCATAACTGATATTTTATTATATGACAGACATAAATTTTTCCTCTTTATTTTTTTTATTGAAGGATAATTGCTTTACAGAATTTTGCTATTTTCTGTCAAACCTCAACATGAATCGGCCATAGGTATACATATATCCCCTCCCTTTTGAAACTCCCTCCCATCTCCCACCCCATCCCACCCATCTAGGTTGATACAGAGCCCCTGTTTGAGTTTTCTGAGCCATATAGCAAATTCCCATTGTCTATCTATTTTACATATGGTAATGTAAGTTTCTATGTTACTCTTTCCATACATCTCACCCTCTTCTTCCCTCTCCCCATGTCCATAAGTCCATTCTCTATCTCTGTTTCTCCATTGCTGCCCTGTAAATAAGTTTTTACGTACCATTCCTCTAGAATTGGTACATATGTGTTAAGATATATTTTTCTTTCTCTTTCTGACTTACTTCACTCTGTATAATAGGTTCTAGTTTCATCCACCTCATCAGAACTGACTCAAATGTGTTCCTTTTTATGGCTGAATAATATTCCATTGTGTATATGTACCACAACTTCTTTATCCATTCATCTGTCCATGGACATCTAGGTTGCTTCCATGTTCTAGCTATTGTAAAGAGTGCTGCAGTGAGCAATGGGGTACATGTGTCTGTTTCAATTTTTGCTTCCTCAGGGTATATGCCTAAGATTGGGATTGCTGGGTCATATAGTGGCTTTATTCCCAGTTTTGTAAGGAATCTACATACCATCTTCCATAGGGGCTGTATCAATTCCCATTCCCACAAACAGTGAAAGAGTGTACCATTTTCTTCACACCCTCTCAAGCATTTATTGTTTGTAGATTTTTTGATGATGGCCACCATGACCAGTGTGAGGTGATATCTCATTGTAGTTTTGATTTGCATTTCTCTAATAATGAGCAATGTTGAGCATCTTTTCATGCGTTTGTTAGTCATCTGTATGTCTTCTTTGGAGAAATGTACTTTTACGTCTGTTTCCCACTTTTTGATTGGGTTGTTTTTCTGGCATTGAGTTGTATGAGCTGCTTGCATATTTTGAAAATTAATCCTTTGTCAGTTGTTTCATTTGCTATTATTTTCTCCAATTCTGGGGGCTGTATTTTTCACCTTCCTTATAGTTTCCTTTGCTGTTCAAAAGCTTTTAAGTTTAATCAGGTCCCACTTTTTTACTTTTGTTTTTATTTCCATTTCTCTAGCAGGTGGGTCATAGAGAATCTTGCTTCGATTTATGTCATTGAGTGTTCAAGCCTATTTTTTCCTCTAAGAATTTTATAGTTTCTGGTATTACATTTAGGTCTTTAATCCATTTTGAGCTTATCTTTGTGTATGGTGTTAGGAAGTGTTCTAACTTAATTCTTTTACATGTAGCTGTCCAGTTTTCCCAGCACCATTTCCTGAAGAGGCTGTCTTTGCCCCATCATATATTCTTGCCTCCTTTGTCAAAAATAAGGTACACATAGGTGCATGGGTTTATTTCTGGGCTTTCTACCTTTTTTTATTGGTCTACATTTATGTTTTCATGCCAGTACCATACTGTCTTGAAGACTGTAGCTTTCTAGTATAATCTGAAGTCAGGAATGTTGATTCCTTTCAGCTCCATTCTTCTTTCTCAAGACTACTTTGCCCAGTCAGGGTCTTTTGTGTTTCCATATGAATTGTGAAATTCTTTTGCTCTAATTCTGTGAAAAAAATGCCATTGGTAATTTGATATGGATAGAATTGAATATATATATTGTGTTTGGTAGTATAGTCATTTTCACAATATTGATTCTTCTTACCCAGAAACATGGACTATCTCTCCATCTGTTTATGTGGTCTTTAATTTCTTTCATTAGTGTCTTATAATTTCATGTGTAAAGTTATTTTGCCTCCTTAGGTAAGTTTATTCCTAGATATTTAATTATTTTTGTTGCAGTGGTAAATGGGAGTGATTCTTTAATTTATCTTTCTGATTTTTCATTGTTAGTATTTAGAAATGCAAATCATTTCTGTGTATTAATTTTTTATCCTGCAACTTTGCTAAATTCACTGATTAGCTGTAGTAATTTTCTGATACTATCTTTAGGGTTTTCTATGTACAGTATCATGTCATCTGCAAACAGTGAGAGCTTTATTTCTTCTTTTCCAATCTGGATTCCTTTTATTTCTTTTTCTTCTCTGACTGCTATAGCTAGAACATCCAAAACTATGTTGAATAATAGTGTCTTGTTCCTGATCTTATGGGAAATACTTTTAGTTTTTAACCATTGAGAATAATGTTTGTTGTAGGCTTATCATACATGATCTTTACTATGTTGAGGTAGATTCCTTAAGTGCCCATTTTTTGAAGAGTTTTAGTCATAAATGGGTGCTGAATTTTTTCAAAGGCCTTTTCTACATCTATTGAGATTATCATGTGATTTTTATGTTTCAATTTGTTAATATAGTTTATCACATCGATTGATTTGTGTATATTGAAGAATCCTTGCAATCCTGGAATAAACCCAACTTGATCATGGTGCATGGGCTTTTTGATGTGTTGCTGAATTCTGTTTGCTAAAATTTTGTTGAGAAAATTTTAATCTATGTTCATCAGTGATATTGGCCTGTAGTTTTCTTTTTCTGCATTGCATTTGTCTAGCTTTGGTATCAGGGTGATGGTGGCCTTGTAGAATGAGTTTGGGAGTGTTCTTTCCTCTGCCATTTTTTGAAAGAGTTTTAGAAGGATCAGCATTAGTTCTCTAAATGTGTGATAGAATTCTCCTGTGAAGCCATCTGGTCCTGGGCTTTTGTTTTTTGGTAGATTGTTGATCACAGCTTCAATATCAGTGCTTGTAATTAAAAGTGAAGTTGCTCAGTCATGTCTGACTCTTTGTGACCCCATGGACTGTAGTCCAAAAGGCTCCTACCTCCATGGGATTCTCCAGGCAAGAATACTGGAGTGGGTTGCCATTTCCTTCTCCAAGGGATCTTCCCAACCCAGGGATCGAACCCAGGTCTCTTGCAATGCAGGCAGACGCTTTAACCTCTGAGCCACCAGGGAAGGTTGTAATTGGGTTGTTAATAATTTCTCTTTTTTCCTGGTTCAGTCTTGAAAGATTGAACTTTTCTAAGAAGCTGTCCATTTCTTCCAGGGTATCCATTTTATTGCCATATAGTTGTTCATAATAGTCTCTTATAATCCTTTGTACTTCTGTATTGTCTTTTGTAACCTCTCCTTTTTCATTTCTAATTGTGTAGATTTGATTCTTCTCTCCTTTTTTCTTGACGAGTCTGGCTAAAGGTTTGTCAATTTTGTTTGTATTGTCAAAGAACAAGTTTTTGGTTTTATTAATCCTTACTTTTTTTTCATTTCTTTTTCATGTATTTCTGCTTGGATCTTTATGATTTATTTCCTTTTACTAATTTGGGGGGGGGTTGTTCTTCTTTTTCCAGTTGTTTTAGGTGTAAATTTAGGTTGTCTGTTCAATGCTTTTCTTGAGGTAGGATTGTATTGCTATTAACTTCACTCTTAGAACTGCTTTTGCTGCATCCCATAGGTTTTGAGTTGTGTTTTATTTGTAATTTGTTTCCAGGAATTGTTTTATTTCACTTTAGATTACTTTAGTAACATACTGGTTATTCAGAAATGTGTTGTTTAATCTCCATGTGTCTGTATTTCTTAGTGTTTCTTTCTTGCAATTGATACCTAGTCTCATAGCATTGTGTTCAGAGAAGATGCTTGATATGATTTCAGTTTTCTAAAATTTACTGAGGTTTGATTTGTGACACAAGATGTGGTCTATTCTGGAGAATGTTCCATGCTGACTTGAGAAGAAGGTGTGTTCTTCTGCATTTGGATGGAATGTCCTGAAGATATCAAAGAGATCCATCTCATCTAGTGTATCATTTAAGACTTCCGTTTCCTTGTTAATTTTCTGTTTTGATGATCTGTCCATTGGTGTGAGTGGGGTGTAAAACTCTCCTACTACTATTGTGTTACTGTCAATTTCTCCTGTTATGTCTGTTAGTTTTTGTCTTATGTATTGAGGTGCTCCTATGTTGGGTGCATAGATATTTACAATTGTTATTTCTTCCTTTTGGATTGATCACTATGTAGTGTCCTTCCTTATCTCTTGCAATCTTCTTTATTTTAAGGTCTATTTTCTCTGATATGAGAATTGCTACCCCAGCTTTCTTTTGCTTCCCATTTACATGGAATATATTTTTCCATCCTCTCACTTTCAGTCTATATGTGTCTTTAGGTATGAAGTGGATTTCTTGTAGGCAGCATATATATGGGTCTTGTTTTTGTATCCATTCCACCAGTCTGTGTCTTTTGGTTGGAACACTTAATCCATATGCATTTAAAGTAATTAATGATATATATGTTCCTATTACCATTTTTTTAATTGCTTGGGATTGATTTTGTAGACCTTTTTTCTTCTCTTGTATTTCCTGAGTATATATGTCCCTTTAACATTTGTTGTAAACCTAGTTTGATGGTACTGAATTATCTTAGCTCTTGCTTGTTTGAAAAGCTTTTTTTCTCCATCAATTTTGAATGAGATCCTTGCCAGATACAGTAATCTTGCTTGTAGTTTTTTTCCATTTCAGTACTTTAAATATATCCTGTCATACCTTTCTGGCCTGCAGAGTTTCTGCTGAAAGATCAACTGTTAAGCATATAGGGTTTCCCTTGTATGTTACTTGTTACTTCTCCATCGTTGCTTTTAATATTCTTTGTCTGTGTTTAGTCTTTGTTAGTTGGATTAGTATGTGGCTTGGCATATTTCTCCTTGGGTATATCCTGCATGGGACTCTTTGTGCCTCTTTGACTTGATTGACTCCTTTTCCATATTGAGGAAATTTTCAACTATAATCTCTTCAAAAATTTTCTCATGCACTCTTTTTATCTTCTTCTTCTGGGACCCCTATAATTCGAATCTTGATGCATTTGATATTGTCCCAGAGGTCTCTGAGACTACCTCAGTTCTTTTCATTCTATTTACTTTATTCTGCTCTTCAGAAGTTATTTCCACCATTTTATCTTCCGGTTCACTGATTCATTCTTCTGCTTCAGATATTCTGCTATTGATTCATTCTAGAGTATTTTTAATTTCAGTAATTGTGCTATTTGTCTCTTTATGTTTATTCTTTAATTCTTCTAGGTCTTTGCTAACTTATTCTTGCATTTTCTCCATTTTGTTTTCAAGGTTTTTGATCAACTTTACTATCATTATTCTAAATTCTTTTTCAGGTAGTTTGCCTATTTCTTCTTCATTTATTTGGAATTCTGTGTTTCTAGGTTGTTCTTTCATTTGTGTAGTCCTTCTCCACCTTTTCATTATTTTTTTTAACTTATTGTGTTTGAGGTCTCCTTTTCCCAGGCTTCAAGGTTGAATTCTTTCTTCCTTTTGGTTTCTGCCCTCCTATGCTTGTTCCACTGGTTTGTGTAAGCTTTGTATAGGGTGAGATTTGTGCTGAGTTTTGTTTGTTTTTCCTCTAATGTGCAAGGTGAGTGAGGTTGTAATCCTATCTTCAGATGATTGGGTTTGTATTTTTGTTTTGTTTGTTGTTTAAATGGGGTGTCCTGCACAGGGGGCTACTGTTGGTTGGGTGTTTCCAGGTCTTGTATTCAAATGGTTTCCTTTGTGTGAGTTCTTACTACTTGATTGTGCCTAGGGTTAGTTCTATGGTTGTCTATGGTCTTGGAGTCAGTGCTTCCACTGCAAAGGCTCAGGGATTGATCTCTGGTCAGGAACAAAGATTCCACAAGTGGTTTATTATGGCATTGAGATTAATGCAAATATCCCAAAATGAGAAACCAAAGATAAACCCCAGAAAAATGGCAGTTACAAAATCAGGCAAATAATGATTAACATAATGGAATATACACATATACATATACACCCATGAGCAAAATCAAAACAGTCCAACAAAAATAAAGTACAGTAGATTGACCCAGTGAACAAAGAAATAAAAAATTATATTTATCAGTTAAGAACAAAATTAACTAAAGCACAAACTGGAAAACAAACTAAAAGCAATGTATACCGGCTCAGTTCAGTCGCGCAGTCGTGTCCGACTCTTTGCGACCCCATGAAACGCAGCACGTCAGGCCTCCCTGTCCATCACCAACTCCCGGGGTTTACCCAAACCCATGTCCATCGAGTCGGTGATGCCATCCAACCATCTCATCCTCTGTCATCCCCTTCTCCTCCTGCCCCCAATCCTTCCCAGGATTAGGGTCTTTTCCAATGAGTCAACTCTTCGCATGAGGTGGCCAAAGTATTGGAGTTTCAGCTTCAACATCATTCCTTGCAATGAATACCCAGGACTCATCTCCTTTAGGATGGACTGGTTGGATCTCCTTGCAGTCCAAGGGACTCTCAAGAGTCTTCTCCAACACCACAGTTCAAAAGCATCAATTCTTCTGTGCTCAGCTTTCTTCACCGTCATCCATACATGACCACTGGAAAAACCATAGCCTTGACTAGATGGACCTTTGTTGGCAGAGTAATGTCTCTGCTTTTAAATATGCTATCTAGGTTGGTCATAAACTTCCTTTCAAGGAGTAAGCGTCTTTTAATTTCATGGCTGCAATCACCATCAGCAGTGATATTGGAGCCCCAAAAAATAAACTCTGACACTGTTTCCCCATCTATTTCCCATGAAGTGATGGGACCAGATGCCATGATCTTAGTTTTCTGAACGTTGAGCTTTAAGCCAACTTTTTCACTCTCCTCTTTCACTGCCATCAAGAGGCTCTTTAGTTCTTCTTCACTTTCTGCCATAAGGGTGGTGTCATCTGCATATCTGAGGTTATTGATATTTCTCCCAGCAATCTTGATTCCAGCTTGTGTTTCTTCCAGTCCAGTGTTTCTCATGATGAACTCTGCATATAAGTTAAAATAAAGCAGGGTGACAATATACAGCCATGACATACTCTTTTTCCTATTTGGAACCAGTCTGTTGTTCCATGTCCAGTTCTAACTGTTGCTTCCTGACCTGCATACAGGTTTCTCAAGAGACAGGTCAGGTGATCTGGTATTCCCATCTCTTTCAGAATTTTCCACAGTTTACTGTGATCCACACAGTCAAAGGCTTTGGCGTAGTCAATAAAGCAGAAATAGATGTTTTTCTGGAACTCTCTTGCTTTTTCAGTGATCCAGCGAATGTTGGCAATTTGATCTCTGGTTCCTCTGCCTTTTCTAAAACCAGCTTGAACATCTAGAAGTTCACGGTTCACGTATTGCTGAAGCCTGGCTTGGAGAATTTTTGAGCATTACTTTACTAGCGTGTGAGATGAGTGCATTTGTGCGGTAGTTTGAGCATTCTTTGGCATTGCCTTTTTTGGGGATTGGAATGAAAAATGACCTTTTCCAGTCCTGTGGCCATTGCTGAGTTTTCTAAATTTGCTGGCATATTGAGTGCAGAACTTTCACAGCATCACCTTTGAGGATTTGAAATAGCTCAACTGGAATTCCATCACCTCCACTAGCTTTGTTTGTAGTGATGCTTTCTAAGGCCCACTTGACTTCACATTCCAGGATGTCTGGCTCTAGGTGAGTGATAACACCATCATGGTTATCTGGGTCATGAAGATCTTTTTTGTACAGTTCTTCTCTGTATTCTTGCCACCTCTTCTTAATATCTTCTGCATCTGTTAGGTCCATACCATTTCTATCCTTTATTGAACCCATCTTTGCATGAAATATTCCCTTGGTATCTCTAATTTTCTTGAAGAGATCTCTAGTCTTTCCCATTCTGCTGTTTTCCTCTACTTCTTTGCACTGATCGCTGAGGAAGGCTTTCTTATCTCTCCTTGCTATTCTTTGGAACTCTGTATTCAGATGGGAATATCTTTCCTTTTCTCCTTTGCTTTTTGCTTCTCTTATTTTCCCAGCTATTTGTAAGGCCTCTTCAGACAGCCATTTTGCTTTTTTGCATTTCTTTTCCATGAGGATGGTCTTGATCCCTGTCTCCTTTACAATGTCACGAACCTCTGCCCACAGTTCATCAGGCACTCTGTCTATCAGATCTAGTCCCTTAAATCTATTTCTCACTTCCACTGTATAATAATAAGGGATTTGATTTATGTCATACCTGAATGGTCTAGTGCTTTTCCCTACTTCTTCAATTTAAGTCTGAATTTGACAATAAGGCGTTAATGATCTGAGCCACAGTCTGCTCCTGGTCTTGTTTTTGCTGACTGTATAGTGTTTCTCCATCTTTGGCCAAGTGGGGAATAAAACAATGGAATCAAAACTAACAGATATCTTGAGAGGAAAGGAAAGAAACAATATATATGCAAAGTTAAATAGAGCTAGATGAAGAAGATTTATATACATTAAAAATTAACTGCATGGGAAAAGAACAGTAGGAAAGACAAACAAAGGAATAAATGTAGGAAAAATAATAGGTTTAAAAAATTAAAATTAAAAAAAAAGATGAAAACTCTAAAGAACTGCAAAAGCCCAAATAGAAGCAAAGATTTATAACAACAAAAAAAATGTGACTGAGAGGGAAAAAAAAGGTCTAAAGCTTAATTAGATTTCATAGGGCCAATAAAATCGACAACTACAACAGAGGTGGGGGGAAGAAAAAAAAAAAAAAAAAATTGAAAAGAATACACAGAGCAAGTCAAAACATAAGAAAAATAAATGTTTATCTTGAGTCACTGCTGTCAGAGTGTTTTCCCTCGCTGGAAGTCACAGTCCACTTCACTTCCCTAGGATGTCCTCCAATGCTGTGCTGATCTCTGGATCTTTTGGGGGTCAGCTCAGATTCTCATATGGTCCTACTCCTATGTGTTCTTGCCTCCAATGTCTACAGCTATCAGAACTAGTGTGTTTTATTTTGTGGGAGCTCTCAATGACCTTTTATATATTTCATAGTCACAAAGTTTGCCTAGTTGATGGTGTGGATTTAATCTGCAGCTTGTACAGCTGGAGGGAAGGTTTTGAGTCTTCTTCCTTAACCACACTGCCCCAGAGTTTCAACTGTGGTTTTATTTCCACCTCTACACGTGGTTCGTCCACTGGGGTTTGCTCCTGAGGCTTCCCTGGAGGACTTGGGTTTGCCCCTGTGAGGGCCAGGTATGGAAGTGGTGCAGCTGCTTGGGTTGCAAGGGTTCTGGAAGCACCAGGTACTCAGGGGAGTTGGCAGCTAAAGCAGCAGGAAATATAGTGCTCTAGAAGGGTATGGCAACCAGTATTGGCCAATACACTCCAGTATTCTTGCCTGGAAAACCCCCTCTCCCTGACAGAGAAGCCTGGCAGGCTACAGTCTACAGGGTCACAAAGAGTTGGACACAACTGAAGCGACCCTACATATGTATGCTGCTAAGTCGCTTCAGTCGTGTCCGACTCTGTGCAACCCCATAGATGGTAGCCCACCACACTCCCCTGTCCCTGGGATTCTCCAGGCAAGAATACTGGAGTGGGTTGCCATTTTCTTCTCCACCATGTGTATATGTAAGAGTTTTTTGCCTTGGGCAGCTTTGCCCCAGTGAGAGTTGAGCACAAAGGTGGTACAGCTGCTTCGCTTGCAGGGACACTGGTGGCACCAAGTGTGCAGGGACATGGACTGTCTCTGCCTCAGGAGTTATGGCCCTATCAGAGTCTTTTTTCAAGCTTCTTGTAGCTGGCTATCAGAAGATCTCTTTTGACCAGTCTTTCTCCATAGCTCTGCCCGTTCAGGCACTTAGAGGGCTCCCTTGCCTGGGGTCATTCTCTATTGTTAGGCATGTCAGGCACATAGAAGGGCCCCCCTGGCTGGGTTTCTACTCTGTAGATCTGCATGTTAGTCACTTAAAGGGGAACTTTGTGTGGGGTCCTACTCTGTAGTTAGTGTATCAGGAGTTTGATGGGCCAGCCTCTCTATTGTTCAGCTGCCAATGCTGGGGAGAGAGAGGCAATGGTTATGGCTCCACTTTCTATGCATGACTCAATGGTATCATTTTGCTTCCATTGCTTCCTGGCTTTCCTCCACAGGCATTTCCCACCACAGTCTTCTCCCTCACATCCCTTCAGTCCATCTCTCCACAGTCAGCAGAGGCCCTTGCCCTGGAATTGCTCCACAATCCCTAAACTCCGCTCCCAGCTGCTGCACCTTCCATGGGATCTGCATCCCTGTCCAGGGTATGTATGGCTAAGGCAAGGGCTGTCTGATTCTCATTCCATTTAGGTTGCCACAGATCAGCTGTTTCACTCTCAGCCTTAAATGTTTCTCCTCTGACTCAGACAATTGTCCTAATGTGGGGATTGAACCCCTGTTTCTGTTCTCCTGGTGGCGGAGGGCAGGTCCAGTCCTACTAACACTCCTGTTTCCGCCCCTAGTTCCTTCGTCCTACTGAGTTTTGCATGGTTTAATATATTGTTTTCTACTGGTCAGGTGCTCCTGTCCACTCTCAGCTGGTTTTCTGCATGCACTTCTGTGTCTGAAGGTGTATTCCTGATGTATCCATGGAGAGAAATGTATTCCACGTCACCTACTCCTCCTCCATCTTGTTCTCTCCAATTTTTCCTTTTAGAGTGGTACATATTTTGGTATTTCTATAAATATTCTTGAGTTTCAGTTTGGGATAAATAAATTACTTGGACATAGTTTGATTATTTTGAATCTTACTTTAAAGTTTAATCAGACAGGACTGGAAGTGTATTTATTTACCCCAGGGCTATGTTTTTCAAAATACTACAAAAGTCCTTTCTTAGTATTGTAACCAATATACCATGAGTTATGAGCCTTTCCACTCTGGCTTGTAGAAACAGGCGCAATATTTAACTCTGCAAGACTGGGCACTGTTCTGTCTATTTCTTTCATGGTGTGGCTCTCTCTAAAGCCTCACGTAACTGCATGAGCTGATCAGTAGTCAACTGAATACTTGATAAGGGATATCTCCAGAACATGACAGCTCTGTGTGTGTGTCTCTCACCTCTCTGCATTGCAAACTGTACTTGCCTTGGCTTTCCTGGAGTCACACTATTTCTTAAGCTCACGATGTATGGGTTTTTTGTTGTTTGTTTGTTTGTTTGTTTGGTATGTTTTGTTTTGCCTGTGCTTCCTTTCCCTGTGCTGCAGACTGGAAACATTCTCAAAGCACTAAGCTGAGGAAATCATAGTATTTACCTCATTTGTAGGAATTACTATCTTGCTTGCATGATGTTAAATGTCTTTAATGTCCCTGTTTTACTTATTTTGTCCATCTTTTTAATGTTTAAGGTTTAAGTTAAGAGAGTGAACCTAATCTTAATATCCTATTTTTATTGGGAGCAGAAGGTCTCTTTCTATTACTTTTAAAATTTCCTTTTTAAAACTTTGATCAACATCAGTTTAGATGATGCCAGTATCACCTGAGTTAATACTTTCATAGCCTCATTGTATAAATTCTGTATGGTGAAAAGGGACTTAGTTATGAATAATCATAAGATACTCCATCAATCAGGGAATTTCCCTTTGTGTTGGGTATTAGACTTACTTAGGTCTTTTTCCTATTCTGGTTGTTTTACTGTCGCCTTTGAAAGTTCATTCCCCTTTTATTAACCTTTAATTGTTGGCAAATTTAAGATGTGCGTGGGCCATTCATTTCATTCCATGTTATTGAGTCTTTCAATAAAGTGTTATTTAACATCTACTATATATCAGGTTCTCTTCTGAGTGCTAGGCCTTAGCATCAGTGAAAAAAATATACAAAAATATTTTAAAGTATTTTATGGTGTTATTAATATGTTGCATTTCACACAGAAGATTTATGTTGTATGGTTCTCATGAAAAAATTGCTGGCTTGGTTTTTCTCAACATTGCCTTTTTGTTGTGTTCAAGTAGAAGGTGATCAGAATTAAGGTAAAAGGTAAAGTGAAAAAGGCTGAAGGGTAGTTAAACCAGAATGGGGATTGATTACAATTAAATAGGTTAGGTAAGGGTAAAAACTCCTAAAAAGATGATATTTTAACAAAGGACTTGATGAAAATGAAGGAGTAAACCTTTAGTGGGTTTTGGGGAGGATGACAAATGCAAAATGCTGAGGTGGGAGTAGGCTTGGTTTTTCAAGGCATGTCAAAGAGGTAATGTGGCTTACATTCAGGGTTAGGTGATAGTACTTAGAAAGAGCTAGTGAGGCTAGATGGCTAAATTACAAAATGAAACTCTGTTGGTCACTGTAAGGACTTTGGCTTTTTAAACTGAGTGTGTATGGGGCACCAATGGTAGGTTATGTGTAGAGCAGGGACATGATCTGTCTCTTACATGAGCTTGCTTAACAGTAATACTTTTTTCTGTTAGATAGAGAAGAGGCTGAAAGGGTGATTTGCTTTCCCTCTGCCCCCAAATCAATTTCTTTCTTTCACTTTGGGAAAGCAGTTTTCCAAAGAAAGCAAGTTTTCCACCATACAAACCAGAAGCCTGGATTGTAACAGAATCACTACTTCTCTACCATGCCTTACATCTATCAGGTACCACTTAACTCAGGGTGACAGTTAGTGAATTCTATTGCCGTAGTCTTAGATGAGGGGTGTTGTTGGCTTGGGACCAGGGTGGAAGTGGTTGAGGTAGTTATTCCAGATGTAAATTGCACATAATGGCAGTAGGGTCTGATGATTAAAAGTGGACTATAAGAGAAAGAAGACTGGGTGATACCCAAGCGGTTTTGGCCTGAGCAACTGGAAAGGTATAGAATTGCCACAGCTGAGACAGGGCGGTCAGTAAGAGGAACGGCTAGGGAAGAAGATCAGGAATTCAGTTTGGGTGTATTAGGTTTGAGATAGACAAAAAGGAATCGTGCATAGAATAGAGTGCATAGAAACAGAACCAAAACATTATGTGGGACACCTGATTTAACAATGATGGTGTCCCTGCAGGTCTGGCAGCGAAAATATGATCTTTTTTATCAAAGGGGTGCTGAGATCCATTGGATAGCTGATGGAAAAAATAAAAGAGCCTTAGACCCTATTATATCTCGGCACAATAATCAATTCCAGATGGTTTGATAGATATAAACATGAAAGGTAAAACAGTGAAACTTCTAGAGACAGTCTGGAAAGATCTTCATGACTGTTGTTGTTTAGTCACTCAGTTGTGTCCAACTCTTTATGACCCCATGGACTGTAGCCCGCCAGGCTCCTCTGTCCATGGGATTTTCAGGCAAGAATACTGGAGTAGGTTGCCATTTCCTCACTAGAATAACCCCAAACTACCCACGAGTATAGATAAACTGGAAGATATTCATGACCATAGAGGCAAATATTCCTTGACAAAATACAAAAATCACAAAAAAAAAAAAACCAATTAAAGAATATATTGATATGTTGAACGTCATTATAGTTGAGTATTTTATTAACTGAAAGATCAGTAGAAATAATGAAAAGGGCAAGCCTCAGTGGGGAAGGAGGTATTTTGCAATAAAAACACTTCTGATGAGGAATTTTAGTATGAAGAGCTCCTACACACCAAGAAGGACAGTCTAACCACACACACACACACACACCCCACAGCACCTCACACACTCAACCACCCTGCACACTTGGGACTCTACGAGATGCTGGTGTGCTCCACCTGATGTTCCATTCTCATCATCTTTGAAGTTCATTTTTGAATAATAGAGGTTACAGTTTTGATATGTTTTGTGGGAATTGTCTTTTGGAACACACTATTGTTTGTAGGGGGGTGTTATTTTACTCCTTAGTCTTTTTTTTTTATTATACATTAACAACTCATGATGCTTTCAACTAATTCTTTTTTGTTGCTGACTTTTATGTATTTTTCTTGGGACTTTAGAGTAAGGCAGGGACACTTTTATAATACTTCACGAGCTTCTTGTGCTTTGGTACATTATTAACATATGAAGCTAGCTTTCTGCGATTTGAAGTATCTGTTCTCTGGACTTTGATAAGGAACTTGCCTCTCTCTCTAGACCGTGCTCGATTCTGATTTCTACTCCCATGAATTTTCTCTCCAGCTGGGGCTCATCTTCTGGAGCGAAGCCCTGGGACATGAGTTCCGAGAGTTATAGGAGCCAGACTGCCCACAGCCCTCTCATTCCTTTAACGGGTGTCCCTTACACGCTCCATTTCACCTGTGTTCTATACCTGTTGCTACTTTGGAGTTTGTTTCATGTGTATCCAGCACTGCCCAATTTCTTCCTTGTTCTTATATTGATGCTGATAATGTGCAGCCACTGGTTATGATTTTGTCCCCACTTGCTTATCGGGGATTCACAGGGATAATTTATACTGAAGCTTTTATCGTGAATTTTCTTAGGTTATTTTTGCTTTCTAGTGCTTATCTGTTTTAATGTGAGGATTCAAAGAGATTGAAAAGCTATGAGACTGCACTATATTCCCAGGAATCTCCTCTGTGTGTACTTTATTGTATGATACTTTAAAAAAAGACCTTTAGTTTTCAGAGAAGTTTTAGATTCACTGACCATTTGAACCGAAACTACAGAGTTTACATACACTCCCTCTCCGCCAGTTTCTCCTACTCATTAACATCTTGCATTAGTTGGTACTTTTTGTTACAAGTGATGAACCAGTAGTAGTTAACATCAACCATAAATCACATAATTATACATTTGGGTTCATTCTTTATGTTGTGTAGTTCTGTGGGTTTTTGAAAAATGTATCGTGATGTATATTATGGATTTCTAAAAGAGTTAATAAAAATAACCCTCTGTTAGAAACAGCTTACCTCGTTTATGATACTGAGACTTAAGAAATGGATTTGTACATAAGTTTCATGGAGGGAATTCTATTGGTGATGGTGGTGGTTTAATCTTTAAATTCGTTGTCCAACTCTTGCAACCTCATGGACTGTAGCCAACCAGGCTCCTTGTCCACAGGATTTCCCAGGCAAGAAAAATACTGGAGTGGGTTGCATTTTCCTTCCAGGGGATCTTCCTAACCCAGGGACTGAACCCTCATCTCCCTTATTCTCCTGCATTGGCAGGAGGATTCTTTACCACTGAGTACCTAAGAAAAAAAAACCTATAGTACCACTGAGCACACACAAAGGAACATCACAGATTTGCTGACAGTTTTGACCAATATGGGCTTCCCTCTTGGCTCACACAGTAAAGAATCCTCCTGCAAAGCCAGGAGACTCAGGTTCAATCCCTGGGTCAGAAAGATCCCTGGAGGAGGGAATGGCTATCCTATCCAGTATTCTTGCTTGGAGAATCCCATGGACAGAGGAGCCTGGAGGGTACAGTCCATGGGGTTCGCAAAGAGTTGGACACAGCTGAAAGATGACACTTTCACCATTGGTTCAATATTTTCTCACCAAACTGCACATTAAACTTAATATCCAAAAATACGTTCCTATGGTGCTGTAACAAACAAAACAAACCATAGTTGGACCCTAACACATGATGTAAATTTAGTATTCTTGAGTTCTGGAGGTCAGAACTTTGAAATGGGGTCCTGGAGCTAAAATACGAGATGTAAGCAGGGCAGGAGGTTTAGGGGGAGAATCTGTTTCCTTGGCCTTTTCCAGATCTAGAGGGTGATGCATTCCTTGGTTTGGGCCCCCAGACAGCAACTGTATATCACTCAAAATTTCTCCAAGCCAGGCTCAATCAGCTTAATGAAAACGGTTAAACTTCCAGAATGTCAAGATGGATTTAGAAATGGCAGAGGAACCAGAGGATCAAATTGCCTATTCGCTAGATCATTGAAAAAGCAAGAGAGTCCATTAAACATCTCACTTTTGCTTTATCGACTATGCCAAAGCCTTTGATGTGTGGATCACAGCAAACTGCTGGAAAATCTTTAACAGAAATGGGAATACCAGACACCTGACCTGCCTCCCTGAAGAAATCTGTATGTGGGTCAAGAAGCATAACCAGTTAGAACTGGATATAGGAACAACAGACTTGTTCTTAAATAGGAAAAGGAGTACACCAAGGCTGTACACTGTCACCCTGCTTATTTAATTTATATATTAACTTATATGCAAGATTTATCAAGCAAAAATGCTGGGCTGGATGAAGCAACAAGCTGGATCAGATTGCCGGGTGAAATATCAATAATCTCTGATAGCAGTGACACCACCCTATATGGCAGAAAGTGAAGAAGAACTAAGAGCCTCTTGATGAAAGTGAAATAGGAGAGTTGAAAAAGTTGCTTAAAACTCAACATTCAAAAAACTAAGATCCATGGCATCAGTCCCATCATTCATGCAAACTAGATGGAAAAACAGTGGAAACAGTGGTGACTTATTTTTTTGGGTTTCCAAAAAATCTCTTCTGATGAGTGATTGCAGCCATGAATTAAAAGTCACTTGCTAATTAGAAGAAAAAAGCTATGACCAACCTAGACAACATATTAAAAAGCAGAGACATTACTTTGCCAACAAACGTCTGTCTAGTCAAAGCTATGGTTTTTCCAGTGGTTATATATGGATGTGAGAGTTGGACCATAAAGAAAGCTGAGCACCAAAGAATTGATGCTTTTGAACTGTGGTGTTGGAGAAGACTCTTGAGAGTCCCTTGGACTGAAAGGAGATCAAACCAGTCCATCTAAAGGAAATTCTGTACCTGATTTTTCAATTGGAAGGACTGATGTTGAAGCTGAAACTCCAATACTTTGGCCACCTGATTTGAAGAACGGATTCTTTGGGAAAAAATGAAAACCTGATGCTGGGAAAGTTGAAGTAGGAGAAGGGGATGACAGAGGATGAGATGGTTGGATGGCATCATGACTCAATGGACATGAGTTTGAGTAAGACTCTGGGAGTTGGTGAAGGACAGGGAGCCTGGCATGCTGCAGTCCATGGGGTACAAGAATTTGGACTGATGAGAAACTGAACTGATTCGCTCAATTTAAATTTTTCCAACCTGGCTGTCTTCTACAGCTCTTTAATATCGTGTTCTGCTTGCATATGTTCAACCCTTAAGATACTGTTTTGTTACCTTGAGCCCATGCAGACAAACCCTTGGGTCTCATTTCAATGTTCCCTAATGCAATCACTTCTGACAAAAATCTCTGTTGCCATGTGGGTGACATATTCTTAGGTTCTGGGGACTAGTTGTAGAATCTATCAGGCTTCTATTCTGTCTGCCACAACTATATTTAGATAATTACCTATTTCTTCATTTACCTTTTCATAAACAATTAAAGATAATTGACTTTACTAATATTCATATTAGTGTCAAGTATACAAATAGTGATTTATATGTTTATTGATTATACCCTTTTAAATCTTCCATTCTGAATTTCTGAATTTCTGGTAAGTCAGGTAAAATTTGTGTGATTAGGAAACTCCTTTGAGGAATTTGGACTTTTTATACACCATTATTTACAGATATACTTGTAGGCTAATTTTCCTCAGTAAGCTAAGCGGCTATGCTTATTCTCATAAATAATCAGTTTGTCTCTTTAACTGATGTCCACTGTCTTTATTTAGGGGCTTAGAAGAACTTCCAAAAAATTTGTCTGCTGGGCCTTACACAAGAGAAAGATTTGCTCCATTTATTTAATCTTTTTGGTTTCTAAATTGGGTATATAAGAACTAACATATATTAATATATAAAATGAGATCTTGGAGGATTCTGCCCTCTTCTGTAAAAAGGGGGATGTAAGAGTATGACTCAGAGTCTCATATTGGGCATATACCTTGAAAAAACCATAACTGAAAAAGACACATGTACCCCAATGTTCATTGCAGCATTATTTACAATAGCCAGGACATGGAAGCAACCTAGATGTCCATCAACAGATGAATGGATAAAGAAGTTGTGGTACATATATAACAATGGAATATTACTCAGCCATAAAAAGGATGAATTTGAGTCAGTTCTAGTGAGGTAGATGAACCTAGAGCCTGTTATACAGAGTGAAGTAAGTCAGAAAGAGAAAAATAAATATTGTATATTAACACATATGGAATCTAGAAAAATGGTACTGATGAACCTATTTGCAGGGCAGGAATAGAGATGCAGACATAGAAACAGGACTTGTGGACACAGTGGGGGAAGGAGAGGGTGGGACAAATTGAGAGAGTAGCATTGAAAACATATACATTCCATATGTAAAATAGATAGCTAGTGGGAAGTTGCTGTATAACCACCAGAACTCAACCCCAGTTCCACCTGTCAACCTAGAGGGGTGGGGATGGAGTTGTGGGGTGAAAGGGAATTCAGGGAGGGAGGAACATATGTATACTTATGGCTGATTCACGTTGTTGTATGGCAGAAACCAATACAACATTGTAAAGCAATTATCCTCCAATTAAAAAAAAATAAAGTGGGTAAAGATGCTCCTCTTGTCTTCTACAAATTCTTATATCCATGGCAAGACTTAATATGCAAAGGATGGTGATGTTGTTTAGCAGTTTAACTAGCTCAGAAATGTAAATCCTAGCTAGCTCTCCTTGAAACTGAATGCTGAGTGATGTGCTATCCGTCAAATCTCATGAAATAGCAGGAGGGGATGGATTTCTGTAATTGTTGCTTTTGGGGTACTCTTTGCCAAGAGGCTATATTGAGAGTAAGCTAATTTAGCAGTATCCGTGTCTCCAACAGTGGGATTAAGGTGGAGAAAAGCAGGTTCCAAGGCTTAGGAATCTATTGTGTGAAAATGTCTGTAGGGATCCAAGTTTCTAGAGATGCCAAGACATAAGTACTTAGAGTTCTAAGGGCCTACTAGAAAAAATGAGTCACAGTGAAATATAGTTGCTTTCTCATAGGACAGCTAGACCAAGCTGCCAGGAATGCAAGGGCTCGACCTGTAGAATTTCTCACTTCAGAGCAGAAACCACCAGGTAAACCATATCCATCTTTATTTATGGAATGTGTTAGTCGCTCATCGTGTCTGGACTCTTGTGACCCCATGCACTGTAGCCCTCCAGGCTTCTTCTGTACTTGGAATTCTCAGGCATGAATACTGGAGTGGGTTGCATATCCTCCTCCAGGGATTTTTCCAACCTAGGTGGATCGAACCTGGGGTCTCAGCTTTGCAGGCAGGACTTTTACTGTCTCAGCCCGAAGGAAGACCCCTAGAATAGAGGGAAAGAGGGGGCAGGGGAGACGGAGAAGAGGAGATAGGGGCATAGAGGGAAGAAGAATAAAGAACTTAAGACTACTCATTTACGTTTCCTTGGTTTCTAACATCATATGGAATATAGAGATCTTAACATCTTATTTTTTTTTTGAAAGTGAAAGTCGCTCAGTCGTGTCCAACTCTTTGCGACCCCATGGACTATATAAGTCCATCGGAATTCTCCAGGCAAGAATACTGGAGTGGGTAGCTATTCCCTTCTCCAGGGGATTCTTCCAACCCAGGGATGGAACCCAGGTTCCTCTCCACATGCAGGCAGATTCTTTACCAGTGAGCCACCAGGGAAGATTGTTTTTGTTTTTAAAATAAGGTAATAAAAGCTACCAATTATTGGGGAGCTACACAGGTACTTAGATTTGAATGAGGCACTTTATGTTACATAATATCTCACTTAATTATCTTATTAGCAAACCAATAATGTATGTCTTGATTTCTTCATGCTTATAAAGGTGAAGAAATAGCTTCAAGAGATTTATGAACTTTCCCAGGATCATACAGTTAGTCAGTTATAGAGCAGGAATTTGAACTTATGTTCTGACAACATTAAATCATTGTAAAGTCTCCATTAATAACTTGGGTAATCCAAGGCATTATTTCAATATCTGTCCTGAAAAACAATACACTTTTGAAGCCTGTAGTTGTTCTATTGCATTGCAGGATAAGGTACTTTCTCTCTCAGTATAGATTATGTACCATTTGATAAATTACCTTAAGAAGAGAGAAGTGAGTGAACAGTTAGCCTTGTGGACCCTGCAGGGGGCATCAGAGGCCCATGAGCATTAGTGCTTACTCAGTCCTGTCTTACACCCTATGGATTGTGGTGCCAGGCACTCTGACAATTGGGATTCTCTGGGATATAGATTATAGAGTGGTTGCCATTCCCTCTTCTCCAGGGGGATCTTCCTGACCCAGGGACTTCAAATGTGGTCTCCTGCACTGCAGGCAGCTTTCTTATACATGTGAGCCACCAGGGAAGCGCTATTGAACTTTAACGGACTCAGCATTTCATTCTGAAAGAAAGCAAAGGGCACTGTGACCAGGAGTGTTGCTCTGTGTGTGGAGATGAGGGGCAGAAATAAAAGCAGTGAACCTTACGATGGAAGGAAAGAGATATTTTCCTTTGCTCCCTGCTGTCTTTCCCACCACATTTCTATTCCTCTTCTTTTGTACCTTTTTGTTTTGTTTCATGCTCTTTCAATTTCATTCCTTAATCTGTTTCACCATAATTGCATTTTACTCTTCTCCCCTACCTTTCCCCCCTTACCTTTAGATTTTTCTCTCTCTCTCTTTTTCCTTTCTTTTTTGGGCTGTGACACACCACTGGCAAGAATCTTGTTCCCCAGCCATGGATGAATCCACCATGCAGTGAAAGTACCAAGTTCCAACACTCCAGGGAATTCCTTCTCTTCTTTTTAAGAACTTCAGATTTGTCTTAACAATTTGCCCTCATACAGGGCAGCAAAGGAGACACAGTTGTAAAAAAACGACTTTTGAACTCAATGGGAGAAGATGAGGGTGGGTGATTTTGAGAGAAATACCATTGAATACTTGTTGGTACGAATTGTAAAAATGTTGAGCCAGTGCAAGTTCTAATTGCATGAAGCAGGCACCAAAGCTAGTGCTCTGGGACAACCTCAGAGGGATGGAGTGGGGAGGGGGGTTCTGGATGGTAGGGACAAACCAAAATGATGTATACCTGTGGCTGATTCATGTCGATGTATGGCAAAACATCACAACAATATTGTAATAATTATCCTCCAATTAAAATAATTGATTAAAAAAAATAAATTGTCTTGGGTTCCCCGGTGGTCCAGTGGTGAAAGATAAAATGCTTGCCAATGCGGGGGACACAGTTTTATCATTGGTCCAGTAAGATTCCCACATGCTGAGAGGCAACTTAAACTGTGTACCACTCTCTGTACCATACTCAGGAGCAGGTGAGCTGTCAACTACTGATAGCCACGTGCCCTAGAGCCCATGCTCTGCAGCAAGAGAAGCTTGCCATGAGAATCTCACATCTCCAAATCGAGAGTTAGCCTTACTCACTGGCAACTAGAGGAAAGTCCATGCACGTACATGAAGGACCAGTGCAGCCAAAGATAAATAAATAAATGTTTAAGAGATATATGTACAAAAATTGTCTCTATACATGTAAAGTTAAATGTAATACTATGGCAGCATCGATATTCTAAAATAAATAATTACTACCAAGAGAGATGAGTAACCTAGTGCTAGAGGTGCTTGTTGGTTGTTGGTTTGGTTCAGGTGGCTGGGGTGGGGCAGTGGGGGGTGTGCATGGGATGTGAGGGACACTGAATTAATATCAAATGGAGAATTCCCCAGCAGTTCAGTGGTTAGGACTCAGTGCTTTCACTGCTGGGGGGCCCAGGTTCAATCCCTAGTCAGGGAACTAAGATCCTGCAAGCTGTGTGAGCTATGTTGTTTTCATTTATTTCCGATTCTTCATGACCCTCTGGGCTGTAGTCTGGCAGGCTCCTCAGTTGACAGGACTGTGTTTCCTTTCATAGAGGCTTCTGGGGAAAAATGTGTTTGTTGTCCTCTTCAACTTCTAGAGGCTTACTGCATTTCCTTGGCTCATGGACCCTTTCTCCATCTTCAATGCAGCAGTGTTTGCATCTGTTGTACCTTTCTTTAATATAATCTCATCCTTCTTGACTCCCACTCCTTTGCCTCCCTCTTCACTTTTAAAGATTTTTGTGACTACATGGCGCCACCACTTGAATAATTTCCTAGCTTAAAGTCAGCCTAAGTAACCTTAGTAACCTTAATTCACCTGGCAAATCATAATTCTCCTTGGTTTATGATATCTCAACATATTATAGATTCTGCGGGAATTAGGAATGTGGACATCTGGTAGGGGGCATTATTCTGTCTGTAATCAATTACCATAAAGTTGACATTCTTACATCTATCAAACTAAATTAAAAGTATTCGTTATTTACTTATCATGTACAGTTTATGAATTCTCTTTAAAGTGTGGGCTCTAGTGAAGTATGGTTCTGTCATCACTTATGGATCAACATCCCCTTTCATAACTAAAAAACTTTTAACTCCCTTTACTTTCCCGAAAACTAAAATTCACTAGATAATAAACATCTAGGGGCTTCCCAGGTGGCGACTAGTGGTAAAGAACTTGCCTGCCAATGCAGGAGACACAGAGAGATGGGTTTGATCCCTGGGTCAGAAAGATCCCCTGGAGGAGGGCATGGCAACCCACTCCAGTATTCTTGCCTGGAGAATCCCATGGACAGAGGAGCCGGTCAGGCTACAGTCCATAGGGTTCACCAAAGAGTTGGACACGACTGAAAGACATTAGCATGCATGCATGCATAAAACATCTTATCATGCATAACCTAAAAAAAGAATCTGTGATATTCAAATAGTCATATTAGAGAGATATAAAAGGGAAGTTATTCTTTAATACACTATACAAAACAAAAAAAATGAAAAAAAAACCCTGCTATCAATTCCAATAGGTAATTGACTCAGATGTAGATCCCTTGGAAAGAATCACGATGGAGCTGGAATCTCCTAAGTACAATAGGAGCCCTGTGATTATGATAGCTACAGATACTGGCTGACACAGGTATGCTGATGCCTCAAATTGTTGTTGGTCATCTAATTTTTTTTTCAAAATGTTTGAACTATTCTTCGGAAGGGTTCTGAAACAACTATTCTTAGGGAAGGGTTCTGAGCAAACAAGAAGTTTAACTTCACTTGTTTTACATGATATTTGTGTTCCTGGAAAATATAGTAATATTTAAGCATGTGGAAAAAAATATTTTGGATTTATATGTAAAATGGAATTAGGCTTCATTTTAGATAATCACAAGTTTTTTACTTTTTTTACTACATGAAGACTGGAGGACTACATATAGATGTGTAGGGATGGAGGCAGTTCACCATTGTGCGAACCCTTAATTGTAGAACATCTAGTATCTAACCATCCAACCCTAAATCTACCCACTGAGTGTTGGCAGTGCTTGCCAATCATTGTGACAACCAAGGCCAATAACCTAACAAAAAGAACAATCTCACTTTGAAATTTCCCAGACTAGTGGTGACGTTACTTGATGAGAAACACCAATGGTCAGCATTTTTGAGTTACCAGTGTTTTTCTGGGAGAGAATTGATAGATTAAAAGTTGATATGTTGAGTTCTAATTTGTGCCATCCCTGTTCTAAATTTTATCTATTTAAACTATGTTTACATCCTACAACAAAAATACTATGATGTAGAGTCTACTATTACTCCCAATTTATTGATAGGGAACTAAAAAATTATCAAGTTAAAAAGGCAATGCATTCAGAAACCCTAGCTTGGGAATTCCTCGTGCTCTAGAGGTTTGACCCATGCTTTCACTGCTTGTGGGCCTGGTATAATCCCTGGTCGGTGAACTAAGATCCAATAGCCTGTGGCATGACCCCAAAGGCAAAAAAAAAAAAAAAAAGAAAGGATGAAAAGAAAAAGAAAAGGAAACCTAGCTAGTAAGTAAAGAAATTGGAATCCAAATCTGGCAGTCTGGTGCTAAGATCCCTTCGTGAGTAACCATTGCACCCACTGCTCTTATGGCAGTGGCTGCTCACGTCTTTATTTAACTTTCCCCCACTAATAGTGATCCTACTTTAAAATTTATCAGACTGTCCTTAACTAATGTGAATAAGCGCTGCTGCTGCAGTAATTGATCAAAATATTTGACTCCCTTTCTAACCTGTCTCGCCCATTTCTCTCTACTCTCTCCTCACACACCACTTACACAGTCACACCACTTTTTCTTTCCCTCTGGTTCCACTGGAAGAAATGATGATATCAATGCTGCTGCAGATCTGTGAAGTGATGATTGTATGGATTGGGAGAAGATGGTATCCAGGCGCATTTCATTGGAAGATGGTGTGTGGGTGTGTGTGTGTGTATTGTATTTTCAACGGATGTAGTAACTTGGTTAAAGTTGATTTGGTAACTATATATGTTATAAGTATTTAAAAAATAATGGTCAACTGGCTCTGGTAAAAATTCCACCAGATTTTTCCACCACCTTTACCAGCTCTAGTTCTCACTACTGTCATGGAAAATCATAAAATCCAGTAGTACTCCATGTGTTTACCTTTAATATTATTCCTCCATTGCTGTTTGGCAGCTTCTCATGCACTTGTATGCAAATTTTGCAAGTTCAGACATTTGAAGCATAGCATGCAATTGCTTACATAGCTTTTTGACTGAATAGTTTTAGATATTTTTGGCAAAAACTGTAAACACTGCAAAAATGTAACCACTCTTTCAATAAATGGAGAAGAATAATTAAAATTTTGTTTCTGGAGTTGTTCAAACATCTACCCACATGGGATTTTGAATTGGTAGTAATACTCTAGTCTGAGAGTGGGCTCAGTGGAATTACCTGGTTTTAGTGCAGGTGCAGTAAGCCATCATTGTGGAGGGCATGACTGCCCCGTGCAGATCCCCAAGGTGGACTTGCTTTGGCGATCTTGGGTAAGTTACTCAGACTCTTTGAGACTAGGTTTTCTCATCTGGGGACGGAAATAGTACTAGTCCCTTAAATCAGTGATATTGTGAGGATGAATGAGATATGGATGTACAATAGCCAAATGCCTTTAGGTACTAAGCAAATATTTACATGGGATCACTATAATAATATCATGAGTGCTCCAAGGTCACCAAAACCTTTAAAGGTAAAGTGCAAATGTTCCAGGGTGTCTTCTGATGGTCAGAGATGTGAATTTCTCTTTGGTCATCCATGCTGTCCTTGGAAAAACATTTTATTAATTTGCCACTTTTAAAATTCAGGTGATATTGTCAACACTCATGAACTTCTCTGGCTTCTTGCTGAAAATGTGGGAATGTCTAAAATCTCCTGCCTTTCCTACACAGCTGCAATAAAGCATAACTGAGTTGGGGATGTACCCTAGGGGGACTCTGTCTTGTCATCTACAGCTCAAGGCATTTGAGTTAGCACTTCCTGGTATGCAGAACATTTAACCAGCCCCGTACCTAGATACCAGTAACAGTCATTGTGTGCTCCAGCCCTTCCTGCTGTAGAGGAGCTGGGAAGCAAAAAGCCCTGTAAAGCAAAGTTACTAGAAGATCCCCCATCACCCAGAACTCCCTGTAACTGAACTTGGAGCATACTAAATCTCATAGTTTAGCAGTTTTAGGCCTATTCTTAAGTAAACATTCTCAAGCTAAGTGGATGAGGGACATGCCTGTTACATTGGGGTATTAGCTGAAATTCAAAAAGGAAGTCTTTACATATCAGGAGAATGGCTCTGGTCAAATAGCTTTCTGTGGCATGCCTTTTCCTTTCCTAATACATCTAGACCAAAAACCTAATTTCGAAATATTCCTGGATGCCTAATTGATCTTGGTGGGACTGGGGAGAATGGGATTTAAGAATTCTCAAAATACCCTTAAGATAAATGATTGCACATTCTTAAGTGTTATAATTTGCCACTTTGCATAGAGTGGGATTGTGGAGAAATGGCAGTAAGCAAGGAGCATTTGGGGGGACATTGGCCCCTCACTGTTCATACATGAGTACCTGCATCGTGGCATGCAAGTAATAAAGCTAATATGACACTAAGTAAACAAATCTTTTTTGCTATTTAAATGAAACTGCAGGAGGTACCCGTTGCCCTCCACACTGTCCCCAGACCGTTATCCATTAGGATTCCATTCTTTGTAGGAATTCTGAAGAAATGTGGAATGTTGATTGCAGCTTGCACCCCTTTCTCACTGAAGTGCTAATGTGAGTTAAACTCAATGGGGATTGGGTCCCAATTCCGTAGAGCGGCCTTGCTTGCATTAGTGGTTCAGCAGCAAAAGAAAACTTTTGGTTTTGATTTTATGAAATTCGATTGACCCCTCTGCTCTGCCTGCTCCACTGCCTTTGAACTTGATCCAGGTGCTTGGTTGGGGACTATGATCAGAATTACTGGATTTAAATAAGTAACTGTGTTGACTTTGCCTGTTAATGTATGTATGTGTGTGCTCAGCTGTGGGTCTGACTCTTTGTGACCCACGAACTGTAGCCTGCCAAGATGCCTCTGTCCCAGGGGATTTTCCAGAGAGAATACTGGAGTGGGTTGCCATTTTCCTTTTCCAGGGGATATTCCCAACCCAGGGATCAAATCCACATCTCTACAGCTCTTGCATTGCCTGTTAGGGCTCCGTATTCTGGGGAGGCCCCTTTGGCTGTAATACTTTAGAAAAAATCTGAGCTTGAGAAAGAGAGACAAAATTGATAAATTTGAAAGGGACCACTTTTTTACCGTGTCCTCCCAGTTCATAGGCTTCCCAGGTGGCACAATGGTAAAGAACTCTGCTGCCAGTGCAGGAGATGACCAAGGAGAACGAGGTGTTTTATCCCTGGAGTTGGGAAGATCCCTGAGGAGGGAATAGCAACCCACTCCAGTATTCTTGCCTGGAGAATCCCACGGACAGAGAAGCCTCTCTGGGATTGGGCGTCTACCGTCCATAGAAGAGCAAAGAGCTGGACCTCCAACTGAATGACTGTGCCCATGGTGCACACACTCCCAGTTAGCAGATAAAATGACTTTCAAAACAAAGCCATCATTTCAGGGGGCAAGACTGAGCTTAGATGGAAATAAGTAAGTCAACTGAATGGACAAAGTTCTTAAATTCTTAGATTGAAACATGTGGAAGGGTGTCCAGGAAGCAACCGGTGTCGTTAGTGTCCTTGATCCTCAGATCCATCTTAAAAAGGTAGGAGCTATTTACTATCCCTATTTGAGTAATGAATCTGAGGGGACAGAGATAAAGTAAACTTACCGAGTCCCAGAGGCAGTCAGCTGCCAGAGGTGGTAATGAGCTTGGACAGTCACTGCTGTAGGGTGTGCACTGTGATGATGAGATGATTTACTAGACATCACTGGGTTGCTGGACCTCTCCAGGACCAGGTCTCACAGTAAATATGGTTAGTGCCTGCTTCTGTGGCATAGCCATTTCTGCATTATGACCCAGGCATAAAGCAATTAAGCCATTGTTACTGCTTGTTACCTTATAACGGACTGAATTAGGTCTAAGAAAACTGCTAGTCAACAATGTACAAAATGCTTAAATTTATTTCAATGCCTAAAAAGTGATTCCATTTAATCTCAGTTGGCATTTGATTTTGGTTCAAACCAGATCTATTTGTTGAGCATTAATAGGAATGTGGTCATTGTCTCCCTTTTTATCTTCTCAAATATGGCTCTCGTGACCCAAAAGCTAGTAGCCCTTTCTTGAGGTCAAGCAATCTTCAAGCAGCGAGTCGGGGTGTCACGGCAAAAATGAGGAAGTTACTTCAGGGGCATTAGGTTTGTACTGGGTGGTCCTGAATGCTCTCTGTGGTAGGTAAGTTCCTGTGGTTTGTGTTCCTGTATTGCGGTGGCAGTTGTGCCGATTCGTCCCAGCAGAGTCCCTTGTGATGTGGGCTGGGGTTTGTAAAGATGCCTGGTTTCATATTGGGTGGAGTCACTTGGATGTGGAACGTAAACACGAGCATAGGAGGAGATAAGGCGGGATTTTAAGGTTGATTGGCAGCAAAAGACCTTTATCCATGCATCTGTGAAGTGGAATATGTCCATTCCTACCAGCTGGGTCTCTACTTACCACTTCCTCAGTTTTTGCATCGATTTATCAGTTATTGACAAATTAGAAAATACACTCCTTTTTTAGTCTGTCAAAGCTTGATAGAATCTGACTTTAGTTGGCAAAGAAACCAACAAATTCAACTCACCAGATGACACGTTGAGGCATCTTCCCTCCCTCATAAACCTGTGGTAATCAGATGTAGTGGTTGTGACGCGTGGGTCCTTGGATCAGACTTCCGAGTTTGATTCTTGCTCTGTAACTTACCTGTTGTATAACCTTAATCTCGTGTGTCTCAGATTCTGCATCTGTAAAACAGGAATATAAATAAGTGATGCCTGTGAGGATTAGGGCACCTCATACGTAAAACCTCTGTTACTATCATTATATCTATTTCCCATCTTCATTAGGGTGGTTCAGGTGTTATGTGTGGCTAATGTCACAGGAGAGACATACGTTTTGTTAAACAAGTTAAACTAAAAAGTTATTATCTATTTTTCTTTGGTAACAAAAATTGGGTTGTTATGGGTCTCCTTCTTTTATTTTTGCTTCTTGCTCTGCTATGGTGACAGCTCTCTTGTACCAAATGGGCCTCTTCCTGTGATCTATATTTCAAATCTATAAATAGTCAAAAACGATACCAAATAAAAAATGATGGCAGTGTATTCAGTCTAACACCACCCAAAGTGCGAGCAGATTTTTGACTGTTTCCATGGTGATGTAGGAATATTTTGTAAACATTTTGGCCTGGGGGGAAGGTGATGAGTCTTCTTGGGGCTGGGTGGGGATGGAGGGAATGCTTTTCAATTAAAACCACGACAGCCGACCAATAGTTGAAATGAGAGGGGATCCCTCTTTCATGCAGTAAATCAGAGACATCTCAGGTCTGGGGATTTGGTTGTACATGTGGTTCTTTTGTCGTGTGATGTTCTTCTTCTATTTCTTCTTGGGTAGACGGTACTATTGATACTCTTTTAGCTCTTCTGCATAATTATAGGATAGCAAACTTATGTTTTGATAAAAAAAATATGGAGTCTGTTTTTCCAATGTAGGTCCTGACAAAACTAAACTAGAATGTGAGCTGGCTTCTCTCATTTCCTGCCTCTCCACACATTACTCATGTCCATAAGTGTGGTCATGCTGAAATATGTTAATTCAGCATTTTCTTCCCAGTAGGAGTAAAAGCACACATCGAGGTAGATTTTTCAGAAATGAGTGTTTGCTAACAACTACAGTCATTGTGATTTCAGGATGGAAAATCAGTACCAGATACGGCTTGTCTGGAATCTAACTAGCTGGACTGAAGTCCAGTAATAATCTGCATCCAGAATCTGAGAAGCAGAGTGACATGCTATCCCTGATAATAGGGGGGGGGGGGGGGGGGGCATGTGTCATGGGTCTCAAGTGCCAAGGGTTGTTTATAATTAATTCTGCTTAGTTATCATTACCATCCAAGCTATTGGGCAGGAGCAGAATTTACACATGCCCTCTTGGTCTTACTCAGCTGTCGTCAATGCCCAAGGTACCATGCTAGGGCCAGAAGCCGAGATATAAAATAGCTCTGAAACAACAGCTGTTAACCCATTTTTCTTATAATAAGAGTTTCAAATATAGCGTAAGAAAATACAGGGAAAAAAAAGCAGGAATAATTACTAAGCAATAATACTGAGGTGCAAGGTAATATAATTGAATGTATCAGCAATGGTGGGCACATGTGTGGAAGAGAGAAGAAATCACTGACTGTGGTGAAGCAGGTGGGATCTGAGATGAGCCTTGATGGGTGGGTAAAGAAACAGGAGAGGGCATTAAAGAAAGGATAGGAGAGCAAACTTCCATAGGTCGGGTCCCAGCACTAGGAACTTGGTCTAGGAAGGGGTGTTAGCATACGACTGGGTGGCTCAGACAGTGAAGAATCTGCCTGCAATGAGGGAGACCTGGGTTCAATCCCTTGGTCGGGAAGATCCCCTGGAGAAGCGAAAATGGCAACCCAATCCAGTATTCTTGCCTGGAAAATTCCCATGGACAGAGGAAGTGGCAGGCTACAGTTGCTTCGGCGGTCACTAAGAGTTAGGACTATGACTGAGCAAACTAATTTACTTAAAGGAAGACCCTGGAGTCCAAAAACTGAGGACTAGACAAGGCATTGGTGGAGATGCTGTTTGCTATGATGGTGGTGGTGGTGGTGGGGTGGTCAGCCAAGAGCCAAAGATACAGAGTCAAAACATAAACAGGAGAGCGAGTAGAATCCAAAGGAGGCTATTTAAAAATGTGTGAGTTATGGCCTTGGCAAAGAAGAGTTGACAGAATTTGCTCAACTCAAATCAAGCAATAGAGTACAAAAGTTACAAAAATAATTTCTATTATGTTCAAAAGATTGATGAATTGGCATTATTATTATAAGTGACTTGAGAGCCAAAATGGAACGGTCTCATTAATAGAAAAAAAAATTAATAGTAGTATATTACGAAATCTACAAAGTCAGTTTTAAAAACTTTTTAAGGGCATTTAATTAATTTGTGAAGGCACATCTCTAAAAAATTGATGGTTGAATTTTGTTGATTAATATTAGAAAATCAAGATTTATACTAGAATTACTGGGCTTTAAAATTTATCTTTGATTAAACCAAATGTTAATCTTAAAAATCAAAGAATTGATAATAATCTTTGTCTGTGTACAACCACCACTTTGGTGAACACCCAAATAACCTGCAACTTGGCGTGCGGGCCAAGTTTCAGTGCCAGCATTCTGGAGGAGGAGGAGGGCTGGCTGCAGGCCAAGCACAGTGTGGAAAGGTCCTCTGTTGGCTATAGGTGGTTCAGGCTGCCAGGTGGTGAGCATCAGGAGAGGGCTGTCAACCCTTGCGGACTGAGTTGAGGAGCGGAAGCTTTAGTTCCAGGAGGACACGGAGAGCCAAGATACAGTGAATAGCATAGGGATCCAGGCAGGATATGAGTCAAGCTGTCAAACATTCTAGTGGCAGAAAGTCTTTCTAACAAGATTAAATGAGAACAGAGGAAAGAGTGAAATTTTAGAGAAGAAAATGTGGAAATCCAATTAAAGCATTTTGCTTTGCAAAACCCTATGTAACCAGGAATAACACTCGGTACTGGTCTCATTTCTTACTTTGGACCATTATTTATCATCTAATCTGGCCTTTTAAGTCGGAATTCAGTGTGCATGAGATGGGCAAATATCGGGCCTGATGTGAAGCACCGTTAGAACTGGAGAGCTTTTAAAAAATAATACTGTTTTAGGCCTGCTGCTGACATTTGAATCAGGAATACTGGAGTGGGAACCTGGCATCCCTGTTTTTTTCTAAAAGCTCCCTCATGATTTTATGCACATCCAGGGCTGATTCTTTGGAACCACCAGAGTGATGGTAAACCATAATCCCAACTGGAAAGCCAAAAGACTAGTTTCAGAGTCCCAGTCTGAAATAGCTCACAAGGTAATTCCCACAAGGAAATCATTTTTAACTGGGCATCTGTTACTTCACTAAATAGGATTGTCCCTAAATGTTACAACATTCTGTGATTCACTGGAGGGAAATTGCCTTCTTTATTAGCTCAGATACTAATCCAGTCCACAAACCTGGGGTCCACTCATTCTGGAGGAATTTCTCACAGGAAAGGAAGATGCTGAACTCAATGAAGACGGCAGGAGGGCTGGTCAGGCAGACAAATTGAGGGAAAGAAGCAAATAATGCAACAACAAAAGACGCCTCACTTCCCTGGGCCTGCCTGAATCCTTGTTTCTAAAGTGAACTTAAACAGGCAAGAACTATTATGATCTCAGGTGTGGCTTACGTCTTGTATCTCACTTTCATCGTTGCTGTAAACAGTTTCTTACCACAAAAATCAGCAGTTTAAACTACCAACAGATGCATTATCTTATGGTTCTCTAGAAGTCTGACCAGTTTCATCGGGCTAAAATCCTGGTGTCCACAGGCTGCGTTCCTTTCTAGATGGCAATAAGGGGCACTTGTTTCCCTTCCTCATTTGGATTGTTGACAGAATTTAGTTCCTTGCCTGTTGTAGGACTGGGATACCTGAATCCTTGCTGACTGGTCAGCTGAAGGCTGTTCAGAGATCTCCGTTCAAAGCTAGGTGTTGGTTGGCGTGAGTCTCCCTTAACCTTCCAGGTCTCGCCTTCCTTTCACTTTTTCTTTCTAAACATCAGCACCAGAAAATTTCTTACTTCTAAGGACTACTGTGTTAGAATGGAGCCACCCAGTTTATCCTAGGATAATTTCCCTATTTTAAGAGCCTTAACCATAATCAAATCTTCAAGGTCTCATTTTTCTGTGTGAGTGACATATTCATAGGTTGCAAGCGCTGGGATGAAGACATGGGGTGGAGGGGCATGTGAGGATTACGGCATTATCTGCCCACACTCTGCCCTCCAGTGTGAAGATTTTTAAAAAGATAAGAACAGGTGGGGTGTTTGTGGGAAGGGTTGGTTCTCTAAGGATTATTTTCAGAATCACTGCATACTGATCCTGGAGGGGGTATGAAAATGGTCTATTGATCTAAATGATTCCCAGCATTAGGTAGAAGGGATCCCAGACTCTGAGAGTGAAAGGTCGTTGTCTTTCTTTTGATTCTGAAACTGAAGATCCAGTACTTTTGGACACCTGATTGCAAAGAGTGGACTAATTGGAAAAGACCATGAAGTGGGAAAGATGAAGGCGAAAGGTGAAGGGGTGGGTGGAGAGGATGAGATGGTTAGATTGCATCAATGATTCATTGGACATGAATTTGAACAAACTCCGGAGAGAGTGAAGGACAGAGGAGCCTGGCCTCTGCCTGCAGTTCATAGGGTCTCAAAGAGTAGGATACGGAATAGTGACTGATGAGCAACAACAAAATAAGAAATTTAGATGTTCTAATTCTATTAGGTACATTCTTTGAGAGCAATGCAATAGAGGCTGAAAAACCTCCTTTCTGGGCAGAGCTTTATCATCCCGGTCCCATGGAATTCTCTGCTTTTCTAGTAATCCGTTTTAGAAGGAAGGCTCTGACACTGTGGTTATGCTTAGTTTGCATCCAGTTGATTTCTTAAGCACTAACAACATAAAGAAATGGATTTTGGGGCTCTGACTAAAGTGAATGATAGAAGATTCAAAAAGAGGTGAAAATAATTTCTATTTTTCCAGATCCTCCATGTACTTAAAAACTGAATCTCCAGGTCGACAAGGCTTGTACTCTTAAAATTACATATGGCAAAGATGTATGTGTTCAATAAGCATTTATTGGGTGCTCCCACTGTACGAGACAAACCTATCCAAAGCGATCTCTGGGAGGAATGAAGCAGGGTGTTGTTCTATTCAAAACAGGCATGGAGGCCAATTCCATGTTCTTGTGAAGGGCTCTGGGCTTGTTGACTTGGAGCGTGTCCAACTACACCAATTGTTTAATGGCAGAGAGGAATCGAGTTCTCCTTGGAGTTATGTCCCTTAATTATATTGTAATTAATTAATTATTCAAAGCTGGTTTCTTACTTTATAGCAAGAGAAAAAAAGATACTGTATTTTGACTCTTTTCTTGGGCTTTCTTGGAACTTTTTTTTTTTTATCCTGGAACACTCTGCTCGGGGAAAGGAACAGGTTTGTTTTGAAGAGGAGTGGAAATTATTGCATTCAGTGGGCTTTCCACTCTGGTGGATGATACTGATAGGCGGAATTGGAATAAACGTCGCTGGGGAAAACCAGTATTTTTTCGGATCTTCATTAAATATTTGCATGACATTTTCTGCATTAACTTAACAGTGCTCTTTTGATTTGAAGTATTTCAGTTCTGCATATTAAGTGTGCCACCGTGGAAGTGCACACAGATGAGACGAGACCAGTTCACCTAGATTCAAACCAGCCCTGCCCACTCCTGGTGTTATTTTTATTTTGTTGGGTACTTAGCTTCTCTAAAGTTTTGATTTCACATGGGGGAAATGACGATATTATCCACCTGTTTCAGCCCAGTGATCTTAGTTTTTTACAACAGAAACCAAAACTACATATTTAATGGATCAGTTAAGCACATAGGGATTTATTAAAATGGTATTGGCGATATAACTCTGAAATTAGAGAAATGAAAATCCATAGGAACAGGGAGGCCAGGAAGCGGACAGGACTTCAGGGGAAGTATGTTTACAGAACTGGTCCTACGGAGACCAGCGTGTCCAAGCACTGACGCTGCTGACACTGAATGTTAGGTGGCACTTCAGGACTGCTGCCTCATGCCTGGCACTGATTCAGTGGATTTCTGCAGTCTCTATCTTGTGTCACTAACTTCCAAATTATGTTTGGGGAGGCAATGTCTTGCTTGGAGAATTAGGTCATCTGCTACTCTTGTTAGCTGCTCAAAGGAATTGAGAAATCAAGGTATGTAATGTTTCAGTGTCAGCAGTAGGAGGTGGCTATGCCCATTCAGCCAACTCAGAGTGGAGAATTCCAATTTACAGGAGGAGGTACAGAAGCACATGGACCAAAAAAAAAAAAAGACCCCACAAAAGCCCCAAAAAACAACCTCCCCCCAACAAACAATCAACAAAACAATAAAAATTCAAAAAAAACGAAATCCCCAAATATCACCTTCCTGGAGTCCATTCCCTTCAGTGACCTACAGTGACCTACCTCCTTTTCCCTCACTTTATCATTCCAACAGAAAAAATTTCTCTTTTCAGCTGAGTTGCAGCTATTATTTGTTTAATAAATATGCTCTCACTTCTTCCCAAGGGTAGTCCTCATCTGCAAAGTCTCATGCAAAAGTTCTTGCTCGTCTTAACATTCAGATTCTCTAGGTGTTGTCCCATTCTCTTCAGGTCTGGCAGATCAATACATCAATGTTACCTTAATTTATAGGCTGAGTTGTAAAGCTAATCATCTTTTTTTTCTTAAACTGCATATCCTAAGTAAGAGAGAAAGAGAAAAATTAATTTAAAAGAGTATTTACATATGGTTTTTCCAGTGGTCATGTATGGATGTGAGAGTTGGACAGTGAAGAAAGCTGAGCGCCGCAGAATTGATGCTTTTGAACTGTGGTGTTGGAGAAGACTCTTGAGAGTCCCTTGGACTGCAAGGAGATCCAATCAATCCATCCTAAAGAGATCAATCCTGGGTGTTCATTGGAAGGACTGATGTTGAAGCTGAAACTCCAATACTTTGGCCACCTCATGCGAAGGGTTGACTCATTGGAAAAGACCCTAATGCTGGGTAGGATTGGGGGCGGGAGGAGAAGGGGACGACAGAGGATGAGATGGTTGGATGGCATCACCGACTCGATGGACATGGGTTTGGGTGAGACTCCGGGAGTTGGTGATGGACAGGGAGGCCTGGCGTGCTGCGATTCATGGGGTCGCAAAGAGTTGGACACGACTGAGCAACTGAACTGAACTGAATTGAAAAACTGATATTTATATATCTATAATATATATATATATCAGATATACTACACAAAACACACATATCATTGCATGAAAGAAGGTGTGAATAATGCTATATTCCACATGTGCATTTCAGGTCACAAGGCCAAAGTAAATATTTGATTCATCATTCCCCTTTTCCATTATCCTTTTATCTTGGCAATATGATGTTCTTTTTTTTTTTTTTTAAATTTTTGGCTACAGGGTATGTGGAATTCTTAGTTCCTGACCAGTGAACGATTCCATTGCCCCATGCAGGAAAAAAAAAAAAACACACAAAAAATCCCAAGTGTGGAGTTTTAAATGCTGGGACTGACAGGGGAAGTTCCCCTGATGTTCTTCTGGACAGGGGTGGTGTGACCCAGACCTCATCTAGGGATCCAAGCCCTCGGCAGTCCTATCTGTATCTTCTCATTCTGGTCGTTGGAGATCATGGCAGTACTAGGAGTTATCCCCAAGGATCTCCTGGATCCAGCAGTCCCTTTACAGCCTCATTATGTAGCGCATCCCTATTTCCTCTTAATATTCAGGGTCAACCATCCTAAGATACTGAATAACAGGCACAAAGCCTGGTTTCACTCCAGTGGCATTTCAGAGTCTGACCTTGTAGAAATACACTTGGCTTTCATCACATGTCTTGTGCTCTTTTCTGTATCATAGGCCCGGGACCAGTGTGGGTTTGATTATGTTCTCCTTGCACAAAGTGCCACAACTCAAATGACAAGGAATCATCAGGAGAGGCTGCTAACAAAGTCTGACTGGACAAAGAGGGAGGGCCGTTGGTTGATGAGGAGGATTCAGTGATGAGGTTTTTGAGTGCTCTGAGATGGACCAAATAGATACCTTATTTCCCAATTCCAGTTAGTATACCTTGGAGATATTGTGGGTTCAGTTTCAGACCACCACAATAAAGCAGATATCACAATAAATTGAGTCACACACACTTTTTGGCTTCTCGTACCATATAAAAGTTTATTATTTAAATTATATTGTATGTAATAGCATTATGTCTAAAAAGACTATATATATCTTAATTAAAAATGCTTTCATTGCTAAAAAAATTCTAACTATCCTTGATAATGAAGGTTGCCACAAACCTTCAAATTTGTAAAATATATATATATTTATATTATATATATAATATCTGGGTGGACAGGTGTAATAAAGCAAAGTGCAATAGAATGAGGTATGCCTGTACTTCGGGTTAATTTCCATTATGGCACTAGTACCCTGAATATCACACAAAAGGTCTCTGCAAGGCCTTGAATTAAAATGTAATTTGGGACCCACAGAATCAAAACTTTGTGTGTTTTTTGACTATTCTCCTGTGTTGTGGCACCAAGAGATATGAGTTTTATATTTATTTTTGAAAACATTTTTAAATGGTGGTAAAAAACATGAGAGCTTTATTTTTCCAAGTTATATAGTTTTTGGATTTCTGTGTATGATGCGTGGGTAAAATGTAAGAATTTGAGCTTATTACTGTCTTCATCTGTCCAGTGAATGAGAAGAAACCACTCTTTTAGGCAGGCCTTGGAAATGGATTTACCCCATTTATGTGCGTTTGGTCGATGTTTGTTTTGGCTGTCATATCATCCCTTCATTGGTTCTTTATTCAATGTGACCAACAGGTAAGGATTTAATTAGCAGAGATTAATCATTGTTCCTGTTTGCTCAGGGTCACTAGCTTCTGATTTCAAGTCTGGATCACTCTTCTGATAGGTGGTACATGTGTGCGTGGCAAGTCACTTTGGTCGTGTCTGACTCTCTGTGACCCTATGGACTGTAGCCCGCCAGACTCCTCTGTCCATGGAATTCTCCAGAAGGAAAATACTGGAGTGGGTTGCCATGCTCCTCCAGGGGATCTCCTTGACCCAGGGATCAAACCTGTGTCTCTTACATCTCCTGTATTGATGGACACCGGTCTCCTGCTAACTTCCTAGCTCGTAAGGAGTTTAGAAAGTGAGTACCTGGCTTTCCATTCTTTAGAGGAAGTCAAGCTGCCTCCAGCAATGACTTACTAAGATAGAGAATTCTCACAATCGTTTGCAAGTTCAGGTGCTGGGCAGCCTCAAAACATGTCTGGGATTTACTGGAATTCGTCGTGAGGTTGTTAGGGAGATAAAAAAGATAGTAAGATATAAAACAAGGTAGACTATGTCCAGGTCTCAACAGCTTTATGTGGATGAAGATGGATTAAAAGTTTGTTTAATTTTTAAATTTTTTAAAATAATAGAACCAGATAGGAAATTAGGTGAGGTAGTTTTATTAATGAACATTTTTATGGAAAAGATGATTATAGTCGGCCATCTGGTATTCACAGGTTCTAGTGACTCAGGTGGTAAAGAATCTGCCTGCAATGCAAGAGACCTGGGTTTTCATCCCTGGGTCAGGAAGATCCCCTGGAGAAGGGAAAATGGCAACCCACTCCAGTATTCTGTCTGGAGAATTCCATGGACAGAGGAGTCTGGCAGCTACAGTCCATAGGGTCACAAGGAGTCAGACACGACAAAGTGACTTAGCCACGCACACATGTACCACCTATCAGATAGAGTGATCCAGACTTGAATCAGAAGCTAGTGACCCAGAGAGAAGAAACAGGAACAATGAAAGAATCTCTGCTAATTAATTCCTTACCTGTGGTCACATTGAATAAAAGAACCATTAAGGGATGTATGACAGCCAAAACAATCATCGACCACACTACGAAAACCAGTATGGGGTAAATCCATTCCAGGGCTGCATAAAAGAGTGTTTCTTCTCATTTGCACTGGTCAGGATGAAGACAGTAATAAGCAAAAACAAAATTCTTACATTTTTACCCACGCAAGCATCACTGAAATCCAAAAACTATTATAACTTGAAAATTAAAGCTCTCATGTTTTTTTACCACATTTAAAATTGTTCTTCAAAAATAAATATAAACCTCATATCTATTGGTGCCACAAAACACTGCGATAAGTCAAATAACACACAAAGTTTGATCTCTGGGGATCACCAAATTAACTGTTTAATTCATGGACCTTGGCATGACCATTTTTGTGTGATATTCAGGGTACTGTGCATAAGAATTTAACCCTAAGTACAGGCATAACTCATTCTATTGCACTGTTGCTTTTTAACACTTCACAGATATTATATATATATATATATATATATATATATTTTACAAATTGAAGGTTTGTGGCATCATGCATTATCAGAGGATAGTTAAAATTTTTTAGCAATGAAGCATTTTTAATTAAGATATATATAGTTTCTTTTTAGACATAATCTATTACATACTTATAATGTTAAAATATAACTTTTTTATTGTACTGAGAAGCCATAAAAAGTGTGTGTGAATCAATTTATTGTGATATATGCTTTATTGTGGTTGGTCTGAAACTGAACCCCAATATCTCCCAAGGTATTCTATTCTGGAATTGGGAAAATTTGGTATCAATTTTGGATCATCTCAGGAGCATCATAAAACTAATTCAATGAATCCTTCCTCATCAACCAAAAGGCTGCCCTCCCTCTTTGTCCAGTCAGACTTGTTGCAGCCTCTCCTGATGATTCTGTTCATTTGAGTGAGGCAACGTGCAAGGAGAAGCATAATCAAACCCACATGTCCGGGCCTTTTGATCAGAAAAGAGCACAACATGTGCTGAAAAGCCAACTACAAGGTCTCAGACTCTGATGCCACTGAGTGAAACAGGCTTTGTGCCGGTTATTCAGTGTTTAGGGATGGTTGACCTGAATATTAGGAGGAAATTGGGATGCTGCTACATAATGAGGTGGAAAGGGGACTCCGATGGATTCAGGAGTTTCCTTGGGGATAACTCTAGGTACTGCCATGTTCTCCAACGACCAGAATGAAGAAGATACATGATAGGACTGCGAGGGCTTGGATCCAGGAGTGGAGGTCTGGGTCAACACCAACCCTGTCTGAAAGTAACATCAGGAGGGACTTCCCTGGCAGTCCAGCAGTTAAAACTCCACACTTGGACTGCATGGGGCATGGATTCGATCTCTGGTCAGGGAACTAAGATTCCACATACCATGCCCCTACATAGCCAAAAATTAAAAAAAAAAAAAAAAGAACCTCAGTTGCCAAGATAAAAGGATATGGAATAGGGGAATGATGAAGTCAAATATTTACTTTGGCTTGTGACCTGATGCAGCATGTGGAATTTAGCATTTATTCACACCTTCTTTTTGCAATGATATGTGTGTGTGTGTGTATATATATATAAATTTATTATATAATTCTATACTATATATATCAGTTCAGTTCAGTTCAGTTCAGTCGCTCAGTCGTGTCCAACTCTTTGCGACCCCATGAATTGCAGCACGCCAGGCCTCCCTGTCCATCACCAACTCCCGGAGTCTACCCAAACCCATGTCCATCGAGTCGGTGATGCCATCCAACCATCTCATCCTCTGTCGTCCCCTTCTCCTCCTGCCCCCAATCCTTCCCAGCATCAGGGTCTTTTCCAATGAGTCAACTCTTCACATGAGGTGGCCAAAGTATTGGAGTTTCAGCTTCAACATCAGTCCTTCCAATGAACACCCAGGATTGATCTCTTTTAGGATGGATTGATTGGATCTCCTTGCAGTCCAAGGGACTCTCAAGAGTCTTCTCCAACACCACAGTTCAAAAGCATCAATTCTGCGGCGCTCAGCTTTCTTCACTGTCCAACTCTCACATCCATACATGACCACTGGAAAAACCATATGTAAAAATACCACTATTTAAATTATTTTCTCTTTCTCTCTTACTTAAGGATCATGCACTGTGATGATTAGCTTTAATCTCAGCTATAACATTAAGGAACATTGAGTTGGGATCTTGCCAGACCTGAGAAGGAATGGACACAACTAGAAGATCTTGAATGTGAAAGACGAGCTGTGAGACTTTGCATGAGACTTTGCAGATGAGGACTTCCCTTGGGGAAGAAGTGAGAGCATTTTAAAATTATTACTAATTATAGCTGCACTCAGTGAATAGAGAAATTTTTTCTTTTGGAATATATCAATGTAGGGAACCTAGGAGGGTAGGCACTGTAGGTCACTGAAGGATGGACCTCAGTAAGTAGGGGTTATTTTGGTGGATTTCGGTTTTTTTGAGATTTTTTGATTGTTTTGTGTTGTTGTTGGGGGGGAGGTTGTTTGTGGGCTTTTTGTGGGCGTCTTTTTTTTTTTTGTTGGTCATGTGGCTTCTGGATCCTCTATTACACTGTATTTGGAAAATTCTCCACTCTTGGGGAGTTTGGCTGAATCGGGCAGAGGCCCACCTATACTGCTGACAACTGAAACATTACTACTGGATTCTCAGATTTCCTTTACTGCCTAAGAGTAGCAGATGGACCTCTAGTTCTCCAAGCAGAAATGCCTTGCCCAAACATTAATTTGGAAAGTTAGTTGTACATAGTTAGAGACTGCAGAGAATCCACTGAATCGGTGCCTGGGCAGGAGGCAGCAGCCTGAGAGGTGCCACCTAAAATTCTGTGTTCAGCAGAGTCAGTGTATGGTACTGCTGGTCTCGTTGGACCAAGTTCTGTAAATACTTCACCTGAAGTCCTGGCGCTAGCTGGCCTCCCCTGTTCTATGGATTTTCATTTCTCTAGATTCACGGAGTATCCAATCACCATTTTAATAAATCCCTATGGGCTAACTGTGCAATTAAATATGAGATTTTTCTGTTGTTATAAACTAAGGAACCTGGCTGATTACAGGTGGATATCACTTTCCACACCCTATCGCATTTCCCCCATTGTGGGAAATAAAACTTTTAAGAAAGGGCTAAGGACCTACAATATAAGATATAAACCCTGGATGTGGCAGGGCAGGGTTTGATCTAGGTGAACTGGTCTCTCTCATCTCGTGCTCTTCCACTGTGGCACACTTTCATATGCAGAACTGAAATACTTAAATCAAAGGACACTGTTAAAGTAAATGCCGAAAACAGTCATGCACATTTTTTTAATGGAAGATCAGGAAAAAATTACTGTTTTTCCAGCGGACGTTTTCCCAAATTCCGCCTTATCCAGTATCAACACCAGAGTGGAAAGCCTGGAATGCAATAATTTCCATCCTCTTTCAAAAATCAAACCTGTTTCCTTTCCCTGCCAGCGTGTGCCAGAAAAAAAAAAAAAAAAAGTTCCAAGAAAACGCAAGAAAAAGTCAAAATACAGTATCTTTTGTCCTCTCTTGCTATAAAGTAGAAACCATTCTTTGAATAATTAATTAATTACAATATAATTAAGGGAAATAACTCAAGGAGACTCGGGACAGATTCCTCTCTGCATTAACAATTGTGCGAGTTGTACACGCTCCAAAGTCAACAAGGCAGCCCTTTCACTAAGAACATGGAAATTGGCTCCATGCCTGTTTTGATTAGAACAAACACCCTGCTTCGCCTCCCAGAGATCTTTGGTTTGGTTGATGTCTCGTACAGTGGGACCCAAATAATTCGCTTTATTGAACAAATACATCTTTGCATTGTATATTAAGAGTTTCAGAGCCTTGTGACCTGGAATTCAGTTTTTATAGTACATGGAGGATTCTGAAAAATAGAAATTATTTTCACCTCTTTTTGAAGCTTCTGTCATTCACTTTGTCAGTGCCCCAAATTCAATTTCTTTATGATGTTAGTGCCTTAAGAAGATAAACTGGCGGCAAACTAAGCATAACCAGCAGGGTCATCAGACCTCCTTCTTACAAACGGATTCTAGAAAAAGCATGTAATTCCATGGGACAGGGATGAAAAAAAGCTCTGCCCAGAAGGGAGTTTTTCAGCCTTATTGGCTTGCTCTCAAGAATGTACTAATAGATAGACATGCTATTTTGTATTTTGTTCGTTGCTCTTTCAGTCACTAAGTCGTTCCTACTCTTTGTGACCCCATGAACTGCAGCATGCCAGGCTCCTCTGTCTTCACTCTCCTGGAGTTTGCTCAAATTCATGTCCATTGAATCAGTGATGCTATCTAACCATCTCATCCTTGCCACCCACCCCCTTCTCCCTTTGCCCTTCAGTCTTTCCCAGCATCAGGGTCTTTGCCAATTAAGTCAGCTACTTTGCATCGGTGGCCCAAAGTACTGGAGCTTCATTTCAGGCATCAAAGAAAGACAACGACCTTTCACTCTCAGATCTGGGATTCCCCTTTTACCCTACTCTGGGAAATCATTTAGATAATTAGACATTTTCATACCCTCCAGGATCAGTATGGCAGTGATTCTGAAATAAACCTTTAGAACTACACTGTACCACAAACTCCACTCGGTTTCTTATCTTTTTAAAAAATCTTCACTGGAGTGCCAGAGTGTCGTGGGCAGAATAATGCCGTATTCATAACATGTCCTCCACCCCATGTCTTCATCCCGCGCTTGCAACCTATGAATATGTCACTTCAAACAGAAAAAGAGACCTCCTTGAAGATGTGTTGATGATGGTTAAGGATCTTAAATTAGGGAAATTATCCGGATTATTTGGGTGAGGGCTCCCTTCTATCACAGTAGTCCTTAGAAGTAGAAATTTTCTTGGCTGTGTTAGAAATGAAGAAAGGGGAAGAAGGCGAGACTGGAAGGGTAAGGGAGGACTCAGCCTACAATCCCCTGGCTTTTGAAGGAGAGGTCTCTGGATAACAGCCCTCAGCTGACAGTCAGCAAGGATTCAGGATCACAGTCCTACAAACAAGCAATGGAACTAAATTCTGTCAACAATCCAATGAGGAAGGAAACAAGTGCCCCTTAGTGCCTCTAGAAAGGAACGCAGCTGTGGACACCAGGATTTTAGCTCCGTGTGAAAACAGGTCAGACTTCTAGGAAGAACCATAAGATAATGATCTGTGTTGTTTAAACTTGCTGAAGTTTCGTGGTAAAACTGGTTACAGCAAGATGGGAAAGTGAATACAAATGACGTAAGCCACCACCTGAGATCTTAATTGTTCTTTGACTGTTTAAGTTCACTTTAGAAACAAGGATTTCAGCAGGGCCAAGGGAAGTGAGGCGGCTTTTTGTGGTTGCTATTATTTGCTCTTTCATCATTTTGTCTGCTGACCCAGCCCTGGCCTGCTCTGCAGTGGAGTGCTAGCATCTTCTTTCTCGTGTGAAATTCCTCCAGATGATGTGAGCCGCCAGGGTTGTGGACTGATTAGTATCTGAGCTATAAAGAAGGCAATTTCTCCTCAGTGTGATCACAGAATGTTCGTAACTAGTGAGGGGACAATTCCTATTTAGTTGAAGTAAAACAGATGCCCAGTTAAAATTGATTTCTTGGGGGAATACCTGGGAGCTTATTTCAGACTGGGACTCTGAACTAGTCTTTGGCTTACAGTTGGGATTATGGTTTCCATCACTCTGGTTGGTTCAAAGAATTCAGCCCTGGATTGTGCATAAAATCATGAGGGAGCTTTTAGAAAAAACAGGGTGATGCCAGGTTCCCCACCCAGGGGATTTGATTCCAATTGGTCACCAGCAGGGCCATAAAACAGTATATTATTTTTAAAAAGCACTCCTGTTCTAACGTGCTTCACATCAGGCTCGGATTTCTGCCCCCAATCTCACAGTGCACACTGAATTCTACTTAAAAGCGCCAGATTAATGATATTAAATGTCAATGTTAAGAAAGAGACCTGTTAGTACCAGTGTTATCCTGGTTACATAGGGTTTTGCAAAAGCATAATGCTTAATTGGGATTTCCACCTTGTTCTTCTCTAAAAGTTTCTTCTCTTTCCCTGTGCTCATTTAACCTTGTTAGAGAAGACTTTCTTGCCAACCTTGACTGGTTTGACACGCCTGGACTCCATTTCATGCCGGGGATCCTATGCTATCACGGCCTATTCTTGTGCCTCTCCGGTATCCTGGAACTAAACTTCCTTCCTTCAAACCCAGTCCAAAAGGGTTGACGGCCCCTTCCTGATGCTCACCACCTGGCTGCCTGAACCTCTTATAGCATACAGAGGGTCCTTGCCACACTGGGTGGGCTGCAAGCCAGCCCTCCTCCTCCTCCACAGAAGGTTGCTTCTGAAACTTGGCCAACGCCAAGTCAGGTTATTGGTGTTCACCAAAGTGGTGGTTGTACAAAGAACAATGATTATTAGCAGCTTGTCGGTCAAAACACTCACCTAAGGGGGCGGTGAAACTCATCCAAACGTGCTTTATCTTCACACAGATTTATCCTGAATAGGTGTCCTATGTCAACTTTGAATTTTTCAAGATTAACTTTTGGTTTACTCAAAGATAACTTTTAAAGTCCCTGTACTTTCTAGTATTACATCTTGATATTCATAACTTATTAATCAAGTTGGCCCAATTCAACATCATTTTTAAGATGTGCCTTCACAAAATTAATTAAATGCCTAAATAGTTTAAAACTGACTTTGTAGATTTAGTTTATTCTACTTTTAATTTTTTTGCTATCCGTTATTGAGACCTTCCATTTGGACTCTCAAGTCACTATATTTTATGCCGAATTCATCAGAATCTTTTGAAGCAGAATAGAATTATGTTGTAAACTTTTGTACCTTATTGCTGGATTTGAGTGGAGCAAATTCTGTCATATCTTCTTTGGCCGAAGGGCATAACTCACACATTTTTAAATAGCCTCTCTTAGGAATTCTACACGGCTCTCCTGGTTTTTGTTTGATCTGTAGTCTTTTAGGCTCTTGGCTTGACCACCCTCCACCCACACCCACGCATCATTGGCTAACAGCATCCACACCAATGCCTTGTCTTGTCCCTAAGTTTTTGACCCTCCTTTAGTATTAGTTTGCTCAGTCATGTCTGACTCTTTGTGACCCCATGGACTGTAGCCTGCCAGGTTCCTCTGTCCATGGATTTTCAGGCAAGAATACTGGAGTGGGTTGCCATTTCCTTCTCCAGGGGATCCTTCCAGACCCAGGGATTGAAACCCAGGTCACCCACATTGACTGGTAGATTCTTCACTGTATGAGCACAAGCGCGTTATGCTAACACCCCTTCCTAGACCAAGTTCCTGTTGCTGGGGATCCCGACCTCTTGCATGTTGCTCTTCTTTCCCTTTCTTTATTGCCTCTCACTGTCTTTACCCACCCATCAAGTCTCATTCAGATCCCACACTGCCTTCACACAGTCCAGGGTGATCTTCTCTCTTCCCAACATGTGCCAAACCATTGCTGATTACTATTCAATTTATATTACCTTGCCACCTCATATTATTGCTAGATAATTTTTCCCTGCTTTTTTTTTTCCCTGTATTTTTCTTACCTAGTTTAGAAAACTTTAGAAGGGTTACAAGCTGTGTTTCAGTCATTTATATCTCGGCTTCTGGCCTAGCATTGGTACCTTGGGCATTGACGACAGGCTGAGTAAGACAAGAGGGCATGTGTAAATTCTGCTCCTGCCCAACTATGTATGATGGTCAAGGACACTAAGCCAATGTATTAATTTTAAACAAACCCATGGCACTTGAGACCATTGGGACAACATTTTTATCAGGGGATAGCATGTCACTCTGCTTCTCAGATTTCGGGATGCTGATTTACTGACTTCAGCCAGCTAGTAAATTCCAGACAGCGTATTGGTACTGATTTTCCATCTGAAATCACAATCGCCTGTACGTTGTTGCAACACTTCTGTCTGAAACTCTCCTCCTGTGTGCTTTACTCCTATGGGAAGGAAAGAAAATGCTGAATAAATATTTCAGCATGCCACCACTTATGGACAATGAGTATGTGTGGAGAGGCACGGAAATGAGAGAAGCAGCTCACAATTATAGGTTTAGTTTTGTCAGGGACACTAATGGGACAAACAGGACCATATTTTTTATCAAAACTAAGTTTGCTGTCCTAAGAAATATGCAGTAGGAAGAGCAAAAGAGTATTCAATAGTTCCGTCCTACCTGAGGAAGAAAATAGAGAAAAAACATTCTCACGAAACAAATGAACCACAATGTACAACAAATTCCCCAGAATGAGATGTCTCTGATTTACTGCAGGAAAAGAGTGGGGTCTCTCATTTCAACTATGGGTCTGGCGGGCGTGGTTTTATTTGAAAGCAGTTGCCCTATCCCCACCCAGCCTCAAAAGAATGACTCATGCACCTGCCCCCAGGGCCAAATGTTTTATACAAATTTATTTCTACATCACCATGGCAACAGTCAAATATATGCTCTCCACTTTGGGGGTGGGTTAGACTGAATAATACTGCCATTTTTTTTTTTTTTGGGTATCTGATTTGACTAGTTATAGATTATGAAATAATAATCACAGGAAAGAGGCCATTTGGTACAAGAGAGCTGTCCACCATAGCATGAAGCAGAAGCAAAAAAGAAAAGAAGGAGACCAAAACAACACATTTTTTTTGGTTTACCAAAAATAAATAGATAATAATTCTTTTAACTTTGTTTAACAAATCGTATGTCTACTCCTGTGAAATTAGCCACACATAACACTGAACCACCTAAGGAAGATGGGAAAATAGAGATAATGATAGTTACTGAGGTTTTACTATGAGGTGCCCTAATCCTCACAGCTTCACTTATTTTTATTCCTGTTTTACAGATGCAGAATCTGAGACATCGGAGATGAGATTAACGGTTATTCAACAGGTAAGTTACAGAGCAAGGATCTCATACTCTGGAAGTCTGATCCAAGGGACCCACGTCAACAAAACACTACAATCTGATGACCAAAGGTTAATGAGGAGAGAGGAAGATCCTCAGTGTCATCTGGTTGTGTTAATTTGTTGGTTTTTATGCCAACTAAAGTCAGATTATATCAAGGCTTTGAAGACTAAAATAGGGTGGATTTCTAATTTGTCAGTAGTTAAATGATAAACAAGCAAAAAAACTGAGGAAGTGGTAGAGTTAGTAGAGTAGAGGGTCCCAGCTGGTAGGATGGGACATATTCCACTCACAGATGCATGGAGAAAGTTTCTGTTTGCTGCCAATCAACCTAAATTCTCCTTATGCTCCCTCCTTATGCTCGGTGTTACGTTCCACAGCAAGGACTCACCCATTTTGACCAGGCATCTTACAAACTCATAGCTCTCTCTATCTCACAAGGGGAACTTCTGCTGGGGACGGATCGGGACCAACTCCACCGCCATGAATGGAAACACAAACCACCAGAACTTATCCTACCAACAGAGAGCCATCAGGGACCACCCATGACACCATAATGCACGCTGAAGTAACGTCTCATTTGCCGGACACCCCACTCGCTGCTTGATATTGCTGGACTCAGAAAGGGCTAATAGCTTGGGTCAGAGCCATTATTTGAGAAGATTAAAAAGGGAGACAATGACCACATTCATTTAATGCTCACAACTAAGAGATTCTGGTTGGACATAAATTCAAATGCAAATGAGGATCTAAATGGCAATCACTTATTTTTAGGCATTGATAATAATTTAAGCATTTTGTCAATTGTTGTACTCAGCAGGTTTTTTAGGACCTAGTCAGGTCGTTAAAGGTAACATTGAAGTCAGTAACTATGGGGCTTAATGCTTTATGCTGGGTTCATAATGCAAAATGGCTATCCACAGAAAGGCAGGGGCACTATCCTATTACTGTGAGAACCTGTCATGGAGAGGCTCAGCAACCTGTGATGTCAGGAAATTATCTCATCATCACAGTGCACACCCTACAGACTGGACTGTCCAAGCTCATTACCCACCTCTGCGCTGACTGCCTCTGGGATCGGTAAGTTACTTTATTCTCTGTCCCTCAGTTTCAATTACTCAAAATAGGGATAGTAATAGCTCCTACCTTGTAATGATGGTTCTGAGGATCAAGGACACTAAACTGACACGGGTGCTTCCTGGACACCCTGCCACATGTTTCAAATCTTAGTTTTTTGAACTTTGTCATTCAGTTGAGCATAATTTATTTCCATCTAAGCTCAGTCTGACCCCTGAATATGCTTTTGTTTGGAAAGTCAGTTTATCTGCTAAAACTGGGAGTTTGTGCTATGGGCTCAGTCATTCAGTTGTGTTCCAGCTCTTTGCTCTTCTTGGGACGGTAGCCTGGGGAGGGATTCTCTGTCCATGGGGATTCCCAGGCAAGAATACTGGAGTGGGTTGCTATTTCCCTCCTCCAGGGGATCTTCCCAACTCAGGGATTGAACCCGCGTCTCCTGCATCTTCTGCATTGGCAGGCAGATTCTTTACCACTGTGCCACCTGGGAAGCCTATGAACTGAGGGAGGACACTGTATAAAAAAGTTTGTCTTTCAAATTTTATCAATTTGTCTTCTTTTGCTCATGTCAGTTTTTCTAAAAGTATTTCAGCCAAAGGGGCCTCCCAGATATCGTGAGCCCTAACGGGCAATGCAAGAGATGTAAGGAGATGTGGATTTTGATCCCTGGATTGGGAAGATTCCCTGGAAAAGAAAAATGGCAACCCACTCCAGTATTCTTGCCTGGGAAAATCTGGACAGAGGAGCTTGGCAGGCTACAGTCCATGGGGTCACAAAGAGTCAGACACAGCTGAGCACACACATAATACATTAACAGTGCAACAGTCAAGCTCAGTTTCTTTTTAAAATCCTGTTAATTAGGATCATAGTCCCAACCAAGCACCTGGATCAAGTTCAAAGGGCAGGGAGCAGGGCACAGCAGAGGGGTCAAAACGAATTTCATAAAAAACAAACCATAAAGTTTCGTTGCTGTTGAATCCACTCTAATGCTTGCATGGCCAGCTCTATACGGAATGGGACCCAATCCCATTTGTTAACTAACAATACACTTAGTGAGAGGGGTGCAAGCTGCCTTCAACATTCCCACTTTTCTTCCAGAATTCCTACAAAGAATGGATTCTAATGATTAACGGTTCTGGGGGACTGTGTGGGAGGGAGCATGTGTACCTGCCTGCAGTTTCATTTATCAATAGCATAAAGATTTGTTTCTACTTAGTGGCATATTTACTTATTTTACTTGCAGGGCCAGTGCGAAGGGTACTCATGAGGACAGTGACTGGGGCCAATCATATGTCCCCCCAATTGGCTCCTTGCTTGACTGCCACTTCTCTCCAATTTCCCACTCTTTGGCAAAGTGGCAAATTATTAACACATTAAGAATGTTGCTATCATTATGCTTTAAGGGTATTTTGAGAATTTCTTATATTCCATTCTCCCTTCCCACCAAGATCAATGAGGCATCCTGGAATATTTCGAAATTAGGTTTTGTCTAAGGTGATATTAGAAAGGGAAAAGGCAGGCCACATGAAAATGCTATTTGACCAGAGCCATTCTCCTGATTTTAGGAAAGTCTTCCTTTTGAATTTTCAGCTAAATACCCAATGTAACAGGCATGTCTATTCCACTAGCTTGAAATGTTTCTTGAAGAATGGCCTAAAATGCTAAAACTAGTGGATTATGTGATGATCCAGTTCAGTTACAGGAGTTCTTGGGTGATGGGACTTCTAGTAACTTTGCTTTTTACTGGGCTTTGCTTCCCAGCTCCTATAACACTGGAAGAGGCTGGAACACAATGATGTTACTGTTTCTAGGTACGGGTGATGGTTAGATGTTCTGCATTCCAGTCGTGGCTAGACTCAAATGCCTTGGAGCTGGTTAGATGACAAGGCCAGAGTCCCTAGGGTACATCAACAAATCAGTCTATGCATTTATTGTGCTGTGTAGGAAAGGCAGGAGATTTTTAGAATTCCCACATTTTCCACAAGAAGCCAGAAATTCAGGAGTGTTTGTACAATATATCCTGATTTTTAATGTTGGCAAATTACTAAAATGTTTTTCAAAGGACAGCATGGCATGAACAAGAGGTAAATTCACAATCTCTGACCATAGAAGACAACCTGGAACATTTGCACTTGACCTCTTGAAAGGTTGGTGACCTTGGAGCAATAATGAATATTATTTTAGTTGTCCCATGTTATATTTGTATGGTACCTAAAAGGCCTTGGCTATTGTTACATCCATTATCTATTTCATCCTACAATATCACTGATTTAAGGACTAGTACTATTTCAGTCCCCAGATGAGAAAACTAGTCTCAAAGAGTCTGAGTTTAACTTACCCAAGATCCCAAAGCAAGTCCCACCTTGGGGATCTGTCACGGGGCAAGTCATGCCCCTCCTCAGCATGAGGCTTACTGCTCCTTGCACCTAAGTCCTGGAATTCCACTGAGCCACTTCAGACTAGGAGTATTACTACATTCAAATCCCATGTGGGTAGGATGTTGACCACTCCAGATACAAAATTTTATTTTAAGTCTTTCTTCCTTTAGTTGAAAGAGTGTTACAGTTTTGTGTGTTTACTGTTTTGCCAACAAATATCTATAAATCTAGTCAGTCAAAAAGCTACTGTTGAAGCAAATTGGCATGCTATGCATTCAAATGTCTGAAACTTGGCAAAATTTTGGCATACAGAGTGCTATGAGAAGCTGCCAACACTAGTGGCAGGAATAAGAGAAAGGTAAAGCATGGAGCACTACTGGATTTTTGTTTTACCATGACAGTTACGTGAGAACTGAGGACTGGTAAAGGGGGTGGAAAATTCTGTGTGGAATTTTACCAGAAGCCAAGGTCCATTTTTTTTTTAATTACTTATAACAGTAAATAGTTACCAAGGCAACTGTCACCAAGTTACTACATCCGTGGTGGAAATTACAATACACACACACACACACACACACACACATCTCTTTCAATGAAAGGCCCCTGATTCATTTCTCCAATCCTTTTCTATCATCATCACAGTATCTGCAGCAGCTTTGATATCATCATTTCTTCAGTGAACATAGGATTTGAAAAAGTGGGTGTACTGGGGGTATGTGTGTGTGTGTGTGAGAGAGAGAGAGAGAAATGGATGCGAGCCAGTTAGAAAAGGGAGTCAAATATTTTGATCAATTACTGCAGCGCAGGCTTAGTCACATTAGTTTAGGACTGCTGATATTATTTTAATAGGATCACTATTAGATGGGGGGAAAGTGATTAAAGGACTGAGCAGCCCTCTGCCATAAAGCAGTGGGGGTGCAATGGTTACTCACGAAGGGATCTAGCACCAGACTGCCAGATTTGATTCGAATTTTTTAATTACTAGCTAGGTTTCCTTTTCTTTTTTCTTCTTCCTTTCTTTTTTTTTTTTTTTTTGCCTTTGTGGTCATGCCACGAGGCTTATGGGATCTTAGTCTCCGACCAGGGATTTTACCAGGGCCTCATGCAGTGAAAGCATGGGGTCCTAAAAACTCTAGGCCCACGATAGGAATTCCCTAGCTAGGTTTTCTGCATGCATTGCTCTTTTAAACTGATAAGTTTTTAGTTCCCTATTATTAAATTGGGAGTAATAGTAGACTCTACATCATAGGGTTGTTGTGAGGATTTAAACAAGTTCTAAATAGATTAAAAAAATTATATTGAACAGTGGATGGTCACATAATTAGAACTCAACCAATATCAACTTTAATGCTATCATCTCTCATATGAAAACATGGTAACTCAAAATGCTGAACCATTGGTGTTTATCATCAAGGATGGGACGTCACCACTAGTCTGGAAATTCAAAAGTGATGATGTTTCTGTTTTTGTTAGGGGTTTTGGCTTGGTTTGTCCAATGATTGGAAAGCACTGCCAACACTCAGTGGGTTAGTTTTAGGGTTGAGGTTATGATACTAGATGTTCTACAATTAACTGGGTCTGCACAAATGGTGAACTGCCTCACATTCATACACAGCTTTATGTATTCCCGTCTTCATGTAGGTAAAAAAAAAGAAAAAAAAACTTTGTATTATCTGAAAATGAAGCCTTAATTCCATTTTACATATAAATGCAAAATATTTTTTTTGCACAGCTTAAATATTACTAAATTTCCAGGACACAACTATCATGTAAACCAAGTGAAGTTCAAACTTCTTGTTGCCTCAGAACCTTCCCTAAGAAAATAGTGTTCAGACCCTTCCGAAGAATAGTTCTCATTTTGCAAAATTAGATGACCAACAACAATTTGAGGCAATCAGCCTACCTGTGTCAGCCAGTATCAGTAGCTATCAGAATCACAGGGGATCCTATGTGTACTTAGGAGGATTACCCAGCTCCATCGTGGTGATTCTCCAAGGAGCTACTTCTGAGCAATTACCTATTGGATTGATTCAGCAGGGTTTTTTTTTTATCAATTTTTTGTTTTTTTAGTGTCCTTATTATAAATTAGTGTGTCCTTTTATATCTCTTCGATATGACTATTTGGAATATCAGATTCTTTTTTTTAGGTTATGCATATAAGATGTTATGCATGCATGCATGCTAAGTATTTCAGTCGTGTCAACTCTTTGTGACCCCATGGACTGTAGCTGACCAGGCTCCTCTGTCCATGGGATCTCCAGGCAAGAATACTGGAGTGGGTTGCTATGCCCTCCTCCAGGGGATCTTTCTGACCCAGGGATCAAACCCGCATCTCTTGTGTCTCCTGCATTGGTAGGCAAGTCTTTACCACTAGTGCCACCTGGGAAGCCCCTAGATGTTATATTATCTAATGAATTTTGTTTCGTTGGTGAAAGTAAAGGGAGTAAAAGTATTTGTTATGAAAGGTGGATGTTGGTCCATAAGTGATGGAAGAAACCCTACTAACTGAGCCACAATTTAATGAGAATTCATAAAATCTGACAGGATTATGTAAATAACGAATTCTTTTAATTAGTTGATAGATGTGTTAAGTATGTCAACTATATTGGTAATTGATGTATGCAGACAGAATATTGCCCCCATTAACAAGATGTCCACATCTAATCCCCAGAATCTATCAATATGTTAGATAACATAACCAAGGAGAATTAAGATTGCCAGGTGGAATGTAAGGTTACTAGGTTACTTAGCTGACTTTAAATGCTTAGGAAATTATTAAGTGTGCCCAATGTAGTCACAAAAATCTTTAAAAGTGGAAGAGGGAGGCAGAGAAGTGTGAGAGTCAAGGAAGATGTGATTATTAAAAGATAAGGTACAGACAGATGCAACACTGCTGGCTTTGAAGTTGGGAGAAAGGGGCCATGAGCCCAAGGAATGCAAAGTAGCCTCTAGAAGTTGTGAAAGGACAAACAAACACATTGTTCCCATGAAGCCTCTTGAAAGGAACACAGTCCTGTCAACTGGGGAGCCTGCCAGATACGCCAGAGGTTCATTGAAGAATTCGGAAATAACTGAAACAACTTAGCTCACACAGCTTGCAGGATCTTAGTTCCTGAACAGGGATTGAAACCTGGGGCCCCCCACAGTGAAAGCACTGAGTCCTAACCACTGGACTGCCAGGGAATTCTCCATTTTGATTTTAATTCAGTGTCCCTCACCACCCCCCACTCGCCCCATCCCAACCACCTGATAACCAAAACAAAAACCAACAAGCACCTCCTTAGCACTTAGTACTCTTCTCTCTTGGTATTAATATTTATTTTATTTTAGAATATCGATGCTTGCCATTGTATTTACATTTAACTTACAATGTATAGAGACAATTTTTGTACATATATCTCTTAAACATTTATTTATTTATTTTTGGCTGCACTGGGTCTTTCATTGCTGCATGGACTTTCTCTAGTTGAGTGAGTAGGGGCTACTCTCTAGTTGTGATTGTGGAGGCTTTTCTCATTGTCATGGCTTCTCTTGTTGCAGAGCATGGGCTCTAGGGCACGTGGGCTTCAGTAGTTGCAGCTCACCTGCTCCTGAGAGTTTGTTCAGGGAGAAGTGGTAAAAGGTTAGTTGCCTCTCAGCATGTGGGATCTTTCTCATGACCAAGGATCAAACCTGTGTCCCCTGCATTGCAAGGCAGATTCTTCACCACTGGACCACCAGGGAAGCCCAAGACATTTTTATTTTTCTTAATTAAATTTATTTTAATTGGAGGATAATTACTTTACAATATTGTGATGGTTTTTGCCATACATTGACATGAATCAGCCATAGGTACACATGTGTCCCTCCATCCTGAACCCCCCTCCCCACTCCATCCCTCTGGGTTGTCCAGAGCACTGGCTTTGGGTGCCCTGCTTCATGCATGAAACTTGCACGGTCTCTATTTTTACATTTAGTACCATACATGTTCAATGGTATTCTCTCAAATCTCCACCTCATCTTCTCCCATTGAGTTCAAAAGTCTGTTTTTAAAAATGTGTCTCTTTTGTGCCCTGTATGAGGGCAAATTTTAAGGACAATCTGTAGTTCTTAAAAAGAAGTGAAGGAATTCCCTGAGTGGTTGGAATTTTGTACTTCACGGATAGGGTGGATTCAATCCCTGGCTGGGGAACTAAGATCTTGACAAGGGAATGTGGCACAGCCGAAAAAAGAAGGAACAGAGAGAGAGAGAAATAATCTTAAGGTTACAGGGGGGAATAGGGTAGGGAAAGAGTAAAATGCAATTATGGTGGAACAGGATTAGGAAGAAGTTGAAAGAGCATGAAAACAAAACAAAAAGTACAAAAAGAAGAGGAAGTGAAATGTGGTGGGTAACAGCAGGGAGCAAAGTGAAATATATCTCCTTCCATTCTGTTAAGGTCTCACTGCACTTTTATTTCTGCCCTCATTCTCCACTCAAAGCAGCAACACTCCTGGTCACAGTGCCCTTTGGGCTTCATTTCTGAATGATGCTGAGTCTTAAAGTTCAATAGGCTTCCCTGGTGGCTCACATGGTAAGAATCTGCCTGCAGTGCAGGAGACCACAGTTTGATCCCTGGCTAGGAAGATCCCCTGGAGAAGGGAATGCAACTCCACTCCAGTATTCTTGCAGAGAATCCAGGTCAGGGTGCCTGGCAGGCAACAAATCCATAGGGTGAAGACATTGATGAGTAACACTAATGATCAGTGGGCCTCTGATGCCCCCTGCAGGTCATTCAAGGCTAACAGTTCACTCACTTGCCTCTCTCCTTTAAGGTATTTATCAAATGGTACTTAATCTTTAATGAGAAGAATTAAGTACCTGTATACTGCAATGCAATTAGAAAAACTACAGGCTTCATAAAAAGTGTATGTTTCCAGGACTTATATTGTGATTATGCCTTGGAGAATAACACTGTTTATTATAATGTGAGACTTTTACAATGATTTTTTGTGTCAGAAAAAACTAAGTTCAAATTCTGCTCTATAAATGACTAACTGTATGATTCCTGGGAACGTTCATAAATCTCTTGAAAGCATATTTCTTCACCTTTTACACATGAAGATATCAAGAATAATATATATTGGTTGCTATGAGATAATAAAGTGATGATATTTATGTAGCATAAAGTGCCTCATTCAATATCTGTAACTGGTAGCTCCCCAATAAGTGGTAGCTTTTATTTCCCTTATTTTAAAACAAAAACAGCTTCCCTGGTGGCTAAGCTTGTAAGAATATGCCTGCGATGTGAGAGACCTGGGTTCCAACCTGGTTGGAAGATCCCATTAGAGTAAGGAATAGTACCAACTCAGTATTTGGTCTGGAGAATTTCCAGGGACTATATAGTCCTTGGGGTCGCAAAGAGATGGACACAACTGGAGCGATCTTTCACTTTCAAAAAGAAAAATAATATGTTAAAGATCTCTATATCCATTATGATGTTATGAACCAAGGAAATCGTAATGAGAGTCTTAAGTTCTTTATATTCTTCTTCCCTCTTATCCCCTTCTCTCTCTCCCGTCTCCCTGCCCTCTCTTTCCCTATATGCTAGGGGCTTCCCTGGTGGCTCAGACAGTAAAGAGTCTGCCTGCAATGCTGGAGACCCAGGTTCGATCCCCCTTAGGTTGGTGATAAAATCTCTGGGGAGCTGTGTGTGTGTGTGTCCCACTCCAGTATTCTTGCCTGGAGAATTCCATGGACAGAAGAGCCTGGCGGGCTACAGTCCATGGAGTCACAAAGAGTCAGACACGACTGAGCAACTAACACATTCCATAATAAAGATGGTATGTTTCTGTGGTTTCTGCTCTGAAGTGAGAAATTCTACAGGTAGAGCCCTTGTTCCTGCAGCTGTCAGCTGTCCTATGAGAAAGCACTGCTCGACGCGCAACTGTGACTCATTTTTCTAGGAGGGCCCTTAGAACCTAAGTACTCTTTTGTCTTGCAAGCTCTAGAACTTGGCAGACCTACAGGGACTTTTCACAATAGATTCCATGCCTTGGACCTGCTTTCTCCGACCTTTAATCCCACTGTGGGGAGGACACGGATACTGCTTATTATTAGCTACTCTCAATATAGCACCTGGCAAAAGTACCCCAAAAGCAACAATTCAGAAATCCATCCCCTCATTGCATATTTCATGAGATTTGACGGATACAATAGCACTGCAGTCCAGGTATTAAAGGAGAGCTAGCTAGGATGACATTTCTGAGCTAGTTTAAAATGATTAAACATACTCTACATCATTTTTGCATATTTAGTCTTGCCATGGATTAAGAATGGAGAAAGACAAGAGGAGCATTATGTACTCCTCTTTTTTTTTTTTTAATTGGAGGGATTAATTGCTTTACAATGTTGTATTGGTTTCTGACATACAACATGGTGAATCAGCCATAGTAACTTACGCGCGTTCCTCCTCATGAGCTTTCCCTTGCACCCCATCATCCATCCCACCCCTCTAGGTTGTTGTCAGGGGGAACTGGGTTGTGTTCCTGGTGTTTATTACAACATCTTCCCACTAGCTATCTCATTTTACATATGGTAATGTATATGTTTAAGGCTACTCTCTCAATTTGTCCCACCTCTCCTTCCCCACTGTGTCCACAAGTCTGTTTCTCAGTGTCTGCATCTCTATTCCTGCCCTGCAAATAGGTTCATCAGTACCATTTTTCTAGATTCCCGTATGTGTTATTATAATATTTGTTTTTTCTCTTTCTGACTTACTTCACTCTGTATAAAGGACTCTAGGTTCATCCACCTCACTAGAACTGACTCAAATTATTCCTTTTTATGGCTGAGTAATATTCCATTGTATATATGTACCACAACTTCTTTATCCATTCATCTGTTGATGGACATCTAGGTTGCTTCCATGTCCTAGCTATTGTAAATAGTGCTGCAATAAATTGTGGGGTACATGTGTCTTTTTCAGTTTTGGTTTTTTCAAGGTATTTGCCAATGTGAGACTGATGAGTCATACTCTTATCCCCTTTTTACAGAAGAGGGCAGAATCCCCAAGATCACATTTTATATATTATATATGTTAGTTCTTTTATACCCAATTTAGAAAACCAAAAAGATTAAATAATGGAGGCAATATTTTCTCTGTGTAAGGCCCAGCACAGACTAAATTTTGAATTTCTTCTAAGCCCCTTAATAGACGTTGGTATCGTTAAAGATACAAACTATTAGGACATTGAGATAAAAGCATACTCTTTGCTTACTGAGGACAAATTAGCCTTAAAGTATATTGGGAAAAATGGTGTATAAAATTGTCCTAATTCCTCTATGGATGTTTCTTATAGACAAAAATTTTACCTACGACCAGAAATTCAGATGATTCAGAATGGAAGAATTAAATAGGGTATAAATCTATAAAACATATTAATCACTATTTTGTATATTGACACTAATATAATATTATAAATCAATTTGCTTCAATTTTTTTAAAAGTAAATGACAAGAAATAGGTAATTATTCTTAAATAGATTTGTGGCAGACAGAATAGTAGGTCTGATGATGTCTCACATTACGTCCCACAGAACTCTATGAATATGTCACCCACATGGCAAAAAGAGATTTTGTCAGATATTGATTTTGCATTAGGAGAATTGAAATGATGACCCTGGGTTGTCTGCATGGGATCAAGGTGATCATTAACAGTTCTTAAGGGTGAAAAGGCAAGCAGGAACAAGTTAAAGGAGCTGTGAAGACAGACAGTTGGTATAATGTGAGCGAATATAGTTCAGTTGGCTCAGTCATGTCCAATTCTTTGTGACCCCATAGGAACTGCAGCATGCCAGGCCCTCTGTCCTTCTCCAACTTCCAGAGTCTCTCAACTCTTGTCCATTGAGGTCGCCAGTGATGCAGAACCAGGCCATCTCATCCTCTGTCATCCCCTTCTCCTGCCTTCAATCTTTCCCAGCATCAGGGTCTTTTCAAATGAGTCAGTTCTTCACATCAGGTGGCCAAAGTATTGGAGTTTCAGCTTCAACATCAGTCCTTCCAATGAATATTCAGGACTGATTTCCTTTAGGATGGACTGGTTTGATCTCCTTGCAGTCCAAGGGACTCTCAAGAGTCTTCTCAACACCACAGTTCAAAAGCATCAATTCTTTGGTGCTCAGCTTTCTTTATTCAACTCTCACATCCATACATAACTACTGGAAAAACCATGCTTTGCCTCGACTGCGTTTGTTGCAAAGTAATGTACTCTGCTTTTTTTATATGTTGTTAGGTTGGTCCATAGCTTTTCTTCTAAGTAGAAAGTGAATTTTAATTTCATGGCCTGCATTCACATCTGAAGTGGATTTTGGAACCCACAAAAAATTAAGTCAGCCACTGTTTCCACTGTTTTCCCATCTATTTGCCATGAAGTGATGGGACTGGATGCCATGATCTTAGTTTTCTGAATGTTGAGCTTTAAGCCAACTTTTTCACTCTCCTCTTTCACTTTCATCAAGAGGCTCTTTAGTTCTTCTTCACTTTCTGCCATAAGGGTGGTGTCATCTGCGTATCAGAGATTATTGATATTTCTACACACGGCAATCTTTGATTCCAGCTTTGTGCTTCATCCAGCCAGGCATTTTGCATGATATATTTGCATATAAGTTAAATATAAATCTAAATATGCTGCGGTGGACAGTGTAAAGCCTGGGGTGTTAATCCTTTTCCTTTTTTGATACAAGTTCTGTTGTTCCATATCCAGTTCTAACTGTTGCTTCTTGACCTGCATACAGATTTCTCAGGAGGCAGGTCAGAGTGGTCTGGTATTCCCATTTCTTTAAGATTTTCCACAGTTTGCTGTGATCCACACAGTCAAAGGCTTTGGCATAGTCGATAAAGCAAAGTAGATGTTTTTATGGAACTTCTCTTGCTTTTCAATGATCTAGCGGATGTTGGCAATTTGATCTCTGGGTTCCTCTGCCTTATCTAAATCCATCTTGAACATCTGGAAGTTTACGGTTCATGTACTGTTGAAGCCTGGCTTGGAGAATTTTGAGTGATATACAGTTGCTGGCTGGGGCCCCAAACCAAGGAATGCAGGCACCATCTAGAGGCTGGAAAAGGCAAGGAAACAGATTCTCCCCCGAACCTACTGCCCTGATTACATCTCTATTTTTGAGTCCATGAGACCCTTTCAAAAGTTGACCTCCAGAAAACTGGCAAGTAATAAATTTACATCATTTTAGGCCACGATGTTTGTTTTGTTTGTCTTACAGCAACATAGGAACGTATTTTTGGCTATAAAGTTATGTGCAGTTTGGGTGAGAAAATGATGATCAAGGTGATAAGTGTCAGTCTTTCGGCGGCTTGTGTCCAACTCTTTGCGATCCATGGACTGTAGCCTCCAGGCTCCTCTGTCCATGGAATTCTCCAAGCAAGAATACTGGATTGGATAGCCATTCCCTTCTCCAGGGGATCTTTCTGACCAGGGATTGAACCTGAGTTCTGCTTTGCAGGAGGATTCTTTACTGTTGTGAGCCAGCAGGGAAGCCCATATTGGTCAAAACTGTCAGCAAATTCTTGTGGATGTTCTTTTTTTGTGTGTGCTCAGTGGTACTATAGGGTTTCTTAGGTAGCTCAGTGGTTAAAGAATCCTCCTGCCAATGCAGGAGAATTTAGGAGAGATGATGGTTCAGTCTCTGCGTTGGGAAGATCCCCTGGAAGGAAAAATGGCAACCCACTCCAGTTTTCTTGCATGGGAAATCTGTGGACAGGGAGGCCTGGTTGGCTACAGTCCATGAGGTTTGGCAAGAGTTGGACACTATTTAATGATTAAACCACCACCATTCACCATAGAATTCCCTCATTGAGGAACTTTATGTACAAATCCCATCTTACGGTCTCAGTATCAGAAACAGGTAAGCTGTTTCTAAAGCAGAGGGTTATTTTTTTACTCTTTTAGAAATACATAATATAACATCACGATACTCTGGTTGTCAAAAACCACAGAACTACACTACATAAAGAATGAACCCAAAGTAAATTATGGAATTTTGTTGATGTTAACACTACTGGTTCATCCACTTGTAACACAATGTACCACTAATGCAAGATGTTAATAGTAGGAGATACTGGAGGAAGAGGGAGGTATGGGAACTCTGTAAGTTTCGGTTCAATTGTTCTGTGAATCTAAAACTTCTCTGAAAACTAAAGGTCTTTTTTTAATGTAGCATACAATAAAAGTACAACACAGAGGAGTTTGGAAGATAGCTGCAGCAGCTAGCATTTTTAATCTCTTTGAATCCTCACATTAAAAACAGATAAGCAACCTTGAAAGCAAAAAATTAACACTATGAATATTCACGATAACAACTTCAGTGATAAATTATCACTCAGTGAATTCCCCAGATGAAGGCAAGTGGGGACAAATCATAAACCCGTGCTTGCACAGTATCTGCGATTCCATATATAAGAAAAGGAAGAAATGGGGCAGTGTTCTGATACACTTGAGAACAGAACTCCAAAGTAGCTACCAGGGTACAGACAGGCACAGGTGAATGGAGCGTGTAAGGGGTACACCCGTAAGGAATGAGAGAGGGATGGGCCCAGTCTGGCTCTACTGAAAACTCTCGGAACTCTGTCCAGGGCCTTCGCTCCAGAAGAGGAGCCCTAGTGGAGACGAAAATTCAGGGAAGTTGTTTAGAATCAGAATCGAGCAAGGACGATGAGAGAGATGGCAAGGGTCCTGATCAAAGTCCAGGGAACAGATTTACTGCAAATCTCAGAAAGCAGGCTTCATATGTTAATATTGTACCAAAGAACAGAGGAAGCTCTGTGAAGTATAAAAGTGTCCTGCCTTACTCTAATAGTCCAGAAGAATACATAAAAGTCAGCAACAAAAAAGAATTTAGGTTTGAATGCTCATGAAGTTGTTATGTATAAAAAAAAAAAAAAGACTAAGGAGTGCAAATAAACACCCCTACAAAACGATTAGTGTGTCCAGAAAGACATACCCACAAAACATTATCAAAACTGTAACCTCGATAATTTCAAAATGATCTGCAAAGATGTTGAGAAGTGGAACATCTGGTGGGAGCACTACCAGCTCTTCGTAGAGTCCCCAAGTGTGACAGGGTGTGTGTGTGTCTGTGTGTGTGTGTGTGTTGTGTGTGTGCTGTGTGGTTAGACTGTCCTTCTTGGTGTGGTAGGAGCTATTTTCATAATTAAAATCCTTCATCAGTGTGTTTTTGCAAATACCTTCCTTCCACTCTGAGGCTTGCATTTTCATTATTACTACTGGGTTATTTCAGTTAATAAAAAACTTCTCAACTATATGAAGTTCAACTTATCAATATATTTCCTTTATGGTTTGTGATTTTTGTATTTTGTCAAGGAATATTGCCTCTATGGTTCATGGAAGATCTTCCCAGGTTATCTTCTCAGTGGTGGAGTTGGGGTTATTCTGAGTGAGGAGATGGCAACCTACTCCAAGTATTCTTGCATGGACAAAATCCCTACGGGACAAAGGAGCATGGGGGGCTACAGTCTATGGGTCATTAAAGAGTTGGACACAAACTGAGTGACTAAACAAAACAGTCAGAAAGATCCTTCCAGACTGTCTTCTAGAAGTTTCACTGTTGTTCCTTTCATGTTTATATCTACAAATCCATCTGGAATTGATTTTTGTGATGAGATATAAATAGGGTCAGGTCTCTTTTATTTTTTCCATCAGATATCCAATCGGATCTAGCACCCCTTTGATATAAGATCATATTTTCATGCCAGACTGCAGGGGACACTTCATTGTAAATCAGGTGTCCACATATGATGTGGGTTCTTGTTGTCTATGCTCTCTATTCTACTTGCACGAGTCTTTTTGTCTATCTCAAACCTAATACACCCAAAACTGAATTTCCTGTCTTCTTCCATAAGCCTGTTCCTCTTACTGCTGCCCTGTCTAAGCTGTGGGCTATACGATACTTCAGTGGTCAGGCCAAAAACCCTTGGTATATTTTCACCCTGAATTACTTTTCTTATAGTCACTTTTAATTCATCAGACCCTACTGCCTTTATGTTGTTCAATTACATCTGGAATAACTACCTCTACACTTCCACCCTGGTCCAAAGCCAACAACACCCTCATCTAGACTACGGCAATAAATTCCCTAACTGGTCACCCTGATTAGTCGGTACCTGATTGGATGTATGGCATGGGAGAGAGGAGGAGTCTGTTACCATCCTGGCTTTCTGGGTTTGGATGGTGGAAACTCTTTTTTTGGAAAAACTGCTTTCCAAAGTGGGAAGAAAAAAACAAAAAAAAAAAAAAAAAGAAAAAGAAAAAAAAAAAAAAAAATAGGAAAGAAATTGATTTGGGGGCGAGGGAAGCAAATCACCCTTTTCAGCCTCTTCTCTATTCATAACAGAAAATAGTAATACTGTTTAGGTAGCTCATGTAAGTCAGTTATGTCCTGCTACTACTCATAACCTTCCAATGGTGCCCCATCTAATCAGTGTAAAAGCCAAAGTCCTTACAGTGACCAACAGTGTTCTTTGTAATTTAGCCTTATTAGCCTTTCCATAGCTCTTTCTATGTACTTCACTAACCCTGATGTAGCCACAGTAGCACTCTTTGACAATGCCTTGCGAAAAACCAAGCCTACTCACACCTCAGCCTTTGCAATTTGTCATCTTCCAAACACCTAAATGGTTAGCTCCTCATTTTCATCAAGTCCTTTTGTTAAAATATCATCTTTTTAGGGAGGTTTTTACCCAGACTAACTATTTAATTGTTAATCCAATCCCTTTCTGGTACTCCCTATCAGCTTTTTCAACTTTACCTTTTTCCGTATTCTGATTCACCTTCTAACTTTGAACTCAACAAAAGCATTGTTGAGCAAAAACCAGCCAGCATTTTTTCATGGAGGACCTTTACAATAGTTTCTTCTGACGGAATGCATATATTATAACATCCATAAAAGACTTTACTAATATTTTTGTATATTTTTTACACTGCTCTAAGCCTAGCATCAGAAGAGAACCTGATATATAGTAGATGTTTATTAAACATCTTTATTGTGTAGGACTCAATACATGAATGAATGAATGGACCAAGAACTCTTAAATATTGCCACATTTAGAGGTTTTCAATAAACAGGGGATGAATTTCAAAATGGAGGTCAGTAGAAACAATAGAGATGGAAAATGGGACCTAAAGTAAGTTAATAACCAGACACAAAAGGGAATTTCCTGAGTGATCGGAGTATCTTATGTTATCATAACAAGCCCTTTTCAAACCATACCTGAATTTATACTAATTGAGGCTCATGTGAAGAGTACTTAACTCACGGGAGAGACCCTATAGAATGGCATCCCACTACCAGTATTCTTGCTGGCGATTCCCAGGGATGGGGGAGCCTGATAGGCTGCAGTCCATGGGGTTGCTAGGAGTCAGGACACGGCTGAGCGACTTCACTTTCACTTTTTCATTTCATGCATTTGGAGAAGGAAATGGCAGCCAATTCAGTACTCCTAGCTGGAGAATCCCAGGGATGGGGGAGCCTGGTGGGCTGCCGTCTATGGGGTCGCACAGAGTCGGACACGACTGAAGCGACTTAGCAGCAGCAGCAGCAGCAAGCAGAGACCCTAATCATCTTTAGATTGGGGAACCAAAACTATGTGATTTGAGTTTGGAACTTTCAGTCCACCTGAGCTGACCCTATAGGGAGGGGAGAGGGTATTACAGGTTGAGTTCAATACCTCAGTGACAAATGAGTTAATCAAGTTTTGTGTCTTCATTGATGAAAAACCCCAAGTAAAAACCTATGGACAGAGTTTGTGGGAGAGTTCAAGTTGGTGAACTTGATGTGTGAGAGGGCATGGAAGTTCTGTGCCAAACCCTCCTCCACCCTCTCATCTCTATTTCCCTAGACCTTGCATTTGGTTGTCTCTGTGTTTTTATCCTTTTAATAAATATTGTTATGGAAAATATTGCTTTCCTGAGTTTTGTTGAATTACTGGATTGCGGCAGGGTGTACAGGGAGAGGGGGCATGAGATCTATAAATTTATAATTCAGCCATGCAGAAGTGGTGGTAAGTGGGCACCCCATTTGAAGACGGTATCATGGAAAATGGGAGCAGTCGTTGTGAGATTAAGCCCTTAAATCAAAGGTTGTGTGCTGACTCCAAGCAGTTGGAGGTTTTAATTGAAAAAATTACTGAACACCCATGGTGGTATCAGAAAATTGGTGGAAGTGTTGATCAGTATTTGAAAAACGAAACTGCCAGTAGGGGTCAGAGTCTATTTGAACTCAAACTTTGTACCACGATGTAGTTAAAGAATAATTAACTTTTGCCAGATCATGCCACATGAAAAGAAAGAAAGGAGGGCAAGCAAAAGGACAGATGTCCAAAATTTAGTAAGAAAGTAAATTATTCAAGGACTTTCTGGCAGTCCAGTGGGGTAAGATACTGTCTGCTTCCACTGTACAAGGTGCGGGTTTGAAAACTCTGGCCAGGGTAATTAAGAGCTTGCATTGCCACGCTGGACAGCCAAAAAGGTTTTAAAAAGAAAGAAAAGAAATGTAAATGATCTGCACAAAGAGAAAAATTTCCAGGGACATGGAAATTAAAATTGGATGAGATAAATGTTGAGAAACCAAGTGAAAAGGAAGTTTAAAGGAAAAATAATAATAATGTTAACTGCTATGAAGAGATTAAATATGATTAGGCTTGACAAAATTCTACTGAAATTGAGTAGCAGTGAATGACAATTCAAAGATACCTGGGGCCTGAACTTTAATGAGTTGAAATAGTGTGTTTGTTTCTCCCCTTGGGGGAACTTTGGCGTTGTGGTAGATAGGAAAGGAGGTAGCACATGGGATGTGCTATAGGAATGAGGGTTTCTATATCATTATTGATTGTTCATTATGGGAGTGAAACAGGCTTGAGCAGGGTTTTTTAAATGGAAAATGGGCCAGAAGGGTCAGTTCAGTTCAGTTCAGTCGCTCAGTCGTGTCTGACTCTTTGCAACCCCATGGACTGCAGCACGCCAGCCTCCCTGTCCATCACCAACTCCCGGAGTTCCACTCAAATCATGTCCATCTGAGTTCAGTGATGCCATCCAGCCATCTCATCCTCTGTTGTCCCCTTCTCCTCCTGCCCTTCAATCTTTCCCAGCATCAGGGTCTTTTCAAATGAGTCAGTTCTTTCGGCATCAGGTGGCCAAAGTATTGGAGTTTCAGCTTCAGCATCAGTCCTTCCAATGAATATTCAGGACTGATTTCCTTTAGGATGGACTGGTTGGATCAGCCTAGAAAGTGGAAAGTGCTTAATGGGTAGGTGCAGGCCACAGCTCAAAGGAGTATGGTTCAAAATAGGCTCTGACAAGTTGTTACTTTTTTTTTATAATTTTTATGTTTTTAAATTTTCCTTTGCATTTACAGTTGATATTTTCTCTGTAATATTAAAAAAAAAAAAGGTTGCCAAAAAAAGAAAGATCCTTTATTTTAAAAACCAAACCTTCACCCCCTACGCTGCTGCCACTCCCCTACTCGGGGGCCAAGCTGTCTGAAGAACAGTTTGTTCATGATTTTATGCACTATTACAGGGCTTCCCTGGTGGCTCAGTTGGTAAAGAATCTACCTGCAATGCAGGAGACTGGGTTTGATTCCTGGGTTGGGAAGATCCCCTTGGGAAGGGAATGGCTACCCACTCCAGTATTCTTGCCTGGAGATTCCATGGACAGAGGAGCCTGGTGGGCTACAGTCCATAAGTTGCAAAGAGTCAGACACAACTGAGCAACGTTCATGCAGACATACATTCACTTTCTACTCATCCTCCATGCCCTCCAGTCTAGCCTCCAGCTCACTTCATCTTAAATAGCATTTGTTTAGGTTTCTCTGAAGACTTTCAGAGAAGGCACTAATGGCAACCCACTCCAGTACTCTTGCCTGAAAATCCATGGACAGAGAAGCCTGGTAGGCTGCAGTCCATGGGGTCGCAAAGAGTTGGACACGACTGAGCGACTTCACTTTCACTTTTCACTTTCATGCATTGGAGAAGGAAATGGCAACCCACCAGACAAAGCAGAATTTGATAAGTTTAGCTTTATAATAATCTTGAAATTTAGGTAGAGTTACCATTCTTAATTTGTTGTTTGTTAAAGTTGATCTGGCTCTTCTAGGTCGTTGGCATTTTCAACTAATTTAGAATGAGCTTGTCATTTTCTATTTAAAAATAAAAACTCCAAATATATTGTAAGAGACAATACATGTCATGCCAAATGATGAGAGTCAAATCATTCAAGAACACATAATTTTAAACACTTATGTCTCTATAAAACAGCTTCAAAAGACATCAAGAAAAACTTATAGAACTTGAAACAGAGTTAGAAAAAACCTATACTTAAAATCAGATATTTCAATATATGTCTCAATAGCTTATAGAATATCTATAGAGAAATTTGAATAGAATGTACAGAGAAGCTACTAAAAGTAATAAATGGGTTTATCCACTGTTTACAGTATACAAGAACAGTGTACACAAATCAACTTTATATACTGGCAAAAAAAATTGGGGAATTGACATTAAAAATACTAGGATTTTTATTAAAAATAATTGGGATTCCCCTGGCTTGGCTTAGACAGTAAACAATCTGCCTGCAATGCAGAAGACCTGAGTCCGATCCCTGGGTCAGGAGGATCCCCTGGAGAAGGTAATGTCCACTCACTCCAATGTTCTTGCCTGGAGAATCTCATGAACAGATGAGCCTGGTGGACTACAGTCCATGGGGTCACAAAGAGTCAGACAAAACTGAGCGACAAAAATAAAAAATAAATTAAAAATAATATTATTTCCAACAGCATCAAAAATATGAAGTGCTTATGGATTAACATGATGAAAAATTGAATTCAAGATGTATACACTGTAAACTACAAAACATACTGAGAGAGACTGCTGTTGTTCAGTCACTCAGTCATGTCCCATTCTTTGTGACCCATGGACTGCAGCACACCAGGCCTCCCTGTCCTTCACTATCTCCCAGAGTATGATCAAACTCTTGTCCATTCAATCAGTGATGTCATCCAACCATCTTATTCTCTGTTGTACCCTTCTCCTCCTGCCTTCAATCATTCCGAGCATCAGAGTTTTTTCTAATGAGTCAGCTCTTCTCATCAGGTGGCCAAAGCATTGAAGCTTCAGCTTCAGCATCACTTCTTCCAATGAAGATTCAGGGTTGATTTCCTTTAGGATTTACTGTTTTGATCTCCTTCCTGTCCAAGGGATTCTCAAGAGTGTTCTCCAACACCACAGTTCAAAAGCATCAATTCCTTGGCACTCAGCCTTCCTTACGGTCCAACTCTCACATCCGTACATGACTACTGGAAAAAAAAATAGCTTTGACTATACAGATCATTGTTTGAAAAGCAATGTCTCTGCTTTTTATTTAATATGCTGCTTAGGTTTGTCATAGCTTTTCTTTCAAGAAGTAAGTGTCTTTTAATTTCATGGCTGCAGTCACAGTTCGCAGTGATTTTGGAGCCCAAGAAAATTCAGTTTCTCACTGTTCCCATTGTTTCCTCATCTATTTTCCATGAAGAGATGGGATCAGATGCCATGATCTCAGCTTTTTTGAATGTTGAGTTTCAAGCCAGCTTTTTCATTCTCTTCTTTCACCCTCGCCAGGAAGTTCTTTAGTTCCTCTTCGCTTTCTGCCATAAGGGTGGTGGCATCTGCATATCTGAGATTATTGATATTTCTCTCAGCAAACTTGATTCCAGTTTGAGCTTCATCCAGCCTGGTATTTCACATGTTTTCTGCATATACGTTAAATAGAGGGACAATATGCCACCTTGATGCACTCCTTTTCCAATTATGAACCAGTCTGCTGTTCCATGTCCAGTTCTAACTGTTGCTTCTTGACCTGCATACAGGTTTCTCAAGAGGCAAGTCAGATGGTCTGGTATTCCCATCTCTTTCAGAATTTTCCACAGTTTATTGTGATCCACACAGTCAAAGGCTTTGGCATAGTCAATAAAGCAGAAATAGATTTTTTTCTGGAGCTCTCTTGCTTTTTTTTTTGGTGATCCAGCAGATGTTGGCAATTTGATCTCTGGTTCTTCTGCTTTTTATAAAACCAGCTTGAACATCTGGAAGTTCAAGGTTCACATATTGTTGAAGTTTACATTCTTTTAAACAGTTTTGAATATTACTATATTTTAAGAGTTACTAGCCTAAAGAAATGTAGTATCTTGCACATCATTTCTCCTTCATATATACATCTAAGCATGTGAAACAATGATACAGATACATTTAAATAATATTTAATTAAAATTCTACAATTAGGCTGTCATTTCTGGCTTTCCTTCTTTAAACGTGTATATTGCTATCCAACTATTATATTTACTCAGGCATTGCACTCCAGAAAACCATTCCCAGCCTGAATTCTACTAGGTTTCAAGTATTTCCTTCTGATCAAGTATTATATATGAAATAACATAGTGGATATTGAACATGAATGTTATTTTATAACCATTTAAGCAACTCTGGCTCAACAAAAAGAAAGAAAAATACTCTACTCCCTGTACTGGAAAACAAACATGAAATATTCTGGTTGGTTATCATACCGGACTCTTTTGCTTGGCTGTCTTTTAAAAGAGATTTGCTAAAGAGGGGGGAACAAACACAATAATACTTCGTATTAATTTTATATTCAGCCCTTATATCATGGTGATATGATAACATAAATTATGACTTTCATTTTTTTTTTAATTTTTTTTAAATTTTTATTCATCTATTTTTCTTTTTTTTTTTTTTTTATTTTAGTTGGGCGCTAATTACTTTACAATATTTAGTAGTTAGTTTTTGCCATACATCGACATGAATCAGCCATGGATTCACATGTGCTCCCCCTCCCAAACCCTCCTCCCACCTCCCTCCCCCTCCCATCCCTCAGTGTCATCCCAACGCTCCATCCCTGAGCATCCGTCCCATGCATAGAACATGGAATGGTGTTCTGCTTCACATATGACAATATACATGTTTCAATGTTATTGTCCCAGAACGTCCAACCCTCACCTTCTCCCTCAGAGTCCACAGGACTGTTCTATGCATCTGCGTCTCTTATTCTGTCTCACATATAGGGTTACCATTACCATCTTTCAAATTCCATATACATGCATTAGTATACTTATTGGTGCTTTTCTTTCTGGCTCACTTCACTCTGTATAATGGGCTCCAGTTTCATCTATTTTTCTACGTTAAAATATTGTATTGGTTTTGCCATATATTGACATGAATCTGCCATGGGTGTACATGTGTTCCCCTTCCAGAACCCACCTCCCACCTCTCCCCATCCCATCCTTCTGGGTCATCCCTGTGCACCAGCCCCAAGCACCCTTATCATGCATTGAACCTGGACTGGCGATTCGTTTCACATATGATAATTTACATGCTTCCATGCCATTCTCCCATATCATCCCACCCTCGCCCTCTCCCATAGAGTCCATAATACTGTTCTATTTATCTGTGTCTCTTTTGATGTCTCGCATACAGGGTTATATTTACCGATTGACTAAATACCATACATATGCGTTAGTATACTGTATTGGTGTTTTTCTTTCTGGCTTACTTCACTCTGTATAATAGGCTCCAGTTTCATCCACCTCATTAGAACTGATTCGAATGTATTCTTTTTAATGGCTGAGTAATATTCCATTGTGTATATGTACCACTGCTTCCTTATCCATTCGTCTGCCAATGGGCATCAAGGTTGCTTCCATGTCCTGGCTATTGGAAACAGTGCTGCGATGAACATTGGGGTACACGTGTCTCTTTCAATTCTGGTTTCCTCGGTGTCTATGCCCAGCAGTGGGATTGCTGGGTCATATGGCAGTTCTATTTCCAGGTTTTTGAGGAATCTCCACACTGTTCTCCATAGTGGCTGTACTAGTTTGCATTCCCACCAACAGTGTAAGAGGGTTCCCTTTTCTCCACACCCTCTCCAGCATTTATTGCTTGGAGAATTTTGGATAACAGCCATTCTGACTGGCATAAAATGGTGCCTCATGGTGGTTTTGACTTGCATTTCTCTGATAATGAGTGATGTTGAGCATCTTTTCATGTGTTTGTTAGCCATCTGTATGTCTTCTTTGGAGAAATGTCTGTATAGTTATTGGGCCCACTTTTTGATTGGGTTGTTTATTTTTCTAGAATTGAGCTGCAGGAGTTCCTTGTATATTTTTGAGATTGATTCTTTGTCCATTGCTTTGTTTGCTATTATTTTCTCCCATTCTGAAGGCTGTCTTTTCACCTTGTTTATGGTTTCCTTTGTTGTGCAGAAGCTTTTAATTTTAATTAGGTCCCATTTGGATGACCCAGAGGGATGGGATGGGGGGGATGTGGGAGGGGAATTCAGGATGGAGAACACATGTAAACCCATGGCTGATTCATGTCAATGTATGGCAAAAAACACTACAATATTGTAAAGTAATTAGCCTCCAACTAAAATAAATTAATTAATTAAAAATAAAAATAAAAACCAATTAGGCTCCATTTGTTTATTTTTGCTTTTATTTCCAGTATTCTGGAAGGTGGGTCATAGAGGATCCTGCTGAGGTTTATGATGGAGAGTGTTTTGCCTATGTTTTCCTCTAGGAGTTTTATAGTTTCTGGTCTTACATTTAGATCTTTAATCCATTTGGAGTTTATTTTTGTGTATGGTGTTAGAAATTGTCCTAGTTTCAGTCTTTTACAAGTGGTTGACCAGTTTTCCCAGAATCACTTGTTACAGAGATCGTTTTCTCTCCATTGTATATTCTTGCCTCCTTTGACAAAGATAATGTGTCCATAGGTGAGTGGATTTATCTGGGCTTTCTATATTGTTCCACTGATCTATATTTCTCTCCTTTTGCCAGTACCATACTGTCTTGATGACTGTGGCTTTGTAGTAGAGCCTGAAGTCAGGCAGGCTGATTCCTCCAGCTCCATTCTTCTTTCTCCAGATTGCTTTGGGTATTCGAGTTTTTTTGTAATTCCATATAAATTGTGAGATGATTTGTTCTAGTTCTCTGAAAATACCGTTGGTAACTTGATAAGGATTGCATTGAATCTATAGATTGCTTTGGGTAGTAGACTCATTTTCACTATATTGATTCTTCCAATCCATGAACATGGTATATTTCTCCATCTATTTGTGTCCTCTTTGATTTCTTTCACCAGTGTTTTATAGTTTTCTATATACAGGTCTTTTGTTTTTTAGGTAGATCTATGCCTAAGTATTTTATTCTTTTCGTTGCAATGGTGAATGGAATTGTTTCCTTAATTTCTATTCTGTTTTCTCATTGTTAGTGTATAGGAATGCAAGGGATTTACATGTGTTGATTTTATATACTGCGACTTTACTATATTCATTGATTAGCTCTAGTAATTTTCTAGTGAAGTCTTTAAGTTTTCTATGTAGAGGATCATGTCATCTGCAAACAGAGTTTTACTTCTTCTTTTCCCATCTGGATTCCTTTTATTTCTTTTTCTACTCTGATCGCCGTGGCCAAAACTTCCAAAACTATGTTGAATAGGAGTGGTGAGAGTGTGCATCCTTGTCTTGTTCCTGACTTTAGGGGAAATGCTTTCAATTTTTCACCATTGAGGATAATGATTGCTGTGGGTTTGCCACATATAGTTTTTATTATATTGAGGTATGTTCCTTCTATGCCTGCTTTCTGGAGGATTTTTATCATAAATGGATGTTGAATTCTGTCAAAGGATTTTTCTGCATCTATTGAGATAATCATATGGTTTTTATTTTTCAATATGTTAATGTGGTGTATTACATTGATTGATTTACGGATATTGAAGAATACTTGCATCCCTGGGATAAAGCCCACTTGGTCATGATGTATGATCTTTTTAATAAGTTGTTGATTTATGTTTGCTAGGATTTTGTTAAGGATTTTTGCATCTATGTTCATCAGTGATATTGGCCTGTAGTTTTCTTTTTTTGTGGCATCTTTGTCTGGTTTTAATACTAGGGTGATGGTGGCCTTATAGAAGCAGTTTGGAAGTTGACCTTCCTCTGCAAGTTTCTGGAAGAGTTTGAGTAGGATAGGTGTTAGCTCTTCTCTAAATTTTTGGTAGAATTCAGATGTGAAGCTATCTGGTCCTGGGCTTTTGTTTGTTGGAAGATTTCTGATTACAGTTTCAATTTCCGTGTTTGTGATGGGTCTGTTAAGATTTTCTATTTCTTCCTGGTTCAGTTTTGGAAAGTTGTACTTTTCTAAGAATTTATCCATGTCTTCCAAGTTGTCCATTTTTATTTGCATATAGTTATGATAATAGTCTCTTATTATCCTTTGTATTTCTGTGTTGTCTGTTGTGATCTCTCCGTTTTCATTTCTAATTTTATTGATTTGATTCTTCTCCCTTTGTTTCTTGGTGAGTCTGGCTAATGGCTTGTCAATTTTATTTATCTTCTCAAAGAACCAGCTTTTGGCTTTGTTGATTTTTGCTATGGTCTCTTTTGTTTCTTTTGCATTTATTTCTGCCCTAATTTTTAAGATTTCTATCCTTTTAGTAACCCTTGGCTTCTTAATTTCTTCCTTTTCTAGTTGCTTTAGGTGTAGAGTTAGGTTATTTATTTGATTTTTTTCTCGTTTCCTGAGGTAAGCCTGTATTGCTATGAACCTTCCCCTTAGCACTGCTTTTATAGTGTCCCATAGGTTTTGGGTTGTTGTGTTTTCATTTTCATTCATTTCTATGCATATTTTGATTTCTTTTTTGATTTGTTCTGTGGTGCGTTTGTTATTTAGCAGCATATTGTTCAGCCTCCATATGTTGGAATTTTTAATAGTTTTTCTCCTGTAATTGACATCTAATCGTACTGCATTGTGGTCAGAAAAGATGCTTGGAATGATTTCAATTTTTTTGAATTTTCCAAGGCTAGATTTATGGCCCAGGATGTGATCTATTCTGGAGAAGGTTCCGTACACGCTTGAGGAAAAGGTGAAATTCATTGTTTTGGGGTGAAATGCCCTATAGATATCAGTTAGATCTAACTAGTCTATTGTATCATTTAAAGTTTTTGTTTCCTTGTTAATTATCTGTTTAGTTGATCTGTCCATAGGTGTGAGTGGGGTATTAATGTCTCCCACTATTATTGTGTTATTGTTAATTTCCCCTTTCATACTTCTTAGCATTTGCCTTACATATTGTATAGCTCCTATGTTGGGTGCATATATATTTATAATTGTTACATCTTCTTCTTGGATTGATCCTTTGATCATTATGTAGTGTCCATCTTTGTCTCTTTTCACAGCCTTTGTCTTAAAGTCTATTTTATCTGATATGAGTATTGCTACTCCAGCTTTCTTTTGGTCTCTATTTGCATGAAATACCTTTTTCCAGCCCTTCACCTTCAGTCTGTATGTGCCCCTTGCTTCGAGGTGGGTCTCTTGTAGACAACACATGTATGGGTCTTCTTTTTGTATCCATGCAGCCAGTCTTTGTCTTTTGTTTGGGGCACTCAACCCATTTACATTTAAGGTAATTTTTGATAAGTATGATACCATTGCAATTCCCTTTACTGTTTTGGGTTCGAGATTATACACTCTTTCTGTGTTTTCTGTCTAGAGAAGATCATTTATCATTTGCTGGAGAGCTGGTTTGGTGGTGCTGAATTATCTGAGCTTTTGCTTGTCTGTAAAGCTTTTGATTTCTCCTTCATATTCGGATGAGATTCTTGCTGGGTACAGTAATCTGGGCTGTAGACTATTTTCTTTCATCACTTTAGGTATGTCCTGCCGTTCCCTTCTGGCTTGAAGAGTTTCTCTTGAAAGATCAGCTCTTATCCTTATGGGAATCCCCTTTTGTGTTATTTGTCATTTTTTCCTTACTGCTTTTAATATTTGCTCTTTGTGTTTGATCTTTGTTAATTTGATTAATATGTGTCTTGGGGGGTTTCACCTTGGGTTTATCCTGTTTGGGACTCTCTGGGTTTCTTGGGCTTGGGTGATTATTTCCTTCCCCATTTTAGGGAAGTTCTCAGCTATTATCTCTTCGAGTATTTTCTCATGGTCTTTCTTTTTATCTTCTTCTTCTGGGACTCCTATGATTCGAATGTTGGTACTTTTAACATTGTCCCATAGGTCTCTGAGGTTGTCCTCATTTCTTTTAATTCTTTTTCCTTTTCCCCTCTCTGTTTCATTTATTTCTATCATCCTATTTTCTACCTCCCTTATCCTGTCTTCTCCCTGTGTTATTCTACTGTTGGTTCCTTCCAGAGTGTTTTTGATCTCATTTATTGCATTATTCATTATATATTGAGTCTTTTTTATTTTTTCTAAGTCCTTGTTAAACCTTTCTTATATCTTCTCGATCCTTGTCTCCAGGTTACTTATCTGTAACTTCAATTTGTTTTCAAGGTTTTGGATCATTTTCACTATCATTATTTGGAATTCTTTATCAGGTAGATTCCCTATCTCTTCCTCTTTTGTTTAGTTTGTAGGGCATTTATCCTGTTCCTTTACCTGCTGGGTATTTCTCTGCCTTTTCATCTTGTTTATATTGCTGTGTTTGGGGTGACCTTTCTGTTTTCTGGCAGTTTGTGGTTCCTCTTTATTGTGGAGGTTCTTCACTCTGGGTGGGGTTGGACGGGTGGCTTGTCAAGGCTTCCTGGTTAGGGAAGCTTGTGTCGGTGTTCTGGTGGGTGGAGCTGGATTTCTCTCTGGAGTTGAATGAAGTGTCCAGTAAGGAGTTTTGATATGTCAGCTGGTTAGTTGTGACTTTGAGCAGCCTGTATATTGAAGCTCAGGGCTATGTTCCTGTGTTGCTGGAGAATTTGTGGTATATCTTGCTCTGAAACTTGTTGGCCCTTGGGTGGTGCTTGGTTTCAGTGTAGGTATGGAGGTGTTTGAGAGGATCCTATCGATTAATGCTTCCTGGATTAAGGAGTTCTCTGGTGTTCTCAGGATTTGGACTTAAGCCTCCTGCCTCTGGTTGTCAGTCTTATTCTTACAGTAGCCTCAAGAATTCTTCATCTATACAACACTGATGATAAAACATCTAGGTTATTGATGAAAAGTTTCTCCACAGTGAGGGACTCCCAGAGAGGTACACAGTTACATGGAGAAGAGAAGAGGGAGGAGGGAGATAGAGGTGACCAGGAGGAGAAGATGGGAATCAAAAGGGGAGAGACCAAGCTAGCCAGTAATCACTTCCTTATGTGCTCTCCACAGTCTGGATCCCTCAGAGATGTTCACAGAGTTACACAGTGAAGGGAAGAGGAAAGAAGGAGACAGAGGTGGCAAGGAAGAGCAAAGGGGGAATCAAAAGGGGAGAGATATATCCAGTCAGTAATCAGTTCTCTAAGTGTTCTCCACAGGCTGGAACACACAAGGAGATTCACAGAGTTTGGTTGAGAAGAAAAGGGGGAGGGGGGAGATAGAGGCGACCTGGTGGAGAAAAAGGAGAGTCAAAAGGGGGAGAGAGCAATAAGCCAGTGATCTCGCTCCCATGTAAAATGGGTACTGAAGATTGGGTTTTTAAAGATACAAAGTTGAATAACAAATACCAAAAGGCAAATATTAAAAATCTAGGGTAGAGGTTAGATTCTCAAAAATACAATGTTAAAAAGAAAAGAAAAGAAAAAAAAAGAAAAAGAAGAGAAAAAAAAACCAGAGTCACAAAATTATAAAATATATATATATATATATATGAAGTTTGCTTTAATAATAGGGTCTTTTTTTTTTTGCAAAGTAATAGTAGGTTATAAAAATGAAAATTGAAGGAGTAAAAGAGGACTTAAAAATTAAAAAAATTAAAACATAATAGTATAAAAAAGTTTTAAAAATTTAAAAAAAAATAATAGTAAAAATATATTAGGACTTTCTCTGGAGCTATTGCGGACAGTGTGGGGTCAGTTCATTTTCAGATAGTTCCTTGTTCTGGCTTGTACTTCTCAAGGTCTATAGGCCCCTTCCTATGTAGTCGGTGCTAACTACAGGGTTTTAATCTATTGCACCTGTCACTTCCAAAGTGGTTCTCTGTGTTTATTTTAGCATCTTCTGTTTGCTGGTCTCTTCAGTGTCTAATTTCTGCCCTGACACAAGGGGGGGCGGTGGTGGTCACTTTTTAGTCTCACTTGTTCAGTCGTGCTGTGGGGAGGGAGGAACACTGCAAACAAATATCACTGGCATGTGCTCACAGTGATTCAGCCACACTGGGTTTGCCCCCGCTCATGGCATGTGTGCTTTCCCAGTCTACACTGCTCTAGGTTGCTCTGCCAGGAACTGTCTGAGGTAGGTCCCTGGGGTTGCCTGTACTTTCCAGGTCTAAGCTTCTCAGGTTCAAGTTCTTGGGTACTCCACAAAGGCGCAGACTTGGTTGAGCCTGCGTTTTGTGCCCTTCCCCGGTCTGAGCAGCTCAGGTGACCAGGTATTTGGCTAGTGTGGTTGGGGGCTGCGACTTTTCCCCTCACCCATCCCAGCCGCTCGGTTTTCTGGGTGTGCAACGGGTGCGCCTTCTCAGGTGTGCATGTGTCTCTTCTGGGGAGCTGATCTCTGGCTGTGACCCTCCTGGCGGGTGTAGACCTTCCAGAATCCCAAGAAGTCTTGGTTAGCAATGATGTCTGCTTGCAGTTTGGTTGAGGATGCCTTTATGGGGCCTCGATTGTGCCCTTCTGGCTCTGGCTGCCCTCTCCTGCCCATCTCCAGTGGGGGATGGGCTGGTCCACAGCCAGCTATCTCTACTCAGTCCTTTGTTCTGTGAGCAGACCAGGTGGTGTCTTAGGTTAAGATTTTTATGTAATAGCTATCCCACAGTCTGGGTTGCTATCTCAAGCTGTTTCCCTCAGATTGCCTTTGGGACATTCAGGCCCAGTTCTTACCCAAAGCAATGCAGCCCGCCCCTCCCTGTCCAGCCCCCACTTGCTAGTGGGCGATGCACGCATCTGGGTTGCTGCTCTACTGGGAGATGCTGTTAGGTACGTAATCTGTGAGTTTTAATTATTTATTTATTTTTCCTCCTGGTTATTTTGCCCTCTGAGATGCCAAGGGTTGCCCCAGACCCGCTGGAGAAAGTGTTTCCTGATGTTAGTATACTGTATTGGTGTTTTTCTTTCTGACTTACTTCACTCTGTATAATAGGCTCCAGTTTCATCCACCTCATTAGAACTGATTCAAATGTATTCTTTGTAATGGCTGAGTAATATTCTATCTGACCTGTCTCTTGAGAAACCTGTATGCAGGTCAGGAAGCAACAGTTAGAACTGTATATGGAACAATAGACTCATTCCAAATAGGAAAAGGAGTACGTCAAGGGTGTATATTTTCACCCTGCTTGTTTAACTTATATGCAGAGTACATCATGAGAAACGCTGGGCTGGAAGAAACAACAACTAGAATCAAGATTGCCAGGAGAAATATCAATAACCTAAGATATGCAGATGACACCACCCTTATGGCAGAAAGTAAAGAAGAACTAAAGAGCCTCTTGATTAAAGTGAAAGAGCAGAGTGAAAAAGTTGGCTTAAAGCTCAACATTCAGAAAACTAAGATCATGGTGTCTGGTCCCATCACTTCCTGGCAGATAGATGGGGAAACTGTGGAAACAGTGGCTAACTTTATTTTTGGGAGCTCCAAGATCACTGCAGATGGTGACTGCAGCCATGAAATTAAAAGACACTTACTCCTTGGAAGGAAAGTTATGACCAACCTAGATAGCATATTAAAAAGCAGAGGCATTACTTTGCCAACAAAGGTCTGTCTAGTCAAGGCTATGGTTTTTCCAGTGGTCATGTATGGATGTGAGAGTTGGACGATGAAGGAAGCTGAGCGCCGAAGAATTGATGCTTTTGAATTGTGGTATTGGAGAAGACTCTTGAGAGTCCCTTGGACTGCAAGGAGATCCAACCAGTCCATCCTAAAGGAGACTGGTCCTGGGTCTTCATTGGAAGAACTGATGTTGAAACTGAAAACTTCCGATACTTAGGCCACCTCATGGCGAAGCAGTTGACTCATTGGAAAAGAACCTAAAGCTCGGGAAGGATTGAGGGGCAGGAGGATAAGGGGATTGACAGAGGATGAGAAGGTTGGATGGCATCACCAACCTCGATGGAACTATTGGGTTGGAGGGTAAACTTCCGGGAGTTTGGTGATAGACAGGGAGGCCTGATGTGCTGCGATTCATGAGGTCGCAAAGAGTCAGACACGACTGCGCGACTGAACTGAACTGAACTGAATTTCCCCATCGTCTACATTACCTTCTTTCATGTGTTCTTGATAGAAACACATATTGAATTTATGGAATTCCACATATGGAATTTATGTGGCTCATAGTAGTTCACATAGGACTTTTCAAATTTTGCCTGCTATAAGAATATAAAATTGACTTCATGTATTCCCAAAGATAAGGTAAAGTATATAATACTGAGAAAAACTCACAGAAATGTTAAGACAATTTTGCAATACAATGCCAATATCAAAGATCTGAATTATTTGTTTACTAAAAGTCATTCTCCAAGTAGTATCATCTTAACTTTTTTTATGTGCTTGTAATTGGAACAAGCAAGCTAAAATGTGCCAGCCATTTGGATGGTTTATTAATAATCCAGCCCTTCTTGAAAAAGTCTTACTTTGTTGCAGCTATGGACTTGGGCTCAAGATGATTAATCTATATAAAAACTCTCCTCCTAGACCCCATAGTTTCTGATCCTCAAATTATAGTGTTTCACAGAACAAATGATATTACAAAACATACTGAAAAAAGAAATACAGTAAAGACATGAAGTGAAGTGAAGTAGAAAGTCACTCATCGTTGTCTGACATCTTTGTGACCCCATGGACTAGATATTACCATTGAATTTCTCCAGGCCATAATACTGGAGTGGGTATCCTTTCCATTCTCCAGGGATCTTCCGAATCCAAGGGATCAAACCCGGGTCTCCCACATTGGCAGGCAGATTTCATTTTTTTTTTTTATTTTTACTACTTTTTTTATTCGAGCAATTAGTTTGATATAACAATGATTTGTGTTTAGTTTCCAGATGTACGGCGAAGTGATTCAGTTATACATACACAAGTATCTATTATTCTTTTTCAATTCTTTTTTTTTTTCATTTATTTTTGTTTAAATTTATTTTAGTTGGGGCCTAATTACTATTACAATATGTAAGTAAGTTTTTGCCTTACATTGACCATGAATCAGCCATGGGTTCACATGTGCTCTCCCCCTCCTGAACCCTCCTCCAACCACCTTCCCTCCCCATCCCATCCCTCTGAGTCATCCCAAACGCTCCATCACTGAGCATCCGTCCATGCATAGAACATGGAATGGTGTTCCGCTTCACATATGACAATATACATGTTTTTCAATGTTATTGTCCAAGAACGTCCCACCCTCACCTTCTCCCTCAGAGTCCACAGGACTGTTCTATGCATCTGTGTCTCGTTATTCTGTCTCCACATATAGGTTACCATTACCATCTTTCAAATTCCATATACATGCATTGGTATACTGTATTGGTGCTTTTCTTTCTGGCTCACTTCACTCTGTATAATGGGCTCCAGTTTCATCCATCTCAATAGAACGGATTCAAATGTATTCTTTTTAATGGCTGAGTAATATTCCATTGTTGTATATGTACACCACTGCTTCCTTATCCATTCGTCTGCCGATGGACATCTAGGTTGCTTCCATGTCCTAGCTATTATACACAGTGCTGCGATGAACATTGGGGGTACACGTGTCTCTCTCTTTCAATTCTGGTTTCCTCATGTGTATGCCTAGTCAGTGGGGATTGCTGGGCATGATGGCAGTTCTAATTCCCAGTTTTTTTAAGGAATCTCCACACTGTTCTCCATAGTGGCTGTACTAGTTTGCATTCCCACCAACAGTGTAAGAGGGTTCCCTTTTCTCCACACCCTCTCCAGCATTTATTTGCTTGTAGACTTTTGGATACAGCCATTCTGACTGGTGTGTAATGGATCCCTCATTGTGGTTATGATTGCATTTCTCTAATAATGAGTGATGTTTGAGCAGCTTTTCATGTGTTTGTTAGCCATCCGTATGTCTTCCTTTGGAGAAATGTCTGTTTAGTTCTTTGCCCATGTTTTGATTGGGTCTTTATTTTTCTGGAATTCAGCTGCAGGAGTTGCTTTGTATATTTTTGAGATTAAAATTGTTTGTCTGTTTGTTTCGTTTGCTATTATTTTCTCCTAATTCTGATAGCTGTCTTTCACCTTGCTCTCTAGTTTCCTTTGTTGTGCAAAAGCTTTTAATTTTTAATTAGGTCCCAATTGTTTATTTTTTGCTTTTAATTTCCAATATTCTGGGGGGTGGGTCATGGAGGATCCTGCTGTGGAATTATGTCCGGAGAAGTGTTTTTGGCCTATGTTTTCCTCTAGGAGTTTTTAATTAGTTTTCTGTGTCATCACATTTAGACCTTTAAACCATTTTGAGTTTTATTTTTGTCTATGGTGTTAGGAAGTGTTCTAGTTTCATTCTTTTACAAGTGGTTGTACCAGTTTTCCCAGCACCACTTGTTAAAGAGATTGTCTTTTCCATCCATTGTATACTCTTGTGCAGGCAGGTTCTTTACCAGCTAAGCCACTAGGGAAGCCCACAATAAGACATAGTTATTCTTTTTTGTTTTTCTTTTTTGGCACAGTATATTAATTATATGCAGGTGATAGTTTGCCAAATGCAAATTATGCATAACAGACAATAGGAGATTAGCCAGGGTTTTTAAGAAATGTTCTTGAATTGACTTTGACAGCATTGATGGTTAGTCCAGGGAAAGGACACTGGTTGGGCAGATTGAAAATGATTTTAAAAGCGTTGGAGTGCAAACTCTGATATAAATGATCACTGATAATTGTACTCTAAGTGGGAAAAGTAGCTCAGTCCAAACTCAGTAAATTCCTAATTATTCAGGATGCTGCTGCTGCTGCTAAGTCGCTTCAGTCGTGTCTGACTCTGTGTGACCCCATAGATGGCAGCCCACCAGGCTCTGCCATCCCTGGGATTCTCCGGGCAAGAATACTGGAGTGGGTTGAGCAGGAACATAAAAATGAAAGTGAAGTCCTTGCCATTTTCCATTCTTAAATGTATTTCCCATCAGAATATAAGCATATAGTCATCATGTTAGTAACAGCATATTTGCTAAGGATCAAAGACTGCAGAATGGTACCTTTAACAGCTGTGTATAATATCAGATTAAGATAAAGTAAGAAAGGTTTTTCTTTTATGGAGTGGTGATATAGAAAATTTATTAAGAAAATAGTATATATGTAATATCTTATGTGCACAAGAACTAAGAAATTATAATACGATATTGGTGTATCAAAATAATGTTCAGTTTGAAATGTGCAAATATTCATGTGAAAATATCAATATGAAAAAAGTCCTTAGTTTTCAATTTCATATCAGTGAATTAAAATTGCACTATCTTTGAGAAAAGTAAAGATTAAGCTTTTTTTTTTTTTTACAATACAACATAATGCCCAGGTAATAAATTATTCAAACATTGACAGCTGTTCAAAAGAAACTTGGAGATGGTTTAGGAGTCTGTGGAATTCACAGATAACACTACGTCTAGTTGTGTGGCACTGTCAAGCACTTAAGTTGACTTCTTCCTTATTTTATTAAAATGTAAAGTTCATATCATGGTGGAACTGTGTACTATTTATCTCTACTGCATAAAAAAAGTCTCAAAACCTAGTGACTGAAAACAAGTATTTAGTATCTCTCAGTTTCTAAGAATCAGGAATTGATACATGACATGGGTGGCTCCTCTGCCTCAGGGTCCCTCACAAGGCTCCAGTTCAAACTGTGGGCAGGGGATGAAGTCATCTCAAGGCTGGACTTGGGTGTGTTAAAGGGTCTGCTGCCAAATTCAGTCATGTGATTGTTGGCCAAAATCAGTTACTTCAGAGTTGCTGGACTGAGGGCTTAAATTCCTCCCTGGCAGTAGGCCAAAGGCTTCTGTCAGTTTATTGACATGGGCCTCCTCATGGAATAGTTCAAAATGTGACAGCTGGTTTCATCAGAGCAAACAGAGACCAAAAAGACTACAAGTAACAAGTGTTGGGGAGGATGTGGAGAAAAAGAAACCCTTGTGAAAGTGTAAATGCCTATTGAGTGTTACAAGTGTTGATCTCAACTGAACTTGTAGGCACTCAAAAGACCTTGACTATTATAGGTCAGCCCTGGGTGATACATGAGAAGGCCTTGGAAAAGCAAAGCTACATGGATTTCACTCCAGATCAAGTGAGTCATCTCCAAGAGTGAAGTTTGGATATCAATATTTTTAATCAGTGAGCCTCAATGTATCTTCAAGACTACTAACCATTCCTAGATACATGTGCCAAGTTTGTATCCTTCTATCTGGCCCATGCCTATATGTCCAGTTTCTTCTGCCACCATACTTGATACCCTCTTCAAGTTTATGCTCTGCCAATCACTAATATAAGCTCTCTATGGTATGATATGATATGATATGAAGGGTATATTAGTGACTGGTAGAGCATAAACTGGTGGGCTTCCTTTTTGGTTCAGGCTTTAAAGAATTTTTGTCCTTATTTAGTCTTGAATAGAAGTGTCATGGCATTGGTTCATGATGAGAACTTCTTATCTGCATGGCTAATTTTATAGTAATGAGAGCATAATAAGCAACGGATTATATTCAGATGCAGAAGATTTCCTGCCTTTCCCCATCTTTCCCCGTCTTTCTTCTGGACACTTATCACCCCAAAATGTGTGATTTCCTGTCAGTCTGAAGGTTCCTGCTTTTCTTTGTCTGCCCAAGGACCACTGTTATTAACAAGATGTGTGATTTCCTGCCATTTGGCCCATGCCTCCTTTCTCTGCTCACATCTAGCTACCTGCCTGCTTTAACACATATAATGCTATGAGCTCTAGATCTGGTAATAATGTATCTATTAATAAGTTTTGCAAACATGTTAACTATAACCCACACACAGTTCAGCAGGCAATGTAAAGAAGCCCATTTATACACACTACTGCTATACGGATCTTTGAGTGATATGGATAATAATTGGCATTAGGGTTTTAATTAGATAATTATTTTAATTGGGGGATAATCACTTTAGAATATTGTGATAGTTTTGCTATACATCAGCATGAATTGGCTACAGATATACATGTGTCCCCCCATGCTGAACCCCCTTCTCATCTTCCTCCCCACAGTATCACTCTGGGTTGTCCCAGAGCACTGGCTTTGGGTGTCCTGCTTTATGCATTAAACTCACACTGGCTATCTATTTTACATATGGTAATGTACATGTTTGAATTCTATTCTCCCAAATCATCCCACCCTCACTTTCTCTCATTGAATCCAAAAGTCTGTTATTTACATCTGTGTCTCCTTTTTTGCCTTGCATGTAGGATCATTGGTTTCATCTTTCTAAGTTCTATATATGCATTAATATAAAGTATTTGTTTTTCTCTTTCTGACTTACTTCACCCTGTACAATAGACTCCAGGTTCATCCACCTCATTAGAACTGTCTCAAATGCATTCCTTTTTATAACTGAGTAATATTCCATTGTATATATGTACCACAACTTCCTTATCCATTCATCTCCCAATGGACATCTATATTGCTTCCATATTCTAGCTATTGTAAATAGTGATGCAATGAACATTGGGGTACATGTGTCTCTTTCAATTCTGGCTTCCTCAGGGTGTATGACCAGCAGTGGGATTGCTGGGTTGGATGGCAGTTCTATTCCTAGGTTTTTAGGGAATTTCCACACTGTTCTCCATAGTGGCTGTACCAGTTTGCATTCCAACCAACACTGTAAGAGTGTACCCTTTTTCCCAAACTGTCTCCAGCATTTATTGTTTATATGTAGAATTTTTGATGACGGCCATTCTGACCAGTGTGAGATGAAACCTCATTGTAGTTTTGATTTGCATTTCTCTAATAATGAGTACAGAGGATGAGATGGTTGGATGGCATCACTGACTCGATGGACATGGGTTTGGGTGGACTCCGGGAGTTGGTGATGGATAGGGAGGCCTGGCGTGCTGCAGTTCATGGGGTCGCAAAGAGTCAGAAACGACTGAGTGACTGAACTGAATAATGAGTGGTGTTGAACATCTTTTCATGTGTTTATTAGCCATCTGTATGTCTCCTTTGTAGAAATGTCTCTTTAGGCCTTTTGCCCAATTTTTGATTGGGTTGTTAGTTTTTCTGGTATAGAGTTGCATGAGCTACTTATATATTTTGGAGATTAACTCTTTGTCGGTTGTTTTGTTTGCTATTATTTTCTCCCATTCTGAGGGCTGTCTTTTCACCTTGCTTATACTTTCATTCACTGTGCAAAAGCTTTTAAGTTTAATTAGGTCCCATTTGTTTATTTTTGTTTTTATTTCCATTACTCTGGGAGGTGGGTCATAGAAGATCTTGCTTTGATTTATGTCATCAAGTGACATAAATGTTTTCCTATGAGCTTTTGTTTCCTATGTTTTCCTCTAAGGACTTTAAGGTTTCTGATCTTACATTTAGGTCTTTAATCCATTTTGAGATCATTTTTGTGTATGGTGTTAGAAAGTGTTCTAGTTTCATTCTTTCACACAGAGTTGACCATTTTTCCCAGCACCACTTGTTGAAGAGATTGTCCTTTCTCCATTGTATACTTTTGTCTCCTTTGTCAAAGATAAGGTGCCTATAAGTCCATGGATTTACCTCTGGACTTGCTATTTTGTTCCATTGATCTATATTTCTTTGTGCCAGTACAATACTGTCTTAATGACTTAATACTTTGTAGTATAGTCTAAAGACAGGAAGGTTGATTCCTGCAGTTCCATTATTCTTTCTCAAGATTTGCTTTGACTATGTGGGGTGTTTTGTACTTCCATATAAATTGTGAGACGATTTGTTCTAGTTCTGCGAAAATATCATTGGTAACTTGATAGAGATTGCATTGAAAAGCTGACTGTGGCTCAGATCATGAACTCCGTATTGCCAAATTCAGACTTAAATTGAAGAAAGTAGGGAAAACCACCAGACCATTCACGTATGACCTAAATCAAATGCCTTACGAATAAACAGTGGAAACGACAAATAGATTCAAGGGATTAGATCTGATAGTTTTTGCTGATGCTAGGAAAAACTATGGACAGAGGTTTGTGACATTGTACAGGAGGAGTGATCAAGACTATCCCCAAGAAAAAGAATAAAACAGGCAAAATTGTTGTCTGAAGATGGCTTGAAAACAGCTATGAAAAGAAGAGAAGTGAAAGGCAAGGAGAAAAGAAAAGATATAGCTATTTGAATGCAGAGCTCCAAAGAATAGCAAGGAGAGATAAGAAAGCCTTCTTCAGCAACCAATGAAAAGAAATAGAGGAAGACAATAGAATGGGAAAGACTAGAGATCTCTTCAAGAAAATTAGAGATACCAAGGGAACATTTCATGCAAAGATGGGCTCAATAAAGGACAGAAATGGTAAGGACATAACGGAAGCAAAAGCTATTAAGAAGAGGTGGCAAGAATGCACAGGAGAACTATACAAAAGAGATCTTCATGACCCAGATAATCACTAAGGTGTGATCACTCACCTAGAGCCAGACATCTTGGAATGTGAAGTCAAGTGGGCCTTAGAAAGCATCACAATGAGCAAAGCTAATGGAGGTGATGGAATTCCAGTTGAGCTATTTCAAATCCTAAAAGATGATGCTGTGAAAATGCTGCACTCAATACGTCAGCAAATTTGGAAAACTCCACAGTGGCCACAGGACTGGAAAAGGTCAGTTTTCATTCCAATCCCAAAGAAAGGCAATACCAAAGAATCCTCAAACTACCACACAACTGCACTCACCTTACACGCTAGCAAAGTAATGCTCAAAACTCCCCTAGCTAGGCTTCAATAGTATGTGAACCGTGAACATCCAGATGTTCAAGCTGGATTTAGAAAAGCCAGAGGAACCAGAGCTCAAATTGCCAGCATCCACTGGATCATCAAAGAAGCAAGAGAGTTCCAGAAAAAACGTCTACCTCTGCTTTATTGACTATGTCACAGCCTTTGCCTGTGTGGATCACAACAAACTGTGAAGAATTCTGAAAAAATGGGAATACCAGACCACCTGACCTGCCTCATGAAAAATCTGCATGAAGGTCAAGAAGCAACAGTTAGAACTAGACAAGGTACAACAGACTTGTTTCAAATCGGGAAAGGAGTATGTCAAGGCTATATATTGTCACCCTGCTTATTTAAGTTATATGAAAAGTACATCATGAGAAATGCTGAACTGGATGAAGTACAAGCTGATACCAAGATTACTGGGAGAAATATCAATAACTTCAGATATCCAGATGACACCACTCTTTGGCAGAAAGTGAAGAAAAACTTAAGAGCCTCTTAAAGAAAGTGAAAGAGAAGAGTGAAAAAGTTGGCTTAATACTCAACATTCAGAAAACTATGATCATGGCATCTAATCCCATTACTTCATGGCAAATAGATCAGGAAACAGTGGAAACAGTGACAGACTATTTTTGACGGCTCCAAAATCACTACAGATATTGACTGCAGCCATGAAATTAAAGGACGTTTGGTCCTTGGAAGAAAAGTTATGACCAACCTAGATAGCTTATCACAATGCAGCGACCTTACTTTGCTAACAAATTCCGACTAGTCAAAGCTATGTTTTCTCCAGTAGCCATGTATGGATGTGAGAGTTGGACTATAAAGACACCTGAGCGCTGAGGAATTGATGCTTTTGAACTGTGGTGTTGGAGAAGACTCTTGAGAGTCCCTTGGACTGCAAGGAGATCCAACCAGTCCATCCTAAAGGAGATCAGTCCTGAATATTCATTGGAAGGACTGATGCTGAAGCTGAAAGTACAATACTTTGGACACCTAATGTGAAGAACTGACTCATTTGAAAATGTCCCAATGCTAGGAAAGATTGAGGTCGGGAGGAGAAGGGGAATACAGAGGATGGGATGGTTGGATGAAATCTCTGACTCAATGGACATGAGTTTGAGTAAATTCTGGGAGTTGGTGATGGACTGGGAAGCTTGGTATGCTGCAGTCCATGGGGTCACAAAAATCTGGACATGACGTGCTACTGAACTGAACTGAGCTGAACTTGGGGAGTATACTCATTTTCAGTATATTGATTCTTCCAGTCCAATAACATGGTATATTTCTCCATCTATTTGTGTCATTTTTGATTTCTTTCATCAGTGTTTAACAGTTTTCTGAATACCAGTCTTTTATTTCTTTAGGTAAATTTATTCCTAAGTATTTTATCCTTTCCATTTCAATTGTGAGTGGGATTGTTTCCTTAATTTCTGATTTCTCATTGTTAATGTATAGGAATCCAAGGTATTTCTATGTATTAATTTTATATCCTGCAGCTCTACTATGTTCATTGATTACCTCTAGTTATTTTCTGGTGGCATCTTTATGGTTTTCTGTGTAGAGGATCATGTCATCTGCAAACGGTTAGAGTTTTACTTCATTTTTTTTTTTTTTTTGCAATCTGAACTCTTTTTATTTTTTATTTTTTTTCTTCTCTGATTGCTGAGGCCAAAACTTCCAAAACTATGTTGAATAGTATTGGAGAGAGTAAGCACTCTTGTCTTGTTCCTGATTTTAGAAGAAATGTTTTCCATTTTCACCATTGAGGATTATGTTTTATGTGGGTTTGTCATACATGGCTTTTATTGTGTCGAGGTATGTTTCTTCTATGCCCACTTTCTGTAGAGTTTTTATCATAAATTGATATTGAATTCTGTGAAAGGCTTTCTCTGCATCTACTGAAATAATCATATGGTTTTTATCTTTCATTTTGTTAATATGGTGAATCACACTGATCGATTTGCAAATATTGAAGACTCCTTTCATCCCTGGAATAAAGCCCACTAATTCATGAGATATGATCTTTTTAATATGTTGTTGGATTCTGTTTGCTAGAATTTAGTTGAGGATTTATGCATCTATGTTCATCAGTGATATAGGCCTGTAGTTTTCTTTTTTTGTGGCATCTTTGTCTGGTTTTGGTATCAGGATGATGCTGGCCTTGTAGGACAAGTTTGGGAGCTTTCTTTCCTCTGAAATTTTCTGGAAGAATTTGCATAGCATAGGTGTTAACTCTTCTCTAATTTTCAGAAGAATTCACCTGTGAAGCCATCTGGTCCTGGGCTTTTGTTTGTTGGAAGATTTTTGATTACAATTTCAATTTCCATTCTTGTGATTTGTCTGTTCAGATTTGTTATTTCTTCCTCAGTTTTGGAAGGTTATACTTTATTAAGAATCTGTTAATTTCTTCCAAGTTGTCCATTTTATTGGCATATAGTTGCTCATAGTAGTCTCTTATGACCATTGTATTGCTGTGTTGTCTGTTGTAATTTCTCCATTTCATTTCTAATTTTATTGATTTGATTCTTCTCCCTTTTTTTCTTGATGAGTCTGGCTAATAGTTTTTCTATTTTGTTTGTCTTCTCAAAGAACCAACTTATAGTTGTTTTTTGTTTGTTTGTTTGTTTTATATTTGCTATAGTCACCTTCATTTCTTTTTCATTTACTTATGTTCTGATTTTTATAACTTCTTTTCTTCTACTAATTTTGGAGTTTTTTTTGTTCTTCTTTCTCTGGTTGCTTTAGGTGTAAAGTTCGTTTGTTTATGTAATGTTTCTCTTCTTTCTTGAGGTAGGTTTGTATTGCTATGAATTTTCCTTTTAGCATTGATTTTACTGAGTTCCATAGGTTTTGGGTTATCATGTTTTCATTTTCATTTGTTTCTATTCAAATTTTGATTTTCTTTTTTATTTCTTCAGTGATTTGTTGGTTATTCAGAAGCATGTTGTTTAACCTCCTTATGTGTGTGTTTTTATAGTTTTTATCCCCTGTAGTTGATATCTAACCTTACAACCTTGTGATCAGAAAAGATGCTTGAAATGATTTCATTATCATATGTGAAACGAATCGCCAGCCCAGGTTCAATGCATGATCCAGGGTGCTCGGGGCTGGTGCACCAGCATGACCCAGAGGGATGGGATGGGGAGGGAGGTGGAAGGGGGGTTCTGGAAGGGGAAAACATGTACACCCATGGTGGATTCATGTCAATGTATGGCAAAATAAATACAGTATTGTAAAGTTAAAAAATAGAAAATAAAAAAATTTACCAAGGCTAGATTTGTGGCCTAGGATGCTATCTATCCTGGATAATGTTCCGTGTGCATTTGAGAAAAAAAATGTGAAATCCATTGTTTTGGGGTGAAATGACCTGTAGATATCGATAGGTCTAAGTGGTCCAATGTATCATTTAAAGCTTGTGCTTTCTTGTTAGTTTTCTGTTTGGAAGGTCTGTCCATTGATATGAGTGGGGTATTAAAGTCCCCCACTATCATTGTGTTACTGTCTCTCAATTTCAATTTCCTCTTTCATAGTTGTTAGCATTTGCCTTATGTACTGAGGTGTTCCTATGTTGGGTGCATATATATTTATAATTGTTGTATCTTCTTCTTGGATTGATCCTTTGATCATTATGTAGTTTCCTTCTTTGTCTCTTATAACAGTCTTTATTTTAAAGTCTATTTTATCTGATATGAGTATTGCTACTCTTGTTTTCTTTTGGTCTCAATTTGCATGAAATATCTTTTTCCAGTCCCTCACTGTCAGTGTGTATGTGTCCTTAGTTTTGAGGTGGTCTCTTGTAGGCAGCATATATAGGGGTCTTGTTTTTGTATCCATTTGCCCAGTCTTTGTCTTTTTGTTGGAGCATTTATCCCATTTATGTTTAAGGTAATTATTGGTAAGTATTATCTTGTTACCATTTACTTTATTGTTTTGGGTTTATTTTTATAAACCTTTTCTGTTTCCTGTCTAGAGACGATCCTTTAGCATTTGTTAAAGAGCTAGTTTGGTGGTGCCAAATTCTTTCAGCTTTTGCTTGTCTGTAAAGCTTTTGATTTCTCTTTCAAATGTGAATGAGATCTTCACTGGGTAGAGTAATATTGGTTGTAGGATTTCCCTAATCATCACTTTAAGTATATCCTGTCATTACCTTCTGACCTGCAGAGTTTCTGTTGAAAGATCAGCTGTTATCCTTATGGGGATCCCCATGTATGTTATCTGTTGCTTTTCTCTTGCTGCTTTTAATATGTTCTCTTTGTGTTTAATTTTTGTTAGTTTGATTAATATGTGCATTGGCATGTTTGCCTTGGGTTTTTCCTGTATGAGACTCTCTGGGGTTCTTGGACTTGAGTGGTTATTTCCTTCCTCACTTTAGGGAAGTTTTTGATTATTACCTCCTCAAATACTTTCTCATACCCTCTCCTTTTGTCTCCTTCTGGGATGCCTATGGTTCAAATGTTGGGGGTGCTTAACATTGTCCCAGAGGTTTCTGAGGCTGTCTTCATTTCTTTTTATTCCTTTTTTCTTCTGTTTTTCTTTTTTCTGCTCTGCTTCATTTATTTCCACCATTTTATATTCCAGCTCACTTATCCTTTCTTCTGCTTCAATTACTCTACCGTTGGTTCCCTCCAGAGTGTTTTTAATCTCAGTTATTGCATTGCTTATTACTAATTGACTATTCTTTATTTCTGCTACATCCTTGTTAAACGTTTCTTGCATCTTCTCAATCCGTGTCTCTAGTCTATTTATCTGTAACTCCATTTTGTTTTCAAGAATTTTGATCATCTTTATTATCATTATTCTGAATTCTTTTCCAGGTGACTCTCTATCTCCTCGTCTTTTGTTTGGTTTGGTGGGTTTTTATCATTTTCCTTCACCTGCTGGATATATCTCTGATTTTCATTTTGTTTAGATTGCTGTGTTTGGAGTCTCCTTTCTGCAGGCTGGAGGGTCATCATTCCTCCTAATTGTGGAGACTGTTCCCTGTGGATGGGGTTGGACCAGTGGCTTGTGAAGGTTTCATGGTTGGGGCAACTTGTATCTGTGTTCTGGTGGATGAAGCTGGATCTCCTATCTCTGGAAGGCAATTCAGTGTCCAGTAGTGAGTTTTGGGGTGTCAGTGGGTTTGGTATGGCTTTGGGCAGACTGTCTTTTACTGTTCATTGTTGTGTTCCTGTTTTGCTGGATTAGCATGGGTGTATTGCATTGGAGGTAGCTGGCTCTTGGGTGGAGATTGGTCTCAGTGTAGTTATGGGGCTTTTTGATGGGCTCTTGTCTATTTATGTTCCCTGGGTTCAGTAGTTCTGTGATGATCCAGAGTTCTGGAGTTGAGCCTCCCGCCTCTGTGTTTTGGTGCTCCTCTTACAGTAGCATCAAGACATCCACCCATACGGCACATAAGACAAAACCCCTAGGTTAATGGTGAAACAACTCTCCACAGCCATGAATACCCAAAGAGACTCAGAGTTATATAAAGAAGAGAAGAGGCAAGAGGAAGATATAGGTGACCAGGAGAAGAAAAGGAAGAGTCGAAAGGGAAGAGAATAATCAAGTCAGTAATAAAACCCCTAAGTGAAAATGAATACTAAAAATTAGACTCTTAAAGGCACAAAATTAATAACAAATATCAAAAAGCAAAAATTAAAAGCATAGAATAGAGGTTAGACTCTTAAAAGTACAATATAAAAAATGGAATGCAAAATTTTTAAAAATATTAAATTTATTTAAAAAATAACTTTTTTTAGAAAAGTAATAGTAGGATATAAACAATAAAAGTTAAAGGAGTAATAAAGAATCATATTAGAACAGTATGAGGGAAAAAAGAAAAAGAGGACAGGGAAGAAAGAAAAAAAGAAAAAAAGAATAAAAAAATACTAAAGGAAATTAAAAATAATATTTTTTAAATTAAAAGTAATAATAATAAAAATATATCTAGGAATTTCAGGAATTTCACTGGAACTGTTTTGAGCAGTGTGGAGTCAGTTCAGTGTCAGATAATCCTTTGTTCTAGCTTGCTCTTTTTCTCAAAGTCTACAGTTGCCCCTCAAATGTAGTCTCAGCTTAACTGCAGGATTTTAAGCTGCTGCACCTGCAACTTCCAAGGTGGCTCCTCCTTTTTTTATTTGCTTAGGTTGACCTCCTCTGCTTACAAGTGTCTTCAGTGTGTAATCTCCACCCTGACACGAGGGGATGAAATTGACCACTTATTTGGGCTCTCTTGCTCAGTTCTAATGTGGAGGGGGAGGAACCCTGCAAATAAACATTGCTGGCCTGTGTGGGGAGAGCTTACAGCCAGAACTCCAGTGTGGATGGACCACACTGGATTTGCCACAGTTCAAGACGGTGTATACTTCCCAGCTCCAAGCTGCTCAGGCTCCCAGGTGTGCCATGAAGGCACAGTCCCAGATGGGCCATGTGTCTCCTCAGGGGAGCTAGTCTCAGGCTGTGACACTCCTGGCTGATATGAACCATCCAGGATCCCAGAAAGATGAGGTTAGCAACTGGCAGCCTGCTCACAGCTTTGTGGGAGATGCAGTCTCTGGAGCAGATTCCAGAGACCCTTTTTCTTCTGCCTCTGACTGTCATTCACATGCCTCTCTGCCTATGGGTACGCTGTGAATGACTGCTGGCTTGCTCTCATTTGGTATTTTTCTTGGGCATGATCCTTTGTTCTGTGAGCATGCCAGGGGTCACAGGGCAGCATTAGAGCCTTCCAGTGGGAAAGGCCCTTTGTTTGTCTCTCTGGTGTTCCTATGGCTTGGCTTGTTATGTCACATTAGTGCCCTCAGAGCATTCAACTCAGGTCCTTACCCTAAGGACTGATGATGCAGTCTGTACCACTTGCAGTGGGCAGATGTGAGTGTGTGAGCCATTTCTCGGCTGGTAATCTACGTTCAGCAAGAATTCTGTGGTGATTTATATATTTGTTGGTTATGCTGCCCTCTGAGATTCCAAAGCTCCCCACTGACCCTACCTGTGAGAGGGTTTCCTGTTGTGTGGAAACTTCCCCTCCTTCATGACTCCCTCCCCAGGATGGGTCTCTGTCCCTAAATTATTTGTCTTTCTTTTTGTCTTTGTTTTTTGTCCTGCCTCATTTTGAAGGGATTGATTTGCCTTTCTGGGTTTCTGGGGTCCTACACTAGTGTTCAGAAGTTGTTTTGTGGAATTTGTTCCATATGCAGGTGATCTTTTGATGTATTTTGGGGGCAGAAAGTGGCCTCCTCATCCTATTCCTTTGCAATCTTGGGACTGCCCAGTATTAGGTGTTTAGGAGCATAAACTTTGGAATTAAACTTGGGCCTGAATACTTAGATCCATCACCCCACTAGCAGTTGACCATAGGTAAGTTATTCATCTTCTCTGAGACTTTGTTTCCTCATGGCAATAACTTGTATCTAAAAATGATCCTCACGATTCATAGATTCCATATTTGCAAATTCACCTACTCATTAAAATGTATTTGTAATCCCCAAGTCAAGATTAATGGTGATTTTATGGTCATTTTTGGACATGCAAATTGTGGCAAAAACAGTTTAAATCACCTGATGATGCATGTGTTCCCAGCCAAGTCTGAGCAAGGTGATGATCTACCTTTACGTTTCAACTCTCATCATGTAAGCAAGATTTCTTTTCATGATCTATTTAGTGCCACATTTCCCACATTTTTGTGCTTTTTGTTGGTGAGTTTTCTATTTAAAATACCCTCAAGTATAATGCTGAAGGGATATCTAGTGTTCTTAAGCACAAGAAGTCTTGAATATGTAATAATTAGTGAGAAAAAGAGTATGTTAGATAAGCCTCATTCAGGCATGATTTGTAATGCCGTTGGCCATAAAATCAGTGTTAATAAATCAGCAATATTAAATAAGTAGTCTTTAAACAGAGACACAAATAAAACAAGGTTATGTATCGATCGGTCGATGAAAAACTTCTGACCGAGAATCTAAACGTGTATTTTCCTGAGGAACAATAAGTCAGTATTCATTAATTCTGTTTTCACAGAGACTTTACAGAACTTAACTACCATGAATAATGAAAGTCAGGGGTATTTCTAAAGCTTATTTCCAGGATTAAATGAAATAATACATTCAAAAGGAAGCATATTATTATATGGTTCTATTAATATTGTGACTATTAATACTGTGAGTATTCTTACACTCTAAACTGTTTTTACACAGTGCAGGAAGCTTTTACGCTATTGGAAAGGCATATTCCTACTTCAATGCACTAAATGACTCCTCTTTGCTTCAGGCAATATGAGAATGTGGCTCGATAGCCCATGTATAGAAATAGCATTATACCAAGCAGTGACTTACTCAAAAAGAAAAATTTCAAGTTCGGTGCAAGCCTGTTGTCCCTTGTCAACTTGTCCTAAATAATTCACCCTGCAAATCCCATTGCATAGTTTCTCCTTTGAATGCACTTATTATTTTGATTTTAACTTCAGTGGCCCTTATAATCTTTTTTAACTTCCCTATGGGCTTGTCTTTATACCCCAGCAATGGAAGTGACACAGGCTAATTTAACAGTCATGGATGTTTATCCCTACCATCATAATTTGAAATAATGAACTATTTATCTATCAGTTCTTCCAGACTTCAGAAATGCCTATTAAATACCAACAGAAAGTCAAAATAACTGATTAAAACAGATCTTTGTGTATATGTGATTGAGTGTATGGGTATGTGCACATAAAATTATTTTAGTGATTTACCTAACTGCTATATAGAAATGTCATTTTTGAATTTTCAAAGAGATTAATGTTTTTATATATATATATATATATATATTATATAATATATATAACAGACTGCTGCCAAGATAATTGCCAAAATACAGCTTCAGAAATTATGTATTTTTGACAACTGAAAACTCAGAACTTATTTGTCCTGCTTTTCTAGTTTGCAACATTTTATATTGCTGACATTCATTAACTGCTTTGTTACATATATTTAGTGCCAGAGAAAGCTTTAGAAAGCAGTGTTCTTTCCAAAGGCCATAAAATAATGACTTTTACTACAGAAAGCCAAATGCTGCACATATTTTAGAAAAAAAAGAAAGTTGAAATCTCCATCTGAGCATGGAAATCATGTAGACAAGCTTTTGATTTTGTGCTTCACTTGCATTCCAATTTCTAAGAATTATGAGTGCATGCTGTTCTAGAGATTCTGATTGTCTTTCTCCTAGAATATTGTTTTAAATCTAGCCATGGCAAACAACTGTGAATATAAAACCCAAAAGATAGCTAGTTTATCCTTTTTACCCTTCAAACTCAAAAGCTTTAAACAATTAATGCAGATGTTGAAAGTACAAAGTATTTTGCACTTAATTGTATTAAGCAGTCTAAGTCTAGGATTAGTTCAATATTAACCATAGTTTCTAAATTATTCTTAAGGAAAGCACGTTCTAGCTAACATTAAAATCAAGTCAAATTTATATTGTTTAATTCCTTTCTCTATATGTTTGAAATTCTCCTTTATCCATCAAGTGCCAAACATATCCTCATTTGAAACTTCACCATATGGATAAAACACTGCCTTCTTTCACAGAAGGCAGTGGGCAGAATGAAGATGAAGAGATCGTTACACTGACAATGACCAGAGAGGAAAATATGATTTCACTTCTCAGTTCTTCCAAGGACATAATCAATGTCACAATGATAATCTCTCTGAAATATAAAACTTGTGCTCCTAGGCAATCCCACCAAACTGAATAAATACATTTCTTAAAATATGGAGGACTGAACTCAATTATATGATTTTTTCTCTAAATAATATCTTCAATGATCATGTAATGATGTATGAATTTATATTTTGGGTACAGAGAAAAATAAGGATAATATAGTGAGGAGAAACATAAACATTATTGTATTTAATTCAAAGAAATGTATTTTTTTCTGAAGTAATATCCTCTGCATGTTTTTGGTGTCCAAACATCCTTTCATTGTGAACTTTGTGATAGTAAATGACATTTTAAAAATATCATTACCTGCAAAAATTAAACATTGACAACTATACATGAAATATAAAAATCTAGGTGTCTTTAGTCCATGAAACAAGTTAACCAGGGAAAACGCCCTCAAAACAACAGAAATTTATTATCTCTTAGTTCTAGAGACTAAAAGTCTGTAAGTAAGGTGTTAGCAGGATTATGCTTCCTCTGGAACTCTGGGAAAAATCCTTCTATGCCTCCTCCTACTTTCTTATAGTAACTGGAAAATTTGGCATTCCTTGGCTTACAGCTCCATAAGACCAGTCTTTCCTTTCATCTTCACATGGCATTGTGCCTATGCCTGTGTTCTTCACATCATCTTCCCTCAGTACATACTTATCTTTGTGTCTGATATTTTTTTATTATTATAAGCATATCAGTCGTATTGAACCTCATTTTAACTCTGTAAAGACCCTATCTTTTGGGGAGGACACAATTTAACCCATAGGAGATGGGGAAGGATATACGTGCTAACATGAATCAAAAGAAAAAAAGCTGAAGTGGTTATGTTAATGTCAGTTAAATAAAATTTCAAATCAACTGATATTACCAAGGATTGTTGTTCAGTAGCTCAGTCCTGTCCGACTCTTTGCGACCCCGTGGACTGTCAGGCATCCCTGTTCTTCACCATCTCCTGGAGCTTGCTCAAACTCATATCCATTGAGTCAGTGATGCCATCCAACCATCTCATCTTCTGTCACCCCACTTCTTCTCCTGCCTTCAATGTTTCCCAGCATCGGGGTCTTTTCTAATGAAAACGTAATTAAAATGGCTACATCAGGTGGCCAAAGTATTAGAGCTTCAGCTTCAGCATCAGTCCTTCCAATGAATATTTAGGATTGATTTTCTTTAGGATTGACTGGTTTAATCTCCCTGCAGTCCAAAGGACTCTCAAGAGTCCTCTCCAACACCACAGTTCAAAAGCAGCAATTCTTTGGTGATCAGCCTTCTTTATTCCATGTTACTAAAGTCATTAATCCATAAAAGTACACAATGATAAAAACATTTATATAATTATTAACAGGTATGAAATACATAAAGCAGAAATAGAAAGAACAGAAAGAAGAAATAAAACCATATTTATAGTCAGAAATTTCAGTACTTTTCTTTTGGTAATTGATAGAAAAAGTAGACAGAAAATCAGCATGGATATAGTAGATAAACAACATTATCAACCAATATGATCTTAATACACTCCAACCAATAGCTGTAAAATACATATTCTTTTCAAATGCACATGAATATTGACCAAGATAGACCATATTCTGGGATATAAAACAATTGCCAATGAATTTAATAGGATTCAAGTCATATCAAGTATGCTCTGTGACCACATGGAATAAAAATAGAATACAATAACAGAAAAATTCTCTGGAAAATCTTGAAGTATTTACAGACTCTGGGAGAGTAAACAGTTTTCTTCAACAACTTCTTAGGGTTCCTGACTGGGTCTGAGTATTAACAGAAGAAAAGCATATTTTATTAAATTTTTAAATGTACATGGGAGCCTTCACGAATGAATGAAAACCTGAAGAAATTATCAGATTAGGAAATTTTTAATGCCTTTTAGAAAAAGAAACAACAAATTTGTGTGAAGAATGATAAGACAAAAGGATATGGGTTAGCAAATAGTGAAGAAGTAACTTGGAAGATAAGGGTTAGCTTAATAAGAGTTGTTTATACAGATTTTTTGGTCCCAAATTCCCTGTCTCTTGTAATAAGAATGTGTTCCTTCCTTCTCGTGGGATATTTATCTACTATTTTCAAAGAAGAATGGTGAATTGTGTGGGTGAAGTCAGAGTGTTCTTCTTGCTTCTGCTGTTATCTCAAATTCATTTAGTTTAAGATGTTAAATATGCCAAGGTGCCATATTTGGGGTAGCATGTCCTGAACTCTTTCAAACTAAGCAGCACATTTCCAACTACCCAATTGCTGAACACTGATTTCAAGTTACATTAGGAAAGATTGCAAATTAAATGAAAATGAAATTAAAACTTAGCAATATTTGAGGGATGCTACTAAATCAGTACTTGAGGGGGATTTACAGCATTAAATGGTTATATTAGAAAAGAAGAAAGTTTTCCAATGAAGGACCTTTGCTTCCACCTTTGGAAACCAGGAAAAGAAGAGCAAAGTCATTCAAAAATAAGGATAAGAATGAAAAATATTAAGATCAGCATGGAAGTAAATTTAATAGAAAACAGAAAAACAATAGACATGAAGAACAGAGAATTTCACCATATTCATTAGATGAATGGGATTGCAGAGTCAGACACGATTTAGCAACTGAACAAAAACATGAGGTGAAACACTCAGTATTGCAAGATTGATAATGATAGTTAAGATGGTTGATATTATCCATAAATGTGCCAATAAAGTCAAAATAATTCTAATTAAAATTCCAGCTATCTTTTTGTAGAAATTGACACACTGATTATGAAATTCATATAGAAATAAAAAGAATCCATAATAGGTTAAACAACTTTGAAAAAGAAGAAAAAAGTTGGAGTACTAGCACTATCTTATTTCAAGTCTTATACTGCAACTGTAATCAAAAACAGCATTCTATTCATATGAAACTAGATCCATGGAAGAGAAGAGTAAATTCAGATATAAATTCACGTATATGGGCAACCTAATATTGAAAAACATGTTTTGTTAATAGAGTGGAGGAAGGAGAGCCTTTTCAGTAAATGGTGCAGGAAAAGAAGCTATACATATCTTAAAAAGTTAAACATATTCCTTCTATATGGTTCAATCATTCCACTTCTAAGTTTTATCCAAGAGTAATGAAAGTGTATATTTATACAAAATTTTGTAAAAAATAATCATTCAGCTTTACTTATAATCTGAGAACTGAAAACAATTCAAATGTGTAGTGAGTGGACAAAACAAACTGCTTCTGTTCAGTCGTTGTCATGTCCAACTCTTTGCAACTCCATGAAATGTAGCATCCTAGGATCCTCTGCCCTCCACTGTTTCCTGGAGTTTGCTCAAATTCATGTCCATTGAATCAGTGATGCTATCTAACCATCTCCTCCTCTGCTGCCTCTTCTCATTTTGACTTAAATCTTTTTCAGCATCAGGGTCTTTTCTAATGAGTTGGCTCTTCGTGTCAAAGTATTGGAACTTCAGCTTCAGCATCAGTCCTTACAATGAATAGTCAGGGTTGATTTCCTTTAGGATTGACTAGCTTGATCTCTTTGCAGTCCAAACGACTCTCAAGACTTCTTCAGCACCACAATTCAAAAGCACCAATTCTTCAGCACTCAGCCTTCTTTATGAGCCAACTCTAACATCCATACATGACTACTGGAAAAATCATAGATCTGACTATATGGACTTTTGCCAGCGAAGTGATGTGTCTGCTTTTTAATATGTTGTCTAGGTTGGTCATAGCTTTCCTTCAAAGGAGCAAGCTTCTTTTAAACTCATGGCTGAATCACTGTGATTTTGGAGCCTAAGAAGATAAAATCTGTCACCACTTCCAATTTTTCCCCTTCTATTTGTCATGAAGTGATGGGACAAGATGCCATGATCTTAGTCTTTTGCATGTTGAGACCCAAGCCAGTTTTTTCTCTCTCTTCTTTCATCCTCATCAAGAGATTCTTCACTTTCTTCCATTAGATTGGTGTCATCTGCAAAACTGAGATTGTTGATATTTCTCCTTGCAATCTTGATTCCAGGTTATGATTCATCCAGCCTGGCATTTTACATGATGTATTGTGCATATAGGTTAAATAAGTAGGGTGGCAGTACACAGCCTTCATGTAAGCCTTTGACAGTATTGAACAAGTCAGTTGTTCCATGTCCGGTTCTAACTGTTGCTTCTTGACCTGCATACAGGCTTCTCGGGAGAAAGGTAAGTTGGTCTGATAATCTCATCTATTGAAGAATTTTCCACAGCTTGTTCTGATACACACAGTCAAAGGCTTTGGTGTAGTCAATGAAGCACAAGTAGATATTTTTCTGGAACCCCCTTGCTTACTCCAGATCCAACAGATGTTGGTAATTTGATCTCTGGTTCCTCTGCCTCTTTGAAACCCAGCTTGTACATCTGGAAATTCTCAGTTCGTATACTGCTGAAGCCCTGCTTGAAGGATTTTAAGCATAACCTTGGTAGCATGTGAAATGAGAGCAATTTTACACTAGTTATAACAGTCTTTGGTATTGCCTTTCTTTGGGATTGGAGTGAATATTTACCTTTTCCAGTCCTGTGGTCACTGATGAGTTTTTGAAATTTGCTGACATATTGAGTGTAGCACATAAATGGCATCATCTTTTAGGATTTGAAATAGCTCAGCTGGAATCCATTACCTCCACCAGCTTTGTTCATATTAATGCTTCCTTAAGGCCCACTTGACTTCACACTCCAGGATGTCCAGCTCTAGGTGAGTGACCTAAAGGTTATGGTTATCTAGGTCCTTCAGGCTTTTCTTGTATGGTTCTTCTATGTACTCTTGTCACCTCTTCTTTTTTTTTTTAAATAAATTTATTTATTTTAGTTGGGGGCTAATTACTTTACAATATTGTAGTGTATTGAATCAGCCATGGGTTTACATGTGTTCCCCATCCTGAACCCCCCTCCCACCTTCCTCCCCATCCCATCCCTCTGGGTCATCCCATTGCCCCAGCCCTGAGCATTTGTCTCATGCATTGAACCTGGAATGGTGTTCTGTTTCACATATGATAATATACATGTTTCAATGCTATTGTCCCAGAACATCCCACCCTCACCTTCTCCCTCAGAGTCCATAAGGCTGTTCTATGCATCTGTGTCTCTTATTTTGTCTCGCATATAGGGTTATTGTTTAAAAAAAAAAAACTATTTACTTTTTAACTGAAGGATAATTACTTTACATAATTTTGTTGTTTTCTGTCAAACCTCAACATGAATCAGCCATAGGTATGCATATATCCCCTCCCTTTTGAAACTCCCTCCTATCTCCCTCCCCATCTCAACCCTCTAGGTTGATACAGAGCCCTTGTTTGAGTTTCCGGAGCCATATGGTGAATTTCCATTGGCTATCTATTTTACAGATGGTAACGTAAGTTTCCATGTTACTCTTCCCATGCATCTCACTCTCTCCTCCCCTCTGCCCATATCCATAAGTCTATTCTCTATGTCTGTTTCTCTGTTGCTGCCCTGAAAATAAATTCTTCAGTACCATTCCTCTAGATTCCATATATATGTGTTAGAATATGATTTACCTTTCTCTTTCTGACTTACTTCACTCTGTGTAATAAATTCTAGGTTCATCCACTTCATTAGAACTAACTCAAATGTGTTCTTTTTTATGGATGAGTAATATTTAATTTTGTATATGTACCACAAATTCTTTATCCATTCATCTGTCGATGGACATATGGGTTGATTCCATGTTATAGCTATTGTAAATAGTGCTGCAATGACGTGTGTCTTTTTCAATCTTGGTTTCCTCAGGGTATATGCCTAGGAGTGGGACTGCTGGGTCATATGGTAGTTTTTATTACTAGTTTTTTATTTATTTTATTTTGTCCTTTTATTGTTTTTTTAATTAGTTTTTTATTTTCAATTGTTTTTTATTTCTTTGAACTGTTCATTTAAGAATTGTATTTCTTTTCATTTCTTGGGTTGTTGGAAATGGGTGTTTGCTATGACCAGCATGCTGTCTTGACAAAAATCTGCTTGCCTTTGCCTTGCTTCATTTTGTACTCCAAGGCTAAACTTACTTGTTATTCCAGTCATGTCTTGATTTCCTACTTTTGTATTCCAATCCCTTATTTTGAAAAGGATATCTTTCTTTTTTTGCTGTTATTTCTAGAAAGTGTTGTAGGTCTTTACAGAACCAGTCAACTTCAGCTTCTTCAAAATCAGTGATTAGGATATAGACTTGGTTTACTCTGATGTTGAATGCTTGGCTTTGGAAGCGAAACAAGATCATTCTGTCATTTTTTTGGAATACTATTTCATTTTATGTAAAACAAACTGTGGAATGCATAAAATGAAATACTACTCAGCAATAAAAATTAATGAACTCTACAGCATGAATGAAGCTCTAAATAATTTTGCTTAGTGAAAGAAAATAGAAAAAAAGTAAATAATAAAAGATTCCTTTTATTTTAAAACTCTAGAAGATATTCTGTAATGGTAGAAAGTAGGTTAGTTGTTGCCTGTTAAGGTTGGAGGGTCAAGATTACAAAAGAGTAGTAGGAGACTTTTGAGGGTGGTTTGATATATTCATTGCATTATCTTTAGTGATAGTTTCACAGTTATTAATATATGCTAAGACTGTCAAAATTGTGTATTTTAAATATGTGCAATTTATTGTGTGTCAATTCTGCTCAATAAAGCCATTTAATGTTTTTTTGAAAATTATAGCCCTTATTTTAAACAGCTTGTCAAATGGTTCTAATATGTATGTGGGGTTGAGAACCAGAGATCTAGCTATTTCACCACAAGGTGTGAAAAAGCTGATTGTTCATATATCATTTTTTTTCTTTTTATGCATTTATTTGCTTAAAAAGACATGCTATTTTTCACTTCAGTTAGATAAAGACCTAGCTTGAAAACAGGTATACTTTAACCTCAAACTATTGCCTTTAATGTTGCTGTATATCATGGAATGTTAAAGGAAGAGACAAATATGTGGATCATCTTTCCTTGGTGTTTTGTTAGGTTAAGGGACAGAGTGAATTTTCACCTAGACAGGAGAAAATGCTGCAATATTAGGACTAAACAAACAAACAAACAAGATCTCTGTTAAGCTTTTGTCATTGAACCAGTAGAGGCCAGATAACTAATAAACTATGTTAAATTTCTTCAGGGAAAGATATAGTGTATCGAGTAATGCACTGAATGATACTTTGGTCAAATTATGTGTTAGTATTATTTCCAAATCTGAACATCCATTTCACTAAAAAAATAATTGAAATCCAAATGGATGTTTAAAAATAAACTGAGGAATTGTCAAAGGAAGTAATGCCATTTATGATATAAAAGAGAAGACTTTGGTTGGGCATGGAGTATGACAGTTATTAACATTTGAAAGAAGGGGGGGCACCTTCTATGGTGAAGATAATGACAATATCCCTAGAGAAACAATGAAATTGTGACTCCAGAGGAATCATTTTCATGTTATTATTTTTGTTTCATAATTGAATTCAGGCAGTGTGACTCTAGGTAAAGACAATTTGTACACACTCTTAGGTTCTTTCACACAGTGGTTGGGGTCACCATGCACTCCTCCACATCATCACAATCACACAATTGATATGTCTCTAATCTGTGCTGTGACTCTACAGTATAGCTCCTTCACAAGAAATTCCCACTAGGAAATAACTCAAGAAACACTTTGGAAAGAGTTACATGTCTTCACTCCCTAACAAAGTAAAGACCCAAGTAAATTATACTTTTAGATTAGCCAGTGTACCTGGAACCCCCAATATATTGCTTGGCTGATTCAAGCTTATTGTTTCACATTAGAAACTAGCCACTCAGGCATAGCTATCCTATTTTAGGTGAGAAATTTGAGTGGGTGTTTTCAATTAAAGAAAACATTCATTTTATCTAAATTACCATCGCTATTTGTGTTCATCGACTAGAGAATTCTAATTCATCAATTACCCCAAAATCACCTTTTGTTCTGAAGGCTTATTACACAAGCCAGTTTCAAAGATATCAAGTCATATCAATGATATCAAGTGATATCAATGTATTCCTTCTAGAATCAACAAATGGAACTTATAGAAAATGAGTAATGGAGTATTCTAATTACTTAACTCTCATGTTTGAGTTTCTTTAAATACCATTATATAAATATGAGAATTTTAATATCAAAGATAATACTTGTCACTAAAACTAGAATCTGCAGGCTTGTTTGTTTTACTTTAGAATGTATATGAATATGTAAGATATCTTTATTAACAGCAAAAATTGGTCTATGTTTTCAAACTAAATTCAGGTTATTTCATTATTTTGGATTCTGAGTAAATGGAACTTTACTATATTGGGCTCAGCACGAATGTATTATATTCTGTTTGAACTTAAGGATAACATTATTCAGGTATTCAGGGAGATTAAACACACTTACACTCATAAATACACTCATGTATACACACACACACACATATATTATATATATATATATATATATATATATATATACATGCACTCATATACACAAAATATCCTTTATTTGTACTATTTGTAGATTTCATGGAAACAAAGGCTTTTAGAACTTTATGACTTCTTCCCATTTTTAAAGATGATCGAAAATGTCTAGTTTCTGTGACTGTCATTCAGTATACATGTATCCAGCTTCAAGCCAGAAATGTGAATCTTGACAGATCCTGCCAAGGCAGTAATATTGCTCTCAGCTGGGCTTTCAATTCCTTTCAACAGGCAGGGACATCAACAATGTCAACTCATTTATCTACAGTGTCAATGGCACTAGCTTATTGGGAGAGTACATGAGAATCCAGGTTTTAGAAATATGACTAAAATACCTCAATATAGGGCTTCCCAGGTGGCGCTAGTGGTAAAGAACCTGCCTGCCAATGCAGGAAACTTAAGAAAACATGAGTTTGATCCCTGTGTCAGGAAGATCCTATGGAGGAGGGCATGGCAACCCACTCCAATATTCTCGCCTGGACAATCCCATGGAGAGAGGAGCTTGGCAGGTTACAGTCCATATGGTGGCACAGAGTTGAACATGACTGAAGCGACTTAGCACACACACATTTCAATATAAAATTAAAAGTTTAAAAAAGAAAAGGACTAAAATAGAGTTAAGGAAAAATATAAAGTCCCAAAAGCTTTCTTTCAATAATTTAAAAAGTTAACTAAGATAAGAACATATCAAAACACAGAAATGGAAACTACTCAAATAGATTTTCTTAAAAAAAGGAAACAGTTTACTATAATATTTAAGAGTGTGAGCTTTGGTCACTTTATTCACCTGTTAAACAAGGTGAATGCCAGTGTGTAGTAAGAACCAAATGAGATTCACATGTTAAATGCTTAGTTCCGGGTGTGGCACATAGTCATCATTCTGTATATTAAAGTTATAATAATTTAGAACAGGGGTAGTATTCCAAAGACCCAGACAAGGTGTCTTGATTCCAAGTTTTTTTTATTTAACCTGGAAAGTGTTTTAAACTATGTCTTATTGGACTGTAGTTTGGAAGAAAATATGAAAGTAGCACCATTCTTCATTGAACCAATTGCCCTGAATATTTATTCATACTTGTTGCTGTTTTTCAGTTGCTAAGTCGTGTCCAACTCTTTGCCACCACATGGACACATGCGGTGTCCAACTCTCTGCACACCAGGCCTCCCTGTCCCTCACGTTCTCCTGGAGTTTGCTCAAACTTATGATGCCATCCAACCATCTCATCCTCTGCTGCTCCCTTCTCCTCCTGCATTCTATCTTTCCCAGCAGCAGGGTCTTTTACAATGTTTTGGATCTTTGCATCAAAGTATTAAAGCTTCATTTTCAGCATCAGTCCTTCCAATGAATATTCAAGTTTGATTTATTTTAGGATTGACTAGTTTGGTCTCCTTGCAGTCCAAGGGACTCTCAAGAATCTTCTCCAGCACTTCAATTCAAAAACATCATTCTTTGGCCCTCAGCCCTCTTTATGGTCCAACACTCACATGATACATGACTACTGGGAAGACTTTAGCTTTGACTATACGGACTTTTGTGGCAAAGTGATGTCTTTGCTTTTTAATATGCTGTCTAGGTTTGTCATAGCTTTTCTTCCAAGGAGCAAGTGTCTTCTAATTTCATGGCTGCAGTCACCATCTGCAGTGATTTTGGAGCCTGAGAAGAGAAAATCTGTCACTGCTTCTACTTTTTTCCCTTCTATTTGCCATGAATTGATGAGATCAAGGAGATCAATCCTGGGTGTTCATTGGAAGGACTGATGTTGAAGCTGAAACTCCAATACTTTGGCCACCTCATGCAAAGAGTTGACTCATTGGAAAAGACCCTAATTCTGGATAGGATTGTGGGCAGGAGGAGAAGGGGACGACAGAGGATGAGATGATTGGATGGCATCGCTGACTCGATGGACATGGGTTTGGGTAGACTCTGGGAATTGGTGATGGACAGAGAGGCCTGGCGTGCTGCAATTCATGGGGTCCCAAAGAGTCGGACACGACTGAGCGACTGAACTGAACTGAACTGATGAGATCTGATGCTGTGATCTTAGTTGTTTTTTTTTCCTTAAATATTCCATTTAAGCCAGCTTTTTTACTCTCCTCTTTTACCCTCATCAAGGGGCTCTTTAGTTCCTCTTCACTTTCTGCCATTAGAGTGGTATCATATGTACATCTGAGGTTACTCATATTTAATGATGCACTATTTTCTTTACATAATAGGTTCTGATTTTATTCATCTTATTCGTTGTCTTTCAATATATTTATATTTGTGTGTGTGTGTATACATATAACACTGAAACCCCTGCATAGGGAAGAGGATCTTCGTAAGTTAATTTCTAGATATTTCTCCTTTTTTAACACATACGATACGAATGTAACTTTGAGTACCCACACAAACACATGTGTATCCATGTGTGTGTTTAAAGGCAAAAATCATATACTAGTGCCAGATAAATATTTATATCAGAAACTAGAAAAATAATATGCTCAATATAACTGCAATTGCTCCAACAAGTGGTACTATCATTAGGGTAAAAGCTACCCTGCCTTTGTGAATTGAGGCCCAAGAACCATTTTAGCTTACTGGTTTGTTCTGCTCATCATAAAATGTACAAACATAGCACAGTCACTCCATGTCACAAAAATAAATGGTGGGACTTTGCTCCTACCAGAAACTGGAGGAAGCTAATTCCTACAATGCCTTCATTTGCTTTTTGGTTAAAAGGAATATTTCTTGGTATAACAGGTAGGGAAATACTTCATTTCATAGTCAAGTGCTGATCCATTTTTTATGAGATTCACTAACTTCCACAGAAAGATACTGAATATAACTTCTCTTTATCAGTTTATCCTGCATACTTCTTTTTCACATAGAAGAATACCTCATATATCATTGATTGATCTTGTTTTATGATATGTATTCATCACTGTGCCTCTGGGCTGCCATTTCAAACTACCTTAACAAGCCTAACACTACCTTTATAGTGGTTCTTTGCTTAGAAGACTGGATACCGCCAATGTCAGTTCAGTAAACATAGCATGAAGAGTCAGTTTCTTCAGAAACAATTGAAACAAAATGTCAAGTGGAAACATCCTGTACTGCACAACTCCAAGAAAAATTCTTCAAATTTTGAAAATGTCTGAGATGCTCATTGGCTTTGACTGAATGATGAAAATGTGTATAGATCTATTGCCCAAGAGCAATAATTCTGATCATGAACTATGAAGATTTTCACCCATTATATTCTTAATGGTGATTCAGTGAATATAGATAATGCCAGATGTTTAACAGTATACAGAATAAATTGCCTTTCTCCCATTTTAGGCATTATCTGTTACAAATTTCAGCATGACCATTGTTGCAGATTCAGTCATTCAACATTAAGGCTGTTCTCCATAGAATATAGGGGATATTGCTTTTGTCTAACACTTGTCAAAATTCCTTCAACACTTGTTTCCACAATCATTTACCCAAGCTATACCCTTAACAACACAGAAACACTGGCTACCAAACATCTATTCTTCCACAAAGATTAGTGTTCTCATTAAGTTTGGTTGTTAAGACATGTCACTATACATACAGCTACAATGTCATTAAAGGGAAAAAGCCAACACATATCATCACTTAACAAGCATTTACCGGACAACAACTATATAGCAGACCCACCGCTGCAATATCACAGTGACTATAGCACTATTACCCAGGCATGCTCATGGTACTATAGTAAAACACAGAAGACATCCAACTGATAATGGTCATGGAGAACATCAGAAAAGACTCTCAGGAGAGGTAAAGTTTGAGCTGAGCCATGAAGAATGATTAGGGAGTCAGCTGACAAATTAGGATAGAAAAGGATATATGGTGAAGAGTGAAAGGTGGGTTAAGACAATAGTAATGGATAAAAAGTCTGATGTTAAATGATGACTCCCAAGATTTTAAATCTAATAGACTGAGAAATTTGTGCAATCAACAGGTCAAGTATATTTTTAATAACTACCACTTGAAGAACAATGATGGTCTCCTTTTAGAATGTTCGTTTTTAGAAGTGTTGGCAAAATTCTATTAGAAAATGAAAATATACAGGAAAGAAGGTAGACAATCAGGAATAAATTTGGAATTTGTGTGAATACAATCAAGTAGAAATACATGAGGCATCTTTGTGTGTCAGATAAGACATTTCAATTCACCAAATTATTTCATTGTTTGTTGAATTCATAGTTTCTAGGTGCCATACCAATGGGGCCCTTTAGTGGCAACTCTCATATAGGCTTAGCATTTCCATAATCTCCATATGCAAAGCACTTGAAGTAAATTTTGCAAGGTACAATAATATTCCTTGCCATGTGGCAAATCTGCTTCTCTGTGGCCAATCTACTACAGTTCTAAGAGAGACAAATAACACAAAAATTAGTGTCTCTGCCCTTTGTGAATCTCAAGAAAACTAGCCATCAAGTATCTAATATTAGTCTAATGCTGAAGTGGTTTTGTAAACAAAATGTCTGCAAGAATTAGTGAAAGTAATCACAAAACAGAGGCAAAAATGACTTTTAAAGGACTCTCAGTTATCTGCCACAGTAATCACTGGAATGCAAAAATGATGTCACTGTAAGTTGTTTCATGCCTCCTGCAGCCTATATAAAAAGGTGAAATCATGGTTAGCATTATTTTCGTTCTGTACACTCCTTTAGAGTCCCGTTTTCTGAAAGTTAAATCCATGAAAGTTATACATGATACCATCTTATTGTCTAAAATCATACCCAAATATTCTTGATGATAGAACATTAACCACTCATCCACTTCTTCTTTATGTCAGATTTGACTGTTAGTTGAACTGATATTTTACAAAGGTGGCAAAAACCGTCTTCTCATATACTGGGAAATGTTTATATTCTTATTAGTAATCCACTATTTTTGAAAAATATGTATTTGGTTGACTTGAGAATATGAAAGCGGTTAATTCTTCCTCAATTAATTATCTTCAAAGCCCTGAATTCAATTTTTTATTTCATTCAGTGCTTTCCTTGGAGCATTTGATTATTTCTTTCTTTTAGCTAAAATCTAACAAATTTAAATTGACCCAAAAATCTTAGTACATGAATCTGTGTTTATTTGTTTTTTAAAATATACATGGAAAATACAGGTCTGGGTGTCATAGGAGGAAAAGTGTAGGCTATTTTTAAATTTAGATATGGTTCCATCTCCAAGAAAGATGTTAGAATTGGGAACAGAACAATATATAATATACTCAGAGTAAGCAGCATAAATGAGTTTAAGGCTAAGATGAATATATACTTAGAATCAATACAGTTGGATATACTTGCTGAATAGGAAGATGCACCTGCTGCAGGACAACTAGATTGATACTGGCTCTTTCCAACAATAAATTCCATGTTTCAGAGTAATATTTCACAGCTGGCAATTGAAACAGTGGTGGCACAGTTGGATTGATTGGCATTGAATACAAGGTTCTATTTGTCAACAAATGTGTTTCATGATTCATCATGGACTCGCTGATTGATTGGATAGTGGCTTCATAGGAAAAAAAAAATTATAAGTCTATCACAGAAGGTCTTTGGAAATGCATGAACAGTACTGATTCATCAGCACAGGCATATCCTGTGGTCATTGCTGTTCGAGACAGAGGCAAGAACTTAAGAAATAAATTCACATGCAATAAAATGCAGGGTACAATCATCTCACTGAGGGTACATCACTTTGTTCTTGAAATGAATCTTTTCCACCTTCCTTGTCCCTTATAACTTATTCAACCACTGATGAATACCAGAAGGCCACAAAAGGACAAATACATCAAGTTGACCTTGGCCTTACTCTTTCTGTGGTGCATAAGAACAACTCCAGTGTGATGGGTAATAAATGCTGAATTTGCAGTCAGACAAGCTTAAATTGAAAACTATGGCTTCCTTACTATATGTCTCTGCAAAGGTGATGAGTTATTTAATCATTCTAAGGTTCACTTTCTTAGTTGTAAAGTGGAAATAATAATCCCATACTGCAAAGTTTAAAGGAAATAATACAAGTGACCAAAAATATTAGCTATTTATTCAGCAGTTTTGTTCACACAACATTAAGCAGTGTGGTCCAAGGCTGCTCATAGGACTTGATGCCCTAAAATGAACAGCTATCCCTAGCAGCTTGCAAACAGTATTATGCAATGCCCAGCTGATCTTTGCACCACTCAGCCATTTTATGAATCATTTGAGGAGGCAAAGGGTCATTTCTGTCCCAAAACAAGGAGGTTACTTCTCATTAATATTGGACAAATAGCTTGACTTCTTGGTCCTTCATCTTCCTATTTAAAAGTCAGTTGAATGATCCATCTGTCAGCAACTCAGTAATAAGAAAGTTGGAAAACCTTCTGATTTTTTAGAGTGGTCTATAGAAACAGATATTCTATCAATTTGTGCAAAATGCATGTTTGCTTAAGGTGCTGTCTTTTGTGAAAATTTATACAAAACCAAATCAAACCTGAGAGGCTGTTTGCAGAATATAGAAAACATTTGCTGGTGATTGAATTCATAAACTAAGCACCAGGAAGCAGTAATAGCCCAATATGATACACAACTGTTTACTCAAAATTATGGCAGACAGCCATCTTCTGTCTTCGAATTAAGGTATAGGGATGTTTTTAGTGCATTCTTACAGCACCCATCTACTCCTACTGTTAAGGTGGAGGAACAAATCTTTTGTTATTTCTTGGATAATGCCTTAGGATTGAAAATTCAATGGAGAAAACAACAAGGGGAAAAAAGCTTTTATTTTTGTTGAACAATTCATATTATATTCACAAAAATCAGAATGAATTACTAAGGTGTCATCAATTAGGCATCATTATTCCAATTCTCCTAACCACTTATTTCATCACCCCTAGATCAGTCAGCCCCTTTTTTTGAGCTCTCACAAAAAGAAGAGGGTTGCTCTGCTGAGCTCACCCTAGGCCAACTTTACTCTCTGTCTCCTAGTGAATGCCTCTTGGTTTTAACCTCTGACTGCTCCCCACCTCTCTAATGTTTATTTGCATATATATTTTCTTGTTCCTGATATGGTAATGAAGTCCTAGATCACAGCTCATAGCTCAGTCAGTGAGTCATCTGCCTGCAATGCAGGAGACCCAGGTTCAATTCCTGGGACGGGAAGATCCCCTGGAGAAGGAAATGGCAACCCATTCCAGTATTCTTGCCTGGAAAATCCCTATGGACATAAAAGCCTGGAGGGCCACAGTCCATGGGGTCACAAGAGTCGGGCACGAATGAAGCAACTAAGCAGCAGCAGCAACAGCGGGGTTTCAGATAAATTATTGAGTTAATTATCTAAACTCTTTGAAGTGTTGCCCACCCTCTACTGGCATCGGTACTGGATGGGTATCAAATTACAATCCCAGTGTAACTGAAACCAATTATAATGATAGGTTCCTATCTATTTCCACATGTTAAAAGAATATGGATTGCAAAAATCTTGCAAACATCAGTTTCCTTGTAATTTGTCACTGAGAATTGTCTAAGCCAGAGATTTTTCTTCTCAGGTGGGTCCATATATCAGAATTACCCAGGGAACCTTCTTAAATTACACACTGCCCAACACCCTTCATGTCTCAACCCAAATTCTAACCTCCTGCTCTTAGGATATGCTTCACTCTCTAGTTGAGAATCTCTCCTCAACCCACTGTTGCTGATGGGAGCTTGGGATATCTTTCCAGGGTGTTAAGGTGGGGAAAATGTTGAGAATCATTGAATTTGGATTTCCATTTATTTGTCCATGTAAACATTTTATTGAGTTTATCTTTTAAACAAAAGCTGAAAAAGAAAAAAATATATAGAGACTAAATGTCTACTACTTTCATATGATATTAGTAGATTTTCTTTTGTGTCCCTAATCTCCTATGTCCACTCCCAAAAAGTGAAGTCAAATTTCATGAGCTAATGAAGGCAAGTACTTAGATAGTTCATTCTTTGGCTGAACTATATCATTTTACCCTATCCATTATGGAATACTGAGTATTTAAGAGGAACACCCTGAATATTCACATTCAGTTTGTGAATAATCATAGAAAAAATAAAATTGATATTCTTGACAAATTGCCCATAAGATAATGAAATTATGAAAGTGAAAGTCACTCAGTTGTGTTCACCTCTTTGTGACCCCATGGACTATACAGTCCATGGAATTCTTCAGGCCAGAATACTGGAGTGGGTAGCCTTTCCCTTCTCCAGGGGATCTTCCCAACCCAGGAACTGACCTGGGGTCTCCTGCATTGCAGGTGGATTTTTTTATCAACTGAGCTATCAGGGAAGCCCGATGAAATTATAATGGAGGTTAAAATCAAAATGTACTTCAGAAATTGAAACATTATTCTTTTTACCATTTATCTTATCATAATATTGTTATTTATATTCACAATTTGTATTTTATATACCTTTTCTATACAAATAAATGAGATCAGTTTATGTTAAGACAGCAAATAAATGTCATATTTGTTATTTCACACTTCACATAGTACTTCAGATACTTTAATTATCTTACAAATTATTTTAAGAAATACATCAAGTATAGGATTCTTTAATCCCAGGATTCAAGTATCAAATAAATCTCTTAGTTTCTCTAAGAATTTTTGCCTTGCCTACAAGACCCAAATTGGGATTCATTAATCATCAACAGGCTAAATTTGTCCATGTAGACATCTATCACAAACCATATAGGAAGGCAACATATATTGAGGCACATATAAGTGACAATTTATGTAACTAAAAGGGTGAACAACATAATCACCAAATAAAAAGTCAGTTTTACTATATACTTGACTGCTTAATGGTTTTTATTTTAATTAGGGTACTGGCATTTTCAAACTAATTTTATTTTGCTTCCTCTGTCTTCTTTATTGGTCTATTTCTCCCACATCAACTAAGAACTGCTTACCAAGTTAAACATTCTTTCTCTCCTATTAGATACAACATATCTTCCAATTATAACTGGTCTTCTTTCAAAAACTCAATTGTAACTAAAAACTAAACAAAATGTCCTTTAAATCCCATAGAACTTATAATCTTGAAATACCCTACTCTGTTTATTTCTATTTTACACAGCAAGGAAATATATGTTCAAATTTCCCTCAGAGGTTAGGGTGAGAGAATACTTTCAAGGGTTACAATATGGGATATTGGGCACATAAGAACCAAGTACAAAGGAAAAAAGGAAGTCTACCAAAAAGAGGGGGAGTTCTATGCAATGACTTATTTTTCACACCATTGCCAAAGGCTGTTTCTGATTCTACTGTGTAAAATGCAAAGATATTGCTCCTTCACAAAGTAACCAAAAGCACAAGGCCTTTTCTTGACAGGCCAGAGGAGGTATGACAACCTCAGCTCCAAATGCTTGACTCTGAGATAATAATTCTGGATTACATTAAGACCCAGATGTGAAAAATTAAAAGTCCATATCCCTTTTGTTTGAATCCAACCCTTGACCCTCAATTTTTTCTCAATAAATACTTCTTGAAAGACATAAATTACTGTGTATGACTAGACTGAGAATAATACTTAGCTATTCTCTCTTGGGTTGGTGCCCTTAGTCAAAGGGCAATACTGAAGGGTTCCTAGACTAACCTGTAGCTTGTGGTAGTCAGATTAAAGGAGAATAAGGTTTTATAAAGGTTTCCAGGATATAAAAAGCAGCTAGTTGGTAGTGTTGAGTGTTAAAATGAATAAATTACAGCTTGGGAGTCACAGAATCCTTTATTAGCTGCACCTGTAAAAATCATGCAATACTGTGTCAGAAAGGAGTTCTGGGAGTACAAAAGAACATGCATGTGATATATATTTTCAAAGTGTAAATCAATAGAAAACCTCTTAGTTTTTTTTTCTTTTTAATAAAAAATAGCACTGTGTCATGTTTGCAAATGTTTGATGATCTATGCTCTTGTTCTGACACACCCTCTCCCACACCTAAGTCAAGCTCCTACCCTCATCTTGGAAATCCTACTCACTCCCATTAATATGTCCCCCAGATATCGAGGGCAAACTCCACCTCATTCCTGGGTACTAGCTTTATTATGGACATTTCCCCTAAGATGTCCTGCCTGCACTATTGACTGGGCTCATCCTCTCCCTTTCCAAATCACTTTTTTTCTTTTGATTTTCCTGTTTCTGTTAATGGTCAATCATATTAATTTTTTTCTTTTTTTTATTTTAAATAGTTTATTTATCTATTGTTTTTTAACTTTAAAATATTGTATTTGTTTTGCCATACATTGACATGAATTCACCATGGGTGTACATGTTTTCCCCTACCAGAACCCCGCTCTCACCTCCCTCCCCATCACATTTAAAATCTAGGAGACATTTTTGGTTTCAACTTGTCCATCACCCCTCTGAGCAGACACTTGACAAGTAATGATAATTCTTGACCTCTGCCACATCTGTCAATCCTATCACTTCTCTTCTATTCCCACTGTCCCTGATTACCTCATGCTTGTGCTACTCTGATAGCTTCAGAACTAATTTATCCACTTTCTGCCTTTCTACCAGCTCTACTGTATTTTCTGCACTGCTTTTCACTTAAGATTCCTAAAGTGAAGTGGGACTTGGTTGCATAGTTCCCCAACTTAAGTACCATCTATTTCATGAGAGTTCTCTGGATCCTCCATTTCCATGTAAACTCTTTTGCCTTCAAAACCTTCCAGTACTAATTGCCTTTATCTTATAGCACTTCTTATTACTTGCTGGTTGGTATCAGAAGTTCTTCTACTTGCAGCAATTGTATCATCTGACTTTACTATTTTCTACCTCTAGAAACCCCAACTTCACATTATGAAACAAGAGAAACAGAAAGATAAAAGAAATTATCATGTCCACAGGCAACAGAGACTGTGGGAAGGACTGGAAATGCAGGAGACCAGGGTTCTAATTCTAGATTGTCCCCCAATTTAAATGGTAATCCTAAGCAACTCACTTGACCTATCTGGAGTGTAACTGAGCAGGACCCTATGAGTCCTCCCTGGGGCAAAGCCCTACCTCCATAAGACCTTTGCCTTAGCTCCTCTTGGAGGTACCTAGATAACAGTATCAGATGCACATTTCCTGACTTATTTTACCCATCCTAAACCTCCACTAAATTGGGGATGTTAACTACTTGATGACTAGGAGCACTTAGCTCCAGACCTACTGGAGCCTGAGTACTAATGACATTAACCCCTGTGACACAGCCATGTTACCTCTCCATCAACCAATTAGAGAACTGTGCAGGAGCCGATCACATACCCTATGACCCACTCCTTCTCTCACCTGGCCTTTAAAAATATTTTGTTGAAACCCATCAGGGAATTCAGGTGTTTTGAACACTAGTTGCCCTGAATTCTTTGTTTGGTTCTGTGCAATAAACGTTGCACTTTCCTTTACCAAAACACACTGCATGTGGGCCAGTGGACCCACATTTGGTTTAGTAACAGGAGTACATCAGTTATAATATATAATATATGTATATAATATATATATATATATATCAGCAGTACATCTCTGCTATATAAGTTATTTGTAAGGTACTAAGTGTTTCTAATAGTATAAAGGATATTTGGCAGCTCCTCCAATTGCTGTATGGCCTTGGTATAGTTACTTAGACTCTCAAGGTCTCAATTTCCATATATGAAAATAATAGTTTTTATTTATATGACTGCTTAGAAGATTAAATGAGTTAATAGATTTAAACTTATTAGACCAATGCCTTTCACAATAAGGCCTCAATAAATGTTAACTGTTATTATCATTCTGTGAAGCCTAGGGCATTTTTTCTGTCTAGCACATTACTGAAGTGGGTCTTGAAGAGTACAGGCATTCTGTAAATTAACCACAGTCACTCAACATTTTGTTTATACTCAATAACCAGTGGAGAGTGAACCACTTCTACAGTTACAATTGCCAAGGCCCAATTTATGTGTTATGAATGAATTGTAGGATCTTCTCAGTCAATACCTCTCCATCACCTCTACCATCCCTCTAATAAACACATATACTCACACACACATTCCCCTATAGTGCATGAGATCATATGATACAGCCAATCTTGTGTTAACCACTGCTCTTTCTTAGTAAACTTTCTATTAAAATGTAAATATCCCCCAAATTAACACATTTAGTGATTAACACTTTGATGTGACCAAACTTGTCAATTTTTATTCTCTCAGACAGAGAAATGTCCTGCTGAATAAGGCTCCTGGATAGCTAGGTCACCCTTTCACGATAAACCTTGCTGCTTCACAGCTTTGCCAAGGGCTGACTGGCCCTAATACATCATCTGAAAAAAAAACCTTTATAAAAGTGTTGTTTTCTAGGCTGTTTTTTTTTTTTTTTACAGATTCACAGAAGATGAAAAAATAGATTTGTAAATCCACACTTGGTGCTGTTGGAAAGTTTGAACAAAACTGATGGAGAACTTCATTGGGAATAGTTCATCCTTATATGAAAATTAACCTTACTCCGTTGTCAAAAAGTCACCCACTTTGTCATCTTGCCAAGAAAGTGCTCAGAGATGTCTTTAACTTGCGTAGTTCTTTCCAGCTTTAATTCTGAATTGACATTTGCTCTTTAATTGCAATAAATTTCTTCACAAACCCATTTACTTTGAACATTTCCTTGTTATGCAACCTGTCATTCTTTAAGTTTGCTTTGTTCTTGCCTTAGCACAAACTCACTGAAACTGCAATAGCTTTCTTCCATAGCACAAAAATTATCTTCTGAAAAGGCATTATCAGGGATGGCCAAGGGGAAGAAGAAGGGGGATGTATAAAACCCTATGACAAGAGTCACTTTGTGCCTCACCCTCTCTCCTGATCCTGGCCAACAGGGTTAGAAAGATGAAATCAGGTCACTCTGAATGTTAAGAAAAGCCTAAAGCAGATAGGAAGCCATTCTTGGGGGAAGAGAGGAAAGGAAAAAGAAAAGAAGAAATGGAGAAATGGGAGGAATTACAGCTTTTATACTTGTTATTGCCTCCTCCTGGAAGGAGCAAAAACTTTGCTCTACTGAAGTCACCGCAGCAATTTGACTTTATTCACCACTGCCATATGCAATTCAGACTCTTGAGAGAAATGACTCCATTTTTTATACTTTGAGAACAGCTCTGGACAAAGTTATACTACTCTCTTTCCTCTGTGTCCATGTATTTCAGGATCCACCTAAAGTGTAAACTGTTCCTAATCTCTTTGTAAGTCAGCTTCATAACCTTGGGCAAGTCATTACCCATCTTTCCATTTATTCACCTATAAAATATGGCCTAATTTTCTCCATTATTTCCCAGACTTCAGTCACGTAAATAATCATCCTTATAATTTCTACTATATCTCTACACTATCTCATTACACTTTTATATACCATGCCATCTCTTACATTATAGTATTATTTTCTTAATACTTTTTCTTTAATAAGATTAACTTTTTAAAAACTTTTACTTATTATTTGTCTGCATCAGGTCTTAGATGCAGCCTGAGGGATGTTTAGTTGAGGCATGTGAAGTCTTAGTTGTGGCGTGTGGGATCTAGGCCCCCTGCACTGGAGTCTTAGCCACTGGACCACCACGGAAGTCCCAATAATATTAACTTTCAAAATTTCATATTTAGCCTAGTAAATTATATCAACAAAATATCAGGTGTGACATGCTAGTGATGGCCTAAAACAAATAGACTGCCAGATATCACTTTAGTGAAAATAGGTTTAGTTGAGGTCAGCAGAGAATTGCAATTCAGGGTCTGCAAACATGGTGAGCTTTGTGCAATTCCCCACAGGGCAAGAGAAGGAGAAAGCTTTTACAGAAGGGAAAAGGAAGTTGGGAGGGCCACAGTAAACAAAGAGTTCATGGCTTTTCATTGGCTGAATCCTAGCCAAGAAAGGAGCCTTTCTTCTTCTTGCATATTGTTATAAGGCATGAGACTTCTCCCTTTTGGTCTCCCAACTGTATTTAATTGAGGTTTTTGTTTACCAACTTTACACTAGCTATATCTTTCCAACATAATTTTAAATAAATACATAAATTTTAAAGTAAAAAGTTTTCCATTGATCACCTAAACTCAGATATTGCAACCCTTTGTGAGACTTTCATATGGTCGAAGCACTACCAAGATTTGAAATCAGACACTTTTTTTTTATTTTAGTTGGGGGCTAATTACTTTACAATATTGTAGTGGTTTTTGCCATACATTGACATGAATCAGCCATGGGTTCACATGTGCTCCCCCTCCCGAACCCTCCTCCCACCTCCCTCCCCTCGTTTGCCCATCCCTCTGTGTCATCCCAACGCTCCATTCCCTGAGCATCCATCCCATGCATTTAGAACATGGAAATGGTGTTTCCGCTTCACATATGACAATATACATGTTTCAATGTTATTGTCCCAGAACGTCCCACCCTCACCTTCTCCCTCAGAGTCCACAAGGACTGTTCTATGCATCTGTGTGTCTCTTATTCTGTCTCACATATAGGAAACTGGCTTGGTATACTAATATGTGATCCTGGCAAGTCACCAATGCCTACCACATAAATTGTCAAGAGGATTAATTGATAAATTGTATATTTAGAGTTGGCACTCAATTAATGTTGTTTTTTGCTGTACCTTAGTTTTCATATCAGTGAAATGCATTCTAGTAAAAATGGAAGGAACCCGGGCTTGGGAGTCTAGCCCACTGGATTAAATTCCCATGTATAGTTACTTTACCATTTTAAGCCTCAGTTGTGTCTTTTGTAACTGGATATGACAATAGCTAAAGTGCATAAAGTGTTGTCAGGATCAAAGATAATACACATAGAATGCTTAAAACATGAAGCATTATAAAAATGGCAACCATCAGTATTATCAATAATGTCACTCTTAATGCCCTATCTACATAACAGGTAAAATGGAAGTAGGTATTATTCAAAAGAGAAAACAGCCTTATTATCTTCTATATCATATTCTCTCTCTCTTCCTTTTCTGCCTCATAATTTCCTTGTTTAAACAATCAAGGATCTAACATGGAAGTCATTGCTGGAACCAGAAAGTGTCAGTACCAGAATGAGAATCAGATGCAAAATCAAGCAGTGTCCTTCAAAATAAGGCATTAGATTAATATTTGTATAGTGCTGAGAGTAGAGCCTGAAAGGGTAAGCACTCTGTGTAAAATAAACTAACTAAAATAATAATAACTGTGGAATTACAGGGAAGGTAAAAGAAAAAGAGTATTGCAATTATTGAATGATCAGGACATCTATGACCTCAAATGAAAAGGTTTATGCAACACTAGAAGAGAAGTGGGGGAGAGGAGGGAGTAGGGACAGAAGGAAACAGGAGTCCTTGGCATTAGAGCTTAGAAGATAAACTCATATAGTCATACTGGCCTGGAGGGCTCTTTGGATTTTTTTTTAGCAAAACCAAATAAAAATAAAGTGGGACATCAAAAAGGACTGCCTCTTCCCACTTAGAAGTTGGAGTGTAGAAATTCAGAGGGCTATAACAGATGAAGTAATAAGCAATGTCACCCATTAATTGTTCAATCTTAGTAGCAGACATTGATGGAAAAAATCATCTTATTTTTTTTCCCCTCAATCAGATACCTTCTTATTAAATGTTGCTTTAGTTTTGATCCAATGCAAGGGCAGAACTGATGAAAGCAAGTCTAGCTAACTAAAGATGGAACTTCAAATCAAATTTAAAAGTAGCCAAGTATTTTCCTGATTAATAAACTGATTCACTAATATAAAATATAAAACAGCTTGATATAAGCCTTTTAGGGAAAAAATTAAAAATTCCAAAATTCATTAAAAATAGGTGTTTTCAAAGTAAAAAGTACTTAAAAGGAAAGCTCTTTCTATTTCAGTGAACAAATGTAAACGTTATAAAGTCATTAGGAAAAAACTACTAACTAAAACGTAGTCCAGGAACATGAACACGTATATTTCTCCATCTGTTTGTGTCCCTCTTTGATTTCTTTCATCTGTGTTTTTATAGTTTTTCTATATATAAGTCTTTTGTTTCCTTTAGGTAGATATATTCCAAATAATTTTATTCTTTTTGTTGCAATGGTGAATGGTATTGTTTCCTTAATTTCTCTTTCTGTTTTCTCATTATGTGTAAATAGGAATGAAAGGGATTCCTGTGTGTTAATTTTGTATCCACAACTTTAACTAAATACATTGATTAGCTCTAGAGTTTTTCTGGTAAATTTTAGGGTTTTCCTATGTAGAGGATCAGTCATCAGCAAACAGTGAGAGTTTATACTTCTTCTTTTTCCTATCTGTATTCTTTATTTCTTTTTCTGCTCTGATTGCCTGTGGCCAAAACTTCCAAAACATGTTAATATAGTGGTGAAAGTGGCATCCTTGCTTGTGTCCTGCTTTAGGGAAATGCATTCGTTTTTTTCACCATTGAGATAATGTTTTGCTTGTGGGTTTGTCATATATAGGCTTTTAATTATGTTGAGTATGTTTCCTTCTTTTCTGCTTTCTGATAGTTTTTTTATCATAAATGGTGTTGAATTTTGTCAAAAGGCTTTTTCTGGCATCTATTGAGATAATCATATTGTTCTTATCTTTCAATTTGTTAATGTGGTGAATTACATTGATTGATTTGCGGATGTTAAAGAAACCTTGCATTCCTGGGATAAAGCCCACTTGGTCATGATGTATGATCTTTTTAATATGATGTTGGATTCTGTTTGCTAGTTTTATAAGATTTTTGCATCTATGTTCATCAGTGATATTGGCCTGTTATTTTTCTTTTTTGTGACATCTTTGTCTGGTTTTGGAATTAGGGTGATGGTGGCCTCATAGAATGAGTTTGGAAGTTTACCATCTTCTGCAATTCTCTGGAAGAGTTTGAGTAGGATAGGTGTTAGCTCTTCTCTAAATTTTTGGTAGAATTCCGCTGTGAAGCCGTCTGGTCCTGGGCTTTTGTTTGCTGGAAGATTTCTGATTACAGTTTCGATTTCCGTGCTTGTGATGGGTTTGTTAAGATCTCTATATCTTCCTGTTCATTTGGAAAGAGTCCATACTTTTCTACAGAATTTGTCCATTTCTTCCAAGTTGTCCCATTTTATTGCATATAGCTGTGGAAGTAGTCTCTTATGATCCTTTGTATTCTGTTGTAGTCTGTTGTGATCTCTCCATTTTCATTTCTAATTTTGTTGATCTGATTCTTCTCCCTTTGTTTCTTGATGAGTCTGGCTAATGGCTTGTCAATTTTGTTTATCTTCTCGAAAAACCAGCTTTTAGTTTTGTTGATTTTTGCTATGGTCTCTTTTGTTCTTTTGCATTTAAATTCCTGCCCTACATTTTTAAGATTTCTTTCCTTCTATCTAACCCTGGGGTTCTTCATTTCTTCCCTTCTCTAGTTGCTTTAGGTGTAATTTTTAGTTTATTTATTTGATTTTTTTCTGTTTCTTGAGGAAACGCCTGTTATTGCTATGAACCTTCCCCCTTAGGATGCCTTTTACAGTGTCCCATAGGTTTTGGGTTGTTGTGTTTTCATTTTTCATCATCTTCTATGCATATTTTGATTTCCTTTTTGATTTCATACATATACTGGTATTTTGTTGGTTATTCAGAAGCGTGATTGATTTTTTTTTTTTTTTTTTTTTTTTTAGCCTCCATATGTTCGGCATTTTTAATAGTTTTTTTCCTGTAATTGATGGTCTAATCTTACTGCATTGTGGTCAGAGAAAGATGGATTGGGATGATTTCAATTTTATGGAATTTACCAAGGCTTGATTTATGGCCTGGATGTGATCTATCCTGGAAAAGTTTTCCGTGTGCACTTGAGAAAACAGGTGAAACTTGCTTGTTTTGGTAGTGGAAAGTCCTGAAAATATAGATTAAATCTAATTTGTCCTAGTAGCATCATTTAAAGTTTTTGTGTCCTTGTTAATTTCTGTTTGTTGAATCTATCCATATGTGTGAGTGGAGTATTAAAGTCTCCCACTAATTATTGGTGTTTATCGTTAATTTCCCTTTCATACTTGTTAGTATTTGCCTTATATATTGTGTGCCCTATGTTGGGTGCATATATATTTATAATTGTTTACATCTTCATCTTGGATTGACCCATTGATCAGTATGTAGTGTCCTTCTTTGTCCCTTTTCACAGCCTTTTATTTTAAAGTCTATTTTTATCTGAAATGAGTATTGCGACTCTCCTGCTTTCCTTTTGGTCTCCATTGCATGAAATATATTTTTCCCATCCATCACTTTCAGTCTGTATGTGTCCCTAGTTTTTGAGTGTGGGTCCTCTTGTAGACAGCATATGTAGGGTCTTGTTTTTGTATCCACATCACCACTCTTTGTCTTTGGTTGAGGGGCATCAACGCCATTTACATTTAAGGTAATTATTGATAAGTATGGTCCCCCGTTGCATTTACTTTGTAGTTTTATGTTCGTGTTTAAACATCCTTTCTGTGTTTCCTGTTAGAGAAAAAATCCTTTAGCATTGATGTGAGAGCTGGTTTTGGTGTGCTGAATTCCCTCAGTTCTTGCTTGTCCTGGAAAACTTTTGAATTCTCCTTCATATCTGAATAATCACTTGCCGGTACTGTAAATCTGGGTGTAGATTTTCCTCTTTCATTACTTTAATATTGTCCTGCCATCCATTCTAGCCTGAAGAGTTTCTATTGAAAAGATCAGCTGTTATCCTTAAAGGGGACTCCCCTTCGTGTGTTATTTGTTGTTTTTTTCCCTTCTGCTTGTAATGTTTGTTCTTTGTGTTTGATCTTTGTTTATATTTGATTAATATGTGTCTATGGGGTGTTTCGCCTTGGGGTTTTAACCTGTATGGGACTCTCTGGGTTCGTGACTTCTGTGACTATTTCCTTTCCTCATTTTAGGGAAATTTCAACTATTTTCTCCTCGAGTATCTATTCATGCCTTTTCCTTTTTATCTTCTTCTTCTGGGACTCCTATGATTCGAATGTTGGGGCATTTTGTTTCATATTGCCCAGAGGTCCCTGAGTTTTCCTCATTTCCTTTGATTCTTTTTTTCTTCTTCATTTCCTCTCTGCTTCGTTATTTCCACCATTCTAATCTTCTACCTCACTTATCCTTATCTTCTGCCTCTGGTTATTCAACTGTTGGTTCCCTCCAGCTTGTCTTTTATCTCCTTTATTTCATTATTCATATATATTGACCTCCTTTTTATTCTTCTAGGTCCTGATGGAAAACATTTTCTTGCATCTTCTCATCCTAGTCTCCAGCTATTTATCTGTAACTCCATTTTTATTCTTCAAATTTTGATCATTTTTTACTATCAGTATTCTAAATTCTTTTTCAGATATGAATTTCCCTATCTCCTCCTCTTTTGTTTGGTTTTGGTGGGCATTTGTCTCATTTTTCCTTACTTGCTGAGTATTTCTCTCCTTTTCATCTTGTTTCATGCTGTGTTAGGCGTGGCCCTTCTGTATTCTGGTATATTGAATTCCTCTTTATTGTGGAGTTTCCTCACTGTGGGTGGGGTTGGATGGGTTGGCTTGTCCAAGGTTTTCCTGGTTGGGGAGCTTGTGTCGTGTTCTGGTGGGTGGAGCTGGATTCTTTCTCTTAAGAGTGCAATGAGTGTCCATTATTGAGCCTTTGAGATGTATATGGATTTGTGTGCCCTCTGGGCAAGCCGGTAATTGATGCTCGGGCTATGTTCCTGCGTTGCTGGAGAGTTTGCGCGGTATGTTCTGCTCTGGAACTTATTGAGCTCTTGGGTGAGCTTTGGTTTTCAGTGAACTGTGGAGGCTTTTGGAAGATCTTCTATAACTACGGTTTCCTCTGGCTTTCAGTCATATTCCTTGCAGACCTCAAGACAACTCCATCGCATACAGCACCATAATAAAACTTTATAGTAATGGGAAAAGATTCTCCACAGTTGAGGGATAACCCAGTAGAGTTCACTGAGTTACATGAGAGGTGGAAGGGAGGGAGGTTGATGTGACACAGGAGAAGAGGAGTGTGGACTCAAACGGGGAGAGCAGTCTAGCAGTAAGCACTTCCCCTGTGCTCTCCACCAGTCCTGTGAGCACCTCAGAGAGGTTCCAGAGATACAAAGAGAAGCGGGAGGAAGGCAATAGAGGTGAGGATGAGTTAGAAAGGGAGAATCAAGAAGGGGAGAGAGAGATCTGGGCAGTATTTCTGTTCCCCGGAAGTGTTTTCCGGTACCTCAGAACACCCTCAAGAGATTCACAGAATGGGTTGAGAATGAGAAGGAGGAGGGTGGGAGATAGAGGTTACCCTGGGGAGAAAAAGAGCGTCAATAGAGGGGAGAGAATCAGCCAGTAATCACACTCCTGAGTAAAAATGGGTAATAAAGATTGAATCTTAAATTCACAGAATTGATATCAAATATGTAAAAACAAAGATTTAAAAATCTAGATAGAGTTAGACTCTTATAAATCATACAATATAAAAAAAAAGAAAAAAGAAAACAGTAATAAAAAGAAAAAAAGACAGTAAAACAGTATAACTAGTAAAAAAAAAAAAGAAAAACAGGAAAAAACAATAAAAAAAAATAAATAAAACCAAAAAGAAAGTATAGGATATATGTACGCAGTTGTTTTAAAAATAGTGGTTGGTTTTTTTCTTTTTTCAAGGTAGAAGTGGGTATAGAGAAGTGAAAATTAAAGGTGTATAATAGGTCTTAAAGAAAAACGAAAGAAAAGAAAAAAAAATAAAAAGAAAATAAAAAAAAATGAAATCAGTAAAAATATATATCCCGGACTTTATCTGGACATTATGTGAGCCGTGAGGGGTCTCTTCCGGTTTCAGATAGGTCCTTGTTCTGCTTAAACATTCAAGATCTATAGGCCCCTTTCAATGCAGTTCAGTGTTCAACATACGGGGATTTTTAATCTGTTGGCTCTGTCCCTTCCAAACGCGCTTTCCCTCTGTTTATTTGGCTTTTGGTTTGGAGGTCTCTTCAGTGTCCTATTGTCGCCCTGCCACAAAGGGGCGGAAGGTGGTCTCTTTAGGTTCACTTGCTCATCCTGCTGTGGGAGAGAGGACCACTGCAACCATATCACTACAGGCCGAGTAGTGTGGAGAGCTCGCAGTGTCCTCGCCGCCACTGGGTTCGCCCCGCTCACGGCTGTGTGCTTTCCCCGTCTAACCCTGCTCAGGCTTCAGGTTACTCGCGGGGGGTGGGGGCCCTGAGATGCGCTCCACTTCCCAGGTTTAAACGCTACAAGGTTTCAGGTTCCCGGGTACTCCACAAAGCGCAGACGTCGGTTGGTCCGCGGTTTGCGCCGTCCCGTTGGAGCAGCTCAGCAGCCAGGAGTGGGTGAACGCACATCTCCCTATGGGCGTGGCTGCCTTATCACCTCCCTGGTCCTTAAGCCTCGGATTAGCGGCGCGCTTCCCGTACTCCACATAGGCGCAGACAGGTTTGGGCATCCGCGTTTGCGCCATTCTCCCGGTTCCGAAGCAGCTCAGGCAGCCAGGAGTTTTTTGGCGAGCGCGACGTCTCCCCGTTGGGGCGGTTCGGCATATCACCTCCCTGGTCCCCGCCTCGTTTAAAAAACGTTTACGGGCGCAGCACGGCTCCGGCTCCGTGGTGCATTGTGTCGTTCTGGGAGCTGGTCTCTGCTGCGACCCTCCCGCGGCTGTAGACCCTCCGGGATCTCAGGCAGTCTTTGCTTATAAACTTGGTGAGCCTGTTTTGGCAGTTTGGTAGGGGTTCCCTCTCTGGAGCCGAGTTGCCCCCTTTCCGGCTCTGGCTGGTCCCAGACCTGCCCGTGTGTCCGTGGGGGATGGGGCGGTCGCACTTGGCTAGCTCTTCCCCTGTATCGTGCTCAGATCCTTTGTTCTGTGGAGCGGGCCCGGCAGTGCCTTAGATTTGGCTTTTCGCGGGATTAGTTCTCTCCTCTGGCTGTCCCTACAGTTTAGGTTAATAATCCTCACGTTAGCTTCCCTCCGATTGCCCCTCAGTCATTCGGCCCGGTCTCCTTACCCCAATCGTGGCCGCCCGCCCTCTCCAGTTCAGGACCCCCACTCCTTGCTTTGGTGGTGGATGCGGGCCGTCTGGGATTCTTTACTGGAAGTTGCCTTTAGGCACGTAATCAGTGGGTTTTTATTTATTGATCTCTCCCGGTTATGTTGCCCTCCGAGATTCGAAATCTTCCCCCCAAACCCACCTGAGGAAGTTTCCTGGGCTTAGAAATTTCCTCCTCTTTTAACGACTCCCTCCCACGGGAACGGGTCCTCCGTCCCAACTCTTTTGTCTCTCTTTTTTATCTTTCTATAATTTCTTCCTACCTCCTTCTGAAGATAATGCGCTGAACTTGATTAAAGTCTGAACGTCCTCTGCCAGCGTTCAGAAGTAGTCTTGTGAACTTTGCTCAGCTTTCAGATGTTCTTTCGATAAATTGTGGGAGAGAGTGGTCTCACCGTCCTATTCCTCAGCCATCTTACCCCCCTCCTCCATCAAAGTTTTTTGAATGAATAAAGGCCTGAAAGGATCGCATAGGCTTGAAGGAGAGAAGTAACGGAAGGGAAGTTCAGTGTGATCCAGAAAGCCTTATGTAAAGAAATTCCACTGGGGCTTGGCCATGCTGAGTGTCATAAACTTCTTGATGAATCTGGACAGAAAGGCTCACAACACATGTCTCTTAAAGTCTTCTGTTTGATTTGTTATGTCACAAGCCAAGATTTGGAAGCTCACTGACTATTCAGAAAAATAAGTCAGATGGGTGGTGCTTAGTCACTCAGTCGTGTCTGACTTCTTGTGATCCCATGGACTGTAAGTCTGCCAGGCTCCTCTGTCCATGGAAATTCTAGGCAAGAATACTGGAGTGGATTGCCATTCCCTCCTCCAAGGGATCTTCCCAACCCAGGGATTGAACCCAGGTCTCCCACATTGCAGGTGATTCTTTACCATTTGAGCCACCAGAAAGCCCCATAAGTGATAATAAAAGAAATCTATCCTTTTAATAAATATTATTTAGTATAATATATGGGGCTTCCCAGGTGGTGCTAGTGGTAAAGAATCACCTGCCAATGCAGGAGACATAAGAGACACAGGTTTGATCCTTGGTTGGGAAGAATCTCCTTAGGAGGAAATGCACTCCACTCCAGTATTCTTGCCTGGAAAATTCCATGGGCAGAGGAGCCTGGTGGGCTACAGTCCATGAGGCTGCAGAAGTTGGACATGACTGAGCACTGAGCACAACACAGCAGCATTTGCATATTATTATTAAATTCTTTTAATTAGGGTAGCTTCGTAAAATCATTGGGGAGGGGGATGTGGGATAGAGAAGCAGAATTGGGCTAAATTTTTTTAGGAGTAACACCTCAGAACTTCCAGAGAAGGCAGTGTCTCTCCCAACTTCATAATAGGTAAAAATTAAGTGGCTGCGTAACAAAAATCGCTCATAAACTGTGGTTTAAAGACTGTGGAACTTACTTCTTCTTCCATCTAACAGTTCCAGGGGGAGAAGTCTAGTTGGTGTCATCTAGGACCCAGAATAATCCAGGTCATTGTCCATTAATAGCTTAGGGAATTTTCATCAAACTGGATTAGTCAAAGCTGAGTGGCTTCCATATCTGAGTTCCTTGCCATGGGAAAAGAAGAAGAGGAAGCACATTCATGGTCTTGCCCATATCTGAAAGTGAAGATCTAACACTTCATGCTTACACTTTTTTTGGTAAGTTTGAAACACATGCCTGTACTTAAATGCAAGTAAACAATATAGCATAATGAGGCAGCCACTGTGTCCAGCAACAGAATTTATTAGTATGTGTATTAGATAACAATCAGTAGCAAAAATGCTGTGTAACAAACCCTTCCTAAACCTGGTGGCTTAAAGCCACAAGTATATATACTCATCTCACAAATTTGCTCATTGGTTACTGTACAGAAATTGACCTAAGCTGAGCTGGGAGCGGAAGCTCTGATTAAGGCTACAGGTTGGCTGGGCACGGTTTCAGCTGTGGGATCTTGGGTTCAAGCCTGTTTCACATATGTTTGTTCTGGCACCCAGGCAGAAAGTGTAGTGTCTCTTGGGGCATATTCTCTTCTCATAAGAGCAGGCACAAAGTGCATAGGAATGCTTGATGTCCTCGGAGACTCAGTGCACAAATCCACATGGTCACTTTTAACTCCACATTCCATTTGTCGATAGAGCAATTCACAAGACCAAGCTCACATCATAGTGTCAGGGAAAATATTCTGCCTACTCTGTTGCGGAGATGCTGCCAGCTCAAATAGCAAAAGTGTATATTGTAATTCTACAACTGGAGTAAATGAATAATTAAGAGCAATAATCAACCTACACACCAATGAGTTAAGGGAGAGTAGTATATTTGGTTGAAATATGAAATCTCTGCCGATACCCTTTTCATTTTCTTGGTAGCACATAGAATTTTATAGTAACACTGGGGCAATAACTGGAAGGAATTTGAGGCCATCCTCTGTGGCCTTGGTGGAAAAATTCAGTATATATTTATAAGGTAGAAATAAAAATATAAAAATTTTAGGAAGAAAGTATATATATGAATGAGTATTAAACTCCTAAATAAAATTATTTTCAAATTTTAATGAGAAAACATGGGTATCCTTAATGAACCTAAATTATTTTATTGAGGTATAATTTTATATAGAAAATAAATCTATTTAAAGTATATAATATATAACTGCTTTATATGATAAAATTTTATATTTGAAAAGGCTATAGTTTTTTTTTTTAATAAATTTATTTATTTTAGTTGGGCTAATTACTTTACAATATTGTAGTGGTTTTTGCCATACATTGACATGAATCAGCCATGGGTTTACATGTGTTCCCCATCCTGAACCCTCCTCCCACCTCCCTCCCCATCCCATCCCTCTGGGTCATCCCAATGCCCAGCCCTGAGCATTGTCTCATGCCATAGAACATGGAATGGTGTTCCGTTTCACATATGATGGAATATACATGTTTCAATGCTATTGTCCCAGAACGTCCCACCCTCACCTTCTTCCTCAGAGTCCACAGACTGTTCTATGCATCTGTGTCTCTTATTCTGTCTTGCATATTGGGTTACCGTTACCATCTTTCAAATTCCATATAATTGCATTAGTATACTGTATTGGTGTTTTTCTTTCTGGCTTACTTCACTCTGTATAATGGGCTCCAGTTTCATCCATCTCAATAGAACCGATTCAAATGTATTCTTTTTAATGGCTTGTGTAATATCCATTGTGTAATATGTACCAAAGCTTCCTTAATCCTTCTTCTGCTGATGGACATCTAGGTTGCTCTGCCATGGTCCTAGCTATTGTAAAACAGGGCTTGCGATGAACATATGGGGTACACGCGTCTCTTTCAATTCTGTTTCCTCGGTGGGTATGCCCAGGCAGTGGATTGCCGGATCGTATGGCAGTTCTATTCCCAGTTTTTTAAGGAATCTCCACACTGTTCTCCATAGTGGCTGTACTAGTTTGCATTCCCACCAACAGTGTAAGAGCGTTCCCTTTGAAAGGCTAGTTTCAATCTTTGTGGAAATTTCTTGTGGATAATGGTGAAAGATTTTTTAAAAATAGATTGGCCACGTGAAACGGCCAGAAATTAGGTTATACTTGGCTTCAAAAACATGCCAATTTCATGTGGTTAAACCCTAATATACACCAAACTTTTCTAACAGAGTTTAAGAAAATTAAAGTTTTTTGTCTCAGCTATATTGAAGCAGTTTAATATAATTACTTAATAATTCATTCATAACTCTAGCCAAGTGTCATATGTGAACCATTTTAACTTCATCCAAAGTTGGCATTCTGCTTTGGAATGAATCCATAAACACTTTTAACACACTCAATACACACATATTTTACACATATTAAATTTAATAATTTTGCAACATTTAATTTCAATTTAGGAAAATAAAACATTCGTAAGTTTACTAAGTTAGGAATTCTTTCAACTCAATCTGCAAGGTGAAGATTCAGTCCATTTCAACTCACATATTCTCGACAGCTCTTGCTTTGAATGCAACACACTTTGGTATGAAAAAACAGAGTGGTACACTGATCCTGTGCATCCCTGAAAGCTGAAAACCAGAGTGGGACTCTTAAAGCTTGTGTTTTGTTAGATTCCCCAATTGGTTTCATCATTCAATGTGCAATTCAAGCTATAGACAAACAATTTAACAAATGCGAGCTTCTCTCTGGAATAAAACAACATGTGTTTACTGAAACTCAAGATTTCAGACACAATTCATGCTTTAATCAAGAGGCTTTACATCTTTCTGACTCTGCAGCAAAATCATGAGGTGCACAACACTTGCAATGTTTCCATCCTAATTTCACGTTTAAGAAAGTATTTATTTATTACCCCAAATAATTTCATCTGCAGTAGTTGATTTGGCACTTTGCTTGTGGAACAAATAGTGATCTCCATGCATTTCTTTCTGGCCCATCTAATTAGCACTATATCAGCTGACACAGTTATTGATATCTTGTAGTTCACATTAATCAATTGATAAACTTCCCTGAATTAGCATTGATTTCTCCCTTTATTGAAATGTCACCTGTGGTCTGCTAATAGAATCATCTGAAGGGGGACCTTTCTGTTCCCCTTAACTTTTGCGGTGGTCCCAGTTAGGTTTTTGACAATTCCCAGCAGGCAGATATCAATTTTGCTTTATTGAGGCATTTTAGTATAACTACTAATTACATGACTTTGGTTTCAGCATTCGATATTGTTATACAAATCTCATAAAATAATCCTTATTTCTTGTTTTGAGTCTTCAGATTCTTAGAAAGATTTACGTCTTTTCAGTTTAATATGTAGTAATTGACCTGAGGTGGTATGTGTATTTTTTCATGGGGCCATTGCCTTCCTTTGGCTGATATCTCGCAAATATGAATCTAAGCCTAGCTGAGGATGAGAAAGATAATCATGGCAGACGAAATCCAAGTTTGAGGCCATTCCTATATAAATTCTAGCTATTGACTCAAAATCATCTTTTTTATGTCCTATTTTTATGAATCAAATAGCTTTTAAATTATAATTGAAAAAATTTCATAAATAATATATATATAATATAAATATTTAATTATAAAACACTCAATGAGATAGGAGGTCTCTGTGGCTTCAGAAAAACTTTAGATCAGCTTATTTCTAGTCATCTTCATCTTTAGAATATTTAAAACAAATTATGGCGGGAATTTCTTTAGAAATTGGTAGAGTAGGATGTACCCAGGAAATCTGTCTATACAGCTAGGCAATAATTAAATTGGCAGAATCGTCTAATGTAAACTATTTTGGAACGTAGAAATCTATTGGAGGCTTGCAACATTCAGAGGAAGCCTTGACATTAAATTATAAAATTGTGGTTTAATTTTAATCACAGCTCTAAGCCTAGTAACAGCTACTCTTCCCCATCCTCTAGCCCCATGGCAGAAGACCTGAACCCATTCCTGGAACAGCCTATCAAGCTTGAAGGAGCAAGGATGGGCTCATAAGGTATGCGTCTTCCAAACATCCAATCGACAATACTGTGCTTTAACTGTGATTGAGCTTCTGAATCATAGATGTACGGACCAAAGAGTGAGGGTGACCATTGTTTTGTACTTCCCTTCGATTCATTGCAGTCCCATACCCCCATCCAGCTGAAATGACTTTTAGATTTAAAGGACTGACACCTTTTCTCCCTTCTCTTTATTTAAGACTAGACATTCAAAAAACAATTGCACTGCACTACAGGGAAACTAAAAGTGACCGTGCATGTCCCAGGAAAGTGACAGGCTCAGAAAAGAACCTTAGAAAACCTCAGGCCTCATCTCTTGAAAAGAGACACCCCTACAACAGTAAAACAAGCAACTAGAAGAAACAATAACAAGCCCACAATCCTGGCAAGAAGGAATATCGATTTCAGAGTTACCACATTATTAGATTTAAGCATCCAGGTTTCAACAAAAAAATTACAAGGCATACAAAGGAACAGGCAAGTATGGTCTTATTAAAAGAAAAAAAAAAAAACCCAACAGAAACTATCCCAGAAAAAACATGATGGCAGATCATACAAGGCAAGGGCTTAAAACAACTCTCTTCAAGATGCCCCAAAACTAATGGAAGGTATGGAGAGTAAAGAAAACCATGCATAACCAAAAAAGAAATGCCAATAAATAGATAGGAACTAAAAAAAACACCAAAAAGTAATTCTGGAGCTGAAAGTACTACAAATGGAATGAAAAAGTCACCGTAGAGATTCAAAGGCAGACTTGAGCAGGTCAGATGAAGCAATCAAGTAAACTTGAAGATAGGACAAGAGAGATTATCTAGCCTGAGAAAGAAAAGAAAAAGACTAAGAAAAGCAAAACAGAACCAAGGGACCTGTGGACACCAATCAAGCAGACCAACAAAGCTTGTGGGAGTCCCCAGAGGGAGGAGAGAGAAAGGGGCATAGAGGACTATTTGAAGAAACAAATGGTGGAAAAATCCCAAATTTTATGAAAGACATGAATACAAACAGCCAGATGTTTAAGAAGATAAACTCAAAGAAATCCATGCATTCTAAAAACAAAGTAGTCTAAAGATCTAGTATCATTGTGACTGAGGTTGTAACTACAAATAAGTTTTCTACATAATTCAAGAGACTAATGCCCATGAAAAGAATTAATTGTTTATGTTTGGGTACACAATGCACAAAGATTAACGGTGACATCAATAATTCAAAAGGGGTGGGGACCAGAGCTGTGAAGGAAAGCCGTAGTATTTGTATACTGTTTGAAATAAACTGGTATAAATTCAAATTGAGTTTTGTAGCTCATAAAGTGTTAAAACGTATATCCCCATGTTAACAACAAGAAATACTATAGAATATACATAAAAGGAATGAATAAATGAATTTTATAAGAATACACAAAATTGTGAAAATTAAACCAACACAGTCTTAACTAGAGGTAGCAATAGAAAAAATAAACAAGGGAAATTAGAAAAATACTTAGAAATGGATGAAAATGAAAACACAACATATCAAAATTATATGTGAGATAGTGAAAGCAGTGGTAAGGGGATATTTACAGTTATAAAAGCTTATAGTGAAACATGCAAAGAACCCAAAATCAGCAAACTAATTTTAAGCTTAACAGGACAAGAAAAATAAGAGGAAGCTAAGCCACAGTTAGAACACCGAGAAAAATAATAAAGGTTCGCGCAGAGATAGATTGAAATAAAAGAAAAGGGAGAAAATCAATGAAACCTCAAAAGATGAATTCTTTGCAAAAGATCAACAAAATTGACAAAAACATTAGCAGAGTGATAAAAAAGAGAAGACTCAAACTAAACCTACGAAAATCAGCGAAATGAAAGTATTTACTGATCCGTAAAAATAGGATTATAAGAAATGTACTAAGGGACCATTGTATTCCAAAAATTGGATAAATCAATATAAAATGGAAAGTTTCTAGAAATGTCAGAATCTACCAAGGCAAGATAGCTGATAATTCAAAGAAAGCAACAACAGAAAAACTAACACCTATAAAAAGACCCCAAAACTAGTTACAAAATGACTTTTGTTGGATCTTGAACACACTCTAGCTTTTAGTTATCAGATTTGATAAGCATATAACTACATTATAAGCATTATCTAATTTCATTTCCTGAAACACTCATTTTTATTTTTCATCATTTTCACAGAGTATGCTAAACATATTATAATATTTTTTTCACACTGAAAACTTTTAAATAAACTGAAAGGAATCGGGAGTTACAATGAAGTAAAAGGAATACAATTTCAGAAAGAAGAGTTAAAGGGGAAGGAAAGGTAAAGACTGCCTCACATTCATAAGGGTGGTGAAAAAAGGAATCCTTATCTTTAGGATGCCAAATGGTGCAGTGCAGGCTGTATCAAAATAAAAGCTCTCACAAATGTTCACTGTCTGATTTATTTCTCCACCCAAAGTGCAGCAAATTAAAACAAAAGGAGCAAAGACAATTGCTGAAATAGGATCTAGCATATTAGTGTAATAGCTTACATGAAACCAACTACAAATTTCAATCAAGAAAAAATATTTTCCTTCTTTGTGTTTCCCCTTCCAGCAGAAAAATTAATGAGTTTTAAAAAGCCAAAAATATCTTCTATATAAAACTTCTGGACTCAAACTTGGCATGTTGGCATAGTTGGATTTTGTCAATATGTAGTTCCTGGGATAAAAGGATTAGATAAGATAGCATGAGGTGGGATGGTGGCTCTTGCCAAAATGCATATTCCTGGAAGGTCCCACAGATCTACTGAATCTCAGTCTCCAGATAGGCCTCAGTAATTTTCATGTTGAACACCATAGATAACAATTGTGCACATTAATGTTGAAGGACTACTAGCTTAGTCTTTCATGGCTGAGTAGAATGAGATCATATAGCAGAAAAACCTGAGAACCAGCCCCCTTCTGTTATGAGGTGATTTGCTTTTCTATTTTCTTGGCTGAACAATTGATGATAATAATACCATATAATTCACGAGACAGTTGATTGCCATTTTAATCTGGAATGTTTCAACAGATTCAGCCCATCCATTAAAAATGCAATCAGGAAAAACAGTTAAAACAGAAAGGTCTAATGGAGATCATCTTTAGTTTCCAACCCAGTAACCTGTACCTCTTCAACCTCGTCTCCCCTCATTCACTGCATGCCGGCACAACTCGCCCCTCCGTGCTTTTGCTCAAATGCCCCAAGAACATTATAGTAGCTTCAAAGCCTCTATGTGTGTCTCTACATGGTTTGGAAGGTTTTATACATGGATGTGATTCACTCTTCCCAGGTATCGCTAGAGGTAAAGAACTCACCTGCCAATGCAGGAGATGTAAGAGACAGGGTTTCAATCCCTGGATCGGGAAGATCCCTGGAGGAGGTCATGGCAACCTACTCCAGTATTCTTGCCTGGAGAATTCCATGGACAGAGGAGCCTTGCAAGCTACCAGGAGCATGGGGGCGGACACAACTGAGCATACACATGCACATGAATACGTAAATATATAGTAAATGTATAAAAAATACAGAAATGATGGAAATCAACTCAAGATGGTACTTATATGGTAGAGAAGGGGTGGGAATAGTTTGGAGTATGCTGTTAGTCTCTTTGGTTAAATGTCATTTCTTTTTAACAAAATGTGATGTTCATGGCAAATTGTTAACATTTGTTAACAGCAAGGTGGTTGAGCATACGGATAGTTGTAATGTTACTCTTTATATTTTCCTATATGTTTAGAATATATTCCTTTTAAAAATAAAAAGACCAAAAGGAAATTTTTTTAATAAAATTATATCTATGAGGGGTGAGATATGATTGTTTTCTTTTATTTCTATATACTTTGCTATGTTTAATAAATTTTCCACACTGACCACGTAGATAACATTTACCATTAGGAAAACTATTTTTAAGACTATTTTTTTAGGTGAAATGTACAACATATTACAATGAGTCCAGAGATTTTTGGCCATTTCTCTTAATTACATGCTATATTTTTTCCCTATAGCATATAAATCTAAGGAAATTAAAAATTAATTTTAAAAAGACAGCATGGAACACAAGCAAAACATGTCTGTATAAATTAAAGGTAATAAAATGCCATCAGGGAAATAGTTCAATTTTGCATTTCTTAGCCAGCAAAGACACTGAACCAAACTTACATGTTCCACAACCTCCTTCAACAGAGGTTACTGCTCCTAACTACTACAGGTCTCCATAATCTTCATTCTTCACTATTTCCTCACCATAGTTCTGCAACTTCCACTTTAAAATATCTTCCCTTTTGAAGTTTTGGCCTAATTTTAAATCACTTTCCTATTTCATATTACATTCATCTCTCAGACTCTAGGATGCTGTTTCATCATTTTCAATGACCTCAAAATCTCATAATCTTCACACCAATCTATCCTTCTCTTACCTGGGCAGTCACAGATTTCAACAGGTATAAAGTGACACGTTGGTTCCTCAACTTCCATGAGCTCTTATATTATAATCAGTCACCCAAAATATAATTGTCCTCCTTGTGATTGAATACTATCCCAGTTTCAAAATTATAAATACTGAAATGCCCCTCTCTTATTACAAATACCAGTCATATCTCTTCCATTTTTAAGAACAAATTGGTTTCCAGGCTCACAGTAACCTATTAATTGACTCCTCCTACTTTCTCACAATCATTCCAATTCTCAATCAAATGATTTTGATGACATAGGTCAACCAAAATCACTTTTTATTTCTAATTGTGCTGCCACTGCTAGCAAGGTAATGCTTAAAATTCTTCAAGCTGGGCTTCAGCAGTATGTGAACTGAGAATTTCCAGATGTACAAGCTGGGTTTAGAAAAGGCAGAGGAACCAGAGAAATCAAATTGCCAACATCAGTTGGATCATCAAAAAAGCAAGAGTGTTCCAGAAAAACATCTACTCTGCTTTATCGACTATGCTAAAGCCTTTGACTGTGTGGATCACAACAAACCATGGAAAATTCTTAAAGAAATAAGAATACCAGACTATCTGACCTGCCTCTTGAGAAACTTGCATGCAGGTCCAAAAGCAACAGTTAGAATCTTACATGAAACAACTGACTGATTCAAAATTTGGAAAGGAGTATGACAAGGTTGTATGTTATCACCCTGTTTATCTAACTTACATGCAGAGTACATCATGCAAAGTGCCAGGCTGGATGAATCCCAAGCTTGAATCTAGATTGCAGGGAGAAATATCAACCTCAGGTATGCAGATGATACCACTCTACTGGCAGAAAGTGAAGAGGAACTAAAGAGCCTCTTGATGAAAAGTGAAAGAGGAGAGTGAAAAACTCAGCTTAAACTTAACATTGAAAAAACTAAGATCATGGCAACTAGTTCCATCACTTCTTGGCAAATAGATGGGGAAAAAGTGGAAACAGTGACAGATTTTATTTTCTTGGGCTTCAAAATCACTGTGGACAGTGACTGCAGCCATGAAATTAAAAGATATTTGCTACTTGGAAGAAAAGCTATGACCAACCTAGACAGCATATTAAAAAACAGAGACATCACTTTGCTGACAAAGGTCTGTATGATCAAAGCTATGGTTTTTCCCATAGTCATGTGTGGATATGAGAGTTGGACAATAAAGAAGGCTGAGCACCAAAGAATTGATGCCTTCGATTTCTGGCACTGGAGAAGACTCGTTAGAGTCACTTGGACAGCAAGGAGATCAAACCAATCCCAAAGGGAATCAACCCTGAATATTCATTGGAAGGACTGATGCTGAAGCTGAAGCTCCAATACTTTGGTCTCCTGATGTGAAGAGGTGACTAATTAGAAAAGATCCTGATGTTGGGAAAGATTGAAGGCAGGAGGAGAAGGGGACAACGGAGGACAAGATGGTTGGATAGCAATACCAACTCAGTGAACATGAATCTGGGCAAACTCCGTGAGAGAGTGAAGGACAAGGAAGCTTGGCTTGCTGTAGTCTGTGGGAGTCACAAACAGTCGGACATGACTTAGCGACTTAGCGACTGATCAACTACAATGCTGTGCCATTCATCCACTTTAAGAAAATTCCTTAAAGTGACTTATATGTAAAAGGGAAAGAAAAATTAAAACCCTTTGGCCAAAATCTTCATAAACCTTTTTCATTAGGAAATAAACTATAGTTTCTCTAGCTTCTCTTGATTTTTGTTTAATATTTCATATACCAAATCCTTGGCAATTTTTGTGTTTTTCTGTGGTTTCTATTCTGAAAGGGAACCAGGTTCCAACATTGCTGTGTTGGTTATAAAGTAGACTTTTGAAGCCAAGTGTAGCACTTCAAAAAGTCAGTATGTCTTCATTTCTGGAAATGGACATCAATCCAAAAAAGTCTCAGTGGATGAACTTACTTCTTTTTGCAAAGTGTAAGATGATGAGGTTTTTGCTCATTTTAATTAATATGTTATTAGACATATTATTTTAAAAGGTGAATCCTAAAGCCCTCTATGTAAAGTTAGGAAAATCATCTATATGCTTTGACTGAACTTAACTGCCTTTTCTTCCATTCAGTTCATTCCTGGTATATTTTGTCTTAATATCTAAGTGTTTTGACGATCATCTTCTGGGATTCACAAAACTAAATGATTCAAATCTACCTACAGATTCAGTTATCCCCAAAACTATCTAGTCTACTCTGACTGCTTGATAACTGGGAAGAATATATGACTAAGTAATAATTTCTGTGATTCACATATCACCTCTTTTATAACCCTGTTTAAAAATGTTATTTCCACTTACATGTCAGGGCCTAAAGTGAAACTATGCTATATTCATTACTTTTTAATGCATAATGCTGTCAGATTCATATCTGGCCTTATGGATAAATGTTCTAGATACTGAAGATAACCCATTCAAGTACAAAACCCTATATTCATTTAAAAATCTTTTTTCAGTATTTCTGTAGATATCTATCCATATAATATTATAAAACCACTGCTCTGTTCTCTGTATCTACATATTTGCTCTTGTTTGGTTTGGTTTGTTTATTTATTTTCTTGTTAATTTGTTTTCATATTCTGGATATTCCTCAAAAATTTAAGGGTAGAACTACCATATGATTCAGCTATTCAACTTCTGGATATTTATCCATGGTAATGAAAACACTACTTTGAAAAGAGTATATGTACACTTATGTACACCACAGCATGATCTACAATATCCCATCATCAGTGGATGAATGGATAAAGAAGATATGGTATATATACATACACACAATGGAATACTATTGATTTCATTATACAATAATTTACAAGGGAAAGGTATCCTTTACAGGGGAGAGTACCTTTTGAGGTTGGCGTTATCTGAATGATCACTTATATTCAGCATCACCAATAATGGGGTCACATTTGCATTATTTACTTTCTGATGTTATGGAAATATACAATATCACCTATGAAGTAATCTTACCAAAAGTGTTTAATCTGAATTTGACAATGGGGAAACAATCAGGCAAACCCAGTTTGTATATTTTTTGCAAAGTAACTTGTCTGAACTCCTAAAAATGTTAATGTCTTGGTTGGATATTGAATCAGTTAAAAGCAATAGCTATAAAGACCATCCTTAGAATAACTAGGGATATTTGAATATAATTGATATAGTAGGTAATATTTTTTACACATTTAAATTTCTTGATTGTGGTGTTAATTTAGTGGTTATGTAAGAAAAAGTTCATATTCTTTGGGGATATATGATACTGAAGTACTAGGGGTAAAGTTTCATGATATCACAATTTACTTTGAAAGCATTCCAAAAATATATGTATTTGTGTCTGTCTGTCTGTCTTTATTTAAAGACAAAAAAGAGAAAGCAAATGTGGTGAATCTAGATGAGACCTATTAAATGGAAACTCATTATTCTATTATTTCAACTTTTCTGCAGGCTTGGAGTTTTTCAAATTAAAAAGTTTGGGACATCTATAAAAAGAAGAAATAGTAAAAAAACAAATGTTAGGCTTAGGAGAGCATAGTATCTTCTTTAAGAGTAAAGTGTATGGGTGTATGTTGGCCATTATTTTTGTTATTGTTTATGATTCTATCTTAGAGATTTAAAAGTACTGAAAATAAATGAGAATCACTATATTTTAAAATCATGACACATTTGTTTAAACTTCAGAAATACATAATTTCTCTTAAATACTTTATAAAATTAAAATTGACAGTTTATTCAAATCATAATTCCCATAATGAAGATATCCAATTGCTTTGCTATCTGATATCCATATTATTCTTATATTATTTTTCTTAAAATGCCATGGATATAAGGACCATAGAAAATAATCACTTAGGGCTTCCCTAGTGGTCAAGTGGTTAAGAATCCACCTGCCAATGTAGGGGACACAGGTTCAATTCCTGCTCCAGGAAAATCCCACGTGCCACAGAGTAAGGAAGCTCATGTGCCACAGCTACTCAAGCTCATATTCCTAGAACCCATTCTCTGCAATAACAGAAGCCACTGCAAGGAGAAGCCCATAAACTGCAACTAAATAGTAGCCCACACTCACTGCAACTAGAGAAAGCCCACAGACAGCAAAGAAGACACAGCAAGTACATAAAATGTTTTAAAAAGAAATTTTAAAAAAACAAGTGTTCACCTAACCATTCTCTTGATTTTTCAGATAAAGGAAAAAAATCTATAAAAGTAAATGACTTCCCTAATTTCACCCAGATTTCCTTAGCTTCACTGCTTGTTATAACACACTACCCACTGGCAATTTAGTATTATTTATACATTAAATCAAGGTCAACTTTTTCTTTAAGAGGAACATTTATGATCACTAATCTACTCATTTTAAATAATAAATAATTTTAAATCTAATCTTGGAATTCATTTCTTGACTATGTATCTGTATCACATATTATCTATATAATTTGTATAATTGAGATGTATATTATAATATATCTACATTATTTGTTCAAGAAATAAATGGTTTGTCTTCAAGAACAAATAATTGCTCTGTATATAAATATCAGCAGGACGTAAGAGTTCATATGACATCTGAGGAAATTATGTTTAATTTCTACATGAGGTGAAGCAAAACAGAAGGAGAAATTCATAAGATATATTTGAGAATGTTGTTCCTTTGAGATAAAAAAAAAAGCTATTTTAGCATTAAGAAAAAGTCCTTTTAGCATTAAAAAAGTTATTGAGCTTTTATTAGAAATAAGAAAATTATTTAGAAATAAAAATGCAATGCATATTTGAAAGGAAATTTAGTTTTCCATTGAACATGCAAAGAATTAACTAATATTTTTTCAAAAAAATTAATGCTTGAGTCCTCAGGAAGGAAATTATATAGCATACAGTTGATAGTCCTCAAACCAATATTTGATCTGAAAAATTCTCCACTTCAGGGACTATTGCCTGAATGAGAGATTCAAGTCACACATTTAATGAGAAAATCTGAAGTGTAACAAGTTTGTTGTGTAAAAGCTGTGAGGAAGTACATTGGGGAAAACAGACTGAAAGTAAACAAAAGTGAAGATGTGTGCAGTTAGAGTCAGATAATATTAAAATGGTCCTCATTTAGCACTGATTCTCATTCACTGATGTGGTTCTAAATATTGGGTTTTTTCCTGCCTTTAAGTAGTATAAAAATACTTTTTTAAAAAATTAATACTGCTAAGAACCAGCAAAGCAATGCTCAAAATTCTCCAAGTGAGGCTTCAACAGAACGTGAACTGAGAAATTTCAGATGCTCAAGCTGGATTAAGAAAAGGCAGAGGAACCAGAGATCAAACTGCCAACATCCATTGGATCATAAAAAAGCAATAGAGTTCCAAAAAAACATCTATTTCTGCTTCATTGACTATGCCAAAGTCTTTGACTGTGTGGATCAAAACAAACTGTGGAAAATTCTGAAAAAATGGGAGTACCAGATCACCTTACCTGCCACCTGAGAAATCTGCATGCAGGTCAAGAAACAACAGTTAGAACCAGACATGAAACAATGGACTGGTTCCAAATTGGGAAAGGAGTACGTCAAGGCTGTTATGCTGTCACCCTCTTTATTTAACTTATATGCATAGTATACCATGCAAAATGCCGGGCTGGCTGAAGCTCAAGCTGGAATCAAGATTGCCGGGAGAAATATCAATAACATCGGATATGTAGATGACTCCACCTTTACAGCAGAAAGCGAAGAGGAACTAAAGAGCCTCTTGATGAAAGTGAAAGAGGAGAGTGAAAAAGTTCGCTTAAAAATCAATGTCAGAAAACTAAGATCATGGCATCCAGTCCTATCAGTTCAGTTCAGTTCAGTTGCTCAGTTGTGTCAGACACTGGCAACCCCATGAATCGCTGCATGCCAGGCCTCCCTGTCAATCACCAACTCCCGGAGTTTACCCAAACCCATGTCCGTCGAGTTAGTGATGCCATCCAACCATCTCATCCTCTGTTGTCCCCTTCTCCTCCGGCCCCCAATCTTTCCCAGCATTAGGGTCTTTTCCAATGAGTCAACTCTTCGCATGAGGTGGCCAAAGTATTGGAGTTTCAGCTTCAACATCAGTCCTTGCAATGAACACCCAGGACTGATCTCCTTTAGGATGGACTGGTTGGATCTCCTTGCAGTCCAAGGGACTCTCAAGAGTCTTCTCCAACACCACAGTTCAAAAGCATCAATTCTTCGGTGCTCAGCTTCCTTCATCGTCCAACTCTCACATCCATACATGACCACTGGAAAAACCATAGCCTTGACTAGATGGACCTTTGTTGGCAAAGTAATGTCGGTGCTTTTAAATAAGCTATCTAGATTGGTCATAACCTTCCTTACAAGGAGTAAGCATCTTTTAATTTCATGGCTGCAATCACCATCAGCAGTGATTTTGGAGCCCAGAAAAATAAAGTCTGACACTGTTTCCACTGTTTCCCCATCTATTTCCCATGAAGTGATGGGACCAGGTGCCATGATCTTAGTTTTCTGAACGTTGAGCTTTAAGTCAACTTTTTCACTCTCCTCTTTCACTGCCATCAAGAGGCTCTTTAGTTCTTCTTCAATTTCTGCCATAAGAGTGGTGTCATCTGCATATCTGAGGTTATTGATATTTCTCCCAGAAATCTTCATTCCAGCTTGTGCTTCTTCCAGCCAAGCGTTTCTCATGATGTAATCTGCATATAGGTTAAATAAGAAGGGTGACAATATACAGCTTTGACGTACTCCTTTTCCTATTTGGAACCAGTCTGTTGTTCCATGTCCAGTTCTAACTGTTGCTTCCTGACCTGCATACAGGTTTCTCAAGAGACAGATCAGATGGTCTGGTATTCCCACCTCTTTCAAAATTTTCTACAGTTTATTGTGATCCACACAGTCAAAGGCTTTGGTGTAGTCAATAAAGCAGAAATAGATGTTTTTCTGGAATTCTCTTGCTTTTTCGATGATCCAATGAATGTTGGCACTTTGATCTCTGGTTCCTCTGCCTTTTCTAAAACCAGCTTGAACATCTGGAAGTTCAAAGTTCACATATTGCTGAAGCCTGGCTTAGAGAATTTTGAGCATTACTTTACTAGCGTGTCAGATGAGTGCAATTGTGTGGTAGTTTGAGCATTCTTTGGCATTGTCTTTCTTTGGGATTGGAATGAAAACTGACCGTTTCCAGTCCTGTGGCCACTGCTGAGTTTTCCAAATTTGCTGGCATATCAAGTGCAGCACTTTCACAGCATCACCTTTGAGGATTTGAAATAGCTCAACTGGAATTCCATCACCTCCACTAGCTTTGTTCATAGTGATGCTTTCTAAGGCCCACTTGACTTCACATTCCAGGATGTCTGGCTCTAGGTGAGTGATCACACCATCGTGATTATCTGGGTCATGAAGATCTTTTTTGTACAATTCTTCTGTGTATTCTTGCCACCTCTTCTTAATATCTTGTACTTCTGATAGGTCCATACCATTTCTGTCCTTTACTGAGCCCTCTTTGCATGAAATGTTCCCTTGATATCTCTAATTTTCTTGAAGAGATCTCTAGTCTTTCCCAATCTGTTGTTTTCTTCTATTTCTTTGCAATGATCGCTGAGGAAGGCCTTCTTATCTCTCCTTGCTATTCTTTGGAACTCTGCATTCAGATGGGAATATCTTTCCTTTTCTCCTTTGCTTTTCACTTCTCTTCTTTTCCCAGCTATTTGTAAGGCCTCCTCAGACAGCCATTTTGCTTTTTTGCATTTCTTTTCCATGGGGATAGTCTTGATCCCTGTCTCCTGTACAGTGTCACGAACCTCCATCCATAGTTCATCAGGCACTCTGTCTATCAGATCTAGCCCCTTAAATCTATTTCTCCCTTCCACTGTATAATTATAAGGGATTTGATTTAGGTCATACATGAATGCTCTAGTGGTTTTCCCTTCTTTCTTCAATTTAAGTCTGAATTTGGCAATAAGCAGTTCATGATCTGAGCCACAGTCAGCTCCCAGTCTTGTTTTTGCTGACTGTATAGAGCTTCCCCATCTTTTGCTGCAAAGAATATAATCAATCTGATTTCGATGTTGACCATCTGATGTTGACCAGTCCCATAACTTCATGGCAAATAGATGGGAAAACAGTGGAAATAGTATTTTCTTGAGCTCCAAAATCTTTACAGATGGTGACTGTAGCCATGAAATTAAAAGAAGCTTGCTCTTTGAAAGAAAAGCTATGACCAACCTAGATAGCATGTTAAAAAGCAGACGCATTACTTTGCTGACAAAGGTCTGTCTAGTCAAAGCTATGGTTTTTCCAATAGACATGTATGGAAGTGAGAGTTGGACGATAAAGAAAGCTGAGCTCTGAAGGATTGTTGATTTTGAACTGTGGTGTTGGGGAAGACTCTTGAGAGTCCTTTGGACTGCAAGGAGATCAAACCAGTGAATCCTAAAGGAAATTAGTCCTGAATATTCATTGGAATGGAGAAGGCACTGGCACCTCACTCTAGTACTCTTGCCTGGAAAATCCCATGGACGGACGAGCCTAGTGGGCTGCAGTCCATGGGGTTGGGAAGAGTCGGACACGACTGAGCGACTTCACTTTCACTTTTCACTTTCATGCATTGGGGAAGGAAATGGAAACCCACTCCAGTGTTCTTGCCTAGAGAATCCCAGGGACGATGGAGCCTGGTAGGCTGCCGTCTATGGGGTGGCACAGAGTCGGACACGCCTGACGTGACTTAGCAGCAGCAGCAGCATTCATTGGAAGACTGATGATGAAGCTGAAGCTCAAGTTCCAGTACTTTGGCTACTTGTTGTGAAGAACTGCTTCTGTCAGGTCCATACAATTTCTGTCCTTTATTGACCCCATCTTTGCATGAAATGTTCCCTTGGTATCTCTAATTTTCTTGAAGAGATTTCTAGTCTTTCCCATTCTACCGTTTTCCTCTATTTCTTTCCACTGATCGCCGAGGAAGGCTTTCTTATCTCTCCTTGCTATTCTGTGGAACTCTGCATTCAAATGGGTATACCATTCCTTTTCTCCTTTGATTTTCGCTTCTCTTCTTTTCAAGGACTGCAAGGCGATCCAACCATTCCATCCTAAAGGAGATCAGTTCTCGGTGTTCATTGGAAGGACTGATGTTGAAGCTGAAACTCCACTACTTTGGCCACCTGATGTGAAGAACTGACTCATTTGAAAAGACCCCGATGCTTGGAAAGATTGAGGGCAGAAGGAGAAGGGGACAACAGAGAATGAGCTGGTTGGATGGCATCACCAACTCAATGGACATGAGTTTGGGTAGTCTCTGGGCATTGGTGATGGACAGGGAGGCCTGGCGTGCTGCAGTTCATGGGGTAGCAAAGAGTCGGACACGACTGAGCGACTGAACTGAACTGTGAAGAACTGACTTACTGGAAAAGACCCTGATGCTGGGAAAGACTGAAGGCAGGAGGAGAAGGGGACAACTGAGGATGAGATGGTTGGATGGCATCACCAACTCAATGGACATGAATTTGACCAAGTTCTGGGAGTTGGCGATGGACAGGGAAGCCTGGCATTCTGCATGCAATGGGGTCACAAAGAGTGTGACACGACTGAGCGACTGAGCTGAACTGAGTATTAACAGAGATTGAAAAATTGGCCTAAATTATGACTTAAGCTTAATTCATTTACATGTTAGACTCTAATTTAGTAAATACTTTGAAATGAGATTTTGACATTCCTGATGGTATATCACACATAGAAGAATTATTGAATTTTAGTAGAGCTGAAGATATGTTAGGATAAATGATATGATTTTCGTTCTTAATAATAATTGAAACAAGAACTAAAAAGAGGTCAGATTCTTACAGAGTAAGGACATTTTCAAAGCTACTTTTGTTGAAAGTTAGTATAATGTATCATTTGTTCTAATGAGAACTTGCAGAGTTTGAATCTCCCCACATTTCAAGAATGTGTATGTGATGAAGACCACAGGCCTATGGAGACAAAAAATGTTATTTACACTAAAATGTACTGACTTGCAGGTGCTATATCACCAAGCCTCAGGCAGTTCTACGTTGATAAAATTTTACACCTATCAGAATAAGGAGAAAAGAAGCATACTCTCCATGACACATTTTAGTTTTAAACTGATAAACTCAGGAGAACCGAAGAATTGTCATAAAACATTTTGATAACTTTTCCTCACAAAACATGTTACCCATTTGGGAATAGGGAGCTGGTTTTTGAGTCAGTATAATAATTTATTTCTTGATAGAAGACAGGATTATTTAAATGTCTCTACTTTCAGTAGTCAGAGATGAACAGCTAAGCCAAAGAATAAAGACTGTCAAACAACCTCATTTTTTTAAAAGGGAATATGTCTAAATGTGTTCTCAAATTCTGAATATTTCATGATTCCAGTGTGAAGCCTTTGTAGTAATGTAACAGGAAAGTATAACAAGAAAATACTTATTTCAAAATATGCACACATTGCTACAAATATAGATACATATCTATATCAGTAGGAATGGTAGTGGTGGTTGTTTAGTCTCTAAGTCGTGTCTGACTCTTGTGACCCCCTGGACAAGCTCCTCTGTCCATGGGATTATACTGGCAAGAATACTGGAGTGGGTTGTCCTGTCCTCCTCCAAGGGAATATTAGAGTCAGGTATTGAACCCGTGGCTCCTGCAGCTCCTGCATTGGCAGGTGGATTCTTTACCACTGAGCCACCAGAGAAGCCCCTTCAGTAAATGGTACTTGTTATTATTTGAATTATATGTAGTTTTTATAATAACTTTGTGCTTTATTTGTTCTCAAGGTTTTCCTTTTTTTTTTTTTTCATAAACAGAATTAACTATGTCTCTTGGTAGATATCCATAAATCATTGCAATAAATAACATGGAGTTTTAATTGAAATCAAATAATAAATTCATAGAATCTTTTCTTTGATTTTAACTTGTTCTAGAATCATTATCAACACATCCCTAATGTAGTAAGTGTTAGAACATGTGGTAGAAGATAAGCTAAAGGATCTAATATGGTTGAAAAAGATGTGATATAGTGCCTCAGCTTGTGTCCCCAAGGGAGATTCTAATTTAATCACTTGAACTAAAATCACTATTCAGAACTAGCTTAGTTGCCGGTTGCTTAAAGGAAATAAACTTTTTTGAAACAAAAAATGCAAACCTTTCAATATGCTGCAGAGGTTCAATTTAGTAGTTATTTCTAAGATGCAAATTGTGGAGATCTAAGGATATAGCTGAGGGATGGTAAAGTACTTGCTACAAAACAGAAATGTTAAGTTTGCAAATAAATAGTCCAATTTGTTTGTCTTTTCACAGGGAATAACTTTGCATCTTCACTGAAAACATTCTCAGTTGTTAATTGTCAAATTCACAAGTTACAATATTTGTTTCACTTGTAAAACTGTTTTAGGTGTGTGTTGACATGGTACACAGTCTCCACATTTGGAAGAGAGGATGAAAAGAGGACTGTGAGCATTAACTAGAGTTTATTTTTTTCTAATTTCTTGTTGAGCACTATTCTAGACATATTACATGCTTTGTTTCATTAAATCCTCACAGGAACCTTTGAAAGACTGGGTTCTGAGCCTCAGACAGTTTAATTGAGTTTCGGGAAAATCATTAACTAGTTATATGTAGAGTTGGGAGAAGAAAAGAGGTATACTCAAGGTGTCCAGTAAATAGTGAGTCTAGTATCTAAACCCAGATCTGTTCCTTTTAAGAACCTCATCAAGTCCAAAAGGCAGAGATTTTGGACAATTTTAGAGGAGGAATTTCCAAGTAACTTGTTAATGGCAAAACCAATTTTAGAACCCTTAGATGTGTACGCCTTATCCTAGATGGTAACAAATACAAATTTAGTTAAGGAAAAATTATGTGATTCTAGATTTTACCGGGAGGTTTGCTTCTGATTTGTGTACGCGGAGAAGGGGCATGTTTTTGGGGGCGGTCAGCCTCAACTAGTGGCAGTGGGTCGTGTGACCGGTTTGGGGTGTTTGGTTCGGTTAATTGCGCCATAATTTTCAGGGGTCCATCGTTTTTTAAAAATTGAAAAGTTTTACTAACTAATCAGTACACATTCTTAAGCAAGTTGTTTTAAAGATCATGTTAGAAAAATGAAAACAGTTGGAAAACTATGAGCTCCAGTAAAGATTTATTCATTAATTTTATTGGAGTATAATTGCTTTACAATGTTGCATTAGTTTATGCTGTACAGCAGAGTGAATCAACTATATGTATGCATATGTCCTCTCTTTTTTAAATTTGCTTCCCATTTATGTCCATGAAAACAGGTGAGTAGAGGTTTCTCGTGCCTAGACATGTAGGTTTCTCATATAGTTTTCTATTTTTCTAACAGTAAAATTTTACAAACTAGTTATCATATAACTCAGCAATTCTAGCCCTAGTGATACACCCAAGGGATGTGAAAACATAGGTTCACACAAAAATGTGTATATGGATTTTAATAGCAGCATTATATATTATAGCCAAAAATTAAAAACAACCCAAATGTCCATCAAATAATGAATGGATAAACTGTGGTTTATCCAAAATAAATGGAGTTTTTGAATCAGTAATAAAAAGGAACTGATAGGTTTTGTGTACTTGTTGTTATATAGCTGTGAACTTTGAAAACATTTTGTGAAGCAAAAGAAGCCAATCACAAAAGGTCATGTAGTGTATGATTACCTTAATATAAAATGTCCAGAATAGGCAAATCCACAGAGACAGAAAGTCAATTAGTGTTTGCCAAAGAATGGTGATAAGGAGGACTGGGAGGTATAGACTTTGTTTTGAGGGTAATGGAAATATTCTGGAAGTAGATAGTGGTGATAGTTGCACAATTCTGTGAATATAATTAAAAAATACTGAACTGTAAACTTTAAAAGTTTACAAAGACTGTTCAAACTACTGCACAGTTGCACTCATCTCACACACTAGTAAAGTAATGCTCAAAATTTTCCAAGCCAGGCTTCAACAATACGGTAAACCAGTGTGGACTTCCAGATGTTCAAGATGGTTTTAGGAAAAGGCCAAGGAACCCAGAGGATCAAATTGCCAACATGCCCTGGATCATCAATATAAGCAAGGAGGGGAGTTCAAGAGAAAAACATCTATTTCTGTTTGATTGGACTATGCCATAAGCCTTTGACAGTGTGGAATCACAATAAACTGTGGGAAAAACTTCGATGATAGAGATCGGGAATTCCAGAACCCACCTGACCTGTCTCCTAAGAAACCTGTATGCCAGGACAGGATAGAGCATACAGGTTAGAAACTGGACATGGTACAACAGACTGATTTCCAAATCAGGAAAGGAGTATGTCAAGGGCTGTATATTCGTCACCATGCTTACAGAATTAACTTATATGCAGAGGACATCATGGAGAAAACGGCTGGGCTGGAAAGAAACACAAGCTGGAATCAGATTGCTGGGAGAAATATCATAAACCTCAGTATGACAGATGACACAACCTTATGGAAGACTGAGAAAGTGAAAAAGAACTTGAGAAAGTGAAAGAGGTGTGTGAAGTTGGATTTAAAGCTAAACATTAAGAAAAACAAAGATCATGGCCCATTGGTCCATCTACTTCATGGCAAATATAAATGGGGAAACAGTGGAAACAGTAGCAGATTTTATTTTGGGGGGCTACAAAATCACTGCAGATGGTGACTGCAGCCATGAAATTAAAAGATGCTTACTCCTTGGAAGGAAAGTTATGACCAACCTAGAGAGTTTGAATATAAGGAAAAAGGCTGAGCGCAGAATTGACGCTTTTGAACTGTGGGTGTTGGAGAAGACTCTTGAGAGTCCCTTGGACTGCAAGGAGATCCAACTAGTCCATACTAAAGGAAATCAGTCCTGAATGTTCATTGGAAGGACTGATGTTGAAGCTGAAGCTCCAATATTTTGGCCACCTGATGCGAAGAACTGATTCATTTGAAAAGACCAGATGCTGGGAAAGATTGAAGGTGGAAGGAGAAGGGGATGACAGAGGATGAGATGGTTGGATGGCATCACCTACTCAGTGGACATGAGTTTGGGTAAACTCCAGGAGTTGGTGATAGACAGCGAAGCCTGGCTGCAGTCCACGCGGTCGCAAAGAGTTGGACATGACTGAGCGACTGAACTGAACTGAAACTTTAAAAGGGTACAGTGTATAGTGTGTGAATTATATCTCAATAAGCTTTTTTTTTTTAAGAAAAGTAGAAACATTCTATGGACTAGAAATATCTGTAAATTTCAACTATCATTATGACTATTAGAGCAATGATAGACAGAAGAGTAGATGTTTTATAATGTCAAACTATCTTTGCTCGTCTAACGGCACCTGGGTTTTAACCTGCCTAATAAATTCACTGCTAAGGCTAGCAATGGAAACCAAGGCTCCCTAAATACTTTTTGCTAGCTGAAGCTCATACTATACATCACTCCTCAGAATATATTTCTTATTTCCTTCTGCTCAGTAATGAAACATTGCAACAAAGCTCATGGATGACCTGTAGGCATTGCTCCACTACCAAGAAGGGAAATGATTAGTAGTGCCTCAAAGCGGTCATATATCTAAGCAAAATAGATACATTTCAATAAATATTCAAGCACATCAATTCGATAAGATGAAAAGTTGCAAGTTACAATCAGCCTCTTCAAAATCAAGGGAAATCAGGTTGAGTGTTAATTATAGCAGTGTTTCCAGAATGTTGATTAGAGTTTGACCATGTGTGTGGAGAAGAAACTTTAAAATCCATTCACTTAGCCAAGCCAAAATATTCACGGTTAAGTGAGTTGTTTCTAGTACTTTCAGTTCGAAGGACAAGAAACAGCTAGCTCACAGGTTGGACAACAGCCTCTCAGGGCTAGTAAACCATAGATGCATAATAGGACATTAACAGCAGTGTTAATCTGTTCCTCTGGGCTGAACATAATAAAGTTCATTTTTGTAAAGCAGTTAATCAAAAAGTATTAGAGAAATAATCAAGGGCTGGTATGATTTTAATTGACCAGACTGTTTCTCAGCAGCAACATGTTCCCTCTTTACCAAATTATCATTTTCTGACTCTTCATGTGGTAATTCTTTGCCGATTTTATTGATGTTATTCCCTCATACCAAATTCACTAGCCCTTCTGCTCTCAATATAAAAAAGGTTTCATCTTGGCGATAAACATAAATGACCCCCAATTGCAGTTAATGGTACCAGAGTCATACTTTCTCTATTTAAGGAGAAAAAAAAAACCACTCAATTGAATATGAATGTTAATATTCATGAAGTCATTGAGGCAGTGTGTCCAGTTAAGCATAACCAAAATATATTATGCATTCAGGCCCTTTTATTTCCAAAGGCAGAGTAAAATTTAAAAAGGGATTTAACATCATGGTCTTCTAAAAGAATATCAAATAGATGAAAAATTCAACTTTCTGTGACAAATAGGAAAACACAAAACAAAAATTGTCAGGATAAATGTATTTTCTAGGGTCAGAGTGACAATAATAACAAAGTGATACAGAAATATTTAGCTATTTCTAAGCATCTCTGTGCTATATGAAGAATTAAGAAACAAAGATCATAAATTCACAAAGCCCCTTGAAATGAAAAAAAAAAAAGAACTGTTACAAAGTTCAGTAGCTCAATCATTTTGTTTCTTACACAAATCTTAAAAAGACTATATTTTACTAAATTAAAATAACATGATAATAGTTACAATGCTTATTACATGCCAAGCATTATTTTAAATGTCTTAGATGAATTAATGTAATCTTTACAACAACCTGATAAGGTAAACAGAAGTTTAAAATGAGGAAATTGATGCACAGAGAGGTTAAGTAACATACCAAGGTCACACAACCAGAGCACCATAATTCAAATCTGGACAACCTGGCTCCAGAGTCTTTATACTTGACTATTATGTTATACTGCCACTATATAGCTAGATAGCTATCTGACAGATGCTGTTTTCTATGTCTAGTGCATCAGTGAGTTAAGTCTGAAATTTAAAAATGTTCCAGCACTATATGGCAATTTTTGACTCTATATGGATGTTAGTCAAGAATGGAACCTGTACCATCAATGATTGCTGGTTAAGCCATAAATGTGATGCTTAGGTGATATATGAGACAATTCCCTAAGCCCAACTTGCCATGATTTGGTTGACTTTATTTTCTTCTTCTTAATGGAATGTTATGCCATTCATATTCCATTTATATGTCATCACTTAGGTTCAATAGGCTTCACTGGGAAATATAATGAGACTATGGGTCACACATCCATTGCCAACCACACTTTTTTACATTCAACAAATCATATGCTATCTCAAAAACGCTAGAATAATTCTTTTTTTTTTCAGTATGTCCATCAGTATGGATTTAAAAAAGCCATGCTCACTAGAATATCAGCAGCTATAAGTTTATTATGCTGGCACTAAAAGCAGAGTCCAAGTAAGTTTGTTAGGATGGTGATTGAGTTGATTCTTATTTACTTTTTAACTCTATCTAAATTCTGGCTGATATCAGTAATATAGTAGGGGTTCAGCAGATATTAATACTTGTTGGTGATATGAGATTTGAAATATTTGATTACAATACTTTACTCTGCATGGGCTCCCCAGGTGGCACTAGTGGTAAAGAATCCACCTGCCATTACAGGAAATATGAGATGCAGGGTTCGATTCTTGGTCTGGAAGATTTCCTGGAGGAGGAAATGGCAACCTGTTCCAGTATTTTTGCCTGGGAAATCCCATGGACAGAGGAGCCTGCTGGGCTACAGTCCACAGGGCCACAAAGAATCAGACACAACTGAGAGACTGAGTAGGCACACACACTCTGCATAGTTTGAATCAAATAATATTGAATTGGAAAGCATAGTTGGATAATACAATCAAAAGCATTAGTATGCTTCTCAGACAACATATGAAAATCATTGAGGGCGGGTATATTCGATTATAATTTGATGTGTCTTCCCCCATGCTTCATCATACATATAAACAGCAGTATAGTGCACTGGATAAAGGCATAGTTTATGGTATCAGCCTATCCAACTTCATCTTCTGACTCTGCTACTTAACACAACATATTATATGTCTCATTCCTATAGTTATGAGTATTAAACAATATCTCAAAAATTAACAGTATCTGGCACATGGTAAGGGTTAAATTAATATTAGCTACTATTATTACTATGATGTGTGATCAAGGGTAGTTTATAGGAACATGCGCAAGGGTGACCTAAACTTCCTACCCATGTTAACCCATCAGGAAAGATATATTATTAAGGTTCTCAAAGATATGCCATACGTGATACACTCAGAGAGATATACAGCACCAAATGTAGATATTGATGATTAGAAATGAGGGAATACACAGAGATGCTGGTTGCTGCATTCTTGAGCATCCTTAAAAAAGAAAGCATAATGCAGTGGAAAGTAGCATGAGTAGACTGGTGTTAAAATTCAAGGTCTGAAACTCACAGAGCAGTATGATGATCAAATTGCAAATTAGTTAAGCCTCAGTTAGTGAAAGATAGAAATATCTAATTCACAAAAGTATTTTGAGAATGATATAGTATATATAAAATGCCAAGTACCATGCTCAGAATTCAGCAGCACTCAGGAAATGTTTGATCACTTTCCCTCATTTCATGGACAGCTCTGGTCTGACTACAAAGATGTTTTTCTCTAACCTGTTTTAGAAGCTAAGTGTATTGATTCCATAAGAAGTATGCCTTCTCTTCTCACCTCCTCGTCAATATATCCTATCCCCCTGAACTAAAATATCCTTGAAGTAGAAACTGAAAACTCAGTGAGTAATTTCCTTACCCATCTAAGAAGTGAGAAAAGCATAACTCTAGCACATCACTAGGGCTGCCCAACTGTAACTCCAGGGTTATTTATGAATTAAAGACATTTCTTAATCTCCTACTGCTATCAATTCCCAATCTTGGTAAGCCTTCCACTCAGAGGCTAAGAAAATAGAAGGATAAAAAGAAAACCTTTTTTTTTTCCCTTTTGACCAGCAAATAACATGGCAGCAGCCTGAAAGAAATAAACTGTTCTTTCACTCTATGAAAAGAAAAAACAAAAAAAAAGTCTTATACTATGATGGACCAAAATGTCAAATAAGATGAAACCAAACTATAGAGTTAAACCCAAAAGGAAACTTTTCTTCTAAATTGCTGCATTTCCCTCTAGCAATGAGAGACTTTTTCCATGGCCGTTGCTAATGATCTGAATCAAAAGAAAGCACTTTGAAAGCACATTGGAAATAAGTATATGTGTGGGTGCATGTGCTTGTGTGTGTGTGTGTGTGTGTGTGTGTGTGTGTGTGTGTGCATGTGTGTGTTTGAAATCCCGGTACATCTCAGGCATTAGGTTCTGGGTGGGGGGGAAGGTTTCATGTACTACAAAGCAAATCTTTAAAAAATGTGAAAGGAGAAATGTTGCCTTTATGGTAGAGAAGGTCACCTTTTCATCTCAAGATAGTCAAAGAAACATTTTTGTCCTTTTTAAGTGATATTTAGACACTTTCATCCTTTTGGCAAAAGAGCTTCTGAACTACTGGAACTTAAAGTTAAAGTTAAGGTACAGGCTTAATGGAAACTGTTTGAGCGACATGGTTTGGAGTTGATATCACCATATCACGTTATGCAGGCAGTTGTGTCCAATAGTCTAGAAAAGAAAAGTGTTCACAGAGTTCTTTCATGAAGATTTATTTCTGGTGTTATCAAAAATTATATGTCATCACTGACATTAAAATTCTAGAATCAAAGAATAATGTAGCTTTTAACCTACTTTTCCCTGAGTATATTCAATGTGCTTTCAGGAAATAATCGCAAATAATAATAATAATAATAATAATAATAATAATGAAAAAAACATTCACCAGAGTGAACTTAGATATCCTAGAAGACTACAGAAATAAACATCCCATTCACAGGGAATACTATACTAGGTTCACCAACATGGATGGTGGTGGAGAAGGAGGTTCCTAGGAGAAAGTAGGTCAAGTTTCTAGTGGCACCACATTCTACAACCTAACTCTACAAGGATTTGGAAGGGTATTTTCACTGAAAGACAACAGGTTGCTGAGGGCAAGTAGTTTCCATATAACAACTTCCTCCTCAATTATCCCTTCTTTAAAATCATGTGATGGCTTATTGCACTTGAAACCCATCCCTATGTGGTGAATCTTCCCATTGGCCTCCTTTTCCAACCTTATATCTTGCATTCTACCTCTTGCCCATTACACCCCAAGTCACAATGATCTGTTTCTTGAACACATAAAAACTGATTTATGCTTTAGAGCTGGGGTTACTGCTCCTTCTATCTGGAATCCCTTCTCCTGCTTTTCATCATTCAGAGCGCAGGTTCAAATATTCTTTCCAAGAGACTGGTAAAACCAATCTCATCTGAATATCCCCCAGGTCCTATCCTGACCCTAGAATTCTCTGCCTGCACATACTTTGTTTTGTTTCACTTCTTATACAGATTTTCAAAAAAATAAAAACAAATATTTGTGTAAATATATGAAACACTCATATAATAATTCTTCATTCCAGGTAACTGTTGGAGGTCTCAGACTAATGTAGGAATTGTACACAGGATAAGATATATCCAAAAGAAAAGGCAGTAATTGTTATTGTTCCCAAATTTCAGTATATTAGTATGTCAAAAAGAAAAAATATCCAGGTCACAAGTTTAATGTTTCTTTGCTTTCATCCAAATAGATATGACAGCTAAAACTCTATCATGATTCTTACCAAGAACTGTCTTCCTTTGGGGTAAGAGAGGAAATGGAAATAAAGCATCTTCCCTTGAGGATCACTCTTCCCTGTCAGATCTGCATCTTGCTTGGCACTTACACACTTGAATTACACTGAGTGGACACTGAGGGCTTTAGGATTGCCACTAAATAGCTGGGTGAACTTGATCTAATAAATTTAGTGTTTTTATATGTTCCATGGTGAGAGAGAGTTTCAGTTAAGTCTAACTCACAAGCCGGTTGTGAACTTCAAATTAAATAATGCTTATGAAAGCACCTTTAGTGTTGTCATGGCACTGGAAATATAAAGTAAGGTTTTTACAGATGTTTTATTATTTCCTCACAGGTGAGAAACCAGGATATTTTGCCGCAAAATAAATCAAGTATTTCTGGAAATGAGTAATTGTTTGGTTGGTTATTATATTCAAACCAGCTGAGATCCCACCCTCCCATATTTTAATACCTTCTCTAGATAATACCGACTTTTAAAAGAATTATTCTGCAGTAGTAAGAACCAAATAGGAACTGCTTTCCATGTGTACAGTAGACTATAAATTCCCCTGAAAGCTTGCGCTGGATTCACAGTCAAAGACGATGACTAGCAATGAAAGACTAAGTGAGTTGAAATGAACCCATTCATAACAGGGTCTAGATCTAGTATGGACTGAGGAAGCAACACTTACCATAACAGAATATCACATTGCCTTATTAAAATTTTACTATAGAAAAAAAATTATTTCCATGAATCTGAGCTAATTTTTTTGGTCAAGTCCATTCATTATCTTTTTTAATGGGACAACCCACAGCTCATTAACCACTGATAGCAGGGGGGACTAATTTTATCTGTTTAATCAACTCCTTCCCCTGCCATTGATTGAAAAATTCAAATGGAGTCTCTGAGGAAACCAGAAGCAGAGGATTAGGTTAAATTTTGTTATTAAGTGGGTAAAGAGAAAGAGGCATGCTGTTCTGATCTGAAATTGAGGCTTTCAAAGGGCACCAAGCAGCCAAGAGGACAGTAAGTAGGGTATCCTGAAGGGAGACAGAAAAGTCAATTAGGGCCAAGCAACTGACAGGGGAAAATTTCAAAAATTTCAGCCACTCAACCCAAATTACCATGTAGTTGGGGATATATAATTCAAACTAAGTCTAAAATCTTCTAAAGGACTCTTCTGATTCATCAAGTTTTAGTCCTATTTACACACAGACATTTTTATTTTTAATTTTCTTAACTAGATATTTACCAAACCAAAACAAACAATAAAAATTGTCCTCAATTTTGCTTGTAGTTACAAGTATATCTTTGTTTTCTGCTATAAAATTATTTTTTTGATATCTTTACTTCATTGATTTATAGATAATTTACAAATTAATAAAGAAAGTAAAAGTTACAGTATGAGTTCAATTAATTCCAAAATACCCTCTTAAGCCATTAAAGAAATGAGCCAAAACATGATTTCTTATAAATAATCTGAATCTATTTCATCCCAGTTACTTTTTTTCAAAAAGAACTTATTGACCTTTTCTTGTCTGTGTTTAAGAGAAATATTTTTTTTTCCACATGAACTGAACTTCTAGATGGCCTATTATTACAAAAATAAAATATTCCAGGGTTCTAATGAGGCTATATCCCCAAACTTCATGATTTTTTGGCAAGAATATTACAGTGGGCAAAGGTCTTGCTCAGCATCTAATTAAAAAGCTGGCTGCAAACAATATGGAAATTCCTTTGGTTTGTCTTTATTTGCTTATTATTCACCAATATTTTCAAAATATTTTCTGCCATAAGGCCATCATACTCTTTCACTGTTGGTTTATCTGCTATAGTAATAATTTATGGAGTCGAGATATTTATGGATGAGCCAAGGGAGTAATTTGTTGTTGTGCTGTGCTCAGTTGCTCAGTCATGTCTGACTCTTTGTGACCCATGTGGACTGTAGACCTGCCAGGCTCCTCTGTCCATGGGATTTTTCCGGGAGTGAGGTGCCATTTCTTTCTCCAGGGTATCTTCCTGACCCAGGGATCAAACCCTGGGCTCCTGCATTGCAAGCAGATTCTTTACCTTCTGAGCCACAGGGAAGCCCTGCATCCTGGAGGCAAAAGAGTCAGATGACTTAGTGGACCTAAACCATCACCACACCATGCGAGATGGATAGTGTAGAGAGAGCATATGGTAGAGTAAGTGAAGTTAATGTGAGATGCAATATAAAAAAAAGTAGCCCAAGAATAAATCTGGGGAAACAGGATATGATGTACGATCAGTTAATTTTTGGGTAAATATTTATTAGGAAGAGGATTTAATTAATTGGATTACATTAAAAATTTTTTATTAAATTGTTAACAATATTTGTCAAAATTACGAGCATCTTAAAGGTGTAATAAAAACAAAACTAGGAGACTATTTACATATATAAGACAGATGTTTTTCTGACCTTGTACACATTTAAACCTCTACAGATTTATGAGGAAAGGGTGGATCTCATTTATATCAATGTTTAATGAATATTCAGCAGTTCAAAAAGAGAAACCTTGGAATTTTTGGGACCCAGTGGTTAGGAATTCCATGCTTTCACTGCTAAGGCCTAGGGTTTGATCCCTGTTCAGGAAAACTAAGATGACACAGCCATCGGTCCAGCCAAGAAAAGAGTAGTGACACAAAGTGAAAATAAATAAATGGAAATGTTTTCTTCCTCAATGAAAATTCAAAACATGCAGACGTCAAAAATGGTACTGATGAACCTATTTGCAGGGCAAGAATAGAGGATACACAGACACAGAGAATTGCTATGGACACAGTGCGAATGGAGAGGATGGGACAAAATTGAAATGTAGTATCTGAAATAATATATGCCAACCCTGGTATGCTCTGTGATGGACCTGGGGGTTGGGAGGGAGGCTCAAGAGGGGGGGATATATGTATACATATGGCTGATTCATGATGTTGTACAGCAGAAACTAACACAACATGTAAAGCAATTATACTCCAATTTAAAAAAGTCAGTTTAGTAAGATTGTGAGGAAATTACCCAGGGCAAAACAACATAGGTTTTTTGTCAGATAAAATTGTAAAAGGAGGGTGGGGATTACAAAAAGATGAGGATATTTGATAGGTTTCAAAGAAAGTCCAAAGAGAACATAAAGCTGATGAACTATAAATGCCATCTCTCTATCCTCAAACAAACAAACTGTATGTGTTTTAGATACACCTAAGAAAAAATCAGGGAAAGTATGAACAGGCCAACGATAGTTGATACAATAAAGAATATCTGTTAGTTTTTTGAACCTGTGACAATTGTGTTTGCAATTGAACACATTTCTAAGAGTTTTCGGTTTTTGGAAAAACACTTGAAATTATTTAAGATTAAATTATTAAACTAAGAATCTGGCATCTGGTACCATCACTTCATGGCACATAGATGGGAATCAGTGGAAACAGTGGCGACTTTATTTTTCTGGGTCCAAAATCACTGCCAGATGGTGACGGCAGTCAATGATGTATTAAAAGAGCGGCTTACTTCTTAGAAGGAAAAGTTATGACCAACCTAGACAGCATATTAAAAAGCAGAAACATTACTTTGCCAACAAAGGTCCATCTAGTCAAGGCTATGGTTTTTCCAGTGGTCATGTATGGATATGAGAGTTGGACTGTGAAGAAAGCTGAGTGCCAAAGAATTGATGCTTTTGAACTGTGGTGTTGGAGAAGACTCTTGAGAGTCCCTTGGCCTGCAAGGAGATCCAACCAGTCCATCCTAAAGGAGATCAGTCCTGGGTGTTCATTGGTAGGACTGATGTTGAAGCTGAAACTATAATACTTTGGCTACCTAATGCAAAGAGCTGATCATTGGGAAAGACCCTGATTGGTGGGAGGGATAGGAGCAGGAGGAGAAGGGGACGACAGAGGATGAGATGGCTGGATGGCATCACTGACTCAATGGACATAGGTTTGGGTGGACTCGGGAGTCGTGATGGACAGGCGGGGATGGCATGGTCCGGGTTTCATGGGGAGGTCCCAAAAGAGTCAGACACGGGGACTGAGCGATGAGCTGAACTGAACTGAATATAATGTTTGGGATTTGACTTTAAAAATAATCCATTTGGGGCAGAGGGTTAAAAATGTGTAATGGTGAAACAAGACAGAAATGGTGAACCTTATTGCCAATATGTCCACAATTAATGCAAGGAAAGTTGGCTTAGGGGCGAAGTCTCCATATTTTTTCTACTTCCTCTTCTATATGTTGAAAATTTTCGTAATAAAAAGTTATAACTAGGTCCAATCTCTGTTTACAGAGCTCTTCTGAAATACATATCAAAAGGCATTTATCATAAAAAAAAATCCCAGAAAAGTGTTGATAATATATATGAGCCAAGATGATCACTTCCAACATTGTAATAAATGAAAAAGAGGAACTGGTTTAAATAAGTTTATAATATAGTCCTTACAATGAAAGACTTATGATCCATCAAAATTTATGAGTATATATTATATATATATATATATATTCTATATATATATATATTTATAATTGAAAACTTCTATTGATATATTATTAGGGAAAGAACAAAACACGTGATTATTGGAAATAAGCCTGGTGCATAGAAAGAAAAGCAAGCAATTTAGTTGTTTTTTTTTGTATAAGTAATTTGACAGGTTGTCTGTTCAAAATATAAAGGTAATTCAGTAATTGAAGTCTTATTAGAGCTAAACAATGGAATATAGCAAAGTTGCAGGATACAAAATTAACACACAGAAAATCCTTGTATTCCTATATACCAATAATGAGAAAACAGAAAGAGAAATTAAGGAAACAATATCATTAACATTGCAACATAAAGAATAAAATACTTGGAAAATATCTACTAAAGAAACAAAGACTTATATATAGAAAACTATAAAACACATGATGAAAGAAATCAAAGAGGGACACAAACAGATGGAGAAATATACCGTTTGTTCCATGGATTGGAAGAATTAAATATAGTGAAAATGGTATAACTACCCAAAGCAATCTATCGATTCAATGCAATCCCTATCAAGCTACCAATGATATTTTTCACAGACTAGAACAAATCATTTCACAATTTGTATGGAAGCATAAGAAACCCCTCGAATAGCCAAAGCCATCTTGTGAAAGAAGAAGGAACTGGAGGGAATCAACCTGCCTGACTTCACAAGCTCTACTACAAAGCCACAGTCATCAATGACAGTGTGGTACTGGCACAAAGACTTAGAAATATAGATCAATTGGAACAAAATAGAAAGCCCAGAGATAAACCCACGCACCTATGGGACACCTTATCTTCGACAAAGGAGGCAAGAGTATACAATGGGAGAAAAGACAATCTCTTTAACAAGTGGTGCTGGAAAACTGGTCAACCACTTGTAAAAGAATGAAAACTACGAAACACCGTCCTAACACCACACACAAAAAATAAACTCAAAATGGATTAAAGATGCTAAACGTAAGACCAGAAAACTATAAAAACTCCTAGAGGAAAACATAGGCCAAAAACACTCTCCGACATAAATCACAGCAGGATCCTCCATGACCCACCTCTCCAGAATATTGGAAAAATAAAAGCAAAAATAAACAGATGGGGACCTAATTAAAAGTTAAAAGCTTTTGCACAACAAAGGAAACTAGGAGCAAGGTGAAAAGACAGCCTTCAGAATGGGAGAAAAATAATAGTCCCCAATGAAACGCAACAGACAATTAATCTCAAAATATACAAGCAACTCCTGCAGCTGAATTCCAGAAAAATAAACGTCCCAATCAAAAAATGGGCCAAAGAACTAAGCAGACATTTCTCCAAAGAAGACATACAGATGGCTAACAAACACATGAAAAGATGCTCAACATCACTCATTAGAGAAAAATGCAAAATCAAAATCCACCATGAGGTACCATTACACACCATCAGAATGGCTGCTAGCCAAAAGTCTACAAGCAATAAATGCTGGAGAGAGGTGTTGGAGAAAAGGGAACCCTCTTACACTGTTGGTGGGAATGCGAAACTAGTACAGCCACTATGGAGAAACAGTGTGGAGATTCCTTAAAAAACTGGGAATAGAACTGCCATATAGACCCAGCAATCCCACTGCTGGGCATAGACACGAGTGGAAACCAAGAATTGAAAGAGACGCGTGTACCCCAATTGTTCATCCTGCAGCACTGTTTACAATAGCCAGGACATGGAAGCAACCTAGATGTCCATCAGCAGTACGAATGGATAAGGAAGCAGTGTGTACATATACACAATGGAATATTACTCAAGCCGTTAAAAAAAAATACATTTGAATCAGTTCTATTGAGATGGATGAAACTGGAGCCCCATTATACAGAGTGAAGTGAGCCAGAAAGAAAAGCACCAATACAGTATACTAAATGCCATATAATATGGAATTTGAAAGATGATAATGGTAACCCTATATGCGAGACAGAATAAGAGACACAGATGCATAGAACAGTCCTGTGGACTCCTGAGGAAGAAGGTGAGGGTTGAACGTTCTGGGACAATAACATTGAAACATTGTATATTGTCATATGTAAAGTGGAACACCATTCCATGTTCTATGCATGGGGGACGGGGTGCTCAGGGCTGGAGCATTGGGATGACCCAGAGGGATGGAATGGGGAGGGAGGTGGGAGGAGGGTTTGGGAGGGGGAGCACATGTGAACCCATGGCTGATTCATGTCAATGTATGGCAAAAACTACTACAATATTGTAAAGTAATTAGCCCCCAACTAAAATAAATAAATTTATTAAAGAAATAATTGAAGTCTTGCTTGCAATAGCAAAAAGGAAACTAATTCTGTATAATGGAATGCTAATGCAGTTACCAAAACATCAGAGATAAGAAGGCAAATAATCTAATTAAAAATAAGCAAAAGATTTAAACAGGAACTTCAAAAAAAGAAATTATATCAGTAACCAATGAGCACGTGGGAAAATGTCCAAAATCACTAGTCATATTGAAATGCAAATTAAAACCCCAATGAGATATATTTACCCACTTACTAGAACACCTACAATTAAAGACTGCAAATATCAACTTTGGTGAAAATGTGGAGAAACTGGAATCATGCATTACTCCTGGAAATGGAAAACTCTACAACCACTATGGAAAATAGTATGGCAACACTTTATAAAGTTAAGCATACATGCGTGCTAAGTTGCTTCAGTTGTGTCCGACTCTGTGCGACCCTATGGACTGTAGCCCTGCAGACTCCTCTGTCCATGAGATTCTCCAGGCAAGAATACTGGAGCAGCTTGCCCTCTTCCAGGGAATCTTCCCCACCTAGGGATCAAATATCTCCTGCACTGGCAGGTGGATTCTTTACCACTAGTGCTACCTGGGAAGCCTATTAAGTTAAGCATATAGCCAGCAATTCCCTTCCTTGGTATTTACCAAGGCAAATGAAAAATATGTCCACACAACAACCCAAATGTGACTGTTCATAGCAGCATTACTCATAATAGTCAAAAAGTGGAAGATACCCAAATGACCCTCAACCAGTGAATAGATTAAACAGAATACTACTCGAGTAACAAAAAGTAAAGCAAAATGTCAGTAGTCGAAACAATATTGATAAATATAAAAATCAATACACAAAGTGGAAGAAGTCAAACAAAAAGACTATTATTCCATTTATGTGAAATCCTATAGAGGGAAAAACTATGTGACAGAAAAGACAGTGGCTTCTTGGGGTGAGAGTGGAGAAGGATGTAACAGAATTGGATGTAGAGGTTAAAAGAAGCAACTGGAAATTTCCTAGGGTGAAGGGAAAGTTCTATAGCCTAATCATCATGGTGCATGCATGCTAAGCTGCTTCAGTTGTGTCTGACTCTCTGGGAACCTATGTACCAGAGCCCACCAGGCTCCTCTGTTCATGGGATTCTCCAGACAAGAATACCAGAGTGGGTCGCAATGCCCTCCTCCAGGTGATCTTCCTGCAACATGGATGAACCTAAGATTATCATACTAAGTGAAATAAATTAGAAAGAGAAATACAAATATCATATGATATCACTTATATGTGGAATATGAAATGTGACACAAATGAGCTTATCTACAAAACAGAAACAGACTCACAGACGTAGAGCACAGACTTGTGGTTTCCGAAGTGGAGAGAGGTAGGAGAGGGATGGATTATGATTTTGGGATTAGCACATGCAAACTAGTATATATAGAATGGATAAAAAAAAAATTAGTTTTCACCATATAGAATGGAGAACTATATTCAATATTCTTTGACAAGCCATAATAAAAAAGAATATGAAAAAGAGTGTGTATATATATATATACACAATGTTTCATTAATTTCTGCTGTATGAATCACTTTGCTGTACAGCAGAAATTAATTCAAAATTGTGAATCAACTACACTTTGATATGGAACTCCATGAACCTATCTGAGTGTCCCAAACTGTGGAGAGCAAATAGAGAATTGGTTACTGGCTAGACTGCTCTCTCCCCTTTTGATTCCCCCTCTTCTCCTGGTCACCTCTACCTCCCTCTTTACTCTTCTCTTCTTCATGTAACTCTGTGAACCTCTCTGGGTGTCCCACACTATGGAGAATGTTTTCATCATTAACCTAGATGTTTATCCTCAGTGCTGTACGGATGGAGAAGTCTTGAGACTACTATAAGAAGAAGACTGAAATCCAGAGGTAGGAGGCCTAAATACAAAACTTGAGAACACCAGAAAATTCCTGACTTCAGGGATGATTAATCAACAAATGCTCATCCAAAAGTCTCCATACCTACACTGAAACCAAGCTCCACCCAACAGCCAAGAAGATTCAGAGAAAAACATACCAAACTAATTTTCCAACAAAGCAGGAACATAATCCTGAGCACAAAAATATAGGCAGCCAAAAGTCACACCAAACCCATAGATACCTCAAAACTCACTACTGGACACTTCATGGTACTCCAGAGAGAAGAGATTCAGCTCCACCCACCAGCACACTGATGCAAGCTTCCCTAACCAGGAGACCTTGACAAGCCCCTCGTCCAACCCCACCCACAGGGAGGAACCTCCACAATAAAGAGGAACCACAAACTTCCAGCATACAGAAAGGCCACCCCAAACACAGCAACCTAAACAGGATGAAAAGGCAGGGAAATATTCAGCAGGTAAAGGAACATGATAAAAGCCCACCAAACCAAACAAAAGAGGAGGAGAGAGGGAGTCTAACTGAAAAGGAATTCAAAATAATGATAGTAAAAATGATCCAAAAATTTGAAAACAAAATGAAGTTACAGATAAATAGTCTGGAGACAAGGATTGAGAAGATGCAAGAAAAGTTTAACAAGGACCTAGAAGAAATAAAAAAGAGTCAATGAATAATGCAAAAAATGAGATCAAAAACACTCTGGAGGGAACCAACAATAGAATAACTGAGGTAGAAGATAGGATAAGTGAGGTGGAAGAGGAATGGTGGAAATAAATGAAGCAGAGATGAAAAAAGAAAAAAGAATTTAAATAAGTGAGGACAGCCTCAGAGACCTCTGGGACAAAGATAAACAGCACAAAATTCGAATCATAGGAGTCCCAGAAGACAAAAAGAAAAGCCATGAGAAAATACTCGAGGGATAATAGTTGAAAACTTCCCTAAGAAGGGGAAGGAAGTAGCCACCCAATTCTAAGAAAACCAGAGAGTTTCAAACATGATAAACCCAAGGCAAAACACCCCAATAACATATTAATCAAATTAACAAAGATCAAATACAATGAACAAATATTAACAGCAGCAAAGGAAAAACAACAAATAACCCACAAAGGGATCCCCATAAGGATAACAGCTGATCTTTCAATAGAACCTCTTCAAGCCAGAAGGGAATGGCAGGAAATACTTAAAGTGATGAAAGAGAAAAACCTATAGCCCAGATTACTGTACCCAGCAAGGATCTCATTCAAATATAAAGGAGAAATCAAAAGCTTTACAGACAAGCAAAAGCTGAGAGAATTCAGCACCACCAAACCAGCTCTAAAACAAATGCTAAAGGATCTTCTCTAGACAGGAAACACAGAAAAAGTTTATAAACTTGAACCCAAAACAACAAAGTAAATGGCAAAGGGATCATACTTATCAATAATTACTTTAAATGTAAATGGGTTGAATGCCCCAACCAAAACAAAGACTGACTGAATGGATGCAAACATAAGACCCCTATATATGTTGTTTACAAGAGATCCACCTCAAAACAAGGGACACATACAGACTGAAAGTGAAGGGCTAGAAAAAAGAATATTTCACACAAATGGACACCAAAAGAAAGCAGGAGTAGCACTACTCATATCAGATAAAATAGACTTTGAAATAAAGGCCATGAAAAGAGACAAAGAAAGACAGTACATAATGATCAAAGGATCAATCCAAGGAGAAGATATAACAATATGAAATATATATGCACCCAACATAAGAGCACTGCAATATGTAAGGCAAATGCTAACAAATATTAAAGGGGAAATTAACAGTAACACGAAAATAGTGGGAAACTTTAATACTCTGCTCACACCTATGGATAAATCAAGTAAACAGAGAATTAGCAAGGAAACACAAACTTTAAATGATAGAATGGACCACTTAGACCTAACTGATATGTATAGGGCATTTCACCCTAAAACAATGAATTTGATCTTTCTCTCAAGGATAGCTCACATCCTGGGCCGTAAATCTTGACTTGCTCAATTCAAAACAATTGAAATTGTTCCAAACATCTTTCTTGATCACAATGTGGTAAGATTAGATGTCAACTACAGCTGCTGCTGCTGCTGCTAAGTCACTTCAGTCGTGTCCGACTCTGCAACCCCATGGCCTGCAGCCTTCCAGGCTCCTCCATCCATGTGATTTTCCAGGCAAGAGTACTGCAGTGGGGTGCCATTGCCTTTTCCGGTCAACTACAGGAAAAAAAAAAAAACTATTAAAAATACAAACATATAGAGCCTAAACAACACACTACTGAATAACCAAAAAATCACAGAAGAAATCAAAAAAAAAATAAAACTATGCATAGAAAAGAATGAAAATGAAAAGACAACAACCCAAAACCTATGGGATTCAGTAAAAGCAGTGCTAAGGGGAAGGTTCATAGCAATACAAGACTACCTCAAGAAACAGGAGAGAAATCAAATAAATAACCTAACTCTGCACCTAAAGCAACTAGAAAAGGAAGAAATGAAGCACCTCAGAATCAGTAGAAGGAAAGAAATCACAAAAATCAGGGCAGAAATAAATGGAAAAGAAACAAAATATACCATAGCGAAAATCAACAAAGCTAAAAGCTGATTCTTTGAGAAAATAAATAAATTAGACAAACCATTAGCCAGACTCATCAAGAAACAAAGGGAGAAGAATCAAATCAACAAAATTAGAAATGAAAATGCAGAGATCACAACAGACAACACAGAAATGCAGAGGGTCATAAGAGACTACTATCAGCAACAATGTGCCAATAAAATGGACAACTTGGAAGACATGGATAAATTCTTAGAAAAGTATAATTTTCCAAAACTGAACCAGGAAGAAATAGAAAATCTTAACAGACTCATCACAAGCACAGAAAACTAAACTGTAATCAGGAATCTTCCAACAAACAAAAGCCCAGGACCAGACGGCTTCACAGTTGAATTCTACCAAAAAATTAGAGAAGAGCTAACACCTATCCTACTCAAACTCTTCCAGAAGATTGCAGAAGAAGGTAAACTTCCAAACTCATTCTATGAGGCCACCATCACCCTAATGTCACAACCAAACAAAGATGCCACAAAAAAAGAAAACTACAGGCCAATATCACTGATGAACATAGATGCAAAAATCCTTAACAAAATCCTAGCAAACAGAATCCAACAACATATTAAAAAGATCATACATCATGACCAAGTGGGCTTTATCCCAAGAATGCAACGATTCTTCAATATTCACAAATCAAACAATGTGATACACCGCATTAACAAATTGAAAGATAAAAACCATATGATTATCTCAAAAGATGCATAGAAAGCCTTTGACAAAATTCAACATCCGTTTATGATAAAAATCCTCCAGAAAGCAGGCATAGAAGTAACATACCTCAACATAATAAAAGCCATGTATGATACACCCACATGAAAAATATATGAAAAATTGAAAGCATTTCCCCTAAAGTCAGGAACAAGACAAGGATGCACATTCTCACCATTGTTATTCAAAATAGTTTTGGAAGATTTTGGCCACAGCAATCAGAGCAGAAAAAGAAATAAAAGGAATCCAGATTGGAAAAGAAGAAGTAAAACTCTCACTCTTTGCAGATGACATCATCCTCTACATAGATAACCCTAAGGACTCCACCAGAAAATTACTAGAGCTAATCAATGAATACAGTACAGTTGCAGAATATAAAATTAGCACACGGAAATCCCTTGCATTTCTATACACTAACAATGAGAAAACAGAAAGAGAAATTAAGGAAACAAGTCCATTCACCATCACAACGAAAAGAATAAAATACTTAGGAATATATCTACCTAAAGAAACAAAAGACCTATATATATAAAACTATAAAACACTGGTGAAAGAAATCAAAGAGGACACAAATAGAAGGAGAAATACACCGTGTTCATGGATCGGAAGAATCAATATAGTGAAAATGAGTCTACTACCCAAGGCAATCTATAGATTCAGTGCAATCTCTATCAAGCTACCATCGGTATTTTTCAGAGAACTAGAACAAATAATCTCACAATTTGTATGGAAATAGAAAACACCTCAAATAGCCAAAACAATCTTGAGAAAGAAGAATGGAACTGGAGAAATCAACCTGTCTGACTTCAGGCTATACTACAAAGCAACAATCATGAAGACAGTTTGATCTCTGAGTTAGGGAGATTGTGAGAGGGTGTGTTCTCACTTTATTACTTTACATGTGGCTGTCCCACTTTCCAAACACTACTTGCTGAAGAGACTACTTTTTTCTCCATTGTATATTCTTGCTTCATCTGTCAAAGATTCATTGACTGTAGGCATGTGGGTTTATTTCTGGGTTCTCTATTCCTTCACTATCTCCTAGAGTTTGCTCCAATTCATGTCCAGTGAGTCAGTGATGCTATCTAACCATCTCATCCTCTTCTACCACTTTCTCCTCCTGGCTTCAATCTTTCCCAGCATCGGGGTCTTTTCCATTGAGTCGGTTCTTTGCATCAGGTGGCAAAAGTATTGAAACTTCAGCTTTACCATCAGTCCTTACAATGAATATTCAGGATTCATTTCCTTTAGGATTGACTGATTTGATCTCCTTGCAGTCCAAAGGACTCTCAAGAGTCTTCTCCAGCACCACAATTTGAAAGCATTAGTTCTTCCGTGCTCAGCCTTCTTTATGACCCATACATGATTACTGGAAAAACCATAACTTTGACTATACGGACTTTTCTCGATAAAGTGATGTCTCTGCTTTTTAAATTATTGTCTAGGTTTGCAATACCTTTCCTTCCAAGGAGCAAGTGTCTTTTTAATTTCAAGGCTTTGGTCATAATTCACAGTGATTTTGGGGCCCAAGAAAATTGTCTGTCACTGTTTCCAATTTTTCCCCATCTGTTTGCTATGAAGTGGGGGGACCAGATGGCATGATATTAATTTTTTGAATGTTGAACTTTAAGCCATCTGTTTACTCTCTTTCACCTTCATGAAGAGGCTCTTTAGTTCCTCTTCACTTTCTGTTACTAAACTGGTATCGTCTACATATCTAAGGTTGTGGATATTTCTCCTGGCAGTCTTGATTCCAGATTGTGATTCATCCAGCCTGACATTTTGCATGATGTACTCTGCATTTATGCTAACTAAACAGGGTGACAATATATATCCTTGTCATACTCCTTTACCAATTTTGAGCCAGTCAGTTGTCCCATGTAAAGTTCTAACTCTTGCTTCTTGTTCTGAATGCAAGTCAATAGAGCTATTAGTGGAAAATAAGAATCCTCCAAGGAAATATACAAAGGGACAGTTAAAAAAATATTGGTATCTAGCTAGACTCTGATGTTTGGGAACAAATCCATTTGTAACCCAGGTGGTTTCAAATTCTTTACATTCAATAAAATTTAAAAAAGTAATCAACCCAATTATCAGCTGATAGGTCATTAAAAAATAATTCTTGATGATGGATCACTGTGTTTTTTTTTTTTTTGGCATATAATGATGAAGGAAGTCAAGGAATTGAGTGATAATGTTGTAACATATCTTGCATTCTCATCTACTGAGTAAATTTTCTCATCACTTACATTTATAAGAACAACAAAAGACATAGGTTTGATAACAAGTTGTCTCACTATAGCAATAAGTAATATTAGTGCTTATACATAAATTAATGAAAAATCCATTATATTTAAAAATGCATTTCAAATTGCATATTTGGTTTTAATATTTAACAATTATTAATAAAAATTATATATTTTAGGTTGCTTTGATCAATGTTCTATGACCATTAATGATGATGATAACCCAATATAGAAAAAAAATGTTTTAACCTAGAGCCTTATAATGAGAATATATATGAAAAATTGAATGTCAACATACTAACATAGCTTTGTTGCATAGAAGTACGCTAGGGTAATCAACATAATGTAATAAAATTCTGTGGGGATAAGAGTATGGAGGTAGAAGTTCAAGGAGCAAAAGAAATAATTTAGAATTTTCAACTGTGAAGAAATAGCTTTTTCATGAATTTTAAACTCATAATCATGGGTTTAATTCTGGTATTTAACATTTATTTAGTACATCTATAATACTACTAATACATTATGCTTGTTTATATACTATTGTACACATAATTCAATAATAGTCAAAACTAACCTTTTGTGATGTGAGTCAAAATTGTGGTTATCTCTGAAGTGTTCTGACTGGGAGGCCTATGAGAGTGCTTTCAAAGAGTGTGGAAATACCCTGAATAAGTGGCTCTGCTGGAGTGCACAGCAGTATGCATTTCATCCAGAAGTCAATTCAATATCTCTGGACTTTATTGTATTTACTTATATTTCAGCAAATGAATTAAAAGACAATATTGTATTTACAGAAACCTAGAGATCTTATGACACCCCAATCCAGTACTCTTGCCTGGAAAATCCCATGGATGGAGGAGCCTGGGGGGCTGCAGTCCATGGGGTCGCGAAGAGTCGGACATGGCTGAGCGACTTCACTTTCACTTTTCCCTTTCATGCACTGGAGAAGGAAATGGCAACCCACTCCAGTATTCTTGCCTGGAGAATCCCAGGGACGGCGGAGCCTGGTGGGCTGCCGTCTATAGGGTCGCAGAGTTGGACACGACTGAAGAGACTTAGCAGCAGCAGAGATTTTATCCTTTGCAGTTACTTAAACTCATGATTAAAAATACAGTCTTCAAAACGTGCAAAAGGGTATAGAGTTTTTCACATACTTTTAGAAAGCACATGAGCAAAAAGCATGAGGACCACTGAATTCGCCTTCCTGACTGGAAGAGCTGTAGCCATCTCCTCCACTGTGTAGGTGCAGTTCTTTGGAGATTTACTCCCACCTCCAAAGCTACCTACACCTCCATCTCTAACCTGGGCTCCTCCAGCAACAGTTCATTGTCCACCTTCATTCCGGAGCTACACTTCCCAGCAATGCAACCTGGCTCCTGGTGGAAGTTTACATTTCTCACATTGCATTCTGGACTGTGGAGTTATAAACTCAATACCAGGAAGGAGAGGAGCTTATCTGGGAGCTTTGTTCTCTGGGAGCTATAGCTTTCCCTGTGCTCATTCTAGCCAGGAAAGAACTACATACCCTTTCAAATCGCTGGAGGGGAAAGAAAAAAAAAACTGGCTTCTGTCTGAAGAAAAAAAACAGGCACAGTAGGAAGAGCCCTGTTAAGTAAATCTCCATAGAACCTAGCAATTTTGCTAAGCACTGTGAATGGCCTGGCATCATCAGATTAAAAATTAAACAGAATTAAAAAACAATAATTGTAGTGGTTTACCTGGTTATGTAGACATGATTACGTGTGGTTGAAAACACTGTCAAATATGCCTATGAAAATTACATCACAGGAAATCATAGTACCCAGAGAAATACATTTATATACAGTAGAGTCTGTTTTGCCAAGTTCACACTAATGCAATTAAACTCTGCATAAATTTTGAAATGGAGAAATAGTGCTATTGAAAATGGAGACAAAATTGTTTGCAGATATTGTTATGTATGCCCATGGGGTCACAAAGAGTCGGATAGGACTGAACGACTTACACTTCACTTTCATTTTTATGTATACCTAGAAAATCTACAAACATCAAGTGAAAAACAGTCAGATCTAATAAGACAGTTTAGCAAGGTGACTGTATATGAAATGTAAAATAAGCAAAAACAAAATAGCTTTCTTATTTGCCATGAGTAGGCATATAAAAATTATAACAGTACAAGGCAAGATTTCATTAATAAAAAATAGAATTTTTTTTCAGTTTTTTTAATAAATTTATTTATTTTAGTTGGGGGCTAATTACTTTACAATATTGTAGTGGTTTTTGCCATACACTGACATGAATAAGCCATGGGTTTGCAATGTTCCCCATCCTGAACCCCCCTCCCACCTCCCTCCCCATCCCGTCCCTCTGGGTCATCCCACTGCCCCAGCCCTGAGCATTTGTCTCATGCATCGAACCTGGAATGGTCTTCTGTTTCACATATGATAATATACATGTTTAAATAAGAAATATATTGGACTTATATGAAGACACACCATAATTAATTGAACATGATTAATGGGGGAAAATACCATGTTACTGAATGGAAATTTTGAAATTATAAAATGTTAATTGTTTCCAAAATATGTTTGGTTAAATAACTCTACTGTGCTTGGTGGAGTCTCACCACCAATTTAAGTCTTATACCTTTTGGTGTCTGGTCCTAATAAACACAGTAATGCTTTTTAAAATTTTTGTTTTATTCTTCTGATTTCTTCCTTTTCTTTAATCTTGTGGAAAGAGGTGTATTCTAGAAGGAGGAGAGAGAAAATGAAATTAATGTTTGTTGGACTTCTATTATGTATATACTAAGGACACTCAGGAAATATATGTACCTTGCCTACATTAATTCTGACAAATTCCTATAAAATAGATACCAACTCCATTTTATAAATGAGAAATTTAAGGCTAAGAGAGATTAAGTAAATGTTACCCAAGGGCTCATCACTAATAAGTGGTAGAGGCAAGAGTCAAACCTACATCTTAGAATAAATCTACGGTCTTTCTACTGAGGCCTGGTATTTTCACATGCTAGCTTTGTAAGGCTGTATATGTTATTTAAGTGTCTGTTTCCTCACATTTGGAATGGAGATAAGAATATTACTATACCTATCACATAAGGATTTTTTGAGGATGGGTAAGTGCCTGGGACATAATTAATGTTCAACACATAATCTCTATTATTATTATATTTAGTGCTACTAATACATGTTGGGAGAATGAAATCCATTTGCTTTATTTTTTTCAGATGTTTGTCAGTGCTATAGAAGTGGGGTCGTTTGTAACTATTTTGTTTAATAAGTATGAACTGAGCATTTTCTTTGTACCAATGTTGTTCTAGGCACTTTTACATGTGCCATTGATAAAATATAGAAATGAAAAGAAGTGGGGTTGGAGATAATTTACAAAACCTGATGATTGCTATATACCAGTAACTTATTGAAGCTATAAATTGCAAACTGTTTTTCAAAATCTCATCATCTGAAAATTGCCCTATATGAAATTGATTTGACTGTTCAGTAATCTCTTAGTTATCTAGTTTTAAATAGTTTTATCTCATTCTACAAGTAAAAATCCAATTACCTAGTTTATTTTTTGTTTGTTTGATTACTCTTTGCAAATAGTCTCCATGTCCCAGACTAGTGTCCATGAGAGCAGGGTCTTAGTTGTGTTTGCTAATATATCCTCTGAGCCTGAAATAAGGCCTAGCAATAGTAGGAGCTCAATTTCTATTTCTTGAAGTAATTAATCCTATCCCAAAATACTAGGAATGTATCACTTATTAAAATACAATATTTCACCAACACTTGTGCTAAATATTCAATTATTCCATTATCAACCTGCATATCATATTGTTTCAAAATGCTTAGGCCTCTTGTATTTTCCTTTGCGAACTGTCATTGCCCTTTTTGTGAGAGAAGATCTGGTAAAAGACTCATGTTGAAAATGTTGGAAAGAATACGGAACTAAGAGTTCCCAGATTGTGATTTCAGTTCAGATTCCACTCACTGCATGACTTGGTGAAAGTAAAAGTGTTACTCGCTCAGTGGTATCTGACTCTTTGCAACTCCACGGACTGTCCATGCTCCTCTGTCCACGGAATTCTCCAGGCAAGAATACTGGACTGAGTTGCCATGCCCTTCTCCAGGAGATCTCTCCAACCCAGGGATCGAATCTAGGTCTCACACATTGCAGGCAGATTCTTTACTTTTTTGAGCTACCCAGGAAGAAAGTCATTAGCATCCATATATGGCAGCATTGTATCTGACACACAATAGGCACTTAAAAATCTCTTCCTTCCTTACATATAGGATGGATAAACAACAAAGTCCTTTGGCACAGCGCAAGGAACTCTATTCAATACTCTGTGATAAATCATAATGGAATAGAGCATGAAAATATATATATATATATATATATATAATTCAGTCACTCTACTGAACAGCACAGGAAACCATATTCAATACCTTGTAATGATCTATAATAGAAAATAATTTGGAAAATAATATATATATGTATATATATATAATCACTTTGCTGTACACTAGAAACTAACACAACATTGTAAATAAACTATACTTCAATAAAATTATTTTAAAATATTTATTTTCCATCCTTCTCCACCTTTCCTTCTGATGTAGAATAATGTTAGTGCAATATTATAAATATGCAGAGTTTTAATTAACATTTACAATAACTAAGCAAGGTTTGTGATCTGTTTTTAACCCATCAAGCTGCCATTATCTATATTAATAAACCTTTTTATTCTTATGAAAATTTAGCAGAGGAGGAGAATAAAATGCGTGTTTACCTGTTCATTTGGAGCCATAAAAATGCTGGTTGTGTTGCATAAAGGGGGACCCCTTCCAGGGCCCAAAAGTGGTTTCTTGTATAACACTCAGAGATGAACAGCCCAAGGAGACACATGTGCTGATAAAGCAAGAGACTTCATTGGGAAGGAGTGCCAGAGCAGAGAGCAGCAGAACAAGGGAAACCAAGAGGATTGCTCTGCCACTTGGCTCACAGTCTCAGGTTTGTGGTAATAGAGTTAGTTTCTGGGTTGTCTCTGGCCAATCAGTTTGACTCAGGGTCCTTCCTTGTGGTGCACAAATCACTCAGCCAAGAGGGATTCCAGAAAGAAGGATTCCGGAAGGTTAGTAGGACAGATAGATTGAAACTTCCTCACTCTTTTTGACCTTGCCCGAATTCTTCTGGTTGGTGGTAGCTTGTTAGATTTTCATTCCTTACCAGGACCTCTTACTGTAAAATAGCTCATGCAAGTGGCTATTATCTTACCTGGCCCGAGTGGGCAGTTTTAGTGTTTTCTCTAACAACTCTTCTCTGAGAGATTTCATACTGAAGATACTTCTTGGAAATTGGGGCAGAGGTCTCCTTCTTCTGTAACTACTTCCTGCTGAGGGTGGGCATAGTCCTGTCTAGTAGAGTAGAAGTCTTTACCTGATCTGAATTGAGGTATTCTGTGCCTGAAACTGGCATTCACCCTCATAGTAACAATTTAGCCAGAAGCTATCAAACCCTATGGGGTTTCCCAGGTGGCTTAGTGGGCAAAGAGTGCAGGAGACATAAGAGACTCAGGTTTGATCCCTGGATGAGGAAGATCCCCTGGAGGAGGGCATGACAACCATTCCAGTATTCTTGCCTGAAGAACCCCATGGACAGAAGAGACTTGTGGGCTATAGTCCATAAGGTCACAAAGAGTCAGACACGACTGAAGCGACTGAGCATACATACACACATTGAATCCTACTGGAGATGAAACAGGACCAAACAGGAAGCCTAACAGGATTATCATCACTGAGTCTGGAAAAAGAAGGCAAAATTTGGGATGTGTGACTTTCTTCTGATTGGTTGGTGGTGAGGTAACATAGTGGTGCTTCAGGAATCTTATGCTTGGCCTGAAGTTACCATTCTCCACCTGGGTGTAGGTCCTTGTTCTGTAGACAAACTCAAAGATATTATTATGCATACTCCTTGAGGAGGAACCAGGACACCACCTGAAGCCTGCATCACCATTTGACTGTTTCTCTCCTGGTTTTTCATCCTCTCCCTCACCTGATTAGCAACTGTTTGAATCTGTCCTTTGGAACTCAGGAAAGGTCAAGGAGGCTGAATAAAGTGTATATCTTACAAACAAGAAACAAGGGACAAAGATTTTGTACCCAGGATCCCCAGAGTCCTGCTCAATTTTAATTCAGGAAATTGGGTGATGATGGCTCTAGTCACTTCCTGTTAAAATGGGGCATAGTCCTGCCTCAATTTGGATAATAGACACTGAATTTGAATTATTTCTGTCTGGATCTGAGTTTAGTATGATTAAAATATCAATCCCTTTGTCTGCCATTTTGGTGTAAGAGTAAGCCTGAAACCCAGTCTGGACCTCGCCACTTGGGGAGGCTTGTACCCAGGTAGTCAGTTGTTTACTTTTATCTAAGTAGGTTTTAACTTCCAATATAGTATTGACATATACAGAAGAGGAACTATTGACTAACACATGTCTCCTTTTTCTACTAATATCTGATCTAAAGCAATTTCATTTTCTAAAAAATTAATAGTTACAAGAGGACACCTTGAAACCATAAGGTCACAGATACTAGCTGCCAACAGTCATTGTTTTGAGATTGGCGGGTGCCATCCACTAGTCTGACACAGCTCAGAAAATTCAATTTCTCAGAAATACAGGAATTTGTCTGAAAGTCATGATCGTCACCTAAGATTATCTTGAATGTCTGAAGGAGTCATCCAAGTCATTGGTAAAGGTGTACCAATACTTTGGCCACCTGATGCAAAAAAAAAACTGACTCATTGGAAAAGATCCTGTTGCTGGGAAAGATTGAAGGCGGGAGGAAAAGTGGATGACAGAGGATGAGATGGTTGGATGGCATCACCGACTCGATGGACATGAGTTTGAGTAATCTCCGGGAGTTGGTGATGGACAGGGAAGCTTGGCATGGGCTTCCCTGTGGTCACAAAGAGTCTGACATGATTGAGTGACTGAAGCAGTCACTCTGTTTTGACTTTCAAATGTATTTTCCTCCTTAATGGTCAAAGCAGATGCCATTGTTAATGATTTGAATGTCTTTCTATCAATAGATATGACAAGGTACAGGAATTTGGGCTCATAAACTCTCCTGAAAATAACTATCTAAAAGCCTGTTCTGCCACTTTTTCTCAGTGCACAGAGTGCCTCATTCCTGATCTCTACCCTGAACTCCTTTCAAAGGGTGTTGAAGATCAATGGCCACAGTGTCCATTGATTTAATTTGCAGATGCAGGTGGCAAGTGCCAATTTACAGTTGGCAAAGCCCCTTCAGAGTTATAAATGCGACCACAGTTTGTGGGGCATTTCATGACAATTTGTTCCACAGTGCTAGAAATGGTCATTCCCAAGTCTACTGAAAATTTCACTTATGGGCCACTCAGTGTGTTATTATTGGACTGTGTGTGCTGGGGTAAATTGCTTCAGTCATGTTCAACTCTTTGTGACCCCATGGACTGTATCCCTCCAGGCTCCTCTGTCCATGGGATTCTCCAGGCAAGAATACTGGAGTGGTTTGCCATTTCCTTCTCCAGGGGCTCTTCCTAACCCAGGGACTGGACCTGTATCACTTATGTCTCCTGCATTGACAGGTGTGTTCTTTAATATTAGCGTCATCATTATTGTACTAAGCCTTATTAACAGTACCAAAAGTCACTGGACCACCTGTCTTGCTATTCTCTTATGGTCCAGGAGAATATTCCCTATTACAATCATGGATCTCATATGGAATGATACATCATCATTTTATCAGGGGCTCCGTCACACATTTGCAAATGCAAGAAACAACCATTTAGTAAAACAGGCAATGTGAGAAAGTCATAAATAAGAATTTAAGTCAAGAACTTCCACTAGGTGCAGCCTAGTATATCCCAGGTTTTCTGACTTTATCTGTTCTGTACCAATTCTTATCTTTAAGGGAAATTATACATTGGCATTGTTCATAATGTACCCAGTCCAATTTCCTAGTGTCACTAGGCTGGTTATCCCTCATATGGTTTAATTGCTCCCAATATAAGTGAGCCTTTAAATTTAAATAAACATAGCTTGGTATTAAGCCCCTGGTTGCAGATCATGGAGCATCTAATCTTCATCTAAAGATAGATTAGTAAGTTAAGCTTTAGAAACAAACTTGAAATGTCCTTTAAATAATTCAATTAAACCTTACAACAACATAACATAACAGCAAGGAAGTATCTGAGAAGTGAGTTTTAGAGAATACCCACTGCAATAAACAGAATTAGACTCTGATGCCCATTAAAACACTTTTTTTTCTCTAAAACTACCCTCATTTTTATCAGATATAGTCAAATCAAGATTAATTTGTTAGGACCTCCTGGGTGGTCCAGTGCTTGAGAGTTCACCGGTCAATTCAGGATACAAGGGTTCGATCCCTGGTCCAAAAAGATTCCATATGCAACAGGGCAACTGCGCTCATGCACTACAAATACTAAAACTCATGTTCCACAACTATGCCCATGCTCCTTAACAAGAGAAGCCACTGCAATGAGCAGCCTGCACACTGAAGCAAAGCGTAGGCCCAGCTCGCCCCAACTAGAGAAAGCCTGAGCACAACAATGAAGACCCAGCACAGTCAAAAATAAATAATACAATTTTTTAATTAATGTGTCTGCAAATTAATTCTAATTAATTGATAAAAAGGACCCCCCACCCCAGACCATGAAATCCATGCCAAGGGCTTGTCATTGATTTCACCTTTTACAAATTTAGGTGAATTTCTCCCTTTTTGAGGTCAACAAAATCCCTTCAGTTTCCTACACCTGTTAGGAGATAGTCTTCCTTATTTATCTTATAAAACTGCTGGGAATCTAAGAGATTCCAATCTCTGGAGGGATCAGATAGAGAGAAAAGAGAACTGTTTCAATGCTGCTTACAAAGATAATGTACCAAATTGCTATAAGTCATAATTAATTTGAGGGTAAAGGTTTCTTTATATCTGCAAAACACAGATTAAAAGCTAGTAGTGTTATAGACAAAAACCATAAAAATTGTAACCGTATTCATGAGTGCACTCAGTAACTAACCCTCTTGTTAACTTTTTATGAAGCTATCAGGTTTTTCCTTAGGATGCTTTAATTTCTTACTCAATTCAGCATTATGGTCTGAAAGTCAAAAACTTGTATTTATCCAAAAGTCATTTCTATAAATCTTCTTGAAGAGGAAATATTTTGCAAAGGCATCAAAGCAAAACCATATCTGCCTATAATGACAAAACACTTAAGAAGGAGAGTTTAAGTCTGTTTACAATGCAATTGACAAAGCAACTTGGCTACTGCTGTAACATGCAACACTTTCAGATAATAACTAGAATTATTACAGGTAACATTTTACCAAGACATATCAGATTTTTAGGAACCCCATTCAATTTATAGAATATCTATATTATTAATAATATCTACCATACAATATAACCTAATATTTATTATTCATTTGACAATACTTCCCATGTGATTTAACATACAAATGAACATAATTAGTTGAATATCTCTCCTTGGGATGTTTCAGGGGCCCTCTGAAGCATCCTAAAATTAGCTAGAGGTCAAAAGGATTTCATTAGAATTTGACTTAGAAAGTTTTGTCAAAAAAATATCAAAAGGGTTTAGAACACTTGGTCAGATAGGATCATAGTTCATTGTGAGACAGTAGATATTCACTTAGTCAAAGTAAAAATAGAAGATTTCAAAGGCATATATAGTGCAGATCACTTAAAAGGTAAAGAAACTTAAAATCTGTTACCAGAGGCTGCTCAACAGTTCAAGAAAACTTGTCTTCTCAACAGAAAAATGTCAAATTCAAGTTTTACACTAGTTTACTTTTAAAATCCACATATTCAATTAACTTCAACCTAAATCTAGGCAATCTTGACCATCCACAAACCTTCTATCCCTTTCTGTACCCATTTTAGTCTAACCCCCATTCTCTTATCCAACCAGAAAAAACCAGCTACTTTCTTTCTTTTCCCTCAGTAAAGGTCATCTCCATTCCTCATACCTTCTTTACTGAAATGTCACATCCTACTTTCCTATTGTATACTGAAATGTTTCTTTACTGTTTTCAGTGTCTTTAAATACATATTTAAATTAGAATCCTCAGCACCTAAAACCTTTACTTCTTGTGAAAACTAAGGAGTAAGCAATTATGAACTATATTTTACACTAGCACTCTGAGGACTGTAAACATAAATACCAGTGATAATTTCTAAAGCATTTGTTTTCTTATAGAGAATATCTCAGGGTGACAGTAAATATATTCATGAATAGTCCTAAATTCTGTTAGTTTCTCTGTTTGGGAGTTGATGTCTTTAACTTTTATTAAACCTAGGCATAATAAAGGTATTAAGCTTAATATTGACGATTCTAAATAAATGTCTGTATTAATCAAAACAAAAAACTTAAACCACCTTCAATACAAGATATTAACTTAATGTTGAATACTTCCTGGATCACAAAATTTATTCTGGCAAGTTTTGTATTCCTGGATAGTTATATAAATGTTTCACTGGTTTTAAGTCAACTAATTAGAGGACTTTTAAGAATAAATTTTGGTAATAAAATTTGGTAATGATAAATTTTGCAATACCATACAGACAAATTTGGCATTGGAGTACAGAATGAAGCAGGGTAAAGGTTAACAGATTTTTGCCAAGAGAACACACTGGTCATAGCAAACATTCTCTTCCAACAACACAAGAGAAGACTCCACACATGGACATCACCTGATGGTCAACACTGAAATCAGATTGATTACATCCTTTGCAGCCAAATAAAGAGAAACTCTAGACAATCAGCAAAAACAAGACCGGGAGCTGATTGTGGCTCAGATCATGAACTCCTTACTGCAAATTCAAACTTAAATTGAAGAAAGTAGGGAAAACCACTAGACCATTCAGATATGACCTAATTCAAATCCCTTACGATTATACAGTGGAAGTCAGAAATAGATTTAAGGGACTAGATCTGAGAGACGGAATGCCTGATGAATTATGGACAGAGATTCGTGATATTGTACAGGAGACAGGTATCAAGACCATCCCCATGGAAAAGAAATGCAAAAAGAGCAAAACGGCTGTCTGAGGAGGCCTTACAAACAGCTGTGAAAAGAAGAGAGGTGAAAGGCAAAGGAGCAAAGGAAAGATATACCCATTTGATTGCAGAGTTCCAAAGAATAGCAAGGAGAGATAAGAAAGCCTTCCGTAGCGATCAACGCAAAGAAATAGAGGAAAATAACAGAATGAGGAATACTAGAGATCTCTTCAAGAAAATTAGAGATACCAAGGGAACATTTCATGCAAAGATGGGCTCAATAAAGGACAGAAATTGTATGGACCTAACAGAAGCAGAATATTAAGAAGAGGTGGCAAGAATACACAGAAGAACTATACAAAAAAGATCTTCATAACTCAGATAATCACGATGGTGTGATTATCTAGAGCCAGACATTCTGGAATGTGAAGTCAAGTGGGCCTTAGAAAACATCACTATGAACAAAGCTAGTGGAGGTGATGGAATTCCAGTTGAGCTATTTCAAATCCTGAAAGATGATGTTATGAAAGTGCTGCACTCAATATGCCAGCAAATTCGGAAAACTCAGCAGTGGCCACAGGACTGGAAAAGGTCAGTTTTCATTCCAATCCCAAAGAAAGGCAATGCCAAAGAATGTTCAAACTACTGCACAGTTGCACTCATCTCACACACTAGTACAGTAATGCTCAAAATTCTCCAAGCCAGGCTTCAGCAATACGTGAACTATGAACTTCCAGATGTTCAAGCTGGTTTTAGAAAAGGCAGAGGAACCAGAGATCAAATTGTCAACGTCCGCTGGATCATCAAAAAAGCAAGAGAGTTCCAGAAAACCATCTATTTCTGCTTTATGGACTATGCCAAAGCCTTTGACTGCATGGATCACAATAAACTGTGGAAAATTGTGAAAGAGATGGGAATACCAAACCATCTGACCTGTCTCTTAAGAAACCTGTATGCAGGTCAGGAAGCAATAGTCAGAACTGGATATGGAAGAATAAACTGGTTCCAAATAGGAAAAGGAGTATGTCAAGGCTGTATATTATCACCCTGCTTATTTAACTTATATGCAGGGTACATCACGAGAAATGCTGGGCTGGAAGAAGCACAAGCTGGAATCAAGATTGCCAGGAGAAATATCAATAACCTCAGATATGCAGATGACACCACCCTTATGGCAGAAAGTAAAGAGAAACTAAAAACCTTTTGATGAAAGTGAAGGAGGAGAGTGAAAAAGTTGGCTTAAAGCTCAACGTTCAGAAAACAAAGATCATGGCATCTGGTCCCATCATTTCATGGGAAATGAATGGGGAAACAGTGGAAACAGTGTCAGATTTTGTTTTTCTGGGCTCCAAAATCACTGCAGATGGTGATTGCAGCCATGAAATTAAAAGACACTTACTCCTTGGAAGGAAAGTTATGAGCAACCTAGATAGCATATTAAAAAGCAGAGACATTACTTTGTCAACAAAGATCCATCTAGTCAAGGCTATGGTTTTTTCAGTAGTCATTTATGGATGTCAGAGTTGGACTGTGAAGAAAGCTGAGCACCGAAGAATTGATGGTCTTGAACTGTGGTGTTGGAGAAGACTCTTGAGAGTTTGTTGGACTGCAAGGAGATCCAACCAGTCCATCCTAAATGAGATCAATCCTGGGTGTTCATTGGAAGGACTGATGTTGAAGCTGAAACTCCAATACTTTGGCCATCTCATGCGAAGAGTTGACTCATTGGAAAAGACCCTGATGATGGGAAGGATAGGGGCAGGAGGAGAAGGGGACGACAGAGGATGAGATGGCTGGATAGCATCACTGACTCGATGAACATGAGTTTGGGTAAACTCCGGCAGTTGGTGATAGACAGGGAGGCCTGGTGTGCTGCGATTCATGGGGTCACAAAGAGTCAGACATGACTGAGCGACTGAAGTGAACTGAACTGAATACCATACACTGACAACACACATAGATACAAACACACAAATAGACCGCATAGTTCTCATATCTAAATTTCAGCTCCAAATCAGGTAAAACAATGTAAAATGTATCAGTTACAAATTGCTGGATTCAAATTGGGCTTCAACAGGAGCAACAGATCTAGGTCACCAGTCTAGATGGCTATAACCTTTGTATTAATACTAATGTTTACAGAAAAGACACTTAGTATTTCTATTTATACTCAATAAGTCAAGTTCTAAATTATTGTTGTTGTTCAGTTGCTAAGTCATGCCTGACTCTCTGCAACCCCTTTTTTGTACAGTTTTTCTGTACATTCTTGCCACCTCTTCTTAATATCTTTTGCTTCTCTTAGGTCCTTGTCTTTTCTGTCCTTTATTGTGTCCATCTTTGCATGAAATTTTCCCTTGGTATCTCTAATTTTCTTGAGATCTTTAGTCTTTTCCATTCTACTGTTTTCCCCTATTTCTTTGCATTGTTCACTTAAGAAGACTTTCTCATCTCTCCTTGCTATTCTTTGGAAGTCTGTATTCAGATGGGTATATCTTTCCATTTCTCCTTTGCCTTTCACTTCTTTCCTTTTCTCAGCTATTTATAAGGCCTCCTCAGACAACCATTTTGCTTTTTGCATGTCTTTTTCTTATGGAAGGTTTTTGTCACCACCTCATGTACAGTGTTACAAACTTCTGTCCATAGTTCTTCAGTCATTCTGTCTGTCAGATCGAATCCCTTGAATCTATTTGTCACTTCCACTGTATAATCATAAGGGATCTGATTCAGGTCATACCTGAACGGCCTAGTGGTTTTTCCTACTTTCTTCAATTTAAGATCTGAATTTAGCAATAAGGAGCTAATGATCTGAGCCATAGTCAGCTCCACGTTTTGTTTTTGATGACTTTATAGAGCTTCTCCATCTTCTGCTTCAGAGAACATTATTAATATGATTTTGGTATTGGACCATCTGGTTATGTCCATGTGTAGAGTCTTCTCTTGTGTTGTTGGAAGAGAGTGTTTGCTATCTCCAATGCGTCTTCTCCACAAATTCTGTTAGCCTTTTCCCTGCTTCATTTGTAATACAAAGCCAATTTTGCTTGTTACTCCAGGTATCTCTTGACTTCCTACTTTTACATTCCAATCCCATATGATGAAAAGGACATCTTTTCTTTGGTGTTAGTTCTATAACTTCCTGTAGGTCTTCAGAGGACCATTTGATTTCAGCTTCTTCAGCATTAGTGGTTGGGGCATAGACTTTGATTACTGTGATGTTGAATGGTCTGCCTTGGGAACAAACCAAGATCATTCTGTTGTTTTTGAGATTGCATCCAACTACTGCATTTCAGACTCTTGTTGACTATGAGGGTTACTGCATTTCTTCTACGGCATCCTTGCTACAGTAGTGGGTATAACACTCATCTGAATTACATTTGCCCATTCCCATCCATTTTAGTTCACTGATTCCTAAAATGTTGTTGTTCACTCTTGCCATCTCCTGTTTTACCACATCCAATTTACCTTAATTCAAGGACCCAATATTCCAGGTTCCTATACAATATTGTTTTTACAACATTGAATTTTATTTTCACCACCAGAGACATATACAACTGGGCATCGTTTATGCTTTGGCTCAGCTCTTCATTCTTTCTGGAGCTATTTCTCCACTCTTCCCCAGTATCATATTGAACAACTTCTGACATGGGGGGTGCATTCATCTTCCAGTGTCATATATTTTTGCTTTTTCATACTGTTCATGGGGTTCTCAAGGCAAGAATATTGAAGTGGTTTGCTATTCCCTTCTACAGTGGACCATGTTTTGTCAGAATTTTCCACCATGACCCATCACATGTTTGGCCCCATGTGTGGCCATATGGTTGACCCCACACAACATGGCTCATAGTTTCACTGAGATGCAAAATTCTGTGATCCTTGTGATTATTTTGGTTAGTTTTCTGTGATTGTGGATTTCATTCTGGAGGCCATGGGATTGTAATTCTTGCTTCTTCTGTCTTTCCTCTGATGGATGAGTACAAGAGACTTGTTCAGGTCTCCTGATGGGAGGGACTGGCTGTTGGGAAAACTGGGTCTGCTCTGGGAGCAGGGCCATGCTCAGTAAATTTTTAATCCAATTTTCTGCTGATGGATGGGGTTGTCCTCCCTTCCTGCTAGCTGTCTGGCCAGAGGCAAATCAATCCTGGAGTCTGCAGTCTCTATGGTGGGACTACAGGTTCTTTGGTAGGGCTAAAGGTGACCTCCTCCAGGAAGACTTATGCCAAACTTGTGTCTCCTAGGACTTAGTCCTCCTGACCCTGAAGCAGGCCACTGTTGACCCATGCCTCTGCAGAAGACACCCAAACACTGACAGGCAGGTCTGGCTTAATCTCTTAGTCACTGTTCCTTTCTCTTAAGTTCTGGTGTGCACAACGTTTTTGCGCGCGCGCGCGCGCGTGTGTGTGTGTGTGTGTGTGTGTGTGCCCTCCAAGTGTCTCTACTTCATCCAGACTGTGGAAGTTCTGTAATCAAATCCCACTGACCTTCAGAGTCAAGTTCCCTGGGGATCCCGAATCCCTTTGCCAGGTGCCCAGGTTGGGAATTCGGGTGTCTCTTTCTTAGTCATGTGCTCATAGCTAGATTCTTTCCAGCCAGTCAGAATTTGCTCTCAAGGGTTCCATAGTGAAACAGAACCAGAATTTCTCACTTCACAAAGCAGAAATAACATCACAAATCACAACACAGAACATAAAGTATAAAACACACACAGGCACAGTTATACTAATCAGACACTTTCTTAAATATAAGATTGCAGTCTCTCTCTAAAAAAAAAAAAAAAAAAAAAAACCTCCTACAGAGACACAGCCAAGTACCAACAATTAGAATAAATGGAAATATCTCAGGTCTTAACAAATTTCAAGAGAGGAAAGGATGCCAGTTAGAAAAAGAGGAAGAAAGGGAGACAAACCAGGTGACTTTATGGACATCTCCTGTCACCTGCAGATGCCCAGGGGTTACAGGACTTTCCCCTGAACTTCCTGAAAGGAAGGATGAAAATTCAGCCCTATCAGGAACAAGATCCCAGATATAAGATCAGAATTTGAATTCTCTACCCTCAGATTAGGCTGTGTCTCTTCAACCAGACCAATGCATCCAGGACCAGGACAGAAGAATAAAGGATAGGAGAGAAGGAGTTGAAAAGAAAAAAGAGAGAGGGAAAGGGAAAAAAGGCCAGTAAAATTTTATTTTTCCTTACCCAGTCAGGGCACTCTGGCCAGTCATTCACATTAGGAGGAAACCAGGGACAGAGTGTCCTAGTTGCAGCTGCTGGGTCTAATCTGTTGACAGGTAAGCTGGTCCCTGAGTACCCAAGGTTTTCAGGATGTCAATCACAGTGAAGAAGCGATCCCAACAGAGTTGCCATTTGTTGCAGGAAGACAGGCATTTTCCAGGGCTTGAGAATAGGCTCTTGCCTAACTTTCAGAAATGAATTGCCCAAGGAGACACACACGATGACAAAGCAAGAGACTTTGTTGGGAAGTGGTGCCTGAGGGGAGAGCAGCAGAGTAAGAGAACCCAGTGAGAGAGATATTGCTAGGCAGTCAGTGTAGGACTCTGAGACCTTGGTCTTCTTTTGAATAAACATCTCACTTCATTAACCTAGAGCTATACCCCATGAACAGTATGAAAAGGCAAAAAGATAGGATATTGAAATATGAACTCCCCAGGTCGGTGGGTGCCAAATATGCTACTGGAGATCAATGGAGATATAACTCCAGAAAGAATGAAGGGATGGAGCCAAAGCAAAAACGAAACCTAGTTGTGGATGAGGCTGGTGATAGACGCAACATCTGATGCTGTAAAGAGCAACATTGCATAGGAACCTGGAATCTTAGGTCCATGAATCAAGGCAAATTGGAAGTGGTCAAACAGGAGATGGCAAGAGTGAACAACGACATTCTAGGAATCAGCTAACTAAGATGGACTGGAATGGATGAATTTAATTCAGATGCCACTATATCTACTACTGTGGGCAAGAAACCCTTAGAAGAAATGGAGTAGCCATCATAGTCAACAAAAGAGTCTGAAATGCATTTGGATGGAATCTCAAAAATGACAGAATAATCTCTGTTCGTTTCCAAGGCAAACCAGTCAATATCATGGTAATCCAAGTCTATGCCCCAACCAGTAACCCTGAAGAAGTTGAAGTTGAAAGGTTCTGTGAAGACCTACAAGACCTTATAGAACTAACACCCCAAATGATGTCTCTTTTTCATTTTAGGGGACTGGAATGCAAAAGTGGGAAGTCAAGAAACACCTGGAATAACAGGCATTTTGGCCTTCGAGTGCAGAATGAAGCAGGGCAAAGGCTAATAGAGTTCTGCAAAGCGAACGCACTGGTCATAGCAAACACCCTCTTCCAACAACAAAAGAGAAGACCCTACACATGGACATCACCAGATGGTCAACATCGAAATCAGATTGATTATATCCTTTGCAGCCAAAGATGAAGAAGCTCTATACAGTCAGCAAAAACAAGACTTGGAGCTGACTGTGGCTCAGATCATGAACTCCTTATTGCCAAATTCAGACTTAAACTGAAGAAAGTGGGGAAAACCACTAGACCTTTCAGGTATGGCCTAATTCAAATCCCTTATGATTATACAGTGGAAGTCAGAAATAGATTTAAGGGAATAGATCTGATAGACAGAGTGCCTGATGAACTATGGATGGAGGTTTGTGACATTGTACAGGAGACAGGGAACGAGACCATCCCCAAGAAAAAGACATGCAAAAAGGCAAAATGGCTGTCTGAGGAGGCCTTACAAATAGCTGTGAAAAGAAGAGAAGTGAAAAGCAAAGGAGAAAAGGAAAGATATAAGCATCTGAATGCAGAGTTCCAAAGAATATCAAGGGGAGATAAGAAAACCTTCCTTAGTGATTATTTCAAAGAAATAGAGGAAAAAAATAGAATAGGAAAGACTAGAGATCTCTTCAAGAAAATTTGAGCTACCAAGGGAACATTTCATGCAAAGATGGGCTCAATAAAGGACAGAAATCGTATGGACCTGACAGAAGCAGAAGATATTAAGAAGAGGTGGCAAGAATACACAGAAGAACTGTACAAAAAAGATCTTCATGACCCAGATAACCACAATGGTGTGATCACTCACCTAGAGCCAGACGTCCTGGAATGTGAAGTCAAGTGGGCTTTAGAAAGCATCACTATGAAAAAAGCTAGTGGAGGTGAGGTGATGGAATTCCAGTTGAGCTATTTCAAAGCCTGAAAGATGATGCTATGAAAGTACTGCACTCAATATGCCAGCAAATTTGGAAAACTCAGCAGTGGCCACAGGACTGGTAAAGTTCAGGTTTCATCCCAATCCGAAAGAAAGGCAATGCCAAAGAATGCTCAAACTACCGCACAATTGCACTCATCTCACAAGCTAGTAAAGTAATGCTCAAAATTTTCCAAGCCAGGCTTCAGCAATATGTGAACCGTGAACTTCCAGATGTTCAAGCTGGTTTTAGAAAAGGCAGAAGAACCAGAGATCAAATTGCCAACATCCGCTGGATCATTGAAAAAGCAAGAGAGTTCCAGAAAAGCATCTATTTCTGCTTTATTGACTATGCCAAAGCCTTTGACTGTGTGGATCACAATAAACTGTGTAAAATTCTGAAAGAGATGGGACTACCAGAACAACTGACACGCAACAGTTAGAAACGGACATGGAAGAACAGACTGGTTCCAAATAGGAAAAGGAGTACATCAAGGGTGTATATTGTCACCCTGCTTATTTAACTTATATGCAGAATACATCATGAGAAACGCTGGGCTAGAAGAAGCACAACCTGGAATCAAGACTGCCGGGAGAAATGTCAATAACCTCAGATATGCAGATGACACCACCCTTATGGCAGAAAGTGAAGAAGAACTAAAGAGCCTCTTGATGAAAGTGAAAGAGGAGAGCGAAAAAGTTGGCTTAAAGCTCAACATTCAGAAAACTAAGATCATGGCATATGGTCCCATCACTTCATGGGAAATAGATGGGGAAACAGTGGAAACACTGGCGGACTTTATTTTGCTGCTGCTGCTGCTGCTGCTAAGTTGCTTCAGATGTGTCCGACTCTGTGCGACCCCATGGACTGCAGCCTACCAGCCTCCCCCGTCCTTGGGATTCTCCAGGAAAGAACACTGGAATGGGTTGCCATTTCCTTCTTCAATGCATGAAAGGGAAAAATGAAAGTGAAGTTGCTCAGTCATGTCCGACTCTTCGTGACTCCATGGACTGCAGCCTACCAGGCTCCTCCATCCATGGGATTTTCCAGGCAAGAGTACTGGAGTGGGGTGCCATCGCCTTCTCCGGGCCTTTATTTTAGGGGGCTCCAAAATCACTGCAGATGGTGACTGCAGCCATGAAATTAAAAGACACTTACTCCTTGAAAGGAAAGTTATGACCAACCTAGACAGCATATTAAAAAAGCAGAAACATTACTTTGTCAACAAAAGTCCGTCTAGTCAAGGCTATGGTTTTTCCAGTAGTCATGTATGGATGTGAGATTTTGACTATAAAGAAAGCTGAGCACCAAAGAATTGATGCTTTTGAACTGTGGTGTTGGAGAAGACTCTTGAGAGTTCCTTGGACTGCAAGGAGTTCCAATCAGTCCATCCTAAAGGAGATCAGTCCTGGGTGTCCACTGGAAGGACTGATGTTGAAACTGAAACTCCAATATTTTGGCCACCTGATGCCAAGAGCTGACTCATTTGAAAAGACCCTTTTGGTGGAAAGATTGAGGGCAGGAGGAGAAGGGGACGACAGAGGATGAGATGGTTGGATGGCATCACCGACACAATGGACATGGGTTTGGGTGAACTTCGTGAGTTGGTGATGGCCAAGGAGGCCTCGCGTGCTGTGGTTCATGGGGTCACAAATAGTTGGACAGGACTGAGCAGCTGAACTGAACTGAACTGATACCCTTTTCCTGAATTCCTGGAATGTGTCCTTGGTCTGATTACTTACCAGCACTCAGATCCAGTAAGGGCAGTAACTAACTTCTGTCTCATATACCTGAGGGAAAGATGACTGGTGATTATTAATCCTTAGCCCATACATCTGGTCCACTGTAAAATGGCCAGGGGACATGAAAAAGAGTGGTGACTTAATTCCAGGATCAATAGAAATCATAAAGATGTTAAGTCAAACATTGCAATCTTTAAACTGAGTGGTTAGAAATGACATATTTTAAGGACAGAATTCAACCAAAAATGTATAGCTCAATGCTAGCAAGTATATAAACTGCTGTAACTCCTGCCTTTTCTGGGACACTTTGCCCTTTCTCAGTGTCTATGATGAAAGCTTTGTACCTTCCTTCTCTGTAATAAATCCTATTTGTTGGCTACTGTGAGTGTTTGTATGTTTGTGAATTTCATTCTTTGGCTCCACACACAAGAACTCGGATTCCCATTTCACCAGGAGAACTACCCTGCCATGTGTCTTGCAGTCTCAGGTTTATGGTAATAGTGTTAATTTGCAGGCTGTCCCTGGCCAATCAGCCTGACATGGTTTATTTCTTGTGGCACACATATCACTCAGCCAAGATGGATTTCAGTGAGAAGGATTCTGGGAGGTTGGTTTGGACATGGACTGGCATCTTCTCTCTCCTTTTGACCTTGCCAGAGTTCTTCCAGTTGGTAGTAGTTTGATATTTCCTCATTCCTTACCAGGTGGCTACTAACTTGTCTGGCCTGGGCAGGCACTTTCAGCCAGTGATTCCTCTAATAGCTTCAGGTTCACAACAAATAAAATAAACACTTGATGATATTATCCTTCTCACCCCCACAATCAACTAACCTTTAGAGATGTGGTACAGTATAGTGAAAATGTGTACTATATTGGGGTTTAAATTACCTTAATTTGACGTTAGTCTGCCATTTACTGGCCATATGACTGGATAAATCTGTTAACATCTCTGCAAAATGGAGATTATATCATGTCTAAGTAGCCTCTCTCACAAGATAAATCATGAAATAATATATGTGAAATCATTATCATGCCATATAGATGGAAGTGATTAACAATTTGAATATATCTCTATTCAACAGTGAATTTATGCTCTATTTCACTTACTGATGTGTCTTTGCCTCGTGCCACTGTCTACCATTTACCTGTGTTAGACTATACTACTCGATAGAAGGGATTTTAATTTCAACTACATAAACTCACTATATATCCCTGTCTGGCTTTCTATAAGAACTGCAGGTAATCAACTAATTGTTCTATAATATAACATTAACTTGTTTAAAAATATTAAAAAGTTGAAACATTGGGGTACATGCATCTCTTTCAATTCTGGTTTCCTAGGTGTGTATGCCCAGCAGTGGGATTGCTGGGTCATATGGCAGCTCTATTCCCAGTTTTTTAAGGAATCTCCACACTGTTCTCCATAGTGGCTGTACTAGTTTGCATTCCCACCAACAGTGTAAGAGGGTTCCCTTTTCTCCACACCCTCTCCAGCATTTATTTCCTGTAGACTTTTGGATAGCAGCCATTCTGACTGGTGTGAAATGGTACCTCATGGTGATTTTGATTTGCATTTCTCTAATAATGAGTGATGTTGAGCATCTTTTCACGTGTTTGTTAGCCATCTGTATGCCCTCTTTGGAGAAATGTCTGTTTAGTTCTTTGGCCCATTTTTTGATTGGGTCGTTTATTTTTCTGGAATTCAGCTGCAGGAGTTGCTTGTGTATTTTTGAGATTAATTGTTTGTCTGTTGCTTCGTTTGCTATTATTTTCTCCCATTCTGAAGGCTGTCTTTTCACCTTGCTTATAGTTTCCTTTGTTGTGCAAAAGCTTTTAAGTTTAATTAGGTCCCATTTGTTTATTTTTGCTTTTATTTCCAATATTCTGGGAGGTGGGTCATGGAGGATCCTGCTGTGATTTATGTCGGAGAGCGTTTTGCCTATGTTTTCCTCTAAGAGTTTTATAGTTTCTGGTATTACGTTTAGATCTTTAATCCATAAACCAGAATTGAAAGAGACGCGTGTACCCCAATGTTCATCACAGCACTGTTTACAATAGCCAGGACATGGAAGCAACCTAGATGTCCATCAGCAGACAAATGGACAAGGAAGCTGTGGTGCATATATACAATGGAATATTACTCCGCCATTAAAAAAAAATACATTTGAATCGGTTCTATTGAGATGGATGAAACTGGAGCCCATTATACAGAGTGAAGTAAGCCAGAAAGAAAAACACCAATACAGTATACTAATGCATATATATGGAATTCGAAAGATGGTAACGATAACCCTATATGCGAGACAGAATAAGAGACACAGATGCATAGAACAGTCTTATGAACTCTGAGGGAGAAGGTGAGGGTGTGACGTTCTGGGACAATAGCATTGAAACATGTATATTATCATATGTGAAACAGAACACCATTCCAGGTTCAATGCATGAGACAAAGGCTCAGGGCTGGGGCAATGGGATGACCCAGAGGGATGGAATGGGGAGGGAGGTGGGAGGGGGTTCAGGATGGGGAACACATGAAAACCCATGGCTGATTCATGTCAATGTATGGCAAAAACCACTACAATATTGTAAAGTAATTAGCCCCCAACTAAAATAAATAAACTTATTTAAAAAAAAAGTTGAAACATTGCAACTAATAAGTATAGCAATATATTTCCTATAATATATGCAAATATTGATGTATTTATCAATATTTTATAGGATTAATTAAAGTATATTTCAGGGAATTTTCTCTGTAATGAACCATAAATACTGAATTTCAAGATATGATTTTGAGCCATTTGTTTATCAGAAGATATATTTCAGGAAATAAATATTACCAATATCTATATAAGATATATTCGTTTGAAAATATAATTAATTTGAAGATATGAATGGATATATAATCCATTTACCATTTTGCTTCAGGCAAAAATTGAAAATTAAGCTTATTGTTTCCTGATGCCCATATTACATGCAATTTGGTGAAAATTTAATTTTAAAATATTGGACAAATTTTCACCAAATTGCATGTAATATGGGCATCAGGAAACAATAAGCTTAATTTTCAATTTTTTGCCTGAAGCAAAATGGTAAATGGATTATATATCCATTCATATCTTCAAATTAATTATATTTTCAAACGAATATATCATGTATGCGAGGCATCAAAAGAGACACAGATAAGTAGAACAGTATTATGGACTCTATGGGAGAGGGCAAGGACAGGATGATATGGGAGAATGGCATGGAAGCATGTAAATTATCATATGTGTAACGAATCGCCAGTCCAGGTTCAATGCATGATACAGGGTGCTCGGGGCTGGTGCACTGGGATGAACCGGAGGGATGGGATGGGGAGGGAGGTGGGAGGGGGGTTCTGGAAGGGGAAAACATGTACACCCATGGTGGATTCATGTCAATGTATGGCAAAATACAATATTGTAAAGTTAAAAAATAGAAAATAAATTAATTAAAAAAAAAGAAGTCATAGAACAGATAAAAGCAAAATTCCAAGAGGTTGAGTTCAAATTCACTTTGCTTAGTTTAATAAGTCCATACTTATCTATTATGGCAATTCCCCTTTTTAAATTGTGGTGTTTCTCAGTCATTTTTAATGTCACTTTATAAATTGCTAAGCTTTATTTGTAAATCAGTGAGCATTACTGTTAAGTTGTCTTCAAATTAAAAAAAAAAAAAAAGAAACAAAACCTGGAATCTGAAATACTGTTTTGCAATGTTTCATTTTCAGTGAAATAATTATGCAAATGTTGCCATATCTTTCTAATATAATGGATAAAATTCTCATGATAAGTAATTTCACAAAGATCTATTAATATAATTTGATTTCACAGAGATTTTAAGAAATATATGGAGGAACTATGGAATAATTTTACTATAGAAAATCACTGGCACATAGCACCTACCCACAAATCAAAATCTCAACTTTTTTTTTTTAATGTCAGCATCTGTTATGGAGTGATTTTCTTGGTTGCTGGAGAAAGTAAGAGACACTCAATTACTAATAATGGTTTCCTTAGTTGAAAAATTTAAAATAAATAATTGAAACATTTGGCAGAGTTCTTAAATAAGAGCTTGAATATTATTGATTCACTTTGTCCTAACACTTTAATGACACAGATACAATTAATATTCAAAGCATGGTTAATTATAATTATACTTCACAGATTTTCAGGAAAAATAAAAAACTGTAGTGATTTGGGGTTGAATTGCCATGGAGAGATTCTAATCCTTTGACTCTTTGAAAAGTGAAGGTGAAGTCGCTCAGTCATGTCCTACTCTTGTGACCCCATGGACTGTAGCCTACCAGGCTTCTCTGTCCATGTGATTTTCCAGGCAAGAATACTGGAATGATTGCCGTTTCCTTCTACAAGAGATCTTCCTGACCCAGGGACTGAACCTGGGTCTCCCGCATTGTGGGCAGATGCTTTACCGTCTGAGCCACGAGGGAAGTCCTGACTTCCTTCCCACCACAAAGTCCTTGACTCTTTACCTTTCTCTTAAAAATAAATACCTAGTTTAGTATTTAGATGTTCAAATGCTTGGGCACATGAAATTTTGACTAAATCCTAAATATATAAATATAATAGACATTAAAATATGGCTGTAAATATACAGAAAATACAGCATGTCAAATACCCATTTAATTAATTTCCACTATTAACTACTAACTCTAGAAGTACTTCTCAGTTATGAAAGTATGAATTAACTGGATTTTATTAAACTGCAGACTCTGTTTCAGTCTGGGGTGGGGCCTGGGATTCTGCTTTTCTAACAAGTTCCCAAGTAATGCTTCCCTAGTGGCTCAGAGGTTACAGCGTCTGCCTGCAATGCAGGAGACCCAGGTTGGATCCCTGGGTTGGGAAGATCCACTGGAGAAGGAAATGGCAACCCACTCCAGTATTCTTGCCTGGAGAATCCCATTGAGGGAGGAGACTGGTAGGCTACAGTCCATGGGGTCGCAAAGAGTCAGACACAACTGAGCAACTTCACTTTCACTTTCAAGTGATCCAGATGCTGCTCATGCCAACTGCACTTTGATAATGGACTAAAGCGTCTATTGAGTGTGGTGAAAGCAAATATAGGCCATCATAAAAGCATATGAACAAAATGTGACACAATTATCCATATACTCACTGCACTGGATTTTGCATCATAGATAACACACAGATTGTAGGCTTGATTCCAAGTGGATTGGATGTTTTGTTTTCATGCCTTTCTTCTAGGAGACTAATAAAATGCACTAAAACAGGTTGGATGAATCAAGCCCTCCCAAGAGGACACTGAGGTATAGAAAATAGGAGTTTTGTAGTAGAGCTTGAAGTCAGGCAGGTTGATTCCTCCAGTTCCATTCTTCTTTCTCAAGATTGCTTTGACTATTCGAGGTTTCTTATATTTCCATACAAATTTTGAAATGATTTGTTCTAGTTCTGTGAAAAATACCATTGGTAGCTTGATAGGGATTGCATTGAATCTATAAATTGCTTTGGGTAGTATACTCATTTTCACTATATTAATTCTTCCAATCCATGAACACAGTATATTTCTCCATCTGTTTGTGTCTTCTTTGATTCTGGGACAATAGCATAGAAACATGTATATTATCATATGTGAAACAGAACACCATTCCAGGTTCGATGCATGAGACAAATGCTCAGGGCTGGGGCATTGGGATGACACAGAGGGATGGGATGGGGAGGGAGGTGGGAGGAAGGTTCAGGATGGGAAACACATGTAAACCCATGACTGATTCATGTCAATGTATGGCAAAAACTATTACAATATTGTAAAGTAATTAGCCCCCAACTGAAATAAATAAATTTATTTAAAAAAAAAAAAGAAGAAGAAGAAAATTGGAGTTTTGGAACCCAAAAGACCTGGTTTACAATTCTGGTTCTGTTTATTAACCAGTGGCTTTGGGCAAGCTTCATATGTTTTCTGAGCTCTGATTTTTATCTCCAGAGTGGAAATGATAATACCAGCTAACTGAGTGGTTCTAGGTTCCAGGCACAGGTCTAAGTATTTTAAATGTATTACCTCATTTCATCTAAATAACTGTATGTGGTAGGTACTATTACAATGTCCATTTTATAGATTAAGAAATTTAAGGACAGAGAAGTGAAGTAAAATTTATCTCAAAATCACAATGCCTAGTATGTGGTATAAGTGCCATTCAATATAAGTCTAGCAGTTTAATTACATGGCCCACTCTTAACCACTGTGCCATGTTGCCCCTACAGGGCTGCTGGCACCATCAGAATGAATTAAGAAATAGAAGCAGAGAGGTGCAGCAGATGGTCATCAAAAAATCCCCTCTATAAATTATAAAATTGATACTGGAGAGCATGGCTCCCATGAGAGGAAAAGTATGGTTCTTAACATTGAACAGCTGAATTAGATAATCTTTTTTTTTAAATAAATTTATTTATTCTAGTTGGGGGCTATTACTTTACAATATTGTAGTGGTTTTTGCCATACATTGACATGAATCAGCCATGGGTTTACATGTGTTCCCCATCCTGAACCCCCCTCCCACTTTAGGTAATCTTACCTGTCTAGGTAACAGGCAGCTTTGGAATGCTAGACCTTACACACAGGAGCTCAGCTTTTACTGCAAAGCAGATGCAGACAGAATTCAAAGACGATGTGTGAGTTAATCACTGAGCCACACAAGCTCAGTTCCTTACCCCAAACTCATCATTCATAAAAATCACTAATGGAAATTCCTCCACATGGATGAAAGCAAAGGTGGGTAGAGAATAAATGTTCTTCTCCCAAAATAAGATCTACCTTTAATCTCTAGCTAAAATTACATAAATAATATTTATTATACAAATAACATGTATTATACATCTATCTCATTTGAAAATCTCCAAAAGAACCTACCATATTCCTTTCTGCTACCAATTAGTCAGGCATTAATCGTAAACAATCAAGAGATATAACTGATCCTGGCAGCGTACAAAATGTTAGCAGGTAAAGAAATTTGTCTAATATTATATAAAAAATGACATAATTGTTCAATTTTAAAATTTAGAAAGGAACATCTGTTAGTAAAATATTTTATACTTAGGGACTATTAAAAGTGACATTTAACATTTTTAACATTATTCAGTTCAGCTCAGTCACTCAGTCATGTCCGACTCTTTGCAACGCCATGGACTGTAACATGCCAGGTTTCCCTGTCCATCACCAACTCCTGGAGCTTGCTCAAACTCATGTCCATCGAGTCAGTTATGCTATCCAACCATTTCATCCTGTCATCCCCTTGCCTTCCTGCCTTCTTTTCCAGCATCAGGGTCTTTTCTAATGAGTCAGTTCTTCGAATCAGGTGGCCAAAACATTGGGGCCTCAGGTTCAGCATCAGTCCTTTCAATGAATATTTAGGACTGATTTCCTTTAGGATTGACTGATTTGATCTCCTTGCTCTCTAAAGGACTCTCAAGAGTCTTCTCCAAAACCACAGTTCAAAAGCATCAATTCTTTGGCACTCAGCTTTCTTTATGGTCCAACTCTCACATCCATACATGACTACTGGAAAAACCATAGCTCTGTCTATATGGACCTTTGGTGGTAATGTCTCTACTTTTTAATATGCTGTCTAGGTTGGTCGTAGCTTTTCTTCCAAGGAGCAGGCATCTTTTAACTTCATGGCTGCAGTCACCATCTACAGTGATTTTGGAGCCCAAGAAAACATTACTACAATATGTTTTTTTAAGTTTTTATAAATTGCTATGTATTTGAGGAAAAATTCATATTAATAGCAAAAAAAAAAACATGAGTTGGTAAATAAGAGTCTCTGAACAATATAAGAAAACAAGAAAGCATATGATTAACATAATATTCTCTTGTATGTTTTGTAAGTCAAGTTTATTTACCAGTTGGTTGCTATGCCTTAAACCATGTCATTGTTCAGGCTGTCTCACTGGAAACCAGCCTTGCCAACATTGCTTTCAGTCTTCTTATTTCCTTATTTTCACTATACTGGTTATTTGAGCTTATCTAGCTTTTATTGACTGAAAAAAACCTACACAACCTAAAAATTGAGAAGTGTGTTTTATTTGGTGAAATTTCTGAGGTCTTAAGCCCAGAATACAGCTTCTCAGATTGCTCTGAGGGATTGCTATGAAGAAGTAAGTAAGGAGCCAAGATATATAGGAGTTTTGCAACAAAAGTTAGGAAGTCAGAACATCAAAAGATTGCTGTTAATTAAAGAAAACCAAATATCTCAAAGTATTGAATTTATTGATTTTTCGTGTATGGGAGGATGCAAGAATCTGGGCTCATAGAAAGCATTCTTTTGATATATACCTTAGCTATGAGGAGCCAGTGTCCTGTTCTTTTCCATTCTGAGTCTCCTGGTATTGCACCATTGGGGGTGGCTTCAGTGGCTGAGGGTTTAAGTTTTTATAAATAGTTATGAATTTGAGAAAAAATTCATATTAATAGCATCATATAAATATTTACCCAGATCTGCTGCTGCTGCTGCTAAGTCGCTTCAGTCGTGTCCGATTCCGTGCAACCCCATGGACTGCAGCCTACCAGGCTCCCTCGTCCCTGGGATTCTCCAGGCAAGAACACTGGAGTGGGTTGCCATTTCCTTCTCCAATGCATGAAAGTGAAAAGTGAAAGTGAAGTCGCTCAGTCGTGTCCGACTTGTAGCGACCCCATGGACTGCAGCCTACCAGGCTCCTCTGTCCATGGGATTTCCCAGGCAAGAGGACTGGAGTGGGGTGCCATTGCCTTCTCCTTATCCAGGTAGAAAATAGTAAAAATACATGAGTTGATAAATAACAGTCTCTAAACAATATGAAGAAAACAAGAAAGTACAACTATAAGCAGACAGCCCATTTGTCACCATCCTGAGTTCCCTCAGGTCTCACTGGTTGAGGCAGAAGTGACTGATGGATTGATGGTTGAATCCTTTGTTTGCTGATACAGCAGGCAACATTTTTCCTTCACACTCTCTAGCTCCTTCATTCTTTTTCCATTTTCCACAAGTCATCTGCTTACTTCTAATCTCATTTTCCTCCTTATTCAACTCACTCTATGAACCATCTCTTCAACTCTTCTCTTGTTAGTATCTTCCACTCCCTCGCACTGATATTGACCTGCAAAATTCCAAAAGCTGAATCAAGCCAACCTACTAACTCCTTCATTCCCACCTTAAGTTACCGAGATTGACCATTTCCCCATAATTATGAATATAGGTATGACCACAAGTTTATCGATTCCAACCACAGTTGAGCTCTCAGAAGTGCTCAACGGTAATTTTTTCAAGTGTCCCTAGGAAAATCCTTCTTCTGTTTCCAACATCACTGATTCTTCACAATTATCTACTCATCTCGGAGGAGAATAGAAATCTTCACAATTCTCTATTCATCTCAGAGAGTAGATGTCTTCAGGCAAAACTACTGTAATTTTATGTTCCCAACCAGCAAACTTATCTCTATCTATATATAACCTTATTTCTATCGGTTCAATCTCTTTCTTTCCAAGATGAAAGTTTCTGCCTGTGCTCTGGGATACATCCTTTATTGTCTCCTCTGAAATCTTACACTAACTCTAGTTTTTCCCTCTATTACATCTTCAATCTATCCTCTCTTTTCTGGCTGGTTCACTTTGGCTTATAAATACTTTAAAATCTCCCACATATTAAAAATATTAAGCCTTTGCTCCCTCTATGGCCTGTTCCAGCTACTAGCCCCTCTTTTCACTTTAACTATTAACCTTAAAAAGGTTTTCTATACTCACTATTTCCATTCCCTCATCTTCCATTTGTTCCACATTTCCATCTAATCTAGCTTTTGTTAGCAGGCATGAGTCAGTGTGCCTGATGCAGTGAAGCCAAGCAAACTGAAACACTGGAGTTTGGAGTAGAGAAAGGTTTATTGCAGGACCATGCAAGGACACATGGCTCAAGCTCAAAAAGACTGAACTTCCTGAAGGGTTTCAGCAAAGCATTTTTAAAAGCTAGGTGAGGGAGGAAGGTCACAGGGTATATGATCAGCACCTGCACAGTTCTCTGATTGGTTGATGGTGAGGTAACAGAGTGGCTTCACAGAGGTTAACATCATCAATTCTTAGGCTCCAGGAGGTTATGTACTCACAGTTATCAACTTGTAAATATTTTCCATTTAGTGGGAATTTTAATATCTGTAAAAGAGCTGAGAAAATGTGCATCAGATACCTTTATCTATGTACTTCAGAGAGAAGCTAAAGCAGAAGATGTGGGGGAAAGGCTTGACATGGAAGGCCCCATAGGGTTCTGCTTGGTTGCACTTTTGTCCCCACTTATACACTGAAACTCTTCCAATCATCTCCAAGTATCAGTCAGGACTCCAGCAGAAAAGAGATAGACTCTTTGCTTGGCACCTTGCAATAAGCACTGCACTTTCTTCCTCCACAACCTGCTGTCAGAAGATTTTACTGCATGCCCAGGCGAGCTGACCAAGTTGGGTGTAGTAACTATAGTAAGGTGAATAAATATCCAAACCTCACTCTTCTCTCTCACACATATCTACAAAACTCCTCAATATTTGAGCCTAATTGAAAGTTTGTTGATGAAGTTCATGCATTTCAACTGCCCAGGAACATAGCACAGTACATTGAAGAAGGGTGAAGACTGGATCTAAAGAGGCCTCCAGGAGATAGGCAGCATGGTCATGTTCTTGGATCCCATGACTACCTTGCAATTCTTAACTTGTTTGATCTCTGTAACATTTGATGCTCTGAGATGTTCTGATCATCATACGTACTCCAGTGATTTATACATTGTTGCCCTTTATTATTTCTCTGGCCTTCCTGATTGCTCTTCCTTGAATTTTTGTCACTTTTCTTCCTCTCCCTACCTACCTCATACATATTGGTGTGTCCAAGAATTTTGCCCTCAGCCTACCTGTCTTAAAATGTGGTCCTTTGTTTGATTCCAATCATATTTAATATTTCAACCTGTGTGTTGACACCCCAAATCTATGTTTCCAGTCATAGTTGTTCCAAAGTAACAACCCATATATTTTCAATTATCCCACAGATAACTCCATTTCAATACATCTAAAATATAACTCACTTTTATGCAAGTAAAATGATTCCTTTACACATCTACTTTTAATCCTGTGTTTCTTATTTCATTCAATGAAAACAATTATCCCACTATCTGTCCAAGTCAGAAATATGGGTGATATCTTTGCTAGTTCCACCTCACTTATCCCTTTGTTAATCCCACCCCACATATCCAAGCAATCCTTAGGTCATTTTAATATGATTTAGTTAAAATATTTCATATCTATTTTCTTATCTCTGTTCTACTACTACTCTCTTAAGTCCTTATTTCTTCCCTGGACTATTATTGTAGTATCCTAACTGATTTTCTTGGCCTCAAATGTCACTCTCCATTTACTGTGTTGCAGGATTATCTTTTTAAAAGGCAGATATATTTATAAGATCCCTTTTGGGGAACAAAGTGGACAAGATCCTTTCTGATTTGGCCATTGCCTACCTATATAACCTTATCACCATTCTCTGTGCAGAAGTTATTAAGGATGTATATAATAAATATATAATGGGACATCAGTTGCTTGTACTGCTACCATGCAGAGAAGAATTACTCTGGGTTAGACACTGCAAAATGCTTAAGAGTGAGATTTATTTCATATAAGCCTTAGACAATTCTGTAATCCACGTATTTTTTTCCCTATTTTACAGATGAGGAAATGCAGCTAAATACGGTCATCTGCCTAAAGCAATAAGGCTGGTGATTGACAGAAACTGCATTTTAATCCAGAGCTGTCTGAGCCCAGAGTTTATCTATCTGGTGGTCCTCACGGGGCTTTAGACTTGGAGCTCTAGAACCAGATTCCCTAAGTTTGATTCTCCATTAAAAATCTCACTAACAGTTATGATGATTAAAAGAAATTATCTATGATGAACACTTACAAAAGTGCCTGACACTTGGTAAGTACACCAAAAATGTAGGTGAATTTGGCCCCTGTATACCAGTACTAAATTGAATCTTGGAGACAGAGTTTAAGGTGAAGTAGAAAAGAATAGCTTTATTGTTTTGCCAGGTAAAGGGGACCACAGTGATCTAATGCCCTCAAAACTGTGTGTCTTGACCTGGAGGGTTTAGTGAGGAGCTTTATACTAATGGTTCAGAGAGGAGGGCATGATCAGCTCATGGATATTCTTCTGATTGCTTGGTGGTATGGTAATTAATAGTCAGCATTATCAACCTGGTTCCAACTGGTCTGGGGTCTATGTTTGTGGGCAGCGCACAGTTTCAGTATCTGCAAAATAGCTCAAAGATATTATTATGTGTATCCCTTCAGAGGGAACCAGGACCCTGCCCCAAGGTTGCACTATTGTTCATTTACTGCTCCTCCCTTGTTGCCCATCCCCACACTTCCGTGCTTAGCAACTGTTTGAACCCACCCTTTGTGATTTAGGGAAGGTCATATAGGCTGAACGAAGCCTATTTCTTGAAAATAAGGAACGGGGAACACAGAAAGGCTTTTGTGCCCAGGAGCCAACAACAAAAGAGCTATTATTATCAGATGTTAGGCTTTAAGGTTTCTGGGACCTGAAAGAGTTAATTGCTTTCTAAACCCCTTAACATTGATTGCTCCTCTTCCCTCACCTTCAATTGATTTCTGTAGGGAACTTGAACAAGAAATGCTGCTGATCCTCATTCTGCACACAAGGCAGGTTTTGCCTGAAAGAAGACTGCAGCATTTTCTCATTAAGAATTCAAGACCACATCTCTCTGCAGCTTCACAGTGAGAACTCATCTTTTTGAGCAATCAATTTGTGAGACAACTTGAAAGGCACAAGTCCAGATATAGTTACTCATTTTGTAGGTATTGGGGTGGGGACTGTTGCAGTTTTTGTTTGTCTATTTGTCTGTCTTCGGGAGAAAGGTAAAGGAGGAACCAAACTGCCTTTATGTTTAGAGAAAAGTATAACACATCTACATTAATTCAGTGTGCAAAGGTGGTATTGTCTTTATGGAAAACACACACACAACACACCACCTCTCCTTTTCCTAAGCCCACTCTCTGTCCATACAGCATAAGTGAACCATCCAGCATCATCGTTACAACCTACACAATAAATAGCAATAACATGGGTCTGCTCTGTCACTGCCAGTAACACTGGACTCAAGTGCTCCCTCTTGGCCACCCACCTGCTGAGCAGGCAGCAGAGTTGAATGAACCTGACATTTGCTTTTTACCATAAGTGCATGTTCCATTTCAACATCTTGTCACAGAGCTTCTTGGAAAACAGTGCACTTCAACTTGTGCTGTGCTTATACTTCAGCTTGTACTTATGAAATAAATTAACCATGCATAGCCCTCCTTTCTCTCTCTCTCTTATTTTTTTTCTTAAATGTGTGTCTTGTGCAGGGGTGGGGGGTGACTTAAGAATTAAAATAGTCCACTTTTCCCTGACATTTTTCAGTAAAAACTACTTCCCTGGCTCTAACTCATTTTTTAGATATGATCATTCTCTTTTATCCCTTCCTCCATCTGTAAGCTCATATAAAACAGTTGAAGAAGTAAATTTAAAAAGATTTCTGAACTTGGATGTCATCAAGTGAGGATTAAACCTGAGGGAGCTGTGGGCCTAACAGAAGGCCTAACCAGAAGCCTGACACCACCCGTCTCCACAGGCAAGGAGGTATGACTAGAGAATGCTCCTAGCAACCTCAGTTTTCACAGCATTTGTAGCCATTATGTCTCGAACTCCTCCACCTTTCACCAGGTGAGCCCATCAGATCATGTAACTCCAGTATGTATAACATATAAATAAGGGCAAGGAGGAGTTGGTTCGCCATTTCGTGGATGTTGGGTGTGCGAGAGCATCCCAGAATGCCAGGTGGAAGGGAACAAACTGGGAAAAGTTAGCCTAGGTTGTATGGATTGGTACCTCCACATATCTAACCCAAGATCTCTAAATGTATCATGATTCCTGTCCATTGAACTATAAAGTTTATGTAGATAATCTTAGAAATGAGGGTAACAAGTCTGAACTGGAGCAAGCTTTTGACCATTATGGTCCACTCTGAAGGGTCTGGATTTCTAGGAACTCTCCTGGCTTTGCTTTTGTTTAATTTGAAGATCTTCAAGATGCAGCAGATGCTGTCTGAAAACTAGATAGGAGATCACTATGTGGATGCCCAGTGAAGTGGAACTGTCGAATGGTGGAAAGAGAAGTCAAAATCATGGCCTACCTCCTTCTTAGGGTCATCACGTTCAAGATTATTATCAGAGGAGGAGTCCTCCACCTTGACGCAGATCTCCAAAATGGAGAAGCTTCTCCTGCTGCTGGAGCAGACCCCTTTCTAAAGATGGGATAAGAGAGAGATACATTCATCAAAACAGTTTGGTACTGGCACAACGACAGAAATATAGATCAATGGAGCAAAATAGAAAGCCCAGAGATAAATCCACGCACCTATGGACACCTTATCTTTGACAAAGGAGGCAAGAGTATACAATGGAGAAAAGACAATCTCTGTAACAAGTGATGCTGGGAAAAGTGGTCAACAACCTGTAAAAGAATGAAACTACAATACTTTCTAACACTATACACAAAAATAAACACAAAATGGATTAAAGATCTAAATGTAAGACCAGAAACTATAAAACTCCTAGAGGAAAACATAGGCAAAACACTCTCTGACATAAATCACAGCAGGATCCTCCATGACCCTCCTCCCAGAGTAACGGAAATAAAAGCAAAAATAAACAAATGAGACCTAATTAAACTTAAAAGCTTTTGTACAATGAAGGAAACTATAAGCAAGGTGAAAAGACAGCCTTCAGAATGGAAGAAGATAATACCAAGTGAAGCAACTGACAAATAAATAATCTCAAAAATACGCAAGCAGCTCATGCAGCTCAATTCCAGAAAAATAAACGACCCAATCAAAAAATGGGCCAAAGAACTAAACAGACATTTCTCCAAAGAAGACATACATATGGCTAACAAACACATGAAAAGATGCTCAACATCACCCATTATTAAAGAAATGCAAATCAAAACCACAATGGGGTACCATCTCACGCCGGTCAGAATGACTGCTATTAAAAAGTCTACAAACAATAAATGCTGAAGAGGGTGCAGAGAAAAGGGAACACTCTTCTATTGTTGGTGGGAATGCAAACTAGTCTAGCTACTATGGAGAACAGTGTGGACACTCCTTAAAAAACTGGAAATAGAACTGCCATACTACTCAGCAATCCCACTGCTGGGCATACACACCGAGGAAACCAGAATTGAAAGAGACATGTGTACCCCAATTCTCATTGCAGCACTGTTTACAATAGCTAGGACATGGAAGCAACCTAGGTGTCCGTGGCAGACAAATGGATAAGAAAGCTGTGGTACATATACACAGCAGAATATTATTCAGCTATTAAAAAGAATGCATTTGAAGCACTTCTAATGAGGTGGATGAAACTGGAGCCTATTGTCCAGGGTGAAGTAAATCAGAAAGAAAAGCATCAATACAGTATATATATATATATATATATATATATATATATATATATATGGAATTTAGAAAGATGGCAACGATGACCCTATATGTGAGACTGAAAATGAGACACAGATATAAAAAACAGACTTTTGGACTCTGTAGGAGAAGGCAAGGGTGGGATGATTTGAGAGAATAGCATTGAAATATGTATATTACCAATGTGAAATAGATCACCATTCCAAGGTCAGTTCATGAAACAGGGCACTCAAAGCTGGTGCACTAGGATAACCCTGAGGGATAGGATGGGGAGGGATCTGGAAGGGGTTCAAGATGGGGATACATGTACACCCATGGCTGATTCATGTCAATGTGTGGCAAAAACCACTACAATACTGTAAAGTAATTAGCCTCCAATTAAAATTAATTAATTAATTTAAAAAAAATAGAGAGAGATCACTCTCCTGGAAGAGCATTCACAAGTCATCCCAATCTTTCTCTAGGTCTTGTAGCCTAGGTCAAATGAAAAGAGACAGAAGACCAGTTTGCAAGGGAAGTGGTGTATAGGAAATAACTTCATTTGACAGAAAATTCAACTTTTGTTTGAGATGTCACAAGTTTGGTGCATTTTTTAAAAACTTTAGCTGTTCACATTTGTTTGTCTGTTGGAACAGTGACACATCAAGGTATAATTCTCTATGGTTTGAAATGGATCATATGAGGCATATAATATCAAGAACTATTACTTTACAATATGTCCTTAAGCAAAATTGAATTTTCTTAGAATTTTAGCCTTGCATAAAGTGATAATAAACCTCTAACTCCTGCTCAGCTAAACTGTGATGCTTAATATTATGGAAACAAACACTAACAAAAATTAGGAGACTTTTCCATAGCTGGGATATGGTATGGAGCCTCAGTTAAGCAAACATAGGCAAAACACTTTCCGACATAAATCACAGCAGGATCCTCCATGACCCACCTCCCAGAATATTGGAAATAAAAGCAAAAATAAACAAATGGGACCTAATTAAAATTAAAATCTTTTGCACAACAAAGGAAACTATAAGCAAGGTGAAAAGACAGCCTTCAGAATGGGAGAAAATAATAGCAAACGAAAGCAACAAACAATTAATCTCAAAAATATACAAGCAACTCCTGCAGCTGAATTCCAGAAAAATAAACGACCCAATCAAAAATGGGCCCAAAGAACTAAACATGACATTTCTCCAAAGAAGACATACAGATGGCTAACAAACACATGAAAAGATGCTCAACATCATTCACTATTAGAGAAATGCAAATCAAAATCACCATGAGGTACCATTACACACCAGTCAGAATGGCTGCTATCCAAAAGTCTACAAGCAATAAATGCTGGAGAGGGTGTGGAGAAGAGGGAACCCTCTTACACTGTTGGTGGGAATGCAAACTAGTACAGCCACTATGGAGAATAGTGTGGAGATTCCTTAAAAAACTGGGAATAGAACTGCCATATGACCCAGCAATCCCACTGCTGGGCATAGACACCGAGGAAACCAGAATTGAAGGAGACGTGTGTACCCCAATGTTCATTGCAGCACTGTTTACAATAGCCAGGACATGGAAGCAACCTAGATGTCCATCAGCAGACGAATGGATAAGGAAGCAGTGGTGCATATACACAATGGAATATTACTCAGCCGTTAAAAAAAAATACATCTGAATCAGTTCTATTGAGATGGATGAAACTGGAGCCCATTATACAGAGTGAAGTAAGCCAGAAAGAAAAACACCAATACAGTATACTAATGCATAGTATATGGAATTTGAAAGATGGTAATGATAACCCTATATGTGAGACAGGATAAGAGACACAGATGCATAGAACAGTCTTAAGGACTCTGAGGGAGAAAGGTGAGGGTGGGACGTTATCTGGGACAATAGCATTGAAACTTGTATATTATCATACCTGGTGCTTCAAGATTATGACCCCAGCTATGAGATTCTGCACCTTATTTTCATAATAAATACTTCTTGAATCCTCAGACGAGAAAAACAAAACCTGATCATTGCAAGACTTGTGAAGGAAAAAGTGTTAAAATTGCTTTGTGCGATGCAAACATGGCCAAAGATGTCAACTATCAAAGTGAGGATTGTATTGATATTTAAATTTCCTTTTATAAAGCTGCTACTTAGAAACTTTAATCACACATTCATAATTGTGTATAATTTAAAATCAATTTAAAAATTTTCTTTTAAATCATGGATTATTTTAACAAGCATTATTTTGGATCCACAGTTATTTTTGGTAAAGATGGAAACTATTTGACTAACGGCTGTATCTCTAAAACCAGTCAGGTATGATAGTGAGATGATTATGTAATAAACGTGAATTTAATAAATGATGATTTTTCCCTTTAGATATGCATTTTTAAAATATAGTCAATTTTAAAATGTAAGTTATTAATTTAACAGTATTCATTGTGTCCCTATTACATGTCTAGTGCTATTATTCTTGAGGGAATAATAATGCATTAATCTTATATTCTAGAGGTATTATAGTATTTTAGTGAGAAAGAGGTCATAAACTAATGTAAGTTGAGGAAAGCACAAGCAGGTCTTGTAATACTATGACTGAGCCTGGTACTTTTTGTCAGGCTCTGGTGATTAAGTCTTGTTGAACATTGAATAATTGCATAGGATCATTCAACATGAGACAAAGTTACTCTGATCATGATGGAATCAAGCAAAATACAGACCACTGTGCAGTCATGGGTGAGCATAGATAAAAATCGAATATTATCCAACATATACAATAACAAAACACCCTCACTTTTCAGGCTAATAATAGTGGACTGCTGTCTCTTTGTATTTATAATTTTTGTTTGCTTAGACTGTCTTCTATAGATAATATTTATTAAGATATCCACCTCAGTTGTTTTGGTCTGAATGTCTTGTTTCCCATTCTACCACCAAAGTTTCACATGTTGAAATGCTTAACCTCCAAGGTGATGGTCTGTGAGTTGATCAATTTATCAGGATGGACCCTCATGATGTGATTTAGAGCTCTTACAAAAAGGGGTCCAGAATCTCTTGTTCTCTTTCTGCTCTGTGTGATATTAGAAGTCTTTTAACCATAATGGGACCTTCACCTTCGACCATCGCTGGCTCCCTGTATTTGGACTTCCAGCCTCTAGAAACTGTGATCAGTAAATCCAATCTATTTTATAAGCCCATTCACTCTGTGATAGTTTGTTGTAGCACAGCACATACAGGGTATCGGCATCCACAATCATTATAAATTTTTTACACCCTTTCCTGTCCAAAACTAATCTATTCAGATGTATAAGCTTCATTTCCTCTAATGTTTCCCCAAGTTACATAACAGAGTAGCCCTGTAAAAAAAGTCTTCTTCTAAAATGTTCTTGCTAAGACACTCCATGATGCCCCATAGATTGTATTCTCGATTGCTTACAACAAACAGGAAGAAACCCACCTTTGTTCAGCTACAATTTTGTTCTTAGATTAATGATCTTTGCCAGATGATATTGACAAAAGGAAATATAATAGGAGTGAATTAGATATTAAATGCTCTGTGAGCACTAAGGAAGTTATAATAAACTTGTGGGGTGTGTGTATGAAAGAGATTGTAGGGGGAGAAAGGAATGTAGAAGAAGGGTATTTGTGGCAGTTATTGGGCAAAGAGGATACAAGGAAACTAATACTAGAATGATGGAAAATGGTAGATAGTGGGTATATGAGAATTGAGGCGATCATATGGCAGCAAGCCGTAGGAGAATATTATAGACAGAGGGAAATTCATAAGAAAAAAATAATACTAGTAATAATTATTACTTATTAAGAGCTTTACAAGTGTCAAGAAATGTTTCGCCAGTCCAGGTTCGATGCATGATACAGGGTGCTTGGGCTGGTGCACCAGGATGACCGGAGGGATGGGATGGGGAGGGATGGTGGAGGGGGGTTCTGGAAGGGGAAACACTGTACACCCATGGTGGATTCATGTCAATGTATGCAAAACCAAATACAATATTGTAAAGTTAAAAAATAGATAAATAAACTAATTTAAAAAAATAAATTTATCTGGTACAGCCAATGTGGACTGGGCACTATATTGCTTTTACATTTGATATGAGATGTCTGAGGCAGAAAAGGTGAAACTATTTCAAAGTCACTTAGCCAAGTAGTCACGGACCTGGACTCACATAACTCTGACTTATTATCCATGTACATCAGTTCAGTTCAGTTCAGTCACTCAGTCATGTCCAACTCTTTGATGGACCCCATGGACTGCAGCAAGCACTTTTCCCTGTCCATCACCAACTCCCAGAGCTTACTCAAACTCATGTCCATTGAGTCGAGTGATGCCATCCAACTATCTCATCCTGCCTATCGATTCTCCAGCAGATCTTCCCAACCCAGGAATTGAACCGGGGTCTCCTGCATTGCAGAGTGAATTTTTTTTACCAACTAAAGTTATCAGAGAAGATTATATATAATCAAAGGTATGGTTTTTCCAGTAGTCATATGCGGATGTGAGAGGTGGACCATAAAGAAGGCTGAATGCTGAAGAATTCATACTTTTGAATTCTGGTGCTGGAGAAGATTCTTGAGAGTCCCTTGGACTGCAAGGAGATCAAGCCAGCCAATTCTAAAGGAAATCAACCCTGAATATTTATTGGAAGGACTGAGGCTGAAGCCAAAGCTCCAATACTCTGGCCACATCATGCAAAAAGCTGACTCATTGGAAAAGGCTCCGATGTTGGGAATGATTGAAGGTGAAAGGAGAAGGGGGCAGCAGAGGATGAGATGGTTAGATAGTATCATTGACTCAATGGACATAAATTTTAATCAATTCCAGGAGATCGTGGAGGACAGAGGATCCTGGCATGCTGTAGTCCATGAACTTGCAAAAAGTCAGTCATGACTTAGTGACTGAACAACAACAAGAACAAGGCAGATTGATGTATGTGTCATAAGAGTCAAAAGTGATAGAGTCATTTGAAGAAAGAACACATCTTATTTGCAGCTCAAGTAGGACTAGGAAAACTAGCTCAGCTTTGAAATACATAGGTATGCTTGAATGTTTGACTACAATTTTCATGAGTCATGAAGTATCTTCAAACCTACATCACAAATTAAATACTTCTTTTTTTGGTAAAACAAATATGATCAAATAGAAAATGACCACAGAATCACAATGTCAAGGGTGAACCTTTCTCAACATAAATTTGTAATAGCCAAAGAAAGTATCACAAGATACAAAACCAAAACCCCCAGTTCTATTCATTCTCCTTATCTCCAATATAATCCTTATCTTCAGTCATATCTCTTGAATTTTTGTTTTTCTGCTTGCAATTACATTTTTAATATAGATTGTATTGATCTTGGTCAGAGAACGTTTAACTATAGGATTCTTGTATGTTGTTTTTTTTTGTTTGTTTTTTATGAACCCTCTGTTCTTTATCAGTTCCTGGTAAACAGGAACGAGTGGAGCGGCACACTGTTCTCAGGATTGAGGTCATGGGATAGAACGCATGCATGGATTTCCTTTAGTAACCTTTTACGCTAAGGTAAAACTGTTTAGTCATAACCCTCTTACTCAAGTAATGGATTGTCTTCTGGCCTTGTGATGATTGTTATTTCTTGTTATTCCCTTGGTAATGGTTGTTATACATCTGTTTTTTTGTTCTTTGCTTAACTTTATTTTTTACCTAAATCTTCCTTATATATCAATATATAAGCTCATGCAAACATGAATAAAGCACCCTTGTTCCACTAGAGACTTGGGTCCTCCATGTCCTTCTTTCCCTCTGGCTTGTTCTTTGGAGTGTGAAGGCCTGCTAAGCTCACTTTCCTGTCCGGGCTTTCAAGACCTCCTTGAGAGGACGCCCTGTGCCTTCGTGAGCAGTACAAGCCCTATTCTAGGGCTTTATTGGTTTTCTACGTAACCCAGGAAATATTAGTCTCTCTCTTTTGCTTTCTTTTCATCCACTTCTGTCCCCAGGTTCCGGTCTGTCAAGAAGACTGCAATAATTGGCACCCGAACAGGGACCTGGAATTCACGGCATTCAGGATGGAGTGATTGGGACACACTGAGATCAGTAAGTACAAGGTTATGGGACAAACGACTGGAAAGCCCCACCATTTTTCTACTTTACTTCATCATTTATTTAAGGTTCAAGGACTTTCAGTTTCACATCAACGCATAGAGGCTTGCCTTCAAACAATGGTTGAATATAATCCTTGGTTCCCTGATGAAGGCAGTTTTGATTTGGCACCAGGTCAAAGAAAATGTTGAATGAGCCACCAGACGGGGAAAAAAAATATTCCAATAGATTTTTGTCCCCTATGGGCTCTCATTAAAGCTGTGATTCTACAATTTCAAAGTAATTCTGGCCCTCCTGATATTTGACAACAGACAGAACACTAGTTACATAAATATGAATTAGATGATGGAATTTTGCAAAAGGCCCAATTAACACAACATAAAATATTTCAAAATTTTCCTACAAGTCCTTGTCTCGCTGCTCCAAATGCTCCTCCTCTACCAGGCACAAAACCAAAAGTCTTTCCAATTCTATGACAAAATGACTCTAATGATGGCTCTCCTGAGGTTCTCCTTGACACCAAAGCTGACAATACCTTTTTTTGATGACAATGATAAGTGTTTAACCCATACTCATATTTGTAAAAAATTGCTACCTACTCACTCTCCTTCACGGCAGAGGCTCTCTGAATTGCTGGCTTTGCAATCACAAGTCTCTGAAGCCGATGGTTTTTCCGCCTTTCTGGTTTTAAAAAATGCTGATGCTCAAGCACACATAATACCTCAATATGAAGGTACTAACTTTTTTCACATGCAACAAATGAAAAAGGCTATAACTATGTATGGCCCACATTCACCTTTTATTAAAGAACTCCTAAATACTATGACATCTTCTATTGGAAATTTTATTCCCTATGATTGGCAAATTTTAATAAAACCTCTCCATAAACCAGGAAAAAATCTTCAATGGACAATGTGGTTTCATGATATAGCCAGAGATCATGCTAACAAGAATGCTCGAGCCAGCACACCCCAAAACCAAATTACTTTCAAAATGTTAACTGGCACATGAAAATTTGATTCAGTAAAAGCTCAAATACAATGCCCTCCTTTGTTACATGAACAGTTAAAAACAGTGGCCCTTGAAGGTTGGGATCGAATTACTCCTCAAGGGGAGCCTACAGGTTGCTATACTAAGATATTACAAGGGCCTAATGAAATTTATGCTTATTTTTTTAGCTAGACTAGAAACTGCTATTTTCCATACTGTAATCAGAAAAGAAGCCAAAAAACAGCTAAAAAAAAACTATTTGCTTATGAAAATGCAAATCAGAAATGTCAAAAACCTATCGCTCCTATTTGTGAAACTGAGACTCTTACTATTTGAAGGCTTGCCACAATTTAGGGTCAAAAACACAAAATATGAAACTGTTAACTAAAACAATGGCTGCTGCTTTTAAAAAGAAAAATGAAAGATGTTTTACATGTAGGTATAAAACACATTTTAAAAAAGACTGTCCTAAAAAGCACATAAAAAAATTAAAACTGTTAAAAAACGTCCAGAAATTTGCCCTCATTGCCATAAGGAGATACATTGGGCCAGAAAATGTCGATGTAAATATGATGTTGAAAGAAAGCCTATTTCGGAAAACTCCAGGCTTGGGACTCCCCTGGTCCCCATCAACAAAAACCAGGGACAAATTCCATCTTTTCCCTCAAACCCTCAACATCTGGCAGTGCTGCTGTCAATATATCAGCCCTAAATGATATTGTTTTTCCTTTTTCCTCAAACAGTCCCTTTTAGAATACCTACAGAACTTTTTGGACAACTACCCCCACAAATCTTCAGTCTTTTACTTGGCCGATCTAGTCTGACTTCTACAAAAATTACTGTTCACCCTGGAGTAATTGATTCAGATTATAAGAAAAAAATTCAAATTATGATGTTATCTCAGATACTATGACAATTCAAGAAAGTGGACAAAATTGCCCAATTACTTCTTTTACCTTACATTTCTATTAATTCCTCCAGTGATATACAGACAGATGGATTAGGTAATACAGATAAAAAACAATCCTTATGGACATCATTGGTATATGAATATGCCCGACCAAATACAAATATCAAAATTAATGGTAAAAGATTTTCTGGTCTCCTCAACACTGGATCTGATATTACTATTATTTCCAAACATTTATGGCCCAAATCTTCACCTATACAAAAAATCTCTTGCCAGATTACAGGAGTTTCTCAAACCAAAATACAAGAGGTTTATCAAAGTGTTCAAATCTATCCATGTGAGAGACCAGAAGGCCAACCTACAACATTAAGAATTTATATGATAGATGCACCCCTTAATCTAATAAAAAGGGATTTACATATGCAATGGCAACTCAGATATACATTCCACATTTTTCCTATGGGCCACTGCTCATTTAAAAAACAATACAATTATTAAAATAACTTGAAAGAATGACGAGCCTATTTAGACAGAGCAGTGGCCCCTTACAAAAGAAAAATTACAGGCTGCTAAAAAACTTATAGATACACAATTAAAATTGAAACATATTGAAAAATCTTGTTCTCCTTGAAACTCTCCTATTTTTGTTATTAAAAAAAATCTAACAAATGGCATCTCTTAACAAACCTTAAAAATGTTAATGCATCAATAAAACCTATGGGTACATTACAACCAAAAATCCTATCACCTACCACTATTCCTCAAAATTGACACATTATTATTATTGATTTACAACACTGCTTTTTTAATATACCTTTACATCCTTTAGACTGAGAGTGATTCGCTTTCTCTCTCCCTTATCCTAATCACATTGGGTCTCATAAACTATACCAATGGACTGTACTGCTTCAGAAAACGATGAATTCTCCCACCATGTGTCAATACTATGTAACTAAAGCCCTTAAACCTGTAAGAAAACAATTTCCTAACTTTCTTGTTATTCATTATATATATGATATAGTGTTTTCAGCTCCATCTGTTTTAAAAACTCAATACATGTTTGATATAGCTCAACAATGCTTAAAAAACTCTAGATTAATCATTGCCCCTAAAAAATTCAAACCTCTACACCTTACCATTACTTAAGATTTGTTGTTAATAGACAACGTATTACTACCCAACTAACACAGATTTGTACTGATAAATTATCAACATTAAATGATTTTCAAAAACTTTTAGGTGATATAAATTAGATTAGACCCTCTTTAGACATTGCTAATTATCAACTGACTAATCTTTATAGTACTTTGAAGAAAGATCCTGATTTAAATAGCCCTCATTCACTTTCTCAAGAGATACAAGAAGAGCTCTATTTGGTGCAAAATAAATTACAAAAAACAATTTCTTACTCACATTAGACTAGATTTACCTCTAAAATTATTTATATTCCCCTCTCTTCATTCTCCCGCGGGACTTCTTGCTCAATAAGAATACCCAATAAAATGGATCTATACCCATTTTAGAGAAATAAAATCACTTACACCCTACCTTGCTTTAATTGAGCTAATCATTATCAATGGTAAAAATAAAACTAAAACACTAATTGGCTCTGATCCTCATAAAATTGCAATACCTAATAATAAATCTCAGTTTGAAAACACATTACAAACTTCTACCAATTTCCAAATAGCTCTTCTGAATTTTTTCTTAATTTCATTTCATTATCCTTCTAACAAGCTATGAAATTTCTTCAAAAATACTAAATTTATTATTTTCCGTATTGTCAGCTCACAGCCTATACCTTAAGCTGATATTTTCTATATAGATGGGACTAAAAATGCCAAAGCCTCATTATGGTCTCTCAAAGAATATAAAGTCTTTTATACTAAATTTCATTCTGGTCAACAAAACAAATTATATGCTCTTATTCAAGTTATTTGCCTACATCCTTACCCCATTAATATAGTCTCCGATTCCTTATATTCAGTTTTTGTATTAAAAAATATAGAAATCTCCACTATAAACTCCAATCAACCTATTATTTAACAACTTTTTTTCGAACTACAATCTTGTTATTAAATACCACACTTTTCTCATTTATATTACCCATATTCAAACACATTCCTGCCTTCCAGGTCCCATGACTCATGGTAATAAACAAGGTGATAAACTTGTTTCTTTTGCTGCTCCAGAGAAACAACATGCCCTATTGCACAACAATGCTGACTCCCTACACCAGCTATGAAAAATCCCATACCGTCAGGCTAAAAAAATTATTAATAATTGCTCTACTTGTAGACCCCTACATCTTTGACCCATTACACAAGATATTAATCCTCGAGAGTTACAACCCAATGAATTATGACAAATGGATGTAACTCACTGTCCTAAACTTTCTCCATCTTCTTTCTCACATGTCTGTATCGACACTAATTCTTCTTTTATATGGGCCACACTTCTTCATGGTAAAGCTACACAACATGTTATAACTCACCTATTAACTTGTTTTGCTATAATGAAAACTCCTAGTTCTATAAGAACAGGCAATGGCCCTGCCTATATTTCAAGATACTTCAAACAATTTTTACAATCATTTTCTATTAAACATATCACAGGTATTCCTTATAACCCACAGACACAAGACATAGTCGAATGGACACATCACACAGTAAAATTACAAATAAAAAAAAATTTAAAAAGACAAAAAAAAGGGAACATTATCATCCTCCTTATCTAAAGCAGACTTTACTAGATTCCAACATAAGATATTTTCTAAACCTATAACTATTGTTAATACAGCTTTATTTGTCTTAATTTTTTTAAACTTACCAGAAGGATGTATCTTAACAAGAACAGAAAGACATTTCGAGGGATCACAGGATGCCTCTCTTCCTCTGCCCATTTGGTACCAAAACGGGTTAACAAAACAATGGAAGTCTGGGAAATTAATCTTACAGGGAAAGGGATATGCTTGTATTTCTCCAGATGGATCCAATGAACTCACTTGGCTTCCTCTTTGGAAGATCCGACCCAAGGGGGCCCCCAGCATTCAAAATAGAGACGAAACAACAAAAGTCCCAGGAGGAAGAAATTCCAATACAAGCCATGGTGGCTCTAAAGATTTCCAAGAAGCACCACCCTTGATGACATCAACCTTATGATCTCCCTTCTTGGGGACAAATAAAAAACCTCACTACAAGCTGAAAATCTGGTTTCTCAGCAGGGAATGCCTCGGAGCCCTGAAAATGTTTTTGTTGCTATGCTTGCTTTGCTTGCTTTCGTTTCCCCTGCTCAGGCTGAACTAATTAATCATACTTACTGGGCTTACATACTCAGCCCTCCTTTACTACAGTTTGTAGAATGGACAGAAAAAGGACCAATCGTATCCACCAATGACTCAATACATATACCTCCTCCTTGGAGCCTGTAGGGGCCCTCACACCCTGAGGAAGAAGGGAGATTAATTAATATTTCTCTAGGTTATGAAGTCCTTCCTTTGTGCATGGGGCCAGCAAAATTATGTATAAACATTAGTCGACAAACTTGGGCTTTCATCCTGCCTCCAAAAAAGGACTTTCGGACATTGCTTGGATTATTTACTGCCCTTTCTTTTTATGAGAACCATGTCAATACTACGGGAACTCTAGGGAAAGGACAAAAAATATATGCGAAGGGTTCACTTATAAGAACTTTAAATATACTCCTGTTCGTTGGGACAGATGTCAAGCCAAATCAGGAAAATTAATGTTTGTGGCTAATTACATCATTGTCAATTGGGGACCCCATGGTATGTGGTTATCTAACTGCTCAGATGATATTAACAGCACTGTCTGTGATTATGCTACTGAAGTAGCCTGGAAGGTTACTCCAACTACGATGGAACATTACCATGACAAAGGACTTCTTGGCTGGCTTGACGGTGGAATGGAATACCCTCATCCTCAAATCGTCCTCGATAAATGGGTTGGGCCAGAACAATGGGACATTTAGAAACTTGCTGCAAGCACTGAAGAGCTTGGAACTTGGACTGGATATTTCACAGGAACTAGTCGTGGTTCTAGTCATTATCCCTTTCATTATAATCAATTGTATTTCATACAAGCTTGTGTTCCCCTTCCTTTTGTTATAGCTATAGGAAACTTACAATTTAATAAGACTTTATGTTCTGTAACTTGTATAAATTGCAAATTATATGCTTGTCTTAACTCTTCCCTTTCCATAAGAAATGAATCCCTTTTGATTCTTCGATCTTGATGTAATCTATGGTTACCAATAAATCTCCAACGGCCCTGAGAAGAAGGTCCCATGGCCGGACTTGCTTCCCGGTTACTTACTAAATTACTCCAACGATCTAAACGATTCATTGGGTGGCTAATCCTTGGCATTTGGGGATTGATAGCTATTTGCACCACTACTGCCGTCACCAGCATTGCTTTACAAACCTCAACTCAACACATAATTTTATTCAAAATTGGACTAAAGATGCTCATACTATGTGGGCCACTCAGGCTCAGATAAATGAGGAAGTTCAAGATGAAATACAAGAACTAAAAAATGGCCATCCAATGGGTCAGAAATCAATTAATAGATTTGCAAAAACAAGTGATACTAAAATGTGATTGGAATTCTACTCAATTTTGTGTTATTCCTGTTCAATTCAACCATAGTGCCTACAACTTGGAACAAATCAAATTTCATTTACAAAATATACATGATAATGCCTCTCTGAATGTACAATTGTTGCACAAAGAAATTTTTGAAACCTCTTCTAAAAATCTGCCCTCTTCCAATAATTTGGAAACTAGCTGAACAACTATCTGATCAGTTATTTGGGCTAAACCCTCAAAGATGCTTTCAGAGCATTACTCATAGCATCAGGTCTGGAACTATAACTTTGGTAATCGTCCTGATAATTATATTTATTGTATATCATTGCCTTTCTGCAAAAATTGTTAAGACTAAACAAACTCAATTGTTACAAATATAACAAAAAAGGGGGAATTGTCGGGGAACGTTTAACTATAGGATTCCTGTATGTTGTTTTCTGTTTCTCATGAACCCTCTGTTCCTTATCAGTTCCTGGTAAACAGGAACGAGTGGAGCAACACGCTGTTCCCAGGACTGAGGTCACGGGATGGAACGCATGCATGGATTTCCTTTAGTAACCTTTTACCCTAAGGTAAAACTGTTTAGTCACGACCCTCTTACTCAAGTTATGGATTGTCTTCTGGCCTTGTGATGATTGTTGTTTCTTGTTATTCCCTTGGTAATGGTTGTTATACGTCTGTTTTTTTGTTCTTTGCTTAACTTTATTTTTTACCCAAAGCGTCCTTATATAACTATATATAAGCTCATGCAAACACGGAATAAAGCACCCTAGTTCCATTAGAGACTTGGGTCCCCTGTGTCCTTCTTTCTCTCTGGCCAGTTCTTTAGAGCGTGGAGGCCTGCTGAGCTCACTTTCCTGCCTGGGCTTTCAAGATCTCCTTGAGAGGACGCCCTGTGCCTTCATGAGTGATACAAGCCCTATTCTAGGGCTTTATTGGTTTTCTACGTAACCCAGGAAATATTAGTCTCTCTTTTGCTTTCTTTTTGTCGACACCTGTCCCCAGGTTCCAGTCTGTCAAAAAGACCACAACGGATTTTCCTCCATCTCTTGTCTACTTTCTTATTGACTTTCCCACTGCTTTCCATCCCACAAATTTACTTAAATATTGTATCTAAAGCTATTCTTATGAATCACATAGAGCACATTACTAGCAACAACTGTAGTGCTTTTCACATAAGGGATAACTTATTTAGCTTTTAGTCTGCAGGCAACATATTAAATGTTCACCTAAATCTAGTCTATTGTCTTCTATATATTTCCTTATCACTTTTTTTTAACCATTGTCTATACTTATATGTAAAAAATGGCATCCCTATTCTTCATTGATTCCTATGAGTGCTTTAAAACTGCCTTCCAAAAACCTTTACTAGAAGATTGTTTTGGCCATAATCAGAGGAATAATGAAGTAGTTTTACTTCCTAGACAGTTATTATTGCTGATAAGTGTGAAATATCCTGGGCCACCCTCTTCGTCAGTCATTACATAAAAAACAATGCAAATAAAATAACATTTCCTTCTGTTATGGCATAAATGATTACTTTTGAATCATTCTGCTGACTACATGAAGACGTGACAGAAATAAGTGAGTTATTTTATTTAAATAATGAAACAGACATTCTAGAGTTGTATGTTACTATTCAGAGTAGGATAGTTGATTGCTGCAGTAGTGAAAAGGAAGACCCAAAATCTCAGTGGCTTAACACATAACAGTTTATTTCTCACACTCAAAACATTCACCCCAAGTCCATCAGCTCTTCAGGGCAGGTTGCTTACAAACAGAGACTTAGAGATACAGGTTGCATCCATCTTGTAGGTACACTATTTGGAGCACACTGCTTTCAGGTCCACATGGCAGGTAATGAGAGCTGGAGGGTCACACAGGACTTTTTACTGCACCGGTACTGAAACGACACATTACTTTTGTTTACAATCTCTCTGTAATCCCTCTGCTAGAAGTAATAAATGGCATTGCCTAACTACAAGGGGCTGGGAAGTGAATGCGAGCACATAGATATTTGACAGTTGTTAATGTCTTTGCCACATTCTACAAATAATACATGCTTTTTAATATTTTAATAAAAAATAATTTTTGGAAAACTCTATATGGATAAAAATATCCCTTAAATATAATAGTTTTTATTGGCATATAGATATAGCTATATTTTAGGAAAACTGCTACAGTTACGAAGCTTCAGGGTGACGTAACAAGGCATTACATTTATAATGTTCCAAGAATGTTACTGAGATATTCTGATGTATGCACTGCAAAAATTTGGGGAGTCAACATGTTATTTATCTACCAGATGTTTTCTATCTTTATAATAATTTTACTTGTGATTCAAGGGGGCTGACATACAATCAGCTACTTAAAAAAATAGCTATTTATTCTCTCCTCATGCCAAAATACTTTGTACATATGACATTACAATTAGCACATCCTCTGTAATGGGTGTTTTTTAGGCATCAATTTATAATTCATATTGCTCTGATATAAAATATGTAAAGCAAAAATAATTTCAACTTATTTCAGCATAGTGGTAAACATGAATCAGCAACAAACATGAAGCAACAAACTCCAAATCTTAGTAAAATATGAAACAGATTATAATTTCCTAATTTAACTTCTATTTTAATTCAATATTAATGCTTAAGACAACAAATTTTTAAACAGCATACTAAGATTTTGGCAGTAGTTTTATGTAACAAGACATACAGTGTACTAGAGGTGTGGCATTCAACTTGCTTACAGTAAACCAGCTTCAATATGAAGGTATTAAATATTTTTTAAACCTTCTTTTTACATGCTAAATATTTTGGAAAGTATGCAATCAACCACAGTAATGAAATTAATATAATAAGATTAAGAAATTAAAAACTTGAAACTTGTACCCTAAGCATAAATCATATTAAAAAAGGATTACTGATTATATAGAATGTCCCTGGATAATCAAAACTTAATAGTATAAAACATGCAAAACATTTCAGGATAAGGATTTATTAATAAAAAATACCAGGGTCTATTTAAAATGATTCTCCTCCAAAGGGTATCAAAGTTAATTCAAATCATGTAACACTCTAACACTAAATATTATTCAGTACTGTTGAAGTGGAGGTAAGTTTTATAAAACTGGAGTTTTACATATACTGTAAATTGCTGTCTTTCTTGTTCATGTGAAGCAGCATACATTACTAAGTAAGAAAAGAATGACTGCTGCACTAGCAAAAATAGGATGTGTAAGTATCAAAGGCACACTATTCAGCTCGCCAAAGTGATAGCAAACTCTTCCCCCCCCCACAAGCCCTTTCCCCATGTAAACAAAAGTTTATTAAGGAGAAAAGAAACACAAACTAAATTTTAATCTTCAAACGTAAATATTTTGAGACATTAATGGCAAGTCCATGCTTCAAAAAGGTCAACTATTGTTGCCTGGATATTTCTCAATATATTTTAAAGATGTATCCAAATTAGATAATTTGACATTAGATACATTGTTTGGTCAGAATTATTTATCATCTAAAACATTTAATTTAATTCTAAATATTTTAACCACTAGTATGACAACACAATTTTAGCTCTCAGAGAAATTAGCCAGTGGAGGGAAAAACACGTAAACAAAACAAAACCCTACGTTTAAGCTGCAGGCAACAATTACGGCCCTTTCTGGCACAGTGGCATTTGACTGGCAACGAAGTCCAGGAATAATTCTGTTAGCACAGGGAAACTCATGCATTTTGGTAAATATGCTCTAACACTCACAGTTGAATTTTCCTATAGACCTTCCTTGCTTTTTTCAACAGGTAAATCTTCCTTTTTTTTCTTGATACTATCCTGATTTGTGACTTGAACCTGATTTCTTTTTCTTCTTCTTACTATGCTTTTTGTGCTGTTTCTTCTTCTTCTTCTTTGCTTTTTCTGTTGCTTTTTCTTGCTCTTCACGTCTTCTCTTCTTTTTTGCTTGCATCTCCTCTTCATAATCTGATTCTGATGAGGACTCCAATGATAAAGGTTTATCCTCAGAATAAGTCTTCTTTCTTTTTTTGCTGAGACTTCTAATACACTTTTCTTTCTCTGTTTCATCCTTCGACTTCTTTTTCTTTTTTACAGATTCCTTGCTCTCTGATTCAGAATCACATGGAGAGCTTTCTGATGATTTGTATGAATGGTTCTTCTTTTTCTTTCTCTTTTTTCCTTCTTTCTTTTCCTCATCTTCAGAATCTGGAGAACTGCTTGAAGAATCAGTGCTTGATGAAGAAGAAGATGAAGACCGACAAGATTTCTTCTTTTTCTTTTTCTTTCTTTCTCTTTTTTTGGATGAGCTCTCATTTCCACTTAATAATTTCTCTCTGCTTTTTTCTAGTTCCTTCTTCCAGTTCTCATTCATTTTTTCTTCAAATTCAGCTAATGCCTTGGAGCCTTTCTTTTTATTTTCTAATTGTTTCTTCACTTCTTCCCAGGTGGGCCTTGGTCGATTCAGATAATCTTGTATTGTTGGGCCTGCAGATTGAGATGGGCCCCTCCATCTGGCCATTGCTATAGGATTCATATAGGCCACCCGATTGTCCCGCTTTCCCATGGTGCCTGATGGTTCCCAGAGCAGACTCTCAGTTGCTAAAGAGAATAAAGACAGACACCCTCCTTAAATTCTTCATCTGCTGGTATACCAAGCAGCTTCCATTCTGTGAGAGAAGCAGATGGAATGATTACAAAACACCTTTAATATAAGACAAAGTAAGCACATAATTGTAATTGTTCACTGTTTATCACATAGTATGGTAGAAAGATTTACAAAATCTTAGACCTTGAGGAAAAATAATATATATACAAAAGTTTTACATATTTTAGACATTGTTGTGTAAATATAACATAAAGTGTTTTTCATATCTCTTGTAAGGTTCTGACTGTTATCTAAATTTTAAATAACTATTTCTTTTTATATTGTATGTTACTTACCTTTTTTCTTTCTTTCATTCTGCCTTATATGGTATAGAGAGAAATTTCTGTAGCCAAATTCTGTACCAGGCAGACCTTCCCCATTTTAGTAGAGTGCAGCACAATCCATTCCACTCTTTGACAGAAACCTAGGAGTCATGCCTGAAAAATCCTTCTCCCTCAATTCACATATCCAATTCATTAATAAATCTTGCTGCTTAAACCCCCACAACAAGAGGTCTCATGTTTGCTCACTTCTCTTCATATATGCTCACTTCTCTTCATATATGCTGTCATCAAAATAGTGCAGGTACTGTCACCTGTCATTTGGATTATTAATCCCTATTAGATGCCAGGGATTTCTCAGTGTTGTGTAGTGGATTATTTTATTCAGTCTCTAGACTAATCTAGAGGTTAGTCATAGATCAACATGCTATGAAGTTGATTCTGTCATTATCCTATTATAGAAATGAAGAAACTGAAGCTTAGAGAATTTGAGTAACTTGCATAAAGTGACATAATAAATGGCAAATGGTAAAACCAGGATTTAAATCAAGGCAGCATGAGGCCAAACCCTGTACACTTAACACAATATTATATTGTCTCTTGACATCAACTTCTTGACAGCCATGTTTTTTGCCCTTATTCTCTTCCCTTTCAGTCCCACACTGAAATCAGAAGGATTTTAAAATAGTCTAGTGGCTTTATATTTTAATGAAAATCAATCCAAATTACTATAAAGATCCAATACAATCTGTCCTGCTTATAGCTCTTACATTTCATCAGCTTTCTCAATTCTGTCTTTTCCAGTCTTCTCTTGGTTTCTGGAACATGCTAAGCTTCAAGCTTAGCCACCTTGGCCAGTTTCACCTCATCTTCAGATCTGTTTGAAGGTCAGTTCCTCAGAAAGGCAACTATTAAGTTGAACTATATAAAATCACCAATTATATGGAACAAAAATAGTCAAATACTAGCAATTTCACATGGCTCAACCTTATATTATGCTGCTTCTGTATCTACCCCTTACACTCATTATTCTGTATCAAAGTTTCTTGCCTGTTTTATTCATAGCACTTAGAAAACTGATGATTATTTTCTTTATCTATTTGGATGTGTATTTGTGTGTGTGTGCATGCATGTGTGTGTTCACATGCACATGCATGTGTGTATTCACTTCTAAATATAAGGCCAAGAAGGGTAAAGTCACATTTGACCTGTCTTCTAGCCATGATGTTCCCAGTACCTTACATGGCATCTGGCCCACACTAAGTACTCAATAAATATTTGCTCAATAATAAACAAAAAATGAGTGGATTGATGGATGGGTAACTCTGTGAGAGAGGTGCATTCAGAGAAGGCTCCTGGAGTTGGTGATGTCAGTACAAGATTTTGAAGAATAAATAGGAGTTCACTGAAAAATTAGGAACTGAAGGACATTCTAGGCAGAAGAAACAATATGTGAAGAAAACAAAGAGACTTGAAAGATAGTGTTGATGGAGCCTAAAGTGTAAGAGGGCAGTAGCAGGAGATGAGGCTGCAGAGGAAGTAAATAGCCTGATCATAGAGGCCTTCTTAGGTCATTTTAACACCTTAGATTTTGTGCTATAGTTGTTAGGAAGCCAACACAAAGTCTGAAGAGAAAGATGATCAGATATATCACAGATTTTTCTGTCAGTCTCCATCCTGACTTTGACCCTTTAAGTTGACCTAATATACCTACCCTGCATAAGCTCAATGCCACAGATTTTTACAGTGACTCTTGGTACTAGTTTCTGGATTTGATTTGTTGTGTTAACTTACTCTCCCTCCTCTTCAGTTCTCTTAGGCATTTTTGTCATTTTCCTTCTTACTGGAATCCAAAGGTCTGTCAAATATCATTGTTTGCAATACTTGATCATCAAATGTCTTTAAGGATTTTAGTTCACATTCAATTAATTGGTGGTTGTTTCTACTACTGAACACTTAGAATAGCATAATCCATTCTAATTACAGTTCCTTGAAACTTAGCCCTAATATCATCTAGAAAGACAGGCAAAGACCAGTTCACAAAGGTTTGAATGAGATGCTGAGGTTTGAATCTATTCTATGGGACTTACAATGAAGCTAATGGGGAGACAGCGACTATTTTAAGCAGGAGAGTGATATGATCACATGTGAGTATTTAAGAGACAATTTCTTACAGCATGAAAGATGAGCTGGAGGTAGGTAAACCTGAAGACAATGAGGTCAATTCAGGTATTAATACAGATAAGAAAAGAGTCTGAAATAAAAATAGTGGTATTATGAGTGAAAAAGTGGGAAATATGAGCCATACTAAGGAGATTCTACTGGAATTAATGAACAATTAGATGCAAAGCACGAGGAAGAGAAAGGAATCTAGGGCAAGGTTCTGGCCTGTTGCTGTAGTTCAGGCACTCAGTGTCCGACTCTTTGCAACCCAATGGGACTGCAGGATATAAGGCTTCCCTATCCTTCAATATCTCTGGGTGTTTGCTCAAACTCACATCCATTGAGTTGGTGATGCCATTTAATCATTATCCTCTGTCACTCCCTTCTCCTCCTGCCCTCAATCTTTCCCAGCACCAGAGTCCTTTCCAATGAGTTGACTCTTCACATCAGGTGACCAAAGTATTGGAACTTCAGCTTCAGCATCAGTCCTTCCAATGAATATTCAGGGTTGATTTCCTTTAGAATTGACTGGTATGATCTCTTTGTAATCCAAGGAACTCTCAGCATTTTGAAAGCATCAATTCCTCGGTGGTCAGCCTTCTTTATGGTCCAACTCTCACATCTGTAACATGACTACAGGAAGAAACATAGCTTTGACTATATGGACCTTTGTCATCCAAGTGATGTCTCTGCTTTTTAACATGCTGTTTAGGTTTGTTATAGCTTTCCTTCCAATGAGCAAAATGTCTTTTAATTTCATGGCTGCAGTCACTATCCACAGTGATTTTGGGGTCTAACAAAATAAAATCTGTCATTATTTCCAATTTTTTCACATCTATTTGCCATAAAGTGATGGGACCAGATGCCACGATCTTAGTTTTCTGAATGTCAAATTTTAAGCCAGCTTTTTCACTATCCTCTTTCACCCGCATCAAGAGGCTCTTCAATTCCTCTTAGCTTTCTGCCATTAGAGTGGTATCATCTGCATATCTGAGGTAGTTTATATTTCTCCTGGCAATCATGAATCCAGTTTGTGATTCATCCAGCCTGGTATTTCTCATTATGTACACTGCATAATAGTTAAATAAGCAGGTGACAATACACAGCCTTGAAATAATCCTTTCCCAATTTTGAACCAGTCTGTTGTTCCATGTCTAGTTCTAGTTGTTGCTGCTTGACCTGCATACAGGTTTCTCAGGAGGCAAGTAGGGTAGTCTAGTATTCCCATCTCTTTAAAAATTTTCCACACAGTTAAAGGCTGTAGCATAATCAATGAAGCAGAAGTAGATGTTTTTCTGGAATTCCCTTGCTTTTTCTACGATCCATCAGATGTTGCTAATTTGATGTCTGGTTTCTCTGCCTTTTCTGGCTTGTGAGACAAAATAAAAGGCCAATGACTGGATAATATAGGAAATGGCATAGATTTTGAGTAAAGTTCTAGGTTCAGTGTTAGATCCATGAAGCTTGAAACATGTGAATGAACCTACATGTAGGAAATTGGATGTATGGGTAATAAAACTCTGGAATGTGACCTGAGTTATAAATACAGGATTGGCAGTCACTGCGTGATGGCGAAAGTCATGAGAGAAAGTTAAATTACCTTGAGGGGAGATTTCATATGAAAAAAGGTTTGAGCACTGGGTCCAAATGAACAACACACGAGGGGCTGGCAGAGAAAGTAAAATTTACAAAGAAGACATCAGAAAATTATCCAGAGTGGTAAGAGCTACAGCAGTATCAGAAAATAAAGTAAGGTCACAGAAAGAGAGTGGGGAGAGTAAAGTTTCAAGTAAAGTTTCAAGTTTCAATAATCCCTAAAGGTTCATAAATTTCACTTGAGCAATTTCCAAACATTAAAATTTGAGGAAAAAATCTAAATGTTCATCAATAACAAACAGGATGTATGAATTATAGTATACACATACAGAAAGTTAACCAATGTAAATACTGGTTATCTCTGCATATGAGAAGGGCATTATTTCCTTTTGTAAGTTTTCCTACACTATTTATATATTTTTTTTTACAATGAGCAGGTATTAAGTTTAACTTTAAAAAAATCCAGAAAAAAAATGATGTTATGGACAACAATACTAAATCAAATAGGTCAAATAAGATAAAATCTGAAAATGTCCCTTACATGACTTTGAAGAAATTATTAGTAACTTTTGCTAACACAATTTCAATTAATTAGGGCAGAGACCAGGATGACAGATGGTTAAAGAGTAAATTGGAGGTGAGAAATTAGAGACATAGGGTGTGTGTTAGTTGCTCTGTCATATCTGATTCTTTGCAACCCCATGGACTGTAGCCTGCCAGGCTCCTCTGTCCATGGAATTCTCCAGGCAAGAATACTTGAGTGGGTAGCCATCCCTTCTTCAGGGAATCTTCCTGACTCAGAGATCGAACCTGTGTCTCCTGCATTGCAGGCAGATTCTTTACCAGCTGAGCCACCAGTGAAGCCCAAAGAGAGATGAAGAATTTTCAAAAAATGATTTTTTACTCTTGTTTGTTTTTATCATAGAAGAAACTTAAGCATATTCAGAGGGTGACAATGTTTAAATAGAAAGACTTTAAAGAGGACAGGAAAGAGAGGCAATAATTCTTTGTGGCAAAACCATAGAAGAAACAGAGAGGAATCAAAGGCATAGTTAGAGGATCTCCCTTTTTGAAAGAACAGAGGAAAATAATAAAGAGTATGGGTATAGTTTTTTTTTTTCTTTTGTTAGTGACAACGGAGATGTAAAGGGGAAATTTGAAGCATTTCTCACATAAGAGCCTTCATTTTCACTCAATCATACATGCCAAGATCATCTGCTGCGATTGACAGGTTGAGATAGCATTGGAGTTTTGAGAACAATAATTACAATTTGGAATAACACCAGACAAGTGTTGTGAGAGGCCTTCAGACTTTCAGAATCTGTGTGCTCTTTTCTCAGAAGATAATAACGCTGAGAAAAAAAAAATAACAGCAACAAAGTCTCTTGCTCAAGTACTCTGTCTTAAAAGTACTGTGGCTTACTTTCTGTTTCTATTTTAGAAGAGAAACTTTATTTTCTTTATCTCTATTCATTTTTATGAAGTATGCTGATTTTGTATAAAGATTAGATACAAATTGTAACAGCCTTACTGGTGATCTAAGTGTTATAACAGTTATCTGTTCATTCATTTTTATAACAACTCCATTTTGATCATCTATTATGCACCAGACACTATATCCCATGGAGATTATGATCTAGTAAAGGTAAAAGACATTACACAAATATCAAACAAGTTAGTATTAACTATAATCATGATTAGAATGATAAAGGAAAAGCATAGGACGCTATGAATAATAAGTGAACTAATTTAGAATAGAAGGTCAACTCTGAGATACTAACACACTATTAACATGTAATCTGAGACCTGATGGATAAATTAGAGCTAGCTAGATGAAGGTGACTAAAGAGTAAAGGAGTAACAAGAGCCAAAGTTGACTATACGTTCCAAGCACAAGCAATATTAGATGCTAAGGCCCTGAGGTGAAAAGGAAAAGCCAAATGCAATGCATATATTCACATTATTACACTGTTGTAAACAAGTCATCATATCCACTTCTCCATGTTAAAAGTGATTGTATCAACACCATTTTTCATTGAACATGCTCAGGTGAAAGTCAATATGAATTCAACTTAATTAAAAGCATATTTTAATGTTTCACAGTCTTAATTTCAATTGTCACTATCATCAAGGCTAGTTATTTTAAGGAGCTACTTTATTTTACAAATCATTTCATTCAATTTTTAATGATATGTCAAACTGTAGGCAACATCCTGTCTCTCACAGACATAGGGACTTCAGCAGAAAAATCTTTGCAAATAGTTGGCAATAGCTCTGAGACTTTAAAACACCCAACTCTTCTGCAAAGGTCTGGACATTTGGATGAAGACTTTATTAAAAAAAAATTAATGTTCTTTATTACCACTAGTGAATGTAAGTTTAAATACCATGCTACTGAAATAAATGCCTCATAAACCTACATAAAGGCTTTAAGATACCAATGACTCTACTATATTATAAAATAATAATAATCATATGCACATATGCTAGCAAAGTAATGCTCAAAATTCTCCACGCCAGGCTTCAACAGTACATGAACCATGAATTCTCAGATGTTCAAGATGGATTTAGAAAAGGCAGAGGAGCCAGAGATAAAATTGACAACATTGCTGGATCATTGAAAGAGTGAGAGAGTTCCAGTAAAACATCTACTTATGCTCTTTTGACAATGCCAAAGCCTTTAACTGTGTGGATCACAACAAACTGCAGAAAAATTCTTAAAGAAATGGGAACACCAGATCATCTGACCTGCCTCCTGAGAAATCTGTATGCAGGTCAAGAAGCAACAGTGAGAACTGGATATGGAACAACAGACTGCTTCCAAATCAGGAAAGGACTATGTCAAGTCTATATATTGTCACTCTGCTTATTTAATGTATATGCAGAGTACATCATAAGGAATGCTGGCCTGGATGAAGCACAAGCTTGAATCAAGATTGTCGAGAGAAACATCAACAACCTCAGACATGCAGATGACACTACACTTATGACAGAAAGTAAAGAAGAACTAAAGAGCCTCTTGATCAAAGTGAAAGAGGAGAGTGAAAAAGTTGGCTTAAAACTCAACATTCAGTGGCAAATAGATGGGGAAACAGTGGCAGACTTTATTTTGGGGGGCTCCAAAATCACTGCAGATGGTGACTGCAGCCATGAAATTAAAAGACACTTACTCCTTGGAAGAAAATTTATGACCAAGTAGACAGCATATTAAAAAGCAGAGACACTGCTTTGCCAACAAAGAGCCATCTAGTCAAAGCTATAGTTTTTCCAGTAGTCATGTATGGATGTGAGAGTTGGACTATAAAGAAAGCTGAGCGCCGAAGAATTGATGCTTTTGAATTGTGGTGTTGGAGAAGACTCTTGAAAGTTCCTTGGACTGGAAGGAGATCCAACCAGTCCATCCTATAGGAAATCAGTCCTGAATATTCATTGGAAGGAATGATGCTGAAGCTGAAACTCCAATACTTTGGCCACCTTATGTGAAGAACTGACTCATTTGAAAAGACCCTGACACTGGGAAAGATTGAAGGCAGCGGGAGAAGGGGATGACAGAGGATGAGATGGTTGGATGGTATCACTGACTCAACGGACATGCGTTTGAGCAAGCTCAGGGAGTTGGTGATGGACAGGGAGGTCTGGTGTGTTGCAGTCCATGGGGTCACAAAGAGTCGGACATGACTGATAACTGAACTGACTGACATGACATATGCACATATATACATACATATATACTACCAATACCTTTAATTACCATTATGTTCTGCTATTTCACACTGACTGATAATATAGAGTATCGTCACAGGTTTATGGAATTCACAGGCCAAATAAGAAAAAAAAAGAGGGTTTATGGGGACGTTTAATGATACTTGACAATTTCCTGAAAATACTAGTTTTAGCAAGTATATACAAAATGATATCTTTCTTCTAAATAAAAACTCAAGGAGCAACACATTCTATTCTAGTTGGTAACATAACTGTTTTGAGGGAGAAATTATCCCTTATTTTGTCTGGAATCAACATGATACAAAGCTGTGCTATGTTAAAATCCTTCACTTAAGGTGAATTCCCTCTGGCATAGCTGTGTCATGGAGCATTTATCATTCCAGAGAAAAGGTGTAGAATTTGAAATACTGCTTCTTTTTCTGTCTACAGAATTGTCAAATGACAAGGGATCAGTCTCTAATATCTTAAGGATGATGCCAGGAAGTATATAGCAGCAATAAAATATTTCAGATACAAGAGATAAAATGGAAAAGAAAGGCTATGAGAGGATAAAGTTCTAAGTATAAATTTTAGCTAATTGTTTATTTTAAAGAAATGAGTACTTCACCCTCTTATTTCTCTTAATATAGTAATATATTTTGGATTTTTATATTCAGAAAAACAAATTATTGTTATTATTTAGCTTTTATGATGATGAAGTGAAATGTTTTTAAAAACAAACTTTCTGTATTAGAATATCTTTAGATTTACAATAAAGTTGCAAATAAAGAATCTTTTGCATCTAGTTTTCTTATTGATAATGTCTTACATTACTATGTGCATTTGCCACAACTAATGAACCAATACTGACACATTCATATTAACTAAAGTCTATTCTTTATTCAAATTTCCTTAATTTTTTAGTTAATATCTTTTTTCTGTTCCAGGAATCAATCCAATATACCATATAACATTTAGTAATCATGTCTCCCAGGCTCTTCTAGACTGGTAATTACTCAGAATTTTCTTCGTTCTGAGGCGTATTGATCAGATGTTGATTTTTCAGAACACTCTTCAATTTGGGTTCGTCTGATGTTTTTCTCATGTTTAGAATTAGACTGCAAGTTCTTGGAAGAAAAAACACAAGTAAAGTGCTATTCTCATTACATTACATTGAGGGTACATGTGAAGGTGACTTATCATTAATGTTAATGTTGATCACAAGACTGAGGTAGTGAATGTTTGCCAGCTTTTTCCACTGCAAGATCATACTCTGTTTCCATACTGTACTCTTTGAAAGGATGTCACTATGTGCAATCCACACTTAAGTACAATGGAGATTTATGCTCTACCCCCTTGATGGGAAATAGCTACATAAAATATTTGAAATTCTTGTGTATGGGAGATTTGATCACTGTATCAGTATAGATCATGAGTATTAATTAAGTTTATACTTCGGGCAATATTTCAATACTACTTTACTTATTTTGTTGTTGAAATGATTTCAGCATTGGCCTTCAGGGGCTCTTTTAGTTGGCTCCTGTATCCTTTCGACCGGAGAAGGCAATGGCATCCCACTCCAGTACTCTTGCCTGAAGAATCCCAAGGACAGCGGAGCCTGGTGGGCTGCCGTCTATGGGGTCGCACAGGGTCGGACACGACTGAAGCGACTTAGCAGCAGCAGCAGCAGCATATCCTTTTGACACATCCTTATCATTTTGTCTCCTAAATGCTTCCTTACTTTCTGATTCTACAAGATACTCTAGGATCATCTTGTATATCCTCTGCATTAGCCCCCATTGGGATATTGCTGCTTCTGGACTCTTTCAGCAGACAGAGCTAGGAAATAGGAAATGATTTTAATTTATTCAATCACATACTAAGCTTGAACTAAGTACCTGGCACTTGGATGACAAATATAAATTATTTGGAGATGGAATGCAAAACACTGTGTTTACTATAACGTGGCATCTAGGTGAATTGACTGACTCATCATCAATAGAGTCCATATCATGGTTATTTCTCAACTGGTAGGAATGGCACTCTCCTGCATACATTTCTGAAAATGTTTGAAAATTCTGAGTAAAAGAATAGTTAAAGAAAAGAGCAAAGGCCCTCAGAAGATCAACTTTGCCCCTTTAACACTTTGCCCTAGTCAAGAAGCCATGAACAAAATAACAGCATTGTTTATAGTGTCAACATCAGTATTTTAAGAAACACTCTGTAGAAAACCATTATATATATTATTTTTATATATATATATATATATATATATATATATACACACACACACACACACATATATGTATACACACACACACACACACATACACACACACACACACCAAATTCAACTAAGCATTTGCTAAAAAGGTACTTATTTTGTCAGTGCACTTGATAAGTTTTGGATGCTCACTAAGGACTTTCTTGAGTCTTCCTTGACAACAGATTTTGACCTGTTGTGTGTGTTTAGATGTGGTAACTCATGGTTATACATAACGTAACCAAAATGTCTTAGGACCACTGAAAACTCCAGTTCCACTACTCAAGGGATCACCTTACATGAACCAGTGCTAACTGAATACTAGTTTCTTTCCATCTGTGTGATATGACTTCTATGAAAATAGACTCCCCAAACAAGGTTTGCCACATCTTTTCTCCCCATTGTCCCAATTTCTATTTAATAAATTTTATGTAAACCCTTGACAAGATACTTCAAGTCACAAAGCTTGCCTGTGTTTTTCAGCACTGAACATCTAAAATCAATTTCACTCACATCTGACCAGTTGTGCAAATGGAATATAACTCATACATTAGAAGTTCAAAGTGAGATAGAATTGTACCTTCCATTTATTCCTTATAATTTTATCTACATTTTGTGTTAAAAGTGATATATTTTATATGAGAGAATCATGAGATGCTTATTGAGGCAATGCACTGTGAATCCAAACTCAGTTGTAGTTTAAAATCTGTCAACTTTTCCCTGGATCTAGTTGTGCCAGGATACACCTGTCAGCTCTTCCAACAATGTATGAAAGATAAGTCCTAAGCATAGGAAGCAAACCAGGGAAGCTATTATTTCGCCAGGGAACACAGTTCAAAACACATTTATTTACGCATAGCTTTAAATATCTTTAGTTGTTTTTTCATGTATCAATGCTTCAATTACTACCTTCTATACTCTGCCACCCTTACATGAATTTTTTAAAGTGTATTTCTAAAAACAGAATAGAGAATTTGATGTAATGTGTATATATGAATGTACTGGCTATAAACTAAAAGCAGCACAGCTAGGTACATTTACATGAGTCACCTCTCATCTCACAAATGACTACATATGAAAATTTCCTAAAATTTCAAAGGCCAGATCATACAGACTTGTTATAATAACTAACTTATAGATGCTTATTTGAAACAATAATGAGGTATACTGAGAAGCATCGGAAAGTGTGAAAACTTGTATTAATAACACTTTAGTATGCTGGACTTGCCTGATTTGGAAAACCATGTGAAAGAGATAACTCGGTATTCATCTTCAGGAGGAGAAAACTTAGTTTTCAATTCTAAGAAAAACATTGAAGAAGAGTTGGCTTGATGAAGGCAGATAAAGTATTTTAGGAAAATTCACTAGGCAGGCTGTTTAACTTCCCTGATGCAGCAATCATCATTAGAATTCAGTATCATTATAGAGGTGAAGGACCAGCTTCCCTATTAACTTACTGAGTGCTCTCAGACAAATTACATAACCTCTCTGTGTCTCAGTTTTCAATCCTGTCACCTGCTCCCAGGTTCAAATGAAATATTTTTTGGCCATAGTCTGAAAAGTATTAAAGTCTATATAAATGTAAAGACTTGATATTCCTATGATTATTTCCACCAATCATGTAATAATGATTACAATTATTCAGTATTCACCATGAATAGGTACTGTTCCAAGTTGTCTACATGGATTATCTAATTGAATTCTCACTACTTCATGAAGTAGATGCTATTATTTTCCCATCTGACAGATGAGCAAAGTCAGTCTCAGGAAGGTTAAGTAATTTTTCCAATGTCTGATAGTAGTAGAGCCAAGACTGGACACCTGAGAGCTTGATTTAAAGCCTGCATTATTAAAGAATGTTATATTAATAGCATGAAAAATGGCTGCAAATTCTAGCTGAGGACTCTAATGAAAATATGATGATTATTTGTAGCTGCACATCTATCTCTTAAGTTCAGAAGGTCATAGGACAAATGCTCCCTTGAAAGAGCTGAAAAGTGTCTAATGTTAACAAAATTTAAGTTGTTTGATAATATCAGTTTCTACAGATTGGGACAACCTGTAGCAGATGTTCTATTAATTGCCATATTAATCTAGAATTTTCAGATACATGAAGCATAAATCTTTCTTGGGTGTGGGAGTATAGCTTAAACTAGTCAATGTGTTTTTCTGCATAACCATGTGGTGGATACAACTAACTTTAATGATAATGAAGATAACTTGGGAAAATAGAAATGTACAGAAAACTCAAAAACACCATTTCACTCATTATTTTCATTTCTTTCCTTACCCAACATGATTAACAGAGTTGCTTAAATGGACTGATTCAAGTTTTCCCATCTCTCTTCACATCTGCAAGTATGGGGATGCTTAAGGAACAGTGTTAACTATAATCAGCAAAAAGCAAATGGAAACTATTCAAATTAGCATGGATAATCTATAAATTACTAAGAGTTTCTTCCCTTTATAGTCCAGATTGTGTGTGAAAGTTGCTCAGTCATGTCACTCTTTGGTACCCCATGAACTATACAGTCCGTAGAATTCTCCAGGCCAGAATACTGGAGTGGGTAGCTATTCCCTTCTCCAGGGGATCTTCCTAACTCAGGGATCGAACCCTGGTCTCCTGCATTGCAGGTGGATTCATTACCAGCTGAGCCACCAAAGAATTGCACAGTCCAGATTACTTATTACCTGTCTCTGTCCCTTTGCATGGCTCTATAGGTTCCTGCCATGCATATGTAGAGTGTCACTTGTAATTTCCTTTTCCCTCACTGGATTGCAGATTCCTAAAGAGTAAAGACTGTAGTACTGCCCAGATTACCATGCTCTCTATCCACTACTTTTGCAGATATTCTGAGTCAAAGAATTTGCTAACCTGACACTTAACATGTCATATCAGTTATTTTTACCTATTTGTCATATCATTGCCAGCAGCAGTTGTCATGCAATAGTCAGGAATATAGGAACGTTCCACACTAGGAAGTCAGCTGTTTTTACCTAGACTCCCCTGAATCTTTTTAACCCTTTGACAGACACTGAAATAATCTGCCTATATTATTGTCTGAATCAGGAACCTGAAGATCTCAGTATATTTTCTTGATTTACTTCAGACTCAGTAACTCTAGATAACTGTTTTTCTCTATTGAAGGAGTCAATTCTAACCCCAAATTGCTGAACAGCCCTGAATGTGAGCATACAGATTACTTATGTAATCTGTTAACTCTTCTGATAAGCAGGCCTATCAAAAGTTTGTAATCTATTTGGCTGATCTATTCCAAATTGTTTAACATGAAATTTCTCATCTTGAAAATAAATTTGAAATAAGAAATGAGATGATATTTGTTAAAGTCTTTGCATAATTTGGCAGCAAGTTTTAGGTTATACAACTAAAACTTAAAGTAACAACAACAACAAAATGTAACCAAATTTGAAGAGGTGTGCTGACCAAAAGAAAAAGTTTCTTTTATTCAGGAAAAGTAATAACTCTCCTTAAAAGGTTATGATTAGCACTTTCGCACCATTATAGTTATTTATTCAATTGTAAATATCCACTATAAGCAACTCCAGATTATTTGCTGCTTTTATACTTTTCCTACCTATGTATTCCTATGTTCACCTAAAGTATTCCTTCCTCATTGCCTATTGATATTCCTCTATCCTGAAAGAAATTTTTGTTCTGAATCCCAATTGCTTTAAACAAAATTCTGCCCAAACACCTGGACTCCTATTTTATATTTCTATAGTGCTTTCAAATTTATAAAAGTAAATTAATAAAAGAGCAATATTGGGATAAATTTTATGAAATCATTTAACAACTCCAAACAGTCTAAGGAACAAATTAACTTTTCTACCTTCTTTAGTGTCCCTAAACTTTGATGACTAATACAGACTGAATACCATAACCATTTCTGATAGCAATAATAGCTATTACTTTAAGACGCTAAATCAAAGTGTGATGCCTGTATCCATGGGAGTCTCCAGGATCCTTTCACTTTGTCTGCAGATATGTTATTTGTGTGAGGCTTGAGCTTTTTTTTTTTTCATATACTTCAAGCAAAACATTGCATCACAACAAATTGAATGTAGAAATACATATGAGAATTATTAAGTCAGCATAAAAGAGATTTGAAAAATGTTAAACTAATACATCTCTGTTCATTAGATGTTTTTAATTCTGAAGTTATAATTATTTTTCACACAATGTTATCTAGTTAAAATTTAATGGTCTTATTATTGGCATTTTCAAATGGATTAATATTTTAAAATTTCTGTTTAGTTTTTAATACCATAAATTTCAATAGCTATTATTTATCAGATATTCTTTACCACATACACAAATGCTCCTTGGGGTTCTCAATAATTTCTAATAGTGTAAAGGGATCCCTAAACCAAATGGTTTGAGAACTATTCCTCTGAGAAAATGTTTCTCAAAATATGTCCACTGATCATCTGCATCAGAATTATTAATATCTGTGATACTTGATAATAATATAGGTTTCTGGACTCCATATAAGACCTACTAAATCATAACTTCTGGGGTCATGAACATATATTTTTAACATGATCCTCAGGTAATTCTTATGTACATTAATGTTAGAAAAATTTAATAAAGAGGTATATAGACTTTGGAGTCTGATGGATTCAAACTCTAGTTCTGCCACTTCTTGTTTGTCATCCTAACCTATAACACTTTCTACCAACCAATTTCTTACACTTACTTTCCCCTCACTCCCATCTCTTGAATCCTCTTCCAATTGCACATCCTCAATTAAATAGTTCCTCATTTCCAGAGTAAGCTGGAAAAATTGTATGTAAGAGGTATTTAGGGGCAGCAATCTGGCTCTGAGTGAAAGTTGTTGTTGTTGTTCAGTCGCAAAGTTGTGGCCAACTCTTTGCAACCCCATGAACTGCAGCACGCCAGGTTTCCCTGTCCTTCACCATCTCCTGGAGTTTGTTCGAACTCATGTCCATTGAGGTAGTGATGCCATCCAATCATCTCATCCTCTATCATCCCCTTCTCTTCCTACCCTCAATCTTTCCCAGCATCAAGGTCTTTTCCAATGAGTCAGCTCTTCTCATCAGAGAAAGTTAGGGACTTAAAAGTTGCATTTTCATAGGAAGCACATTGCTTTTACTTATATTGTCTCACTTGGAGATGTGGAGATGATAAGGATTTGGAAGGGGGTTATATTGCCTAGGCTGCACCTTGGCATCAACACTTACCTATTTGCCTCTGCTCCTGAACAAGGAAGACTTCAAAGGATTCTACTGTCTTTTCCTCACTTTGGGGCACACAGTACAGTGAAGATGGCAGCCATTTTGTCTTCTCTTAGCCCTGCCCCTGTCTGTTATCCTTACAAACTTGCCATCCACTTCCTCAATCCTTGCTGTGATTTGAATACACAATTCTGACAAGAGGTCTGAAACTGACTATGATGTCATTATAACAGAAACCTAACAGAAATCATGAAATTTTGCCCAGCTGTGAAAAATCGCTTTAAGAACCACAGCTTTATTTAAATATAGCAAATTTTTCTGTAAAACAGTGCTATTCAAGGTAAAGTCCATTAATGCTCAAGCTCAGAATCATATAGGCTTTTTTTTTTAAATGAAGAGTCCTATGCTTCATCCCAGACTAAGTGTTATCAGAATCTCTAAGTCCCACAAATGTGTAATTTTAATAATTTCCTCAGGTTATGATGGTAAAAAGTCCAAAAACCATTCCATGAGGAAATTTCAACATGAAACAATAAAAATAAGAGGAAACATAAGCATATTCTGTATAACAACTTAGTTCTTTTGTTGATTGCAAATAGATAAATGATGCTACCCATATGCTTTTCCATACAGACATAATATTTGCTTCAATCTATGTAAAACTTTATACTATTTTATCAGTGTGCCAGTTGTACCTGGATGAGGGAGACTAATTCACACTAACTAAAGTCACATGGTATCAATGTATAAATCAGACACCCATCCATTAGTTTATACCTGGAAATGCTGTAAACACAGGGTTGTTCAGTTTGATAACCAGCATCCTGAATCCATTAGATATAACACGTACAAAATCAAATTATAGTCATAAATTACCATGGTGAACCTGGAATCATTAAAAAACGAGTCAGTAGATATTTTTAACGATTACTGCCTCAAGATTTAATTTGATCTACCTACCAATATCCATCATTGGGTGGGCGACTAAAGTACTTCAATCTGATAATCAGGGCACTCTCTTTCCTAGACATTGCTGGAAACTTGCAGCTAGCTCTCTGATTTTCCCTAATGTGTTCTTTTTCTTTCTTTCTTATAATTCAGTCTTCCATTAATTGATGAGATTTTACCTTTTCAGTTTATGATCACATTCTATTAATGCCTCCCTGAAACTCAACCAAAACTTTTAGTGTGTCCAAATTATATTATCTACTCAGAAACAGTCTCTTGGGTTGCTTTTGCAGGTGGCTTATCTTACTGCGGCTTTTAATTTTTTTCAACTTCACCTTGAATTTTTGACACCATTATACTGAAAAAGGCAAAACTATTTAGACAATAAAAAAATTCAGTGGTTTCCAGGGATGGGGCTGAGGGGGAAGGATATGAATAGGCAGAACACAGAGGACATGCAGGGCAGTGAAAATACTATGTATGATACTATAATGGTGTATACATGGCACCACTGTTGTTTAGTCACTATCATGTCCAACTATTTTGCAATCCCATGGACTGTAGCCTGACAGGTTTCTCTGTCCATGGGATTTCCCAGGCAAGAATACTGGAGTGGGTTGCTATTTCCTTCTCCAGGGGATCTTCCTGACCCACGGATTGAACCCACACCTCCTACATTGGCAAGCAGATTTTTTTACCATTGAGTCACTAGGGAGGCCCATATACATCACCATGCATTTGTCCAAACCCATAGAATCTGCAATGCCAAGAGTCTACCCTAAGGTAGACTATCCTAAGGTAGACTTTGGGTGATCATAATGTATCAGTGTAGGTTCATTTTTGGTAAAAACAAACGAAGAAGATACAACCTGGGTTCGATACCGGGTTAGGAAGATCCCTTGGAGAAGGAAATGGCAACCCACTCCAGTATTCTTGCCTGGAAAATTCCATGGACATAGGAGCCTGGCAGCTACAGTCCTTGGGATTGCAAAAAGTCAGACACGACTGAGTGACTGAGCACACACACACATGAGCATGTGGAGGGCAGAGTGTGAGGAAATCTCTGTACCTTTCTCTCAATTTTATTGTAAACCTAAAACTGTTCTAAAAAATAAAGTCTTAAAAAAGACATTCCAAATGAAATTACTATAAATGATAAGCATGCTATACCATCTTTCCCAAAAGATGTTCAGTCATACTAGCATTTCCATCTTTTAGCATCTTTAATCTTTTTTTTTAATCTTATCTTCACTTTCTAAAAAATTGGGAAGATTCCTGTTCTGCCAGTACATGCAATTCTTCTATGTGAGTGCTCATTCTTACCCACAGATTTTTTTTTTAATTAAAGATTTTTTTAAATGTAGTTTTTTACAAGCTAATAATGAACATATATTTTTTAGTTAAGATTGTAATCTATGATCATTTATCTAGGAAATTCTTTGTTCAGGCCTTATAGATTGTGGAAATGTTTCAAAAGAGTAACTTGAGGGAAGCTAACCTTGTCATTATTTCAAAGTTATGAAAACTCATTATGAAACTTTTATTTTAAAAGCATGAGTTGTAAAAGGCAGAACAGCAAAATTAGTACTATCATGCATGGATGTGTACTAAACTGAGAAGGATCTTGGACTTAGAAAAGGGTTGCAATGCTAAATCTTAGCTTTACTAGTTATATAATGGTAGCCTAGTCTTTTAGCCTCTGTGAATCCAGTCTTCACATTGATAAATAAGAAAAGTTGTCTCTATTTTATGGCTTTGGGTGAAAATCAAATATAGTCCTATAAGTGAACATACTTCAAAAATCAAAAAGTTAAATGTTACACACTGAAATAATTTCATATTTTTAGAGTTGTTAGTATTAAGAACTATCATGATATCATGAGAACATAAAGGGAGGCCCTGTGACAAATTTTGAAATTAAAGTATATCTGAATGACATCTCTCTCTCTCACACACACACATACACATACACAAACACACAATGGTAGAGTTTTAGGAGCGTGCTATAAAAAATACAGACTGCTATGCAAATATTGTGCATCACATATACCCCATTTGCATACATGTTATTCTTTACTCTTTTTTTCTGTCCAGTCCCTCTTCCATCCTGCCCAATTCTCATCACCTTCCTTTAAAGAAAATCCGATGTGGTCACTCTGTAATATTTATTTAATTGAACTTGAATTCCTTAGTTTGGCAGAATGACCCTGATCTTGACCCGCTTCTCCAAACTCATCTCTCCTTAACTCTTCCTCTTATTCTTTTTCCTCCATGTGTCACTGAAATTCCCATGCTTCAGCAACAGAAAATACCTTACTACTTCTCAAATATATTTCCTAATTCTTTGTCCAAACATTTTGTTTACTTTGCCTAGAATACTTTTGCTTTAACCTCCAACTTTCCAGGTCCTCCTAGTAGGAAACAAGTTCTTTCTCCTTATGTTACTATGGCATGTTCACTAATTAATTCAGCTAATATTTATTGAAAGTCTACTATGCACCCAGCACTGTGCTAGAAAATGCTAGTGACATTACAATATAATCATGGTCCCTCACAGATTTTAGGAATGCTCATTTTAAATAAATAACCTACAAATAACTATATAATTATATAGTTATATGTAACAAGTAGTTATAACAAATTAATTACACACAAACACACACACAAATATATATGTACACACACACACACACACACACACACACGTACAAGGGCTTCCCTGGTGGCTCAACTGGTAAAGAATCTGTCTGCAATGCAAGAGACCTGGGTTTGATCCCTGGGTTGGAAAGATCCCCAGGAGGAGGGCATGGCAACAAACTCCAGTATTCTTACCTGGAGAACCACCATGGACAGAGGAGCCTGGAAGGCTGCAGTCTATGGGGTCACAAAGACTTGGACATGATTGAGTGATGAAGCACAGCAAAACTACATATTTATAACTGTAATAGTGCTATAAAGAAAATGGAAAGGGTTTGATAACAGCACATAACTAGTACTTAGCCAACGGGATCAGGGAAGACCTCTCTTTGAAAGTGGGAATTAAAATAAGACCTGAAAGAAGAATAGTCATTAATCAGATAAACAGGATGAGGATTAATTCAAGGCAGAAGGAAAAACATATGTGAAGGTACTGAGGCAGAAATGAGCTTGGCTCCTTTAAGAAACAATAGGCCAATATGACTGGAAAGTAATGATTAATGGTGATGGTGCCACGGGATGATGCTGAGGAAATGGGCAGGAGCATGGTCATGAAGGACCTTACAGGCAATATTAGAGATGTTGAACTTTGTCATAAAACTTATGGGAAGATTTCTGAATAAAGGAGAAAAGAGATCTGCTCATATTTGTATTTTAGAAAAATTCTCTCCACTATGTTGAAAATAGATAAAAGTAAGACTGTAAACATGTTTCAGGAACCAGTACTCAAGAAACCAAGCACCACACTCGGAAAGTTGGAGAACTCAGGTTTATTACATCAGTCGGCACAGAGGAGTTAACACTCCAAGCTCTGAGCCCCAAACAAAGAGATTACAGAGGTTTTATAGACTGTAGCGGTAACACTAGCTGTTAATAGGCTGGTTTAAACTAAGGGGTTTTGCATGTGTGGGAACAGTGGTCAAGATGGGGAGGGGGATGCCTGACCTGAACAGGCATGATTAAGCAGGTTTGCAGGGGCTGGGCAATTGGAAAGAGCAGGACAAGGGTGAGTGAGATAACCTTCAGTTCCTAGTATTGCAAGTCCCCACTTTCTGAGAGCACGTGACCTATGTGATCTAAACTTTGCAAGGGGCAAGCTGAGTTACAGAGGCAGAAAGAGAAGGAGGTTATGTAAAAGTTTACCTTTTCCTCTTCAAACAGAAGGAATGTTAATCTAGGTGGGAGATCTAGGTTAGTTGGACTAGGTTGGGGCTAAAATGCCATGGTTCTTGAATAACATACTTAACTGGGCACCATATTGTACATCAATTGTGTAACCACTGAAAATTTTAAGAGGAAGTGTCGTGATCATATTTCCATTTTTCAAAGATTACTGTTAGGTAGTTAGAATAGGAAACAGGAGTCCAAAATGGCAGTGGCTAAAAGACAAGGAAGGGGAAAGCCTGTGAAAATAGAAGGAAGGTCCAAGGATCAGAGTGAGGACCTCAGGTAGAACAAACAGCACTCCTGGCTAGCCCAATTTACATAAGGCAGGCCCAGGGGGGGAGGAAAAAGCATATAAAAAGAGGAGCCAAAGGGCTGGGGCTCTTTCTTCTCTTCACGTCTTTGGGTCTGCATGCCCTCATGCCTTGAGGATATATTTTCCTGCTATTTTCTAAATAAAACTGAGCTGTAACACAGAGATGTAACACTGATCTAAGAGCTATAACACGGTCTGTTCGAGACCCAAGAGCTATAACGTGGTCTGTCCAAGAGCTGTGACACACTGAGGTCTTTAATGTCTGTCACTTCAAATTTTTGTTGAGATGAGACAGAACCGAGGAGGTTACATTTGCCTGACATTACATTGCCCCACATGTGAAAAACTGCTATTAGCTGCCTAGGAAGGAATGCACAGTGATAAACTAGGCAGTAGTCTAGGTATGATAGCTTGGAGGAGGTGGTGGAAGTAAATGAACATGGTTTGGACTAGGATGTTGACATTAGAGTAGGAGACAAATGAGCAAATAGATATGAGACAATATTTTGGAGGCAGAAGCAAGAGGAATTGGTGACTGATTGGATAGGGGATAAGGGAGGAGAAAAACAAATCAAGGATAACTACCAAGTATCTGAAACTTGGCAGAGAGAAGTACCAGTTATTGAGATGGGGTCACTAAAGAAGATTAGTTTTAAAAGGTGGGTAAGCAAATTCATTTTTGTACATGCTAATTTTGAGATGCCCGCTAGACATACAAATAGAGATTTTGAATAAGCATTTAATTATATGAGTCTGGGGATCCAAAGGGATGCACACTTGGCTGTCTACTTATACTTCAGAGTCTGAAGACTTGTAGACCTGAAGTATACTTAAAGACTCTGACACAACATGGAGAATTTCTTTAGGGTAGCACTAATGATTTATTCATCTATTACGTCCTGTGTATTATGTGTACCAAACACATAAGAAGTGCTTGATATGTCTATTTGAACTAAATTATGCAGTCAATTTTAGTCACTTTCATCACAACTCTAACACATAGTCAATGCTATACAAAAAGCTACCAATAAATTATATGTTTTGTCTTTACAAGACAAGTGGCAGTTTGACATATTTTTTGAATGAATTAGCACTGCTCAGTAGATATTCTATCACTGGGATTTTGGAGTTAGAAGCAGTTGGAACATAAATTCTCATAAAAACACACACATGTTGGAACTTCCAGCTATGGCTAAATGAGGAGGTCAGGAAATCTTTCCCTAAAGCATTATAAACCTGGACAAAATTAACAAAATAACCATTTCAGCACTCTGAAAACTGACCAAAGCTATATATCCATCTGAGGAGTGTTTATTCCTGAAACGTCGCTGACCTTGGGGTACAAAGAATGGGAATCTGTGGCATTAGGACCTGGAGCTACTCCCATACCTTCCACTCCTCAGTTCATTCAGCAGGGAGGTTCTTCCAGGACTTATACACTAAAACCCACAAAACACTGCTGAGAGAAATGAAAGAATATCTAAATAAACAGATATGCCATGCTCTTAGATAGGAAGAGTCAATATTACCAAGATAGCAATTCATCCTAAATTGATGGATAGACTAAATACAACCCCTATGAACGTCCCAGCTGGCTTCCTTGCAGAAACTGACATTTACAAGCTTATTTTAAATTTCAAATGGAAATACAAGGGACCAGAATAGCTAAAACAAACCTGAAAATGTGGAACAAAATTGGAGGACTCAGACATTCTAATTTCAAAACCTAACATAAAAGCCAGTTAATCAAAAAATGTGGTAGTGACCCAAAGATAGGTACATAGATAAGTGGAACAGAATTCAAAGTTCAAAAATAAATTCTAACATTTATGGTCAGTTGATTTCCCACAAAAGTACCAAGACAATTCAATGGGGGATAGTGTAGTCTTTTAAACAAAGGTAGTAGGACAATTGGATATCCACATTTGAATAAAAATAGAGGGGCAATTTCCTGATGTTCCAGTGGTTAGGACTTGGTGCTTTCACTGGCTGGGAAACTAAGATCTTGCAAGCCAGGTGGGGCACCCAAAAAAAAAAAAATATATATATATATATATATATATATATATATATATAGAGAGAGAGAGAGAGAGAGAGAGAGAGAGACAGAGAGAGAGAGAGACAGAGAGAGAGAGAGAGAGAAAGTAGACCTTTGCTTTATGCCATGCCATATACAAAAAACTTAACTCAAAATGGCTCACAGACCCAAATTTAAGAACTAAAATAAGTAACTTCTAGAAGAAAAAAAAAGAAAATTTTCGTGACCTTGAGCAGGGCAGAGATACAATACTGAGGGTGTGACCCATAGAAGCCAAACTTGATCAATTTTAATTTATCAACTTTTGCTCCTCAAAAGTCACCAATAAGAAAATATAAGTAAAAGCGACAGACTAGTAGAAAATATTTGCAAATCACAGATCTAATAAAAAGCTTGAAGATCCACAGCCATGGCTGGTCCAGGGGCTGCTTTCTGCTGCCTGAGTGCCTTGTCTATAGTGGTAGGGGGTGGAGGGCCTTAGGCTTGGCCTCCTACAGGGCTCATGGAGCTAGTTCCTGGATGCCCACAGGAAGGAGCTGTTTCACAAGACTAACAAACGCCACTTTTTACATAGCCTGGCACTGTTAGGGGTGCTCCTGTGCAGAAAGTCCCTCTGGGCAGGGTTACTGGTAGCTTTTGGAGCACCTTATTCTGCACCAGCTTTAACTACTAGGCTCTGAATGGAGACCCCAGTACCCAGATTTTGGCCTCTGCGGGAAGGAGTCTGCTACTCGGGCTGGGTTGCCTTGGTTCTTTGAGCTTCCGTATGTTTAATTTCTGGGTATTTTTTTGAGAATTGGAGGAGGTAGGGGATTAAAAGAGAATGGCATAATAAAAATAATAATAATAAAATAAGCTTCTATACAGAGTATGTGAATAACTCTTATGACTTAATAATTATTAGGAAGAAAAAAACTGAATTAAAAATAGGCAAATGATTTGATTTGACATTTTGTGAAAGAAGATATGAATGGCTTAAAAGGATATGAAAAGATATGCAATACCATTTATCATTAGGGAAATATAAATCAAAATACCAATTAGAAACTGATAGATATCCACTAGAATGGCTAAAATAAAAAATACAAATGGTATCAAGGTTTGAGGATGTAGAGAAAGCAGACCACCTGCATATTTTTGGTGGGAATATAACATGGTACAGACACTTTGGAAAACATTTTGATAGTCTTTTAATAACTTAAACAAAATTCTCCCATATAATAGCCATTTTACTTTATAGCCTCTAACCAGAAGAAATAAAAATATATGTCCACACAGAGGCATGTTGTCACTATTCATAGAAGCATTACCCATAAAAAGAAAAAAAATGGAAAAAATGGAAATGTCCAGCACCTAGTAAATGAATGAACAAAATGTGCTATATTTACACAATGGAATAATATTAATCAATTAAAAGGAACAAGTTATTGATACATGCTAAAACATGAATACACCTTAAAAATATGCTCAGTGTAAGAAGCTAGGCACAATGGACCACATATTATATTATTCCATTTATATTAAATGTACAGAAAAGGCAAATTTACACAAAAGAAAACAGAAGAGTATTTGCTTAAGCCTGGGGATGGGAAAAGAGATTTACTGCTAATGGGTCTCACAGAATTTTTGGATGATGGAAAAATTTTAAAACTGGATTGTGATGATTGTTGCATAATTCTACTAATCTACTAAAATCATTGAATTATACACTGAAAAGAATAAATTTTACAGTATGTATTGAAATGTAGTATGAAAAAGCGAAAGTACTTTTGCCTAGAGAATTCCATGGACAGAGGAGCCTGGCAGTCTACAGTTCATGGGGTCACAAAGAGTCAGACATGACTGAATAACTAACACTTGCACTTTTTCACTTTTTCATACTAAATTCAAAAAAATCTGTTTTAAAAACACAGGGATGTTTTAAATGGAAGAATTTGGTGGACTTCCTTTATGGCACCTACATGGCTTTTGTTAGGCTTACTCTATGTACTAATTTTCATAATTTCTCCACTTACACTAACACTGCTTACAAAAAAAAATGAATTACAAGCCTGTATCTCCAGCCCCAACTGCTAAGCCTTTTCCCAGGTCTGGTTTCACATATCCAGTTATGTTTCAGACTACTCCCTGCTAGGAAGAAAGGCAATGCCGAAGAATGTACAAACTAATGCAAAAATGCACTCATTTCACACACTAGCAAAGCAATGCTCAAAATTTTCAAAGTGAGGCTTCAACAGTACATGAACTGAACTCCAAATGTTCAAGCTGGATTTAGAAAAGGCAGAAGAACAAGAGATCAAATTGCCAACATCCACTGGATCATAGAAAAAGCAAGAGAATTCCAGAAAAACATCTAATTCTGCTTCATTGACTACACTAAAGCTTTTGATTGTGTGAATCACAATAAACTGGAAAATCCCCCCCCCCCCCCCCCCCCCCCCCCCCCCCCCACCTCTTAAAGAGATGGGAATATCAGATCACCATACTTGCCTCGTGAGAAACCTATATGCAGGTCAAGAAGCAACAGTTAGAACTGGACATGGAACAATGGACTGGTTCAAAATTGGGAAAGAGTACATCAAGGCTGTATATTGTCACCATGCTTATTTAACTTATATGAAGTGTACATCATGCAAAATATTGAGCTGGATGAAGCACAAGCTAGAATCAAGACTGCCAGGAGAAACATCAAAAGCCTGTTATGCTGATGACACCACCCTTATGGCAGAAAGCAAAGAGGAACTGAAGAGGCTCTTGATGAAAGTGAAAGAGGAGAATGAAAAAGCTGGCTTAAAACTCAACATTCAAAAAACTAAGATCATGGTATCCGGTCCCATCACTTCATGGCAAATAGATGGGGAAACAATGAAAACAGTGACAGACTTTATTTTCTTGGGCTCCAAAATCACTGTAGATGATTACTACAGCCATGAAATTAAAAGATGCTTGCTCCTTGGAAGAAAAGCTATGACAAACCTAGATAGTATATGAAAAAGCTAATACATCAATTGGCTGACAAAGATCCATATAGTCAAAGCTATGGTTTTTCCAGTAGTCCAGTAGTCATGTATGGATGTTTGAGTTGGACCATAAAGAGGTCTAAGTGCCGAAGAACTGGTGCTTTTGAACTGTGGTGCCAGAGAAGACTCCTGAGAGTCCCTTGGAAAGCAAGGAGATCCAACCAATCCATCCTAAAGGAAATCAGTCCTGAATATTCATTGGAAGGGCTGATGCTGAGGCTGAAACTCCAGTACTTTGGCCACCTGATGCAAAGAGCCGAATCATTGGAAAAGACCTTGATGCTGGGAAAGATTGAAGGCAGGAGGAGAAGGGGATGCCAGAGGATGGGATAGTTGGATGGCATCACTGACTCAATGGACAGGAGTCTGAGCAAGCTCTGAGAGATGGTGAAGGACAGGGAAGCCTGGTGTGCTACAGCCTGTGGGGTCGCAAAGAGTAGGACACGACTGAGTGACTGAATAACAAAAACTTCTGCTAACTCCACTTCACCACCACCACTTCAATAAGACTTCCTTCTCAAATTTTCCATAACTACTAGCTATTCCTGCTTTTTGTATCTTTTCATACCCTTAGTACCAATACATAACATCTTATTATGATATGTTTTACTTATTAATATAACTGTACTTTTGATACTTCATGCTTTTATTTTTTTGCTGATAAATTAAACTGTGACCTACAAAGGCAACTTTCAGTGTTTTTTTTTCCCTACATTCTCAAAACAATCACCACAGTGCTGAGTATACAGAAGGTGATCATTAGGTGAATGTTTCAATTTAAAGTAATAATTCACATTCTTGCATTGATTTATCATAAGTTTATGAGCACTTACTATGTGTAAGGCACTGGGTTCAGTGTCATCAAGGAAGCAAATAAATATATGTTACATAATCTCTCTTATGAAGGAGTTTATAATCCAGCTGGGCATGTGAAGACTTAGCGATACAAGACTACCATTCAAAAAAGATGTCAAGAAGCAATGCATGATTAAGAGAAATGAGGAAACGAAATCAGTGATTCTGGGACCAGAAAAAAGAGCTAAACTGAGTCTTTCAAGAGATAAACTGGATATTAAAAAATGAGAGAGGTTGAGAATATTTCAGGCAGTGAAAATGGACTAAGTGAGAAGGAAAGAAATGAGAATTCAATGTTTATGTAGAGGATTGGGGAGAAAATTAAGTTTAAAAAGTAGATTAAGGTCAGAAATTGAATAGCCATGAAGCCCTGATTAAGTTTTCCAGACATAATTCTGTTAAAATAGCCATTTACTGAGCACCTAATATGTGACTGGTGGTTTACATACATAGCTGGCAAATGTTGTATGTTGGATATTGGGCATCCATTTCCTCGTTCTCCTAGCACTGTGATATTCTGCTGAGAAGAATCTAATGGGACTATAACTAGAAGCCTTACCCTATTGTAGTGAAAGGGCAAACAATTAAATTGAAAGTGACTGAAGTTTCAGTTTATCTCACCCTAAACATCATGATTAGACTACTTTGGTTATGAAGTCCTGTGTTTTCTTCTTCCTAGGTATCCAGAGCTACTTCAGTTCCTGCCTGCTTCCAGTCCTGACTCACCAGTCTTCCACAGATTCTGTGAGACCTTGTTATTTTCCAATGAATTAAATTTTGAGTAAAACAGCCAGAGTTGTTTTATACTGGTTGTAACTGAAAAGTCCTAAGTGATATATTATTATTAGGAATTAGTTGGGCTTTCCTCATGGGTCATATGGTATAGAATCCACCTGCCAAACAGGAGACTTGGGTTCAATCCCTGGTTCAGGAAGAATCCCTGGAGAAGGGAATGGTTCTCCACTCTAATATCCTTGCCTGGATAATTCCATGGACAGGGGAGTCTGGCGAGCTACAGTTCACGGGGTTGCAAAGAGTTGAACATGACTGAGCAAATAACACTTTTTCACTGTTATGAATTCGTTATGTATTATTTTCCACTTTTCACTGATAAAGAGACTGTGGGTTGGTGAGATTAAGTAACATTCCAAGGCCATACAGCTAGCAACTGGTAAATATGGGTATGTTTGACTCGAATCTAATTTCTAAAAAATTACTTACCAAGACTCAAACTCAAGTTTGTCTGACTTCAAAACTGCTGTTTTTTTTTTTCCCTTCATCACTCTGTCTTTCAATGAAGATTCACTCCAGATTTTCAAGAAGGGTAGAATATGATGAAAATGGCATTTTAGAAAGGTTAGCTTCACAACAGAATATAGGCTAGAAGGGAAGGAAGAGAGCTTGAGGTAGGGAGATAGATGACAAGGATGAGGTAAATAATTCAGATGGAAAACAACAGTGGTCTGAAACAATGAAATGACAGAATTCAAGAGAGTACAGAAGGGAATAGTAAATAGAATACTTTATCAGTTGTCATAGCTATATCTCTAAAATGTGCATCCTATTAATTTTTACTATTTTATAATGACTTTGGTTCCATGATTTTAAATTTCAGTACAGTAAGCATATGTCTTTTACTGAATTAAACAGAATGTCATAGTAAGCATATTATAAACTTACAAGCAAATTCACATCATTTGTAGTTAAACTATATATACATCACCTGCAGAAAAAAATGCACTTTGCCTAGTAATTTTATGATCAAGCAATATTTTATGGCTTTAAATTTCTTCAAATCATCACAAAGCCACAGGAAGAAAAGGATATCACAAAATTCAAATAGTTATTTGTAAGAATTGGCCTAAGTTTTCCCCAAAGAGTTAAAAATAAACTGCTCAGAAGAATGGTTTGTCTACTCATGGTCTTCATTTTCCAGACAACCTGAGCCTCTAGAAGCAAGAATCATTTTCTCAATTAAAAATAGCTGTACATGGGGAGAGGAGAGGAGAGGGTGAGATGTATGAAAAGAGTAACATGGAAACTTACATTACCATATGTAAAATAGATAGCCAACAGGAATTTGCTCTATAGCTCAGGAAACTCAAACAGGGGCTCTGTTTCAACCTAGAGGGGTGAGATGGGGAGAGACATGGGAGGGAAGTTCAAAAGGGAGGGGATATATGTATACCTACGGCTGAATCATGTTGAGGTTTGACAAAAAAACAACAAAATTCTGTAAAGCAATTATCCTTCAATAAAAAATAAATTAATTAAAAAAACAGCTGTACAAGTCAATAGGATATGAGTTTTGAAATAAGTGGAATGGAAACAATTTGAATGAAAGAAATGTATACAGATCAGGCTATATGAGTGTGGCTCAAGCAAAAGCTACTTCCTACTTTGCAAAAGCAATAGTTGGGACAGTACTCAAGCTCTTTGTATTAACCTTGTTTGACTAAAATACAATGCAAACTTCATTTAAACAAGGTTATTCATTGTCACTGTATTTTCTTTTCCTTTTTAGTTATAAAAATAATATATGCTTATTGTTTAAAATTCAAGAAAGGCTTCAGAATAGAAAATAAAGTTAAAGCTTTTCCTTCTAATTAGATCAGTTTGGTGTGTATATTTTTGGACATTTTTCTATGAACATGAAAATATACACACAGCTACCAGGGAATCCCATACACACATGCACACTCCATATATACACCTTTTTATATGCATTTTTATATAGACAAGATCATATGAAGATATTGTTTTACAACTTGCCTTTTTCATTTGACACTACTCTGGGCATATTTGCACCTATTGAGAACCAGCTCTTTTGTTGTTACCAAGGTAGATGTGTTCTCAAGTCCTACTTTCTGGCATTTTCCTAATCATTTGAATACTTTCATAATTGGATTTTGTGTTAAAGAAAAACATGACTTCCCAAAGAAAAGCATCTTATAAGTAATACAGGAACTGGGAAATTTGTTTCTAAATAGCTACAAGTAAGGAAAATTCAATGTGACACGTTACATGCTTAATTAACATAGCACGGCTCTGAAAACAAACAAAATCTGGTCCTCAGAGTAGTCTTTTTTAAAAAAATATTTTATTGTGGTAAGAACCCTTAACATGAGATATATCCTCTTAACAAATTTTAAGTATACAATACATTATTGTTGACCATATGTACAATATTATACAACAGATCTTTAGAGCTTATTCATCTTACTTAACTGAAACTTAACGAATAGTTTTTTTTTTATGATATCCAGAGTATAATTTATTGAAAAAAGATGCTCTGATACTTCAGTATATATTTTTGTTCTAATGCCTATTATTTGTAAAACAATTTTCAGATAATTATTTTTTAGAAATCTTGTCTTAGGAAAGAAAATACTAATGAAACAGAAGGTTAAGTACACAGACATTTGAAATTTAATACTCTAAATCCTAATTATATTCCAGAATTTTTCTTCTAAAGACTGCATAGTCTCCTAGCTATAAGTTAAGTGTGTGAAATTCTCCTATTTAGAATTTGGTTGCTAAAACACTAATTCTTTAAATATTGAAAATGTACTAAATTAATGTGATTTGTTGCATGGCAGGTATGCAGTAGTAAATTTGGCACATTATGGTATGGCACAATTTTTAAAGAAAAATAGGAGCAATACAACTTCAGCAGCAAGTACAAACACTCCTGCTCTCAGGAAGCCAGTTCATTAGTTTCAGAAGTTGGTTTATTAGTACTAAGTGTGTCCTTGTGCAGATCAAATATTCTGTGTGAAGATGGAGAGTTACATATAAGAAAACATCTCAGGCCCTGTCCTAAGGAAATTTAAAATACACTTGGGGAAAGAACAGGTTTGCAAAAGAAATGATCTGTGTGGCTCCGTTAAAATGTTTTTCAAAACGTATACAAAACTTTAATATAGCTTTAGTAAATAAGTCCTGAAATAACTGAGGAGTTAAAAAACTACATTCTACTGGGTAAGAATTCCTGGAGTAGATAAGTTTGGTAAGGAAGTTAAAATTCACTGATGGAGCATTCGCCACATTCGAAGTATTTTACATGTATTGTGCCTCTTAAACCTCATCATGGTTCTATGAGGAAGGTACTGCTATTATCCTCATTTTACAGATGATGAAACTGTGGCAAAGGGAATTGAAAAATTTGCACAAGGTCACCAGAGGATAAAAGACACAGCTTAGGCTTACGTGCACAGATCTGACTCCAGATAGTGGAGTATCACCAAAACTTTGGGATTAGAACAGAGATAAGATAAGTATTTTCAGGAATATTCTTCAAAAAACTATGTATTAGAAGCTAAGGAACAGCATGGAGACCACTGCAAGCAGATAGGCCATTTAGTCTAATAATTCATGTAATTCTGTCTTTAAGTCATCTTTAATCTTCCTTCCAGAGAAGGCTAGGTATAGTCTCATGATGCTAGATAATGAAATTGTGTTAATTAGAACATTTGCTTATTTCTAAACAAACAATGCTTAGTCTTTTAGATAGAAAAACATTGGTTATAAAACAAGAGAAACAAAACTGCTCGATATCATAATTTGAAATTTTAGTTACAACAATTTTAAAAGAGTCACTAAAACAAAATTATAAATCTGGAGAATTTACGGTTCCATGTCATTTCTTTCTCTGAATTAAGTAGCTTTTTGATAATTAAAACAATGGCTTAACTAGCTATCTTGTTCATTTACTCACTTGTAGTCAGTCATGATGCAATTTCCCTGCTTCTCTTTCACTGGTGAGTTAGAGAACAGTGAAGTGTTATCTATCTTCACCTTGGAAGTATTAGTACTAACTAGATTTGCTGAAGCATTGGTGGCTCAGATGGTAAAGAATCAGCTTGCAATGCAGGAGACCTGGATTCAATCCCTGGATCGAGAAGATCCCCTGGAGAAGGGAATGGCTACTCACTCCAGTATTCTTGCCTGGGGAATTCTATGGTGGAGTCTGGCAGGAGTTGTAAAGAGTGGGACATTACTTAGCAACTAAACAACAACAAGCATGTCATTTAACTGAAAAGCCTGCCCCAGTGGAGAATAACTCACCCAAGGATATCAGTTCTCACCTTAACAAAATGTTACTTTGGGTTATAAGGTGAATTCAACTTATTTTCTAAGTTGAAAGCTATGGTGCACATATAAAACACAGCATCATAAGTTGATTAAACTCATTGACCTTGGCCCTGGAACATGCTTATTTAACTGGGACAGGAACCCTATGTGGTCTTGTGAATGGCATAATAATAGATAGCACTTATTGAGCCTTTACACATATGAATAAATAATTTACACAGATTAGCTCCTTCACTCTTATGTAACCACCCCATAGGGCTGTTCCTATCATCCTGTTTTTATAAGAAAACTAAGAGCTGTCCAAGGTCATATAGATAATAAAGGGAAGGATTTAAATGCAGACTCCAGAGTCTGTGCTGCTGCTTGAAACTCACAGAAAAATAGATCAGATTATCATAGCGTATCATCTTGGGTGTTAATTTTACTCAGGGACCAGGAACCTGACATAATAACTATGTCAATAAATTATAGAACACAAGTTAAATATTGAGAAGAAATGTATAGATTTCAAGGACATTTCCTGATATTCAGGTCGAATTTTAGGCTCTTGAAGTGCAAGTTCCTCTGCTGCTGGGTATACTAAATGCAAAAATTCCTAGGATAATTTTCATTTAACTGTGGATTGAATAATTTGGTATTTACTTTAAACTCTGATCTCCCAGTGTTTGGCTGTTAACCAAATAAAGTCATTAGGCATGTTAAATTTAATGAAAACCATCTTTTTCATTAAACTAGCTTGTTCCACTATACCTTGTCAGTTCAAGCTAAATCTCTTGTGTAAGTCAGTGGAACTTGAGTACTGATGCCCCTAAAGGTGCTAATACCAAGAGGACATAACTATTACAGAGGAATGGAAGAATGGCCAGGGCTGTCACTTAACTCCAGTTCTAGGAGTCGAGGAATGAACTCCTGTCGAGGAGTTCATTCACTTTTGTTCCTTAAAGATGGTGTAGTAGAGTGGTTAAGAACTCAACTTCTGGAATCAAATCATCTGTTTTCACATCTGAGAACTATTTGACCTTCAACAAGTTACTCAGTCTCCTCACTGAGGGTATAGTACTAAGGGTGAGATGAGGATATCAAACAAAGATAGAATGAGGATGATAATGAACCCCAAATGGGTTCATTAAACAGTAAAAGTAAAGCACTTATTTCAGTGTCTGATACATGAAGGTAATAAATACAATGATTTATTATCATTTAGTGAAAACTATGTATAGTTACTACACCGTGCTTATGCTTAAGGTAATTATCCATTATTAGAGGATGTGAACAATCTTTATTTACTCCTTAAATTGCTCTAAACCAAAGTCATTAACATTTGAGAAAATCACTTTTTGAATAAATAATAATACTTTTAAAAGTATGTTAACTGTAGAATTGTCTGTAGTGACACACATATGGAAAGTCCTAGAATGTCCATCCAATAAGGAAGGCCTCAGTTTCCCCAGTCTGTATAAGAAGATTGGACTAGAAGATCTCTAAAATCCCTTTTGTCTCCAATTAGGACTATATTTTCAACCAGTTTTTCATTATATTTGACACCGATACTCTAAGAAATAGAAATGAGATAGGAAATCTAAAGTATTAGGTGAGTATTTAAAATTAAGTCAAAATGCATAGTATGCTAAAATTAACCAACATGTAAAAAAGTAATATATATAAAAATATATATACATATATATATTTATATATATTTATTTAAATATCAAGAGCAGAAGTCATTAACACACTGGGAGTTATTTTAGTATGTTTTAAGATATATGTAATTAATGGTATGCAAATTTTATACTTTTAACCTTCATAATGGAATAAAAATAAAAGGTATGAAAAATAACTAAAAAATATGAGTCTGAGGTTTAAATAATGAAAATGTATAATTTAGGACTATCAGCAGGTCTGAAAGCTCTCAAGAAAGAAAAGGGGCTGCATGTGTTGTAAAATACTAAAATGATACTTGGTTTGAATTTTATTTAAAATTGTGATGATTTATTTTCCTTTGAAATAATAGGAAATATTCTGTAGGCACACAGCGCCAAGCAGGATGAGTGACTATCTGACTTTAGAACTATCAAGACCTAATATTATTATTATTATCAAGGAGTTGCCAACATTAATAATTTCCACCCTCATGCCTGTTAGAGTTGGAAAATCTCTATTTGTAGAGTCCTATGCTGCTTCCAAAGAGTCGGACAGGACTGAAGTGACATAGCACATGCTGCTTCCAAACTACAAGTCACAGCATATTCAGAAAGAAATGCTATGAGTGGCTTAAGACTATATAGCAAGAAATGTTTCTTTACACACTATCATGATCAAAGATAATATTATGAAAAATAGAAAACAATACTGAATTTGAGATCTGTGTGATATTTCAGCCCTATTTTAGAGAGGGAGAATAGAGGTAATAAAAGTGAGGTAGCCTACCCAATATCTAATACAACTAGTAAGAGGAGTAACCAAGATTCAGCCTAGGAATTCTGACTCCCAAACTTATGCTAAAATCACTTAGGTCATAAAGTCTCACTAAGGAAATCAAATGCTGAAATTTGGTTATTATTGAGATTCTACTCTTAAATTCTGAGAGGATTTTTAAAATTGTGTCTATGTTGTTTGATACAATCACCTCTGAAGAGCTGTGGAATACGTTATTTGTTTCCACCAGCAAGAATATTACAATTCCTTAAGACTTTTCTTTTTCTCAGATAATGCATGCAATTTAATTAGATATATTTGGGTATTCTGGATGAAAAAATTACAGAAAACATCATTTGGGCTTGTTCTATATTGTCCAAATATAATACAAAATTTAGAAACAGCTTTTGTAGTCATATATAAATGTATGAACATTGCTCACCAGTCAAAACCTTTGAAATTTTTCCTCTCTTTTTAGTAGAATGAAATAAAATGCTTCCAAATTTGCAGTTTAAAAGGGTTACTTTACTAGAATTTTTGTGTGAGAATTCCTCCCATGAGTACTGTGGGCAAAAGATTCTTGAGTGGCCTTGTAAAAGTGCTCCTTTGTGATGTGGATTTACATTTTTGAACAATCTAAGCTATTTTTAAGTTGAAAAGTAGCATTAGAACAAACATACAAATTACTAACCAATTTTCCTTCTCTTCTATTGCTTTGATTGTAACTGTTCTCTTAAATTCCATGCAGGTAAGGCTATAATACCAGACATGTAATTTACAAATAGTTCCTTTTATAAATCAAATGTTACGGGGGCATATTCCATTTGTGTCAGAAAAGATTATGCATGTTTACTGGCACAAAGTTTGATATATTTATTAAATCAAATTTCTTAAAAAAAAAGCTATAGCTATATACCATATTCTATTCATTCATGTGTATCCTTATCTTAGGAATGAGTATGAAATGATATAATTTTGACTTGAAAAACAATAGTGTGAAATAATAACCAATTTTATTACTATTCCTTTTAAAACTACAGTTTATTAGCAGCTTGAAAACACTATCTATTTAATTTCACCAAACAGGCCTCTTTATCAAAGGAAAGAAATACAGTGGCATTACTTGTGCTCCTGAATAATACTAGATACCATTCCTATGGCTGGACTATAGACAGCTATACACTAGCAACTCCAGAAAACAGAAGAGCATTTGATGTTTCTTGTGTTGATTGGTTTTCTAGATTATTACTGCTGTTATCTGCCTCTTTTTCACAGACATTTGAGAGCAGAAATGAAAGACCAAAGATGAAGATCCAGCTTCTGTAACTGTCTCCACTGCAATGAAATCATTTTATCCTATATTTTGGGTTTATTTTCCTCTCAAATATACCTAACAAATATTTACCGATTAGGTGATTAAAATCAATAAAAAAGGGAACAGAACAGAATCTAACATACACCCACACATACATTAGCTTCCCTAACCAGGAAACCTTGACAAGTCACCCCTCCAACCCCACCCACAGGGAGGAACCTCCACAATAAAGAGGAACCACAAACTGCCAGAATACAGAAAGGACACCCCAAACACAGCAATCTAACAAGAAAAAAGGCAGAGAAATACTCAGCAGGTAAAGGAACATGATAAATGCCCACCAAACCAAAGAGGAGGAGATAGGGAGTCTACCTGAAAAAGAATTTAGAATAATGATAGTAAAAATGATCCAAAATCTTCAAAACAAAATGGAGTTACAGATAAACAGCCTGGAGACAAGGACTGAGAAGATGAAAGAAATGTTTAACAAGGACCTAGAATAAAAAAAAAAAGAGTCAGTGAATAATGAATAATGCAATAACTGAGATCAAAAGCACTCTGGAGGGATTCAACAGTAGAATAACTGAGGCAGAAGATAGGATAAGTGAGGTGGAAGATAGAATGGTGGAAATAAATGAAGCAGAGAGGAAAAAATAAATTAAAAGAAAGAACGACAACCTCAGAGACCTCTGGGACAATGTTAAATGCCCCAACATTCGAATCATAGGAGTCCCAGAAGAAGAAGACAAAAAGAAAGGCCATGAGAAAATACCGTGTTCATGGATAGGAAGAATCAACATAGTGAAAATGAATATACTACCCAAAGCAATCTATAGAGTCAATGCAATCCCTATCAAGCTACCAGTAGTAGTTTTCAGAGAACTAGAACAAATAATTTCACAATTTGTATGGAAATACAAAAAACCTCGAATAGCCAAAGTGATCTTGAGAAAGAAGAATGGAATTGGAGGAATCAACCTGCCTCACTTCAGGCTCTACTACAAAGCGACAGTCATCAAGACAGTATGGTACTGGCACCAAGATAGAAATATACATCAATGAAACAAAGTAGAAAGCCCAGAGATAAATCCATGCACCTATGAACACCTTATCTTTGACAAAGGAGGCAAGAATATACAATGGAGAAAAGACAATCTCTTTAACAAGTGGTGCTGGGAAAAGTGGTCAACCACTTGTAAAAGAATGAAACTAGAACACTTTCTAACACCATACACAAAAATAAACTGAAAATGGATTAAAGATCTAAATGTAAGACCAGAAACTATAAAACTCCTAGAGGAAAACATAGGCAAAACACTCTCTGACATAAATCACAGCAGGATCCTCTATGACCCACCTCTCATAGTAATGGAAATAAAAGCAAAAATAAACAAATGAGACCTAATTAAACTTAAAAGCTTTTGCACAACAAAGGAAACTATAAGCAAGGTGAAAAGACAGCCTTCAGAATGGGAGAAAATAATAGCAAACGAAGCAACGGACAAAGAATTAATCTCAAAAATATACAAGCAACTCCTGCAGCTCAATTCCAGAAAAATAAGAGGCCCAATCTAAAAATGGGCCAAAGAACCAGACATTTCTCCAAAGAAGACATACAGATGACTAACAAACACATGAAAAGATGCTCAACATCATTCATTATCAGAGAAATGCAAATCAAAACCACAATGAGGTACCATCTCACGCAGGTCAGAATGGCTGCTATCCAAAAGTCTACAAACAACAAATGCTGGAGAGGGTGTGGAGAAAAGGGAACCCTCTACACTGTTGGTGGGAATGCACACTACTACAGCCACTATGGAGAACGGTGTGGAGATTTCTTAAAAAACTGGAAATAGAACTGCCATATGACCTAGCAATTCTATGCTGGGCATACACACCAAGGAAACCAGAATTGAGAGACACGTGTACCCCAATGTTCATCACAGCACTGTTTATAATAGCCAGGACTTGGAAGCAACCTAGATGTCCATCAGCAGACAAATGGATAAGATAGCTGTGGTACATATACATAATGGAATATTACTCAGCCATTAAAAAGAATACATTTGAATCAGTTCTCATGAGGTGGATGAAACTGGAGCCTATTATCCAGAGTGAAGTAAGCCAGAAAGAAAAACACCAATAAAGTATACTAACACAAATATATGGAATTTGGAAAGATGGTTAATGATAACCCTATATGTGAGACAGCAAAAGAGACACAGCTGTATAGAACAGTGTTTTGCACTCTGTGGGAGAAGGCGAGGGTGGGATGATTTGAGAGAACAGCATTGAAACATGTATATTGTCATATGTGAAACAGATCGCCAGTCCAGGTTTGATGCATGAGACAGGGTGCTCAGGGCTGGTGCACTGGGATGACCCAGAGGGATGGGATGGGGAAGGAGGTGGGAGCAGGGTACAGGATGGGGAACACATGTAAACCCATGGCTGATTCATGTCAATGTATGCCAAAACTACTACAATATTTTAAAGCAATTAGCCTCCAGTTAAAATAAATAAATTTAAAAAAATTAGCAAACTGCACACTTAATGTATGATTGTATCTCTTCTACAGTCCCTTGAACAACTCTGGGGATAGGGGTGCTGATCCTCTGTGCAGTCAAAAATCTTGTGTATAGCTTTATAGTCTGCCATAGTATCCACAGCTTTGCACCCTGGTATTCAACTAACTGTGGCTTGTGTAGTACTGTGATATTTATTGGAAAAAAAAATGCGTGGGTCCAGTAGCTCAAAACTGTTGCTTCAGGGTCAACTGTACTTCAGTAAAACTGTTTTAAAAAGAACTAATTTTTTTACTCAGAAAAAATCTGTCTAGAAGAATTAAAAAAAAAAAACCAAATAATAAGTCCAAAAATAAATGAATTTGCAATGCTTGGCTTCTTAAACATCTACAGCAAAAGATAATGCTAGAGCAGTTTTCATTGTGTATTATGTATTGTGTTTGTGTGGCAGGGGTGGTGGGTGGAATTGTGTATATGATCATAACAGGGAAGGTATAAACATACGTCCAAGAGTCGTGTTCAACCTGCAGTAGATTCTGTGTTAACCATCTTATGCAGAACTATGAACATTTAACCCAGCAAAAGAATATCATGAAACAATGGAACAGAGAGAATATTACTATACAAGTAATTTACAGATAGCCTTATGAAGAAAAATAGCATATTATATACTACCACTAATACTTATAAAATAGAAAAAATATGGTATTATACATAAATTAAATTCATTATATGAATACAATATTTATTTTATTTTATGGATCTGCCATTATAAAATTAACTAATAGACCAAGAAAAGCTACAGAAATAAGTGTGTCATGAGATACCTAAAGTAGTGCATGCACATCAAAAATAGACCATTGTTAGAAAAAGGCACCTAAAATCTATGGCTTGGGGTAAAAATACTTCCAGTCAAAACCCAGCATAGCTCATTAATATATTATCTTTGTATGAGGTTTTTTTCACAAGCATTTTTTCTCTTTTTACTCTCCCTGTTCCATTCCAAATTTTTCTGTATCAGCGTGACTGATTAAGAAACTAATGCTTGAAAAGCATGTAAACAATGCTCTAAGTAGGTAATTTTAGAATGAAAGCTGTGGTTGAGCCACATTTGTCCAATGTCATAAATTAGAAGAGAGGCATTTTCTAAAAGAGTCACAGTTGTCTTAAATCAAGGCCAAAATTATTTCACCCTTAAGATTTCCACCACTGATTAGTTTCTTTCTCAATTCAGCAGAAAAACAAAGGATATGAATAAGCAATTCCCAAGTGGATGATAAACATATGAAAAGACATTCAATTTTACCACTAATCTAAGAAATACAAATGCATAATAGTAAGAAATTAACTTGGAGATGTTTATTAAAATGTGAATGGTGACTATCAGCATATTTTGAGTTATTTTAAATTTATTTTTTGGAATTCAACATACTGACTTTTTTCAATCCACATTATTTCTAGAAAATATAAAGTTATTTTAAAAACTGCCTCCTTAGTTATTTGTAGATAAATTATGGAGATTGGATCAGGCTTCTCTGGTGGCTCAGATGGTAAAGAATCTGCCCACAGTGCAGGAGACCTAGGTTTGATCCCTGGGTGGGGAAGATCCCCTGGAGAAGGGAATGGCTACCCACTCCAGTATTGTTGCCTGGAGAATTCCACGGACAGAAGACCCTGGCACGCTACAGTCCATGGGGTTGCAAAGAGTCGGACATGACTGAGCACCTAACACTTTAACTTTATGGAGAATGGATCAGACAACAGAATTCAGAAACAGAACCAAATGATTTAGTTAATACAGTAAAGGTGGCACTTCAAATAAGTGAGACAGAAAGATTATCCAATAAGTGATACTCAGAAAATTAACTAGCTAATAAAAATACATTAAAAAGTCTGAATCTCAAACTCATTGCTCACTTCAAAATACTAATTGTTGTTGGTACAAAATTTAACATGTATATTAAACCATTAAAGTACTATAAAATATAAGTTCCTTCATTAACAAAATATGTCCATCATTTCAAGGGAAAATAATAATTTGTAGAACAATATTTACAGTGCAACATCATTGATTTAAATCACTGTTTCCATTGTATATATTTTAATTAAAATTATAAAAATGAAAGCATATGCACCCAGTAAGTTTTATTCAGCATTATATTATCATCCTCTACCACATGTGCCTGGCACACAGCAGCACAAAAATATAATAGTTGAATGACTAAATAAATGAATTGATGCATTGTTTGTGGAATTGCAAATTGTGATAATTTTTTCTGGAGAGAAGTTTGGCACTATGTATCAAAGAGTAAAATGAGCAGGCAGTTTATTTCAGGACTCTCATTTCTAGGAATTCATCATATGACTAATTTTTACAAGCGTATAGAGTAGGTATCCGGGATAACTATTTTGTAACAGGAAAAATATGTATGCTAGTAGACAGGTGGTATGAGAAGTAGCTGCCGTACAATAGGAATCTGGTTAAATTAAGGGAAATATTTCCATGGAATATGCATCTATTTTAAAATGATATGTTCAACCATTTACTGTGAAAATATAGCCACAATTAATCGATAAATGAGCAGATTACAAAACACAATATGATGTCACATAGATAAAAGAGCATATGTAAACAGGCATGTGTGTATATTTACAAAGAAAATTCTGGAAGGAAATGCATCAAAATTCTAACGATGGTTATCATTTGATTAAGATTGTGTTTGTATTATCATTGAAATTTTCTATGCTGTATTTTTCCTTACAATGCTTACATACTTTGACAATAAGGAATAAATAATAAAAGTAAATTCATTTACAAAATAGAAATAAAAGTGTTTCCTAACTTTTAAAAAATACGACTAAATAACTAAGCCCAAACTCTATAACAAAAAGGAAAGATAAGGGTTAATCTAACTTTAATATTTTTCCTCATTTGAAATGAATAATTCATCATATTCTATACTTTAATTTGTTACTTGTAGTCTATGAGCAAGTTTATAAAAATGAATGTGATTAATTAGGTTATTTTCTACATTAGTATTCCAAATCACCTCTGTGGATTTTTCTGCTTCCATGGAACTAACAAGATATCTTCCAATTATAAGACTACATCTTGTGAATTTTTATTCAAATATAGATAGGTAATTCTTGTCATTCATAAAAATGGGCTAAATATGTTCCTTACCTTTTAATGAAAAGTAAACACTGGTCTTTTTGGTTGTACCAAGTGAGTCGTTCTGTTGCAGAAAAGAATCCTGTAAATAAAAATAACAGATACCTGTTTTTAAACTTCATTTTGCAAAAGTTTATTCATATATTACTGGACCTGTAAATCATACTTCAGTATGGATAGAATTTTACAACGTTAGAAGGAAACTGGTGGCAGATGCCATTGTAAAGTACACCCTGACAGAGGATGCAGTTTCATCAGCACAGATTCCCCCTCCCATCCTGCTATTCGTGAAATTAAAAGCTGCTGCACGAAAGTATAGAACAAACCATCTGCTTTTAAATAATACTACCTAACATTTGAATGCCCGTTTATCCCTTTTATCTACAAGGTTGTTACAAGCATCTGAGAAGGACTACGTGGCAAATCACCAGCAAGGATGGGGTCTATTACATGTCAGCTTAAAAAGAGAAATACAGTAAAAATGGTGTAACTGACTCACGGCAACATGGGTTCGCAAACCTTGTAGATGGATATAAACCAGGCTTGCCAAACATCACAGACAGCACTTATTAAAGCTGCTACGTGGACTTCAATATGCCTGCTTTCTGGCCCCTCCCCCCTTCGCCAATAAACGACTCCCCCTTTTTCCCAGTGTAAAAATACATGCTCATAAAACATTCAGATAAAAGAAAGAGAATTAAAAAAAAAATCATCCATAGTCATACTACCCAATGATGCCATTTGGAGCATTTTCTTCCAATTTTTTAAAAACAGTTTTTTGTCACGAGGCCCCTGACAAACCAAACGGGAATTAAGGATGAGCGGATGGGAGGATACTCCTCTTCCCTTGTTAGGAACCATGACTAGTATTTTTACCTCATATCTAAGCTTTTTTTTTTTGAAATTATAAACCTATAAAGATAGAATTTTAAGGGGAAAAAAACGTCTTCCAGTGGTGTGTGCCTCAGCAACCAAGGAGCGTCTGGAAAGGAGGGCGAGGCCTGGAGGGGGAGGTACGCTTGCGCACTTATTGGGCTGAGGCATTGTCAATTAAGGTCAATCAAGTTTGTCCAGCAAATGAGGTGCGAGCTAAAGGCACACTGGGAACTAAATGAACTGGAGGTCTGACTGCGAGGGGAGGGGGCACAAGATGTAAGCAGTGAAGAGATCTCGGGCTCTCGCAATGCGACATTCAGCTGCGTCACGCCTCAGTCCGACGCAGCTACAGCTCAGAGAGGCCTTGCCTCCGCCGCTTTCGCCCAGACCTCCGCTGCCGCCGCCACCTCCGATGCAATCACCTCGGCCCAGCCGCGCCCCGCCCAGCGCTCCTGCTGCCTTCACCGCTGCCACCTCCTCAACCCCGGCTACCGCCGCCACCACCCAAGCATCCGTGAGTCATTTTCTACCCATCTCTGGGCACGCGGTTGTGACCACCCTAAGAGGTTTACAGGCTTGCAGAATGGCAGAAGCGGATCCTAACAGGGTCTGGGAACCTGCCGCCCAGGGGGTGGATGAAGAGATGGTTGCTAGCTCGTCTAGCGATTCTGGGGACGAATCTGACAGCGGCAGCTCTAGAAGCAGCAGTAGTTGCAGTAGCAGCAGCAGCAGTAGTGGCCGCAGCCCTTCTAAAGAAACATAAGTGTACCTGGGCCTTCCAGAAGTGTGCGGCAGGCTCCGTCAGATAGAAGTTTCGTGGATCAGCTGCCTCGGGCAGTTAGAAATCGTGTGCAGGCTCTCAGAAATATTCAAGATGAATGTGACAAGGTAGACGCCCTGTTCTTAAAGGCAATTCACGATCTCGAACGAAAATATGCCGAACTCAATAGGCCTCTGTACGACCGGCGATTCCAAATCATCAATGCAGAATACGAGCCCACGGAAGAAGAATGTGAATGGAATTCGGAGGATGAGGTGTTTCAGCAGCGATGAGGAGATGCAGGAAGACTCTAGTGAGATGCCTGCTTTAGAGGGTGAGGAAGAAGAGGATGACCTGGAAGCAAAACCTGAGGTCAAGGCTGAAGAAAATGTGACTCCAAAAGAAAATTCCAAAGCAAAGACTGAAGAAAAAGCAGAGTCCAAAAATGCTCTGCAGGCCAAGCCTAAAGTAAAAGAAGATCCGAAAGAAGCCCCCCCCCGCCCCCAGGCAAAGGCAGAAGATAAAGGGCAGACTAAAGCAGCAGAGGCTAAGGCAAGGACTCCAGGAAAAGAGGCTCCAAAAAGAGTTCCTGAGGTCACGGCTAAAAAAAGAGCTCTTAAAAGAGCTCCCAAGGGAAAGTCTAAAAGAGAAGGTCCTAAAGGCATTCCCGACTATTGGCTGACTGTGTTCAAGAATGTTGACAAGCTGGGGCTCATGATTCAGAAGTATGGTGAGCCCATTCTGAAGTTCCTGTCTGATGTTAGCCTGAAGTTTTCAAAAACCGGGCAGGCCTGTAAGTTACACGTTTGAATTTTGCTTTCTACCCAATCCATACTTCAAGAATAAGGTGCTGACAAAGACATATATAATAAAGTCAAAGCCAGATCGCAGTGATCCCTTCTTCTCTTAGGGCTGGGAAATCCAAGATTGCAAAGGCTGTAACATAGATTGGAGAAGAGGAAAGGATGTCACAGTGACAATCACCCAGAGTCGCACAGCTGCTACTGGACAAGTTGAAACCCAGCCAAGAATGGTTCCTAATGCATCATTCTTCAATTTCTTTAGCCCTCCTGAGATTCCTACTATCTGAAAGCTTGAACCATGAGAAGATGCTATCCTTGATGAAGGTTTTGAAATTGGTCAGACTTTACATAATAACGTCATCCTGAAATCAATCTATTACTATACAGGAGAAGTCAATGGTACCTATGATTTCGGTAAAGATTATGGAAACAGGAAATAACAAAAATATAAAAAAGAGGCTGCATGAAAGAAATTTTCAGGAATCTCAAATTTCAAGCAGAAGTGAAGCAGGTTTATATAGCCTTGAAAAAACCTGCCCTGTAATCTCAACACTAGTATTCCTCACAGTCTTGAGTTTTTGTACTTTCTTGGTAGCCTAAAATATTGTCTTAAATTGTCTTAAGTATCAGTTTATTCTATCTAGCCTGTTGTTGTGTAATATTCTTCAAAACATGTAAATTGCTGTCAGTTATCTAAAGCATGCTGTTTGGTGCTACAAAGTTTTAATTTTTGTGAAATGTTTTTGTTGTGTTCCTATTACAATATAGCTGTGAAAACTGTCAGAATTCTTAACCAAGACAATATTTTCTTGAAATAAAACAAAGTTCCTGAAGTATCAATGTGAGTGTTTTTTTTTTTCCCCAGCCCAGAAGACTAAGGGTTTAAATCTGCTTTGTACTAGCTGTGCCTTCATTTGCTATAGAAATACAGTATTATACTAACTTGAACAGTGCATTGTGAAATTTGACTGCTTGATAAAAGATTAGCATACATTTAATAATGTCCATCAAACCATGTATGATATGACTGAGCATGTTAATGTGACATAGTCATTTATAAATTTGAGCATAATGAAGTTACTGTTTACTACTGATGTGTTAATATAACATAGTATTTTGAAAAAATCTGCTCATCTTATCCTGTGTAACTGTGAACTAAAGGTACTAACCATATTTTCTTTGTAATATGTTCTACTTTGCCTTTCACTGGAAATGATCACCTTATATCATTTGTTTTTTTTTTCATCTATTGCAATCTAAAATAAAGAAATGTCAAATAAAGTGGATTGTGCTATTAAAATCTACCATATTTGCCTCATTATAAAAATGTGTTGCTTATTATAGAAAAAGGAGGGAATCCTTAGAAATAGGGATATTTTAAAATATATGATTATAATTGATGTTCTGATGCATTTCCTAGATCTTAGATCTTTTTGGAGGATATACATTCAAATGATTGGAGCAAAATGGGACAGGGGAGGAGGACTAAGATAAGGGGGAGAGGAAGAGAAGGGGAGGATGGAATGGGGAGGAGGGTTGAAGTAGAGAAAGTGGGGAGGGAGAGGGAGGGTGAGGAGCGGGGTGGAAGGAGAACAGAGTGGAAGAGAGAAGGATGGGAAACGAGGAGAGGGGAGAAGGGAAGGGAGGAGGGTAGGGAGTGGAAAGAATGGGAAGAAGTAGGGATGGGGAAGGGGGAGAGATAAAGGCAGGAGCGCCTCACCCAGAAAGGACATCAATAAAAGTTTTCACTTCCCAGAGTAGGATCTGAAATGACCCAGGCCCATCCTCCATTGTGACTTGGAAGGAGGTCTCCCTTCCTTTTGTGGTTTATTTTTCCTTGTAAGTGACATTGTGCATGATCCTAAGATTTTGGTTTGAATTTATTTTAAGGAGGAGACCCTTCAAACTCAGTTTACCAGAGTGCTTTGTACTAGGCACAAAGTCACAAGCACAGCAAATAATACTTTATTTCACATCTCCCAATTCCCCAGCTGCATATATTTTCTTCAAGACCTTACAGGAAAGAACTGCAGCAGGAGGAAGACAGTATTTGTGAATTTCAGGGTCTCTTGGCATAAAATTACCCAATAGTCTTCCCAGATCCCACCATATATAGTTTAGTATCTTAGATTTATTCCTGCTTAACAGTAGCCCCTCATGTCTATGTGTTGTGTGCTCAGCCACTTCAGTTGTGTCCGACTCTTTGTGACCCCCTTCCAGGCTCCTCTGTCCATGGGATTTCCCAGGCAAGAATACTGGAGTGAGTTGCCATGCTCTCCAAGCAATCTTCCCAACCCAGGGATTGAACTGGTGTCTCCTGCATTGCAGGCAGATTCTTTACCCCTGAGCCACTGGGAAGCCCCTTCGTGTCTATAAATGTAAAAATGTTCCAACCCATGAAATATATGTTTAACCAATCATGCATGTTTGGATATTTAGGTTATGATTTATACAAAATCAGGAACCAAATGATTGCCTTTAGCAATAGCTGTGCTATTCTGAGAGTGCCTGTATTTTAGTTCTGAGATTTTTGCATCCATTGAGAAGTGGTGTGGCAGCAGTTTTACTTATAAGCCAGTGCCAAATAGAAGACTGTAGTAAATAGCATGTACCTGGCTCACTATGGGTTACCTAGGTGGTTCAGTGATAAAGAATCTGCCTGTCAATTTAGGAGACTCAAGAGATGTGGGTTTGATCCCTGGTACAGGAAGATCCTCTGGAGGAGGAAATGGCAACCCACTCCAGTATTCTTGCCTGGAAAATTCCACGGACAGAAGAGCCTGGTAGTCCATGGGATCTCACAAAGAGTTGCACATGACTGAGCACACACACAGACATACACACACACAACACCTGGGTCACTGCTGCAGAGGTTCTCAAATGGGATATATGCCATGCTTGCCAGACATCACAGATAGTAGAGCCCTTAAAATTTCTCTACATGGAATGCAACATCCTAATTGCAGCTTAGCACATTTACCGAATTATTTAGCCCCTTCCCACTCTGTATTTTCCAAAATTAAAGGAACACATGTCACTATGGAATATTTGCAGAATAAAAGAAGAAATGCAGATAATAATAATCATTCAGAAGCACACTACAGGAAGACTGGTGTATTTTCTCCCAGTTCATTTCTTTGATTAGGTTTTACCAAAAGGTTCTTATCTCAAATCAAGTTGGGTGGGCATAAGAAGCTAATTGGAAAAACAACTTACTGGTCTTTTCAGGTTAAGTCTGGTGGGGGTTGGGGTGGGAAGCGGGCAGGTGTCCTGGATTTTTTTTAATCTGTATAGCTAGGATTCTGAGAATGCAAAAGGTGGGCGGTGGATGCTTCAACCACCTAGGCTAAGTCAAAAGTGAAAAGAGCCAGAAAAGCCGATGAGCTTGCACGTCCGTTGGGCTGCAGGTTTGTCCATCACACTCGCTCAGCCAATGAATGATGCCAGAAAAAAAAAAAAAGCCGGTTGGGAATGCAGTTCACTGGCAGGGGGCAGGGGCGTAAGAAGGATTTTATGGGGTTTTCCTCAGTGATTTCTTACTAGTGTGCTGTTTCCTTTGGCAGTGATTAAGGATAGGCCAGCCGTTTCCTTTTTTCCCCTAGCCCGACCTAAGAGGTCTTCGCCTCCTCCGCTTCTGGCAGTCGTCCCCTCCTTCTCCTTCAAGAGTTTTCAGCAACCTAAATTTGGCCCTGAGCGTCCAGGTCGTCACTCTAAAAGTTTGTTCTTTCCCTTTAACATGGCAAACGTAGATAAGGGAAGGGCTTTCCTAAGCAGTAGCAGGGGCTGCTGAAGAGGTCAGGGAAGAAAAGAGTTAAGAAAGAGACCACACTGATAGTCAAATGATGCAAATGCTCCCATTCTGACGGGGTCTAACAGTACAGGTGTCCTAGACCTCAAAGAGCTTCAGGGGTTAAGTGATACGATAGAAGCTGAGTTTGAAAAGGAATTGACCGCTTTGGGAAAAAGGATAAATCCTCACTTGATTAGATGTTCTCGAGGATTAGGACAACCTGCAGTATAATAGCTTCAACACACATGCATTACGTCAAATTTTATGTTTTGTGTTTTTTTTTGTGGAGTGTCTTTTAAATTTAAAAATGAAAAATTTAAGTATCGTAACACACAGCATTTAGAAATACACTTCTTTACAAGAGATGTAGAACACAACACATTCTCTAAAGCCTCTATGTAGTTTAGCCCTGTTAGAGTGTAACTGGGAAAATTATCAGAACTCCCTGAAGCTAATATTTACTTGAGAAAAAAAAAGTACAGAGCCAGTTTATGTATGTGATGCCTGCTCCTCAGAGGTACAAAGAATTTAAATCAACCTGGACCAGGTGTATCTTATTATTGTGCTATGAATTATGAATTATTTATTATGCTATAGTACTTTACATATAGTACATTATTATCACTGACTTAAAGTAGCATAGTTAAGAATTTTTAATAACACATTAATACTACTTCTACATTATTTATGTTTTTAAATTTTGCATGACAGGTATTTATAAAGAAAAAATAAACATAATGGAGCTATTATTTCCTTCTGTGTTGCTAATAAAAGTGTTTGCAAGTGGTTTTCTCATCTTTTACTCGATAAGTTATGTAAACTAAGGGTATTAAGTATATCTTTGCAGTATGCTTCACTGAAAGTTATCACTTTATTATTTGATTATATCTTTTGATTATAAAATATGTTCATTACAGAAAATATGGAAAATATACTGAAAAGTATAAAAATTATTTTAAACAATCCTATCTTCAAAGGTAACCACATTTCACATGAAAATATTTATATCTATCTTTATTAATGTACTACTATCCCTTTAACTTTTCATTTGATGTATTTTGGAACCCTTTCTCTATCAGGCATGTAAACTTCATTCTGCTTAACATAATATATCATAACGCATTTCATCACTTTCTTATGGGCATTTAGGTTAGGAGAATCTTTTGTTTTGTTTTTTTTTTCAGGAAACTTTTAGCTTTATATACAAATTGTTAAGATAACACAGAGTTTACAAATATCCCACACTTTGTTTCATTTGCTATTTAAATCTTATGGCAGTATGGTATGTTTTTCACAATAAAGAGAATATAATACATAATTATTAACTAAATATATAGTAATATTTTATTCAGATTGCCTTCGTTTTTACCTAATGTCCTTTTACAAGCATATAGAATTCCATTGTATGTATTTGATGCACCAGCTATGTCTTACTTTTCCACAAAAATTTTATTTTGTCTTATCTTTTCATATAAAATTTTATGCCTTGGATATGTTGTTGAATATAACATAATTCCACTTTGACCATTGGGAGCTCTTTCAGTTGGCTCCTGTGTCACTTTGATAGACCCATTATTTTTTTTTTATCACTTTCTTATTTTCTGGGACTATAAGATGCTCCAGGTTTGCTTTTTTTATTTCTTCCCTGGTCCTAAAAATCAACTATTTCTGAGAAGATCATGGTTCCTTTTATTGGAGACAATATTGGAAGCTGCGTATGCTTGTTCCATAGATTTTCCTGCTTCTAATCCATTTCAACTGAAAGCACAAGGTAATATATGTATATGTATTAACCTATGCCTATACTCATATTCTCTATTTAACTACTTATTTCTATATTTACGTACTCATGAATTCATACTGATGTCTCCCACTCTAATCTGTTAACACATGGATACTTCTAGCCTTCCCCTCTTGTTTCTAACATACCACTCCAACAGTAAAAAGCATGGATTCGATTGTCTGCTATCCTTTTACATAATTGTTCATCCCACTACATATTGAAGTGAGTGGTTTCAAAATTGTTAACCAGTTCTCCATGAGAAATACTTTGCCCAAAAGAGGACTATGCTATGCATGGTTCCTTTTTGCTTTATTTGTGTGTGTGTGTGTACATTTCCAAGGTCACCTACATTAGAACATTTTTCCACCATCACCTTCATTGAGATTATTTCATATATGTGTAATACAGTTAGATTCCCGTTACAGTTGTCGTTTCATCTTGGGATCCAAAAACTTCTTAAATGTTTTACTTTATTTACATATATAAAGATTTGTATACATTATTCTTTGTGTCATTAAGTTCTATTGGTTTCAACAAATGTATAAGTGTTATATAGGCTATATAGTATTATACTGAATAGTTTCACTGACCTAAGAAAATCCAGATTCTTTGCCTATTTAACTACACCCTCTAGCCCACGGCAACCACTGTGCTTTTAACTATCTTTATAGTTTTGCCTTTTCCAGAGTGTCATATTAATGGAATTATAGTGTATGTAACCCTTTCAGATTAGCTTCTTTGATTTATCAGCATGCATCTACCATTCATTTATGTCTTTTCATGGCTCATTTCTATTTGTTGATGAAGAACATTCCATTTTATGGACATTATTCATAGGTTTTTGGCTTCCAGATTCTAATATTTATTTCACCCACCATGTTCCATATCTCTTCCCCAAAACTATAAAAACTCAGGCTATCATTATTTTGGGAGGTTTTTGTTTGTTTGTTTGTTTGTTTTTAGGATTCTTAAATCTACTCTTAGCCATTTTTCCTCCCTCTCTATCCCTGTGTTTTTGTAGATAATTGTAGTGCACTGAGTCTGACTTGAAGAATCTTGTTTTTTTGTTTTTTGTTTTTGCTCTGATAACAAACAGTGACATGCCAGGAGCAGACAAAGTGAAATCTCAAACTCTGTTACAAGGGTATAGTTTGAAGAGCATCTTTTTCTAATTGATTGGTGATTGTAAGAACTGTCTTTGAATTAAGGGAAAATGTTGCAGTTGCAAAGAATTGGACACAACTGAGCAAGTAAGTGCAAGCCCAAGCAAGGATTTAGGTAGCTATATGATTTTTTATCTTTCTCCACAGCTAATCAGTTGTTTTGACACCATTTATTGAATATTGAATATCCAATGTAATTAATTGCTGCCTTTATTATGTAATCCATTCCCTTATGTGTTTGTACCTATTTCTGGACTGCTCTGTTTAGTAGTGTTATTCTTGTGCCAGTATAAATCTTCTAAAACAAATTTCTCATATACATTTTATTATTTGGTAAGAAAGGTCCTTATAAAACTTGTTTTTAAGATTTTGGAGGGATATTTTCACCTATTTATTTTCTGAGATGAACTGTAGTATCACTTTTTTTCAGGCTCCCTCCCTAAGGCCTATGGATATTTTGATTATTATTTTATGATTTCATTTACAGACAATCAGGAGTATCATTATTGTCTTCTTATCCAGGAACAAGCTGTGTTGAATACCCTTCAGTAGAATCGTAGAGTTTACCTGTTAAAAGAGGCTTTTAAAGAATATTTGGAACCTGTTCTTCAGTTTCTTCTTCCTTCATCTACTTTTTGGTTATGCTATTCTGATTCTTATTTTTAAATCATCTGTGCTTAGCCATTGTCCCTTTTATTTCCAGCTTTGAATGGGGGTAACTGTTTGCTGAAGTGTGATGTGTGTGGTAAGAGGAATGAGCCTGTGCATCTCAGAAGCTTCAATTCAGGTTTGTCTCATTCTCTTTCCAAATTGCCATATTTATTTTCTGCTGGAGGCCATTTCTATCTTCAGGTTATGGTATTTTCTACTTTCTCAGCCCTCACTGGTGCCAGCTTTGGATTGAGTAGGTCAGCATGACTCAGTGAAATGTCTGCTTTAGAGTTATTCTGTGGCAATCTTCTCGTTAATTTCTGCTCAATGGACTGGCCGACATCTTTAGCTACCTGTTGCTTATCTGTCTCCTCATATTGAAGCAGTCTCTAGCTGCTCTCTGAAAATGAAGATGATGTGTTGGTATAATTTCTCCTTAACTCCATCTCCCTTTTTGTTCTACATTATGAAGCTATTTTCCTAATGGGTCATTTCTTGCTGCTTTCAATGTCTGTCACAGGCCTAAATCAGATATTCACAGCTTGAATGCTTAAGGGAAAAGCAAGCGTTAGCTCAGAGTCCTGCAATATTTTTGTTTAAATTTTTTTGTAAGTGGAAGATATTCTTTCCAGTGTGTGGCTAGGGACTGTGGTGATTTCTTTGATTTAAAGATCATTTCTGCCTTTAATTTATATTTGGATAATTCTGGTGCACAGGAATGATTGAAAACAACAGAGCAATGTAGAAGGGAATCTCCAAGAGGGGAGGGTGTATGTCATGTTCCCTAAATGTATTGACCTCAGAAAGCTTTTTTGCAGCACAGCTATTAACAATTCTCCTAACTTATAGTGTTCTGAAATACCGCTCTGGTGAATTTGGCCTTGGACAAACAGGGAAATTAGCCCAGCTTTATCTACTAGTAAAAGCATCCTTAATCAGCATTTAAAAAATTTATTTTGAGATAATTAATGACTCACAGAAAGTTGCAAAAATAGTACAGAAAATTCCTCTATACCCTTCACCCAGCTGCAACTAATGGTAACATCTTACATGACTAAATACCCAAGCCAGGAAATTAACATTGGATAGTCTACAGATGTCATTAAGATTTTGATAGATTTTACATGCATTCCTCTCTATGTGTGTATGAGTGTGTGTGTGTCTGTATGTAGTTCCATGTCATTTTATCACATGTATAGATTCATGAAACTACCACTGAAATCAAGATTCAAAACTATGCCTCTTGTCCCTAAATTCTGACAACTATTACTTTGTTCTCAATTTTGAAATGAAAAAATTATACAGATTGTTAAATGAATGGACGTATATAGCATGTAACCTTTTGAGGATGACATATTTTCACTAAGCTAAATAACCTTACAATCCATACAATTTGTACCTGTATCAATAGGCTATTCTTTTTATTGCCGAGTAGTATTCCAGCATGTTAATCACTGACTTATGACTCTTTTATAGGAGAATAAGGGTTTCTCTGGTGGCTCAGTCTGTAAAGAATCTTCCTGCAATGCAGGAGATGCAGGTTTGATCCCTGGGTGGGGAAGATACCCTGGAGAAAGAAATAGCAACACACTCCAGTATTCTTGCCTGGGGAACCCCATGGACAGAGGATCCCGGCAGGCTACAGTCCACGGGGTCCCAAAGAGTCAGAGACAACTTAGCAACTAAACCGCCATAGGAGAATAAAAACAAGTGGAAAGGAAATAGGACTGCCAGTGGCCAGAAACTCCCATAGGGACAAAAGGAAGAATTAAAAGGTGCTTCTTCCGAAAATCTGAAAGTTAAATTTTTGTTCAATCACTCAGTCGTGTCTGACTCTTTGTGACCCCATGGACTGCAGCACGCCAGGCTTCTCTGTCCTTCACCATCTCCTGGCACTTGCTCCAACTCATGTCCATTGAGACAGTGATGCCATCCAACCATCTCATTCTCTTTCGTCCCCTTCTCCTCTGGCCTGCAATCTTTCCCAGCATCACAGTCTTTTCTAATGAGTCAGCTCTTCGCATCAGGTGGCCAAAGTATTGGAGCTTCAGCATCAGTCCTTCCAATTAATATTCAGGGTTGATCTCTTTTAGGATTGATTGGTTTGATCTCCTTACAGAAAATGCTTATGTAGTGCTTACTGTGCACTAGGAGTATACATGTTATTATTCGTGTAAACTTTATTAATCTTTATTACACATCCGTTGGATCATTGAAAAAGCAAGAGAGTTCCAGAAAAACATCTACTTCTGCTTGATTGACTATGCCAAAGCCTTTGACTGTGTGAATCACAGCACTGTGGAAAATCCTTAAAGAGATGGGAATACCAGACCGCTTTACCTGCCTCCTGAGAAATCCATATGCAGGTCAAGAAGCAACAGTTAGAACTGGACATGGAACAACGGACTGGTTCCAAATAGGTAAAGGAGTATGTCAAGGCTATATAGTGTCACCCTGCTTATTTAATGTATATGTAGAGTACATCATGTGAAATGCTGGGCTGGAAGAAGCACAAGCTGGAATCAAGATTGCTGGGAGAAATATCAATAACTTCAGATACGCAGATGACACCACCCTTATGGCAGAAAGCAAAGAACTAAAGAGCCTCTTGATGAAAGTGAAAAAGGAGAGTGAAGAACTTGGCTTAAAACTCAACGTTCAGAAAACTAAAATCATGGCATCTGGTCCCATCACATCAGGGCAAATAGATGGGGAAACAATGGAAATAGTGAGAGACTTTATTTTTGAGGGCTCCCAAATCATGGAAGATGGTGACCTCAGCCATGAAATTAAAAGACTCTTGCTCCTTGGAAGAAAAGCTATAGCCAACCTAGACAGCATATTAAAAAGCAGAGACATTACTTTGCCAACAAGTTCCGTCTAGTCAAAGCTATGGTTTTTCCGGTAGTCATGTACAGATGTGACAGTTGGACTATAAAGAAAGCTGAGCACCGAACGCCAAAGAATTGATGCTTTTGAACTGTGGTGTTGGAGAAAACTCTTTGAGAGTCCCTTGGACTGCAAGGAGATCAAACCAGTCAGTCCTAAAGTAAATCAGTCCTGAATATTCATTGAAAGGACTGATGCTGAAGCTGAAACTTCAAAACTTTGGCCACCTGATGCGAAGAACTGACTTTCCCATGATGCTGGGAAAGATTGAAGGCGGGAGGAGAAAGGACGACAGAGGATGAGATGGCAATCTGACAAGCCTGACTTTGTCACTTACTGATTGTATGAGCTTCGACAAGTTACTTAATCTCTTTGTACCTCAATCTCCCCATTTGTTAAATAGAAATAATAATTTACCTAATTAATAATACTGAAAGAAAAATTCAGTTCAGTACAGTTGCTCAGTCACGTCTGACTCTTTGTGACTTCATGGACTGCAGCATGCCAGGCTTCCCTGTCCATCACCGACTCCCAGAGCTTGATCAAACTCATGTCCATTGATTTGGTGATGTCATCTAACCATCTCATTCTCTGTCCATGTTCTAAACTGCTCTATTATTCCACCTCTCTACCATGCTATACTACATAGAGAAGCACCTTCTTTGTCCGTACTTAGGAATAGATAGGGCCCAAGGGAAGGAGCAGAGAAGAAATAAGTACAACCTGGAATAAAAGGGGATGACTATCTATAGAGGAAAAGTAAGAATTTCCACTTCCCCAGCAGTAGCGTCCCCTGAATGCACTTGTAGCCCATGTATGAGAAATCTTACCAAATTTTATAGCTTAGTGAGACCACTGGGTATTGGTAAGCCCCTAGGTCATATTTATCATACACAGAAGTGTGATGAGAACTGACTTAGTAAGTTTCTATTTCAATTAAATATAGGGTGATCCGTTACTACTAAAGATTTCTTTTACCTTTTCAACTGCTCATATTTTTAATCATTCCATGATTTCCTGTAATAAGCAGCAGTAAAGAGTCTAACAATCAATAGGTGTAAGAAGGGAAAAAAATAAAGGCTTAAAACGTGGTTTACTCCTAAGCATCCTTGAGCAGAACCCAAGGGACATTTACAGAAATTGGGCAATATAGATGATGAAAGCTCATATTTGAAGTCTAATAGTCTTGGTATTGACTCCCACTTTTGTCACTTATTGGCTGTGTGACCTTTTGCACATTGCTTAACCCCTCTAATCCTTGTTTTTTCCTATCTCTAAAATGGGCCTATTTATCTGAATGTATGTGTGTGTGTGTGTGTGTGTGTGTGTGTGTGCGCGCGCGCACGTGCACTCAGTCACTCAGTTGTGTCTGACTCTTTGCGACCCCATGGACTGTTGCCTGCCAGACTCCTCTATCTATGGAATTCCCCAGGCAAAAGTACTGAAGTGAGTTGCCATTTCCTTCTCCAAGGGATCTTCCTGACCCAGGGATCCAATTCACATCTCCTGTACCTTGTGCATTGGCAGGCTTTACCACTGAGTCACCTGGGAAGCTTGTTATCTGACTACTCATAGAATTATTGTAAGGTTTACATGAGATATTGTTTATCAAGTGCTTTTAGAGTCTTTGACATGCAGTGACCATTCAAATAAGAATTTATTGCTATATTTAGGATAATTGAGTTTTACTTGGTAACTCCAGGTAATATATCATGATACTAAAGATGTTAGAGTTGATATTAACTTATCCAGGTTTGTCTGTCTTCAAGGAAGAAAATCCTCTTTCTTTCATGGATTTCATGTAACTGCTACTGTTCTTCTTGGATTTTTCCTCCCTAAATCACTAGCTCGGAACTGATTCCTGGTAAACACCTGCCTGCCTGCATACTTCCTTACTCCCTATGTCTACAGTCCTTGAAGGTGAATTTGAACTTTTATCCATTCCTCCAAGGAGTCAGAACTCTACCCAGTTTGTTTTCTAACCAAAAATCTATGACAAACGCTTTTCTTTGGTAATGTTGAATACAGCTGGACCATTCCCAGACCCCAGACATGCATTTCTAAGCAAGATAGTGGTTTACAAACCATCTCCAGTGTAAACTGTTTTCCTCATAACCTCCTCTTAGTTTTGACCAGAATACTAGCTGGGGACATAGAAGTCAGGTCAGTGATTTTTTTTTTTTTTTGGCCATGGTTTCTAAAAATGTTCTTTTGGTCAGGAAATTCATTTATAAGAACTGCTTGCAGAAGTTTAAGAGAACACAAGAGGTAGCATACCAGATGGCATCACTTAAAACATTTGCACTGCATTGCATAAGAAATGAAATGTGAGGAAAATAAAAATTTTTCTTGTAATAATTTCCTTAAACTGTCACGACTATTTACAGCTTCACATGAAATATCAGCTGTAAAGCTGTTGAAATTGGTATTAACTTGCACCAGCCTGTCTTGCTTTAAGGGAAAATATCCCTTTTAATCCAGTAAAAATACGGGAATATGATGCATTACTTATAATTATTTAGGTGTAATTCAAGTTTTAATAGAGTTCATCAGTCTCTGGATTGAAAAACAAATTTAAAAATGCACCAAACCAAATATATAACCTAAACATTTTTTTCATTATTTTTGACTTGGTTCAGGGTGCTGGGAAAACATTTCAACCAGTGTAATATACTTCTGAATATTGGAAAAGTTGAATTTTCACAGCATAATTACTGTCAGCAGGTTGCCAATTAATTGTTAGAAATTCTTTTACATGAAGACTACAGCTGCATTTAATTATGCTGAAGGGCTAGCAAAAGAGCATAGGTATTTTTAAAAAAAATCTATATAGATGATGAGGCTTTACAGAAATGGATCGACTTTTTGCAATTGCAACTTTACTAAATGATCAATCTCTAAGCAGCACATGGGAAAGTATTAGAAAATTTCTCTAGCTTAGGGAAATCCCCAGTTTATTTTCTGAACAACTGTTTTGGAAATAAGGTCGATCTTTTGAAATGTTGTGTTTAGGTTTGTTTAGCTCATGTTATTAAATATTCCCATTAGTATAATTATTAGTGATTTCACAAGGAAGCAAGAGCTCACAAATGGCTTACCTCAATTACTATAATGTTTATATGTGAAAAAGAATATTTCTTGCAGAAACACTTATTTCATATTAAATATGACTTAAATTTCTGTCCTAATGTTATCATCTTTTTTAGTACACAAAAAGTATTTGTGTATTGTAAAGTACAGTTGAGTCGAAGTTTTGTTACTCAGGGCAGATTAACAAATTATCATCTACCAAAAATGTGTAAAATGATTTTTTAAAATACCAGAATTTGTTGATGATTAAGAGCTTTTATTTAGCCTTTCTTCATCAAGCAACCTGATTTGTGTTAACTTTCCTAAGGGTACCTTGTACCTAAGGGAAGATAGGAGAGAGAATACAGGCTGACATTTCTCATCCAATTTTAGGGTCTGTCTTGATAATTCCTATTTAAAACCATACTAATACCATGTATAAAGTAATGTATAAAAGGAATGACAATCTTAGGATAAAACCATTTGCAAAGGAAATGAATAAGTGATTCAGAAGAATGTTTTTAGAGGTTAGTCTTTTGGCTAATATATTTGAAAAATGGTCTCCTATACTACCAATAAAAAAGATGAACATTAAAATAAGAAGATACTGCTATTTACCTGTTTTGTTGGCAAAGTAAAATTTAAAATTTTTCATCATCATTCCAAAATGTGAAGAAAATACCTGACCATGTGCTGTAAGTGGAAAGGTATAATGGTACACATTTTCATGAGTATGATTTGGCAATACTTAATAAAAACCTTTAAAGTGTGCATATTCTTTCACCTGGCAAATCTTCAAGGAATTTATCTTAAGGAAATAATAGTGAGCAAAACCAATTAGCAGTTCAGTTCAGTTACTCAGTCGTGTCCGACTCTTTGCGACCACATGAATCGCAGCATGTCAGGCTTCCCTGTCCATCACCAAATCCTGGACTTCACACAAACTCATGTCTGTCGAGTTGGTGATGCCATCCAGCCATCTCATCCTCTGTCATCCCCTTCTCCACTTTCCCCCAATCCTTCCCAGCATCAAGATCTTTTCCAGTGAGTCAACTCTTCGCATGAGGTGGCCAAAGTATTGGACTTTCAGCTTCAACATCAGTCCTTCCAATGAACACCCAGGACTGATCTCCTTTAGGATGGACTGGTTGGATCTCCTTGCAGGCCAAGGGACTCTCAAGAGTCTTCTCCAAGACCACGGTTCAAAAGCATCAATTCTTCAGTGCTCAGCTTTCTTCACAATCCAACTCTCACATCCATACATGACTACTGGAAAAACCATAACTTTGACTAGACGGACCTTTGTTGGCAAAGTAATGTCTCTGCTTTTTAATATGCTATCTAGGTTGGTTATAACATTCCTTCCAAGGAGTAAGCGTCTTTTAATTTCATGGCTGCAGTCACCATCTGCAGTGATTTTGGAGCTCCCAAAAATAAAGTCAGCCACTGTTTCCCCATCTATTTCCCATGAAGTGATGGGACCAGATGCCATGATCTTAGTTTTCTGAATATTGAGCTTTAAGCCAACTTTTTCACTCTCCTCTTGCACTTTCATCAAGAGGCTTTTTAGTTCTTCTTCATTTTCTGCCATAAGGGTGGTGTCATCTGCATATCTGAAGTTACTGATATTTCTCCAAGCAATCTTGATTCCAGCTTATGCTTCTTCAAACCCAGTGTTTCTCATGAAGTACTCTGCATATAAGTTAAATAAGCACAGTGACAATATACAGCCTTGACATACTCCTTTCTCTATTTGGAACCAATCTGTTGTTCCATGTCCAGTTCTAACTGTTGCTTCTTGACCTGCATACAAGTTTCTCAAGAGACAGGTCAGATGGTCTGGTATTCCCATCTCTTTCAGAATTTTCCACAGTTTATTGTGATCCACACAGTCAAAGGATATGGCACAGTCAATGAAGCAGAATTAGATGCTTTTCTGGAATTCTCTTGCTTTTTCGATGATCCAGAGGATGTTGGCAATTTGATCTTTGGTTCTTCTGCCTTTTCTAAAACCAGCTTGAACATCTGGAAGTTCACGGTTCACATATTGCTGAAGCCTGGCTTGGAGAATTGTGAGCATTACTTTACTAGTGTGTGAGAAGAGTGCAATTGTGCAGTAGTTTGAGCTTTCTTTGGCATTGCCTTTCTTTGGGATTGGGATGAAAACTGACCGTTTCCAGTCCTGTGGCCACTGCTGAGTTTTCCACATTTGCTGGCATATTGAGTGCAACACTTTCACAGCATCATCTTTCAGGATTTGAAATAGCTCACCTGGAATTCCATCACCTCCACTAGCTTTGTTCATAGTGATGCTTTCTAAGGCCCACTTGACAGGAGTATTTATTTTGGTGATGCTTACAATACTGAGATTTCTGAAACAATTAAGGTTGGGGTTAGGGAATGTTAGGGTTAGGGTTAGGTCAAATGCCCAAAAAGAGGAGATTTAATTTATAAGCTATTTATTCATACAGTTGAATAATGTAAAGGAATTTAAAATAATAATCTATGCTGACATTGAAAGGTAGAAAGGTAGCTAAGACAAATTGTTTAAGAAAAAACATCTCAAAATATGGAAATGTATGCATATATATGTAAATTTTATATAGTACACAAAAATGTTGATGTTATCTATGTGTAATGGAGTTTTAGGTAATTTATATTCATGATTTTTGTTATTCTAAATTTTATATAATGATCAGAACTTACTGTTGTGATCAGAAAAGAGAGCAGGAGAAATAGGAACATTTTAGAATTATAAACAATTTTGTGGATGTGTAGAGTCAGAAAACAAATGAGGAATTGAGAAGGTGCCATAAGGCACATATTTGAGCTATGTAATTTTGGAAACTAACTTTTAAAATAATGTATTAAAAGTATATGCACAAGTGTTGTTTCCTTCCCAGTGATCACCTTAAGACCAAACACTTAATCCAATTATGCTGACACTAACAGAATGTTAAAGATGATCTTCTTCCTCATTTTATAGGTGAGAAATCTTGGGCTCACTGCATCTAAATACCATCTAAGGTTATGCAACAGCCAGGTAACGAGAGGTTTACAAAACCATAATGCTTTCCCTTTCCATTTTTTGGATAATTAACTATTACTATGAAGCCAAATTTTTCCAACCTTGCTGACCTTCAGTGACTACTTTTCCTTTTAAATATCCAAATAACCTAGCCTCAGCCTTCTTTCCCCCATGTCACCTAACTAACCTAACCAAGTAACCTAGTCTCTGCCCAGTTTCCTTTCTAAGTATTTCCTAGAAATACTAGAGAATGCTTGGTCGTATGTTCCAAAAGTGTTCCTGATGGTCATTTATCAGTTCTTTCTTAAGGAATATGCTTCAGACTTTTCCACTGGTTACATTGTGCTATCTTACAACTTCTTCTTCATGCTACTGCCTCTTACCCAACCCACATTACACTAAGAATGAACACATCACACTAGAAAGTAAACCCCTAAACACAGTTCATATCTGACTCTTAAATGCTTAGCAATAATTTATTGATGCTTTGGGAATGGCAGAAGAAAATTATCAGATGGAAAAAAGGAAATTTTTAAAAAATTAGTTTGTAGTAGAGTATAGTTGCTTTACAGTGTGCTAATTTCTTGCTGTACAGCAAAATGAATTAACCATATGCATACATACATCCCCTCTTTTTTGGATTTCCTTCTCGTTTATGTTACCACAGAGTATTGAGTAGAGTTCCCTGTGCTATACAATAGGTTCTTGTTAGTTATCTAGTTTATACATAGTAGTGTGTATATGTCAATCTCAATTTCCCGATTCATCCTACCCACTCTTCCCATGCCTGTGTTCCCATACCATATGTTCGTTTTCTATGTCTGCACAACTGGATTTTTTTTTTTAAGAAAAAGAAAATTTTAAAACTAGCCATCAAAGGTCCATTGTCTGTGCATTTGAACAGGGGTCCCTGAATTGCAGTCCTCCCTGGTGTCATATATCTTGCAAGCACCAGCTTATTTCCCATACTAGGGTTTCCTGACCCCCTTCTTCATTACAGGTGAATAAGGTTCCCATTGTTCTTGGAGATTAGAGGAAAAAGGAGTTTCTTCCTCTCTCCTTGTCAAAGGACTGTTGTTTTGCCAATGGGAAAGTTAAAAGCCTTATTTCCTTCAGCAGAAACTCCATCATTGCCACAACAATGTTCCAGATAGAATAATTTTAATAGTACATTTCTCAGTCTGGTCTTTATATATATATGTAGAGTATATTAACTTACTTGTGTGAACCAGCAACTTCAGTTCAGTTCAGTCATTCAGTCGTGTCTGACTTTTTGTGACCCTATGGACTGCAGCACGCCAGGCTTCCTTGTCCATCACCAACTCCCAGAGCTTGAACAAATTCATGTCCATTGAGTCGGTGACAATATACTATCATCTCATCTTCTGTCATCCCCTTCTCCTCCTGCCTTCAATCTTTCCCAGCATCAGGGTGTTTTTCAGTGAGTCAGTTCTTTGCATCAGGTGGCCAAAGTATTGGAGCTTCAGCTTCAACATCAGTCCTTCCAATAAATATTCAGGACTGATTTCCTTTAGGATTGACTGGTTTGATCTCCTTGCAATCCAAGGGATTCTCAAGAGTTTTGTCCAACACCACAGTTCAGAAACATCAATTCTTCAGCACTCAGCTTTCTTTATGGTCCAACTCTGACATCCATACATGACAACTGGACAAATCATAGCTTTTGACTAGATGGACCTGTGTCGGCAAAATAATGTCTCTGCTTTTTAATAGGCTGTCTAGCTTTTCTTCCAAGGAGCAAGCGTCTTTTCATTTCATGGCTGCAGTTACCATTTGCAGACATTTTGGAGCCCAAGAAAATAAAATCTGTCACAGTTTCCATTGTGTCCCCATCTATTTGCCATGAAGTGATGGGACCGGATACCATGATCTTAGGTTTTTTGAATGTTGAGTTTTAAGCCAGCATTTTCACTCTTCTCTTTCACTTTCATCAAGAGGCTCTTTAGTTCCTCTTCGCTTTCTGCCATAAAGGTGGTGTTATTTGCATATCTGAGGTTATTGATATTTCTCCTGGCAATCTTGATTCCAGCTTGTGTTCCATCCAGTCTAGCATTTTGCATGATGTACTCTGCATATGAGTTAAATCAGCAAGATGACAATATACAGCCTTGTCATACTCCTTTCCTGGTTTGGAACCAGTCCATTGTTCCATGTCTGGTTCTAACTGTTGCTTCTTGACCTGTATACAGATTACTCAGGAGGCAAGTAAGGTGGTCTGGTATTCCCATCTCTTTAAGTATTTTCCCCAGTTTGTTGTGATGCACACAGTCAAAGGCTTTAGTGTAGTCAGTGAAGCAAAAGTAGATGTTTTTTTTTTTAATCCTCTTGCTTTTTCTATGATCTTTTGCTATTTCTATTATCCAACTCCTCTCCTTCCTTAAACCCTCTGAAGTTATTATTTTGTGAACCAACAAAGGATTCTCAGTTACAAGGCCTAAATCATGTTTTCAGCTGCTTCTTTTTTGTTCTCGCTTTTTCAGTTTGTCTCTCACTTTTTCTAGTGTTCTACTTTCTCTCTAACTTTGTTTATCTTCACTCCTCCTTCTCTTCTCTTTTCACATGTTCAGTTGCTTTTTGCTTCCTAGACAAATGATTAAGTCAATTTTGACTTGGTTACTCCTTTTCTATACCATTTTTTGATAGTTAATTAACTATAATATGTAAAGATGACTTGGAATTCTCAGACAAGGGGATTGTTTTTACTTCTAAATTAAGTATGATAAATTTACCAGTTAATCTGGTTCTAAATATTTCAGATGAGAAGCCTTCCAAATAGAGACACTGTCTTCATAAAGATACAAAATACATTAACAGCAGAACCCTTAGTAACAGACAATGCCTGAAAAATTCAAACATCCCCAGTATAGAAATCAAGATAGAGTATATATTGATATTGAACATACCTTCTTCTAGATTCTTCTCTTTAAGACTTCCAGTTCTCTTGTTAGTATGTTTTTTATAATTGCTAAATACCTGAAACAAGTCTATGGCTTTTATTTTAAATAATACTAAAGTAAAAGTAACGCACATTTTTTTCCTCTCTACTCTCCCTTTCCTCCCTCTTCTTGATCACAAAGGAAAAATCAAGAAATCCTCTCCTTCCTCCAACCCTCAGAAGTTATTATTTTGTTGTTCTATCATTTTGAAAATAATAACTTTTTTGAGAGAGAGTTCACGAACAGTACCATTTACTTTTACAATATATTAATACAATCTAATGGTTTTTAGTATATTTACAGAATTGTGAAACAATCACCATGATCAACATTTTTTTCATCACGTGAAAAATCCTATACCTACTAGTGGTCACTCCTTATTTCCCCCAGTTCTCCTTTCCTCCAGCCCTAGGAAACCACTAATCTACTACCTGTCTCTATTGATTTTCCTGTTTGGGAAATTTCCTATAAATAGAATCATATGTAATGGGTCCTTTTGTGACTGGTGTTTTTCACTTACCACAGTGTTTTCAAAGATCATCCATTTTGTATCATGAGTTAATAGTTCACTCCTCTTAATGGCTAAATATATTCCATTGTACTGACATATCACATTTTCTTGTATAATGTGATGATATTTGGGTGCTTCCACTTTTGGCTATTATGAATAATGCTACTATGAACATTTATGTGGACATGTGTTTTCATTTCTCTTGAGTATATATCTAGAAGCAGAACTGCTGGGTCATGTGATAACTTTGTTTAAACTTTTGAGAAAGTGACAGGCTGTTTTCAAAGGTGGTTGCATCATTTTACTTTCCTACCAGCTTAATATGAGGGATCCATTTCTCTGTATCTTTTCCAATACTTGTTATTATCTCTACTGTTGATTCCAGTGGTTCTAGAGAGTGTGAAGTGGTTTCTCAACACGATTTTGGTTTGAATATTCTTGATGACTAATGATGTTGAGCCAGATCTAAAAGATGACATACAATTATTGATTATTAATTAACTTTTTAAAGTGAACAAGAGGAAAGAATAGATCTGCTTCCTTTTTAAGTTTTTATTTTTATTAAAGTTTTTTTTTCTATTTTAATTAGTTTATTTTCTATTTTTTAACTTTACAGTATTGTATTTGTTTTGCCATACATTGACATGAATCCACCATGGGTGTACATATTCTCCCCTTCCAGAACCCCCCTTCCACATCCCTCCCCATCCCATCCCTCCAGGTCATCCTGGTGCACCAGCCCCAAGCACCCTGTATCATGCATTGAACCTGGGCTGGCGATTCGTTTCACATATGATAATTTTCATGCTTCCATGCCATTCTCCCATATCATCCTGCCCTCGCCCTCTCCCATAGAGTCCATAATACTGTTCTATTTATCTGTGTCTCTTTTGATGTCTCACATACAGGGTTATGTTTACCGATTGACTAAATACCATATATATGTGTTAGTATACTGTATTGGTATTTTTCTTTCTGGCTTACTTCACTCTGGATAATAGGCTCCGGTTTCATCCACCTCATTAGAACTGATTCGAATGTATTCTTTTTAATGGCTGAGTAATATTCCATTATGTATATGTACCACAGCTTCCTTATCCATTCATCTGCTGATTGGCATTTAGGCTGCTTCCATGTCCTAGCTATTATAAACAGTGCTGCGATGAACATTGGGGTACACGTGTCTCTTTCAAGTTTGGTTTGCTCAGTGTGTATACCCAGCAGTGGGATTGCTGGGTCATATGGCAGTTCTATTGCCAGTTTTTTAAGGAATCTCCACACTGTTCTCCATAGTGGCTGTACGAGTTTGCATTCCCACCAACAGTGTAAGAGGGTTCCCTTTTCTCCACACCCTCTCCAGCATTTATTGCTGTAGTCTTTTGGATAGCAGCCATTCTGACGGGCATGAAATGGTACCTCATTGTGGTTTTGATTTGCATTTCTCTGATAATGAATGATGTTGAGCATCTTTTCATGTGTTTGTTTGCCATCTGTATGTCTTCTTTGGAGAAGTGTCTGTTTAGTTCTTTGGCCCACTTTTTGATTGGGTCGTTTATTTTTCTGGGATTGAGCTGCAGGAGTTGCTTATATATATGACTGAATCACTTTGCTGTACAGCAAAAATTAACACAACACTGCAAATCAAAAATACTTTAATAATAGCAAATGAAGCAACAGACAAACAATTATTAAAGTATTTTTGATTTGCTGTGTTGTGTTAATTTTTGCTGTACAGCAAAGTGATTCAGTCATATATATATACAAGCAACTCCTGCAGCTCAATCCCAGAAAAATAAACGACCCAATCAAAAAATGGGCCAAAGAACTAAACAGACACTTCTCCAAAGAAGACATATCAAACTCACAAGTTTTTGTATAACCAAAGAAGCCATAAAGAAACAGAAAGACAAACTACAGAATGGGGAAAAAATATATGCAAACAATGTGATCGACAAGGGTTTAATTTCCAAAATATGCAAATACAACTTAACAACAACAACAACAACAACAACAACAACCATATATATATAACTTTAAGGTATTTTTTCCGTTATGGTTTTTAATATATTACATTATATAGTTCTCTGTGCTATATGCTAGGACCTTAGAGTTTATCTATTCCATATTAATAGCTTACATCCGCTATCCCCAATCTCCCACTCTGTCTCCTAGTCCCCTCCATCTTGGTAACCACCAGTCTGTTCTCTATGTGTGTGAGTCTGTTTCCATTTCTTAGATGGGTCCCTTTGTATCATATTTTAAATTCTACATGTAAGTGATATTATATAGTATTTATGTCTTTCTCTTTCTGACTTACTTGATTTAGTATGATAATCTCTAATTGTATCCATGTTGCTGCAAATGGCATTATTTCATTTTTTATGGCTGAGTAGTATTTCATTGCATGTATGTACCACATCTTCTTTACCCATTCCTCTGCTGAAGGACATTTAGGTTGTTTCCATGTCTTGATTGTTGTGAATAGTGCTGCTATGAACATAAGGATGCATGTTTCTTTTTGGATTAGAGTTTTGTCCAGATATATGCCCAGGAGCCAGTTTGCTGGATCATAGGGTAATTCTATTTTTAGTTTTTTTGAGGAACCTCCATTCTGTTTTCCATAGTGGCTATATCAACTTACATGCATGCCAGTATTGTAGGAGGGTTCCCTTTTCTCCACACCAGCACCAGAATTTGTTGTTTGTATTAACAGATTTTTAATGATGGCCATTCTGACTTGTATGAGGTGGTACCTCATTGTAGTTTTGATTTACGTTTCTCTAATAATTAGAGACGTTGAACATCTTTCCATGTGCCTGTTGGCTGTTTGTATTTCTTCTTTGCAGAAGTGTCTATTTAGATCTTCTGCCCATTTTTCCATTGGGTTTTTTGTTTTTGTTGTTAAGTTGTATTTGCATATTTTGGAAATTAAACCCTTGTCGATCACATTGTTTGCATATATTTTTTCCCCATTCTGTAGTTTGTCTTTCTGTTTCTTTATGGCTTCTTTGGCTATACAAAAACTTGTGAGTTTGATATGTCTTATTTGTTTATTTTCATTTGTTTTTATTTCTGTTGCCTTGGGAGACTGACCTAAGAATACATTGGTGCAATTTATGTCAGAATTTTGCCTATGATCTATTCTAGGAGTTTTATGTTGTCATGTCTTATGTTTAAGTATTTCAGCCATTTTGAGTTTGTTTTTGTGTATTTTTTGTGAGAGGGTGTGTTATTTTTGATTTACATGTGGTTGTCTAACTTTTCCACCACTTACCAAAGAGACCTTTTCCCTTTGTATATTCTTGCCTCTTTTGTCAAAGATTAATTGACCATAGGTGTGTGTGCTTCCTTTTGGTAATAATAACCATCGGTTCAATCCCTGGCCAGGGAACTAGATCCCACATACCACAATACACACACACACACACACACACACACAGACACACACATGCATACACACACACAAAGTATATGCCTAAGATTCTCTATGTGAAAATTCTGATCAAATAATGATGGAATTTTGAGTGCAGTTGTACAAAATAGACAACTTTTCCGTTACCTGTCATAAAACAACCCCTGTTCTTGAGTTTCTAAGCAAAGGAAACTTATTAAGGATATTACATTCAGGTTGCTCAAGTAGATCATTGCTTGTATTTTTACTAAAGTCAAAATTCATGCATGGATAAGCTTTAATTTTTTTCTTTGCATACACAGATGTATGTTCTTTGCAAAATGTCCGTACCATTTTTACATTCTTCACTCTAGAATGACTCTGATCTGGGATTCAAATACATACTGCTTTTCCGGTTATTAGTTGTGTCATCTTGGGCAAGGTAATCACTTTTAAAATTAGTGGATATATAGAATTATGAATCATGTCTCTGCCCATATTCTTTATACTATTTATTAACTTTTGCAATTAAATTATACATATATACATAGAGGAAATATATGAGATCATTCAGTGTATTGTGAGGCACTTGTTAGAAGGTAGAGAATTTACATTTTAACAAAAAGCTCAGAGTATTAGGAATTAGTAGCTCAAATATTGGAGAAGGCAATGGCACCCCACTCCAGTACTCTTGCCTGGAGAATCCTAGGGACGGCGGAGCCTGGTGGGCTGCCGTCTGTGGGGTCGCACAGAGTAGGACACGACTGAAGTGACTTAGCAGCAGCAGCAGCAGCTCAAATATTTCTAGACTTTTGGGTTCAAATGTAGTTTCAATTGCTATTTGAAAAAAAAATAATAATAAGTTTAACAACAGCCCCAAACCATGATTTTGGCCATCTACATGAAAATACAGGAATGTAGTTACAGGAGATCTTCTCTAGGCAAGTAACATACCTGTTAAACAAAACGTTTCCATGAATATTTCATGAGAAATATATTCTCTGTCACATTTTCTATTGTTTATTATCAACTCTGACTAGAGAATTTGGCCAGGAGGTCTTATTCTCTGTGACTGAGATGACTGGGTAGGGTGGTAGCACTGTGGTTTTTAGAATTCTTGCAATCTTCAGGATTAGACTGGACCATGGTAAATTAATATAGCTGAATATATTATTCCTATTTTACTATCCATTGTTCATGACTGTGCAGATGTAGCTTAATAATATTAGCAACAACATATCCTCTCTAAATCCTTTAATACTTTCATGATGAGTATGTTTCACAGAAGCATTCCATTTTATGGAATATACTGGTAGGGGATGAATCTTTTCCTAGAAGCTGGGACTCAGGATCTTTTTCAAAGTCTCTGAAATACAAATTTGCTTAAAGATGTGTGTTCAAGTTGAAGATTTCCAGATTAGAAGCATGTCAGAAAAACAAGTCCTGTCAAATATCACTTTGCCACCCACCTCCCAAGTAACCAGTTCTCTGCATGTGACAAGGTTTTCTTAAAGGGAAAGCTTTGATATTTAAAGGGAAACATTCATGGAGATACTAGTGTGGAGGAAGGGTCTTTCAGGTAGTAATTATTATCCAATTGAGTGAATTCTGGCTTCTTTCACATGGTAGAAGTCACGAAGTATGTTTATGAGAACATATATAGGCATTCTGGCATGGTGTTTCGTATTTGTCAGTGTCTCTGGAAGTCACAGTATTCTTGTAATTTCTCTGTTGTAACATTTATTTTGATCTTATTGACCCTTGGATCTGCATATGCAATTTTTAGAGAACCTATGGATAATGTTTAATAAGATGTAGCTTCTAATATCAGGAAAAAATAGAGAGCACCTACTGTGATCCAGAAAGTATATTGGTACAAGAAAATTGTTCTCCATACTCCTGCAGTTTTCTTTTTTTTTCTTTAAATCTACACTAGCAGTAAACGTGAGATTGAATGCCTAGAAACTTCAGGAAAGAATACTTGACTGACAGATAATTCATCCTGCCATGATTATGTGAACTTAGTAAGATTTTAACCTCTGAGCCAGGGAAGCATCATTTATTAATCTGCTTCACGTGAGTCTGCTAAGAAGCTGAAATTTAGCCAAGAATATTCTAGTCATCTATATTATTATTGATGTTAAAACTCCTAGTATACTTGTATGAGTAGTAGAATGATGCAGGGAAAATAAAGTGATGTTATTTAGTGAGTGGTAATTATATTTTATAACTTTGAAATTAAATCATCACTAAGGAAGCTTGATTTCTTATTTGGATGAAAGGGCATACAATGTTGATGGGTGTTTTGGAATACTCATCTGGAAAGTGTCTCAAATTACTTCCTGAGAAATGCAGGCTTGAAACCTCACAATCATTTTGCCTGCTTCTCTTTCACACTTCCTTCCCAATGAATGGGTTGCTAAACATGTTCTAATATTTCCTTTATACCAACTCTCAAGTATATTCCTTTCCTTCAAGGGACATACACTTTAGAAGCTGACCGCCTGAATTTGAATTCCAATATAGGCATCTACTAATTGCATAAATCTTAAGTAAATACTTAACCTTTCTATATCTCAATTTCTTTGTCTATACAATGAACTTAATAATGATGCTTGCTTCATGAGATGGTTGTGCTTCTGTATATCCCACAGTATAGAGCCAGGTTTGATTCTGCATGAATTTACTCAATGAATGAGTGCCTCTCTATCCAAATTAAAAAAAAAAAATGAACCATCTGAATTTAATACTGTGACCCAGGGATTATTGAACAAAGATTTTTACTACTTGGCCTTAGAATGTTGCCCTGATTTCGTATAATATGTGTGATTTGAATTTATCCCCCCTTTTAAAGAGTCAATGGAACCATCACAGCTGCAGTTATTTTTATCGCATGCTTATAAGGTGTCCAGCACAGAGTTAGACAGTATGTAGAACACAGAAGAAATGTATGCTGCAGTCCCTGTACTTAATGAGCTCAGCCTCTAATTAGGGAGGCAGGAAACAAATCCTGTATGCATGAAAAGTTAAATAGCAAAACAAAAATGTCTGAAGGATACATAAGAAACTATTATCAGTAATTACTGGAGTGAGGAAAAGGGGGAGATTTACTGTTTGTTGATACACTTTCATACATTGCTGTTATTACTGTTTCTCTACTGTTTGTTACTTTAATGTATTCATAAAAAATCATCAAATTCTATATTAAAATATGGCATATAAAATATAGTTTATAGTTATATCCCACTTTTTAGCACAGAGTGTAAGTGCATTTCCAAGGAAGGAGTGATCTGCTTTCACAATTTACATGGAAAACATTTGTGGAGCATTTCAATACCCTCATAGCTCAGTTGGTAAAGAATCTGCCTGCAATGCAGGAGACCCCGGTTCAATTCCTGGGTCAGGAAGATCCACTGGAGAAGGGATAGGCTACCCACTCCAGTATTCTAGCCTGGAGAATTCCATTAAACTCAGTATTTTAGCTGAGATTCTGGTCTTCAGATACATGGCCATACAGATACCACTGAGATGCCCATTATCCTAGCCTAAGTAACTGTCAGGTATGGGGGAAAACAGCTAATTTTGTACCAAACCTGGACACAAGAATCTTTGCTGAAGCTTGATTTTTCTGTGCCAAGGATCTCACCCACCCCACAGTCATTACTCTGCAGGATTTGTTATCATCCCTCTCTGGGACTTGTTACCTCTTCAACAGTGCTGATAAAAAGCAGAAGTCAGGGAACCTCAGGCATCTTTCTCTCTCCTCCTCCACACATTGAGGTTTTCTTCCCTCCAGCTTTGTTTGTATTTGGCCAGACTTCAGATGTACCTGGGAATCTAATTTTTTCAGTACAATATGGTAGCCAGAGGCTCAGGCCCCAGAATCAGATAAAATTGAAGTTCAAATTCCCATCTCCACCGTCTACTGTCTATATGACTGGGGGCGAGTTATCTTACTTCTCTGGATCCTCATCTTTAAATTGTACATTTAAAAAATACCTATTTTGTAGGGATATTATAGGATATAAGATAATGAACACACATGAAAGGCTTGTTAAAGGTGGTATTCAAGGAATAGTAGCTATTCCAGGAAATATAAAGTAACCTCACCTCTAAAGATTGGAGACCACAAAATAGACCATGTCTTATTTTACTAAAGACTTTGAATGATTATAACAAGCTAGAGGTACTATTGAAAATAAGTTAAATGCCCTGATCCTTTTTTACAGTGCTTAAAATTACTGCTTAATTTACTTGATCTTCTTATGAAGTGTTTGATTTGCCTTTTCTTTGATCAAGGCCCATATGGTTGATGATAAAATTTCCAAGTTGGAAACTCCTCCAGTCTTTAAGAAGAATGGTAATAGATTGACTAGGCTGCTAGAAATTATCCCCCATTAACATGCTTGAAACAAAATATGTGCTTGTTAATGGGGTGATATGACTAGATTGTGAATATCTATAATAAAATCAATAAGGGAGGAGTAGCTATATTGTATATCTTTCTGATATGTTTTTAGAAAGGCTAGAAAGAGGCTATAAATATTAAGTCATTAAAGAAAGATGTACTTGTATAAAAAGGCTAGGGGATAGAGATGGAGTGGAGGCAGGAGTGGCACATGCTTCTCTGAGTACTGAAAACAAAAAAAGCAGGCCAGGAATTATTTCCTTTTTTGACAGTTATATATAAGATTTTGTTTCCTCCCTTCTTTGAATATACATGTTTCTTAATGGCATATGCTTAGAAACATGTCGATAAGGCATGTTAGCTCAGCTGCACATTCTAAATCTAAACCGAATATCACTAACTCAGTATTCATATATAAAAGAATACCATTGTAGTGAGGTCAGTTATTACTGACTACCTTGTTGGCAGTTTATTTCAAAGATAGTAATTTTGTCATTAGAAATACTAATGTTAAGTATGTTAATGTGCTGATTGATGACTTAACTGGTTAAAAACAGTATCAGTTGTTGAAGTCAATTTACATTGACAAAGAACTGTTAAATATTGAGGTGGATTGAGATATAATCATATTTTATTATTTCCCATTCTAACATATAGTCTTGAGTTTTGGCTGTTGCAAGTGAGAAAAAGAAGAGTAAGCTGCTGTTAATAAATGGATCTTTAGATGATAAGTCCTATCCTTTGTCATTGACATGCTTTCAAATTGCTTTTTACTAACCATTCAAAATATCAACACTTCTCTAACAGATTATTTTGGGGAAAGGCATGACTAAGAGAAGAGAGATGATGGAATAAAGATGGAAAGAAATGATAAATGTATTTTATAAATAATTAAAGCCTTTTGTTCTCCTTTGGATGCTATTCTAAACAAAAATATGCCATAAAAGACTTGAACATTAGGTCACCAAATATATGCTTTCCAAAGTACCCTCAGTACAACTTTTATTACTTCCCCTCATTTATAAGTATTTGTTCCCTATTATTCCTATTAAGATCCATAAGGCCTGAGGTGGTGTCTTTCATTACTCATTGTAACTTCCCCAGATCATACTATTGTACTATTGAGACTGGGATATAGGTGGTGGTGACAAATGAAAGTGAACTTTAGATAAACTAATTAAGAAAGCTCAGAGGTTAATCACAGAGCAGTTCCTTGATTACTGTATATATGTTCTCCTGAATTTGGAGTTTATAACCAATCACAGATCAAGCTAGTTCACCAACATAGCATTATAGAAGTCCCTCTCCTGTATCTTTTAAGATAAACATGACTAATTTAATGAAGATAATAACAATAATGGGTGAAGCACATTACATGCATTATCTCATTTGATGCTAACAATAATCCTGAAAGGATAGTAAAACTATCTTAATTTGACATATGAGAAAATTGAGATTTAGAGAAGGTACGTTCTCACAGTTAGGTTGTAGGATGGCAGACACTGAGCACTGAATCAGCACATCAGCCTGATACACTTTTTTTCCTATGACAGCTCATCCTGTGTTTGAAAAACACTGTCCCAGCTTTCTTATCCCTCAAAGTTTTTTTTCTCTCTTCTGTGTAGTTTTTGGCAGAGGGAATTACGGAATAGCACAGTTACAATTTGTACATTTCATTTTATGTAAATTTTAAATCAACAGAAAACCTATAAACAAACTCCAGTTAATGAGCTACATGCTGGAGTATTTGGAGAAAGTATACTGATAGCTGCAACTTTAAAATACATAATGATAAGATGGGGTGATGGATGGATAGAAGGATTGATGGACAGCTATAGCCTAAAACAATGATAGTAAAGTGTTAATTGTAGAACCTAGGTGCTGGCTGTGTTGAGATTCACTAGAAAATTAAGCTTTTCTTTGTTTGATAATTTCAGTTAAAACATAGAAGAAAATGCCTTTAATATAGAACTTAAAAACAGAATAAAATTCTCCAAAGCCATTACACAACCTCAAACCACAAGCAGTAGTTAAATACATGATTTCAAGAGTCAGCAAGACCTGATTTTAATTCTTGATCTGTCATGTTCAAACTGTATGATTGGGGAAATAAGTTGATCTCCTTGAGCCTCCATTTCCTTATTTATAAAATAATGATAATAAGATCAAGGATCTAATTAATATAAACAAATCACCTAGTATTGTATTATTCTGTTAAGTGTATATGTGACTATAAAGTAAATATATATATGTCTACCTGTGAAATGTGTAAGTAGTGGAGAGAGGATACAGGGAACTGGGGGTAAATCTATAATAAACAGATCTATCAATAGTAGACATACATAGCAATATCCAATAAAAGAGGGTTAAACTGAATGATTTAAGATTTAATACCCAGACTTGACCCACCATATCTTGTAGACCCTACTAGTCTTCCATGAGATGGTAATGAGGAAAAATGAAGTTAATATCAAACTGAGGTAGGACATTTTGTGACCAGAATTTAATGCACACAGGAGATGAGCTAGATGTGAAAGTAAAAAAAAAAAAAAAAAAAAAAAAAAAAGACCAACTCTCTTATGTAGTTAAACCTGGCTTCCAGGTTTGAGTGTATTTTCTGATAGGTAAAAAAAGTGAAAGAAGTTCCTGTAACTCTGCTACATTTCCCCAAATGACTGGCTTTGTGTGAAACGAGTTAGAATAAATCCTGTGGGAATTTTAGAGGGGAAGAAATGTCTTCCTGTCCTCTGCACCTGAATTCATAAACAAGTGAGTGAGATGGAAAACAAAGTGGCTATTAACAACAAATGCTGAAAGACAAGCCATGGCTTATATATGAAGTCACAATGGACGTCTTAATATTTTACTCTTGAGGAAGATAAACTTACTGAGCCAGGCACTAGCACAGAGTGACATTTCAGGGTGTTCATAATGTGTACCACTGTGCACCTCCACAGAAAACCTCTAAGGACGCTCAGTTCTTTACCTTTAACTCACCAGTTAGGGAAGTTGCTGCACATCTTCTGGACGGACTTAGTAAGGGAGTGAAGAGCGTGCTTTCTATATGTTTCCTTCCTGCCACCTATGGACCCAGGAGGCATTGGGAATAAGGGTTCCTTTCCAGCTCTTTCTGATGGGTCTTGATTTAATTGTGCACTCCTCCACTTCAGTTCAATGGCCAGGGTTCAGTTCATTCCAGGCATGGATTAAATGATTCTCAAATGGTTAGTTTATTCTTAAAAGCATCCTGAGAGGTATGGAAGATATTAATATTTTTCCCATTTCACAAATGAGGTATTAGAGGCTGAAAGAGACTGAATGATGTTTTGAGTGGCAGGACTGCAACAGAATCGTGGGGAATACTTTCATGCAAATTCGTGAATTATGTCATTCCTTCAATGCCGCACCACATATTTTTTCACATGTTCATTTATCTATTAATCACTTTTTTTATGTATCAGGCATGTGTGTGTGTGTGTATATATATATATATATATATATATATATATGTATATATGTATATATGTATGTATATGTGTATATATATATACATGTATATGTGTATGTATATATATATATTCTAATGCAGAAATCTGTTGTAGTAGTGTCTATACCTTGAACTAAGGTTATCAGCATCCAATGTTTAGTGAATTATATTGTGCTTTAATTTCACAGATAATGATTTCACACTGGAAACTGAGATTTCACACTCTGGTGATTTTTCATGTCAACTTTCTTAGGAATGGAAACATCAAAATATAAAATTAAAAAATTATAGTTTAGGAAAATCAGATTCTACAAAAAATAATAACACCTTCCTGTCATTTTTCTAACATGACCACTGTTACTATTATTGTTTTGATGCAGTTCTTTCTGAAAACTAACATTGGTTAAGTTTCTCCTATATACCAGCCCTGAGTGAGGCCCTTTCATATTTTATTTGATTCATCATTGTAATCCTTTTAATAATCTCCATGCTAAGCAAAAATTTATTTCATTCTAAAAATTAATCATTCCCCTGGTAGCTCAACTAGCAAAGAATCTGCCTACAATGCAGGAGACCCTGGTGTGATTCCTGGGTCAGGAAGATCTGCTAGAGAAGGGATAGGCTACCCACTCCAGTATTCTTGGGCTTCTCTGGTGGCTCAGCTGATAAAAAAATCCACCTGCAATGCTGGCGACCTGGCTTTGATCACTGGATTGGGAAGATGCCCTGGAGAAGGGAAAAGCTACCCACTCCAGTATTCTGGCCAAGAGAATTCCATGGACTGTATAGTCCTTGGGGTCACAAAGAGTTGGACACGATTGAGCAACTTTCACTTTCAAAAATTAATCATATTTTTAAAGTAGAAGGAAGGAGATTTATACTGGTAGTGTTGAAGAAACCAGGACTCAAGAAACCAAGCACCACACTCGAACAGTTGGAACACTCAGGTTTATTACGCCAGCGGGCCCAGAGGAGTTAACACTCCAAGCTCTGAGCCCCAAACAAAGGGGTTACAGAGTTTTTATACATGCAAAGGCATGATTAAGCAGGTTTACAAAGAACAAGACAAGGGTGAGTGAGATAAGCTCCAGTTCCTAGTATTGTGAGTCCCCACTTTCTGAGACTACATGACTTACATGATCCAGACTTTGCAAGGAGCAAGCTGAGTTACAGAGGCAGAAGGAGCAGGAGGTTATGTAAAATTTTAACTCTTCCTCTTCATTCCCCTCTCTTGATGCTTCTGTCACTCATTGTAGAAAGCATCATCTCATGTTTTGGTAAGACATTCAGAGCTCACCATCGTTTAGAGGGCTATATTGAGCTATTACCATATGTAACTTTATGGATTAGATTTGAGAGGTTTTGAACTGGGTAATAGCATTGAGAATACAAGGGCCAAACAAGAGCGCCACAAAGAAGATGAAGAGAGGATGGGGTAAAGGGAGAAGCCACGATGCCCAGCTCCAGATATTGTTCCAATCACCCCAGGAATTTGCTGGTTCCTCTCTCCTTTTCATGATTCATTCCCTTAGCTGTTGGGCCATGTCCCTGACTATTCCTGATTGGTTTACATAAAAGCAGCATTCTTCATTCAAGAGGAGGCAGAGTCCTCTCTTTTCAGCTGTCAGTAGGTCTAGCCCTTTCCTACTCTGTAAAACCACCTCAGCCAGGGAGTCTAGTTGGTCCTGTAGTGAAGAGCATAGCAATAATACTGATTAGGGATAGAGGCCATGGTTGACAATGAAAATCCATCGATAATTTGAAAGCTGGATCCTCAAGCTTCTGCCGTGCATTGACTAGTCAGCTTCTGGAGTGACTAGAGCAGCAGTGTCCTTCATGGGTGAAGGCTGTTGTTTTTGGAACTGGACTTTGAGGGGATTTTCGGGGTCTTGAACTGCTTTCTTGGTGTCCTCATCACAGGAAGCCAATACCTTTAGACTCTGGTGTGGTGCATCCAAGGGATGATGCCTGTAACTTTAACAGCAGTAGGGGTTTCCAGGACAACCGTGTGAGGTCCTGTCCAAACTGGCTGAAGTGGTTCTTTTTTTTCCAATCTTTAACTCATACCTCATCTCCTGGCTGATAGGGATGAACCCAATTGCCCAAAGGAATGGGTGTCCTTTTCTAAGATTTCTCAGGCGATATGGTGGAAGACTTTTCCCAGGGCCTGGAGGTGTCAGGACATCTCCAGGTCAGCTAGTTGTTGGGGGTTTCCCTTGAGTTTTCCTATCACGGGGGGTGTTCTCCCATATAAAATCTCAAAGGGAGAATAGCCTAAGGACCTTGCGGTGTATTTACGGAGGAAGGTGAGAGTCCACAGAATGATAAGGCAGCTTGTTTCAGCATTGTCTGGGTGTCGACCAGGGGATATTCCTGTCATACTACTACTTGGAGAAAAAAAATTAACAAGAAAGTTAAAGATATATGGCCCAAAGATTAATAGAAGTAGGAAAGCTGCTGAGGGGCTAGCCAGGAGAACCAGGTCCAGACACTGGTTCATGACATTAGTGTTTCTCTAGGTATGAGAAGATGCAAGAATTTGGACTCATAAAAATCCTTACCTGAAAACATCTGACTATCTGAAGGCCTGTTTTTCCTGGTGTCTTCCAGAGCACAGAGTGCCTTATTTTTTTGTCTCCACCCTGAACTCCTTTCAAGGGGGTGTTGAAGGTTAACATCTTGTAGTAGTCATGATTTAATCTTTGTAGAGGCAGCTGGCAAGGGCCAACTTCCAGTCAGCAGGGCCCCTTCATAGCTACACATTTGGCCAAGTTTTAGGGGCATTTCATGGTCATTGTGTTCCAGAGTGCTAGGAAGGCTCATTCCCAGGTCTAACAAAGATTCCATTGACAGGCCACTCAATGTATTGCCACTAGACCACGCCTTGTAAGTAGCAAAAGTCTCTGGACCATACCTGTCTTACTAGCCTGTTGGTCCAGGAAAATATTTCCTCTTGTTGCTTCTTCCCATGTCTAGAGTTACATTATTACAATTATTGATCTCATATGGAACTGCATATCAGCATTTTATCAAAGGCTCAGTCACACATTTGGTAACATAAGAGATAATCTTTTGAAAAAAGCTACATAGAAAATAATATAGCTAGCAGTTATTAGTAAGGTCACAAGCAAGGATTTAAGTCAAGAACTTTCATTGGGTATATCCCAGTATACCCCAGGTCATCTGACCAAGTTAAATGATTATAGCCAAATGTTAATCTTGGTTGTACATCATGGAGCATCTGACCTTTATCCAAAGATTGGTTACTGAGATAAGCTTTAAAAATATGCATGGGACGGATGCTCAGGGATGGAGCATTGGGATGACCCAGAGGGATGGGATGGGGAGGGAGGTGGGAGGAGGGTTCGGGAGGGGGAGCACATGTGAACCCATGGCTGATTCATGTCAATGTATGGCAAAAACTACTACAATATTGTAAAGTAATTAGCCCCCAACTAAAATAAATAAATTTATTAAAAAAATAAATAAATAAAAATAATCTTAGAGTGTCCGTTTTAATAACTTAATTAAAATTTTTAGCAATATAACAAGGAGCTATCTCAGAAGTGAGTCCTAGTAAGCACAGACCTTAATTAACAAAACTAGAAGTTAATATTGAGTGAAACTTTTTTTTTTTTTGAGAACTCATTGTGAGGGCATTAACACTGTAGCCAGGGAAGGAAGGCTTTAACCCATCAAATGAAATGAGGTCTGTCAGGGAGCTGGGAAAAGCCAAGCGGCTGTCTTGGACTTCCCATAGCCCTCGGTCTTTGATTTTCATCAGTTTTTTTATCCATTTTTAATTTCCTGATTTAGGAGCAGACTATTGCCATGTTTTAAGGACATCAGGATAGCAAAAGTCTTACCGTGAGGGGTTATTTTTTGTAGAAGCATTATGAGCTTTGTCTATAATCTTAAATAATGCTTATTTACTTTAGCAAAGTAACAAAAAGATTTTAAAAACAAATATAAATCACTTAAAGACAAAGAAATCCATAATCTGTTATCGAAATCTGCATTCTAAGAAAACTTTGTTCTCTAAACAGAGAGAAGACCAAATTCTAGTCTGGTACCAGCTTACTGTTAAAAAAAAATTTGTTTATCTATTTAATCTTAGAAAGTCTTTTTCATAAATCTTGAAGAACTAGCAGTATTCTTCTAAAGGCATGAGAGTAAAACCTTATAAAACATGTTTAAAATCTGATTCTATTGCAATTGACAAAGAAACTTGGTCATTGTGATATGTAACACTTTAACAAGATAACTAGAATTACAATTGACCATATTTTATCAGGGCATATCAGATCTGTATAAATTTCACACAATTTTAGGATATCTATTTAATAACATCAACCATACACTATATCTGAAAAGATTTATAACCTCTTTAACAGTATTTTCCATGTAATTTAACATGTCCAATGAACCCAGGTAGCTTAATAGCTCTTTGGGATGTCTCAGGGGCCCTGTGAAGCATCCCAAAGTTAGCTAGAAGTCAAGTTATTTAGGAAGTTTTGCCAATAAATATCAAAAGGGTTTATAACACTCAGTCAGGTAAGATCATATAAGTTACTGTGAAATAATAGTTATTTACTTAGCCAAAGGTAACAAAAGATTTCAAAGGTAAATATAGAACAGATCAATTAAGAGGTAAAGAAACTTAAATCTATTATTAAAATCAGTTCAACATCTGAACTCTCTTAACAGAGAGAAAGGCAGAATTCAAGTTTTTCACTAGCTTACTTTAAACTCATTTAGGTAAACTTAATTAAAATTATTTTAAACTTTGTCAGTACTAACCATGCACAAAGTTTTTTTTTTTTCCAGAGTCACTTTCCACAAACCTTCTAACATTTTGTAAGAGCTACCTGTAAGTCAGACTTACTTTCTGTTCCCTTTATAAAATGTAATTTTATTTTTATACCTTTTTTTATTAAAAACATACATCCTGCTTCCTTATATATTTAATATTGAATATTCCCCAGTTTATGTGAATTTGAAATTTATTTAGGTTATTTTTTCTTGTATTTAGAATTGTTTGATTTGTAAGTACTTCCTTTTCAGAGGTTCGTGACATTGTACAGGAGACAGGGATCAAGACCATCCCCAGGAAAAAGAAATGCAAAAAAGCAAAATGGCTGTCTGAGGAGGCCTTACAAATAGCTGTGAAAAGAAGAGAAGTGAAAAGCAAAGCAGAAAAGGAAAGATATACCCATTTGAATGCAGAATTTCAAAGAATAGCAAGGATCAATGCAAAGAAATAGAGGGAAACAAAAGAATGGGAAAGATTAGAGATCTCTTCAAGAAAATTAGAGATAACAAGGGAACATTTCACATAAAGATGGGCTCAATAAAGGACAGACATGGTATGGACCTGACAGAAGCAGAAGATATTAAGAAGAAGTGGCAAGAATACACGGAAGAACTGGACAAAGATGATCTTCATGACCTACTTAATCACAATGGGGTGATCGCTCACTTAGAGCCAGACATCCTGGAATGTGAAGTCAAATGGGCCTTAGAAAGCATCACTACAAAGTTAGTGGAGGTGATGGAATTCCAGCTGAACTATTTCAAATCCTGAAAGATGATGCTGTGAAAGTATTGCACTCAATATGCCAGCAAATGTGGAAAACTCAGCAGTGGCCACAGGACTGGAAAAGGTCAGTTTTCATCCCAATCACAAAGAAAGGCATTCCAAAGAATGTTCAAACTACTGCACAATTGCACTCATCTCACATACTAGTACAGTAATGCTCAAAATTCTCCAAGCCAGGCTTCAGCTGTATGTGAACCGTGAACTTCCAGATGTTCAAGCTGGTTTTAGAAAAGGCAGAGGAACCAGAGATCAAATTGCCAGGATTCACTGGATCATCAAAAAAAGCAAGAGAGTTCCAGAAAAACACCTATTTCTGCTTTATTGACTATGCCAAAGCCTTTGACTGTGTGGATCACAATAAACTGTGGAAAATTCTGAAAGAGGTAGGAATACCAGACCACCTGATCTGCCTCTTGAGAAACCTGTATGCAGGTGAGGAAGCAACAGTTAGAACTGGACATGGAACAACAGATTGGTTCCAAACAGGAAAAGGAGAATGTCAAGGCTGTATATTGTCACCCTGCTTATTTAACTTATATGCAGAGTACATCATGAGAGACACTGGGCTGGATGAAGCACAAGCTGGACTCAAGATTGCTGGGAGAAATATCAATAACTTCAGATATGCAGATGACACCACCCTTATGGCAGAAAGTGAAGAAGAACTAAAAAGCCTCTTGATGAGAGTGAGAGAGGAGAGTGAGAAAGTTGGCTTAAAGCTCAACATTCAGAAAACTAAGATCATGGCATCTGGTCCCATCACTTCATGGCAAGTAGATGGGGAAACAGTGGAAACCATGAGAGACTTTATTTTTTTGGGCTCCAAAATCACTGCAGATGGTGATTGCAGCCATGAAATTAAAAGACGCTTACTCCTTGGAAGGAAAGTTATTACCAACCTAGACAGCATATTAAAAAGAAGAGACATTACTTTGCAGACAAAGGTCTGTCTAGTCAAGGCTATGGTTTTTCCAGTGGTCATGTATGGATGTGACAGTTGGATTATAAAGAAAGCTGAGCACAGAAGTATGATGCTTTTGAACTATGGTATTGGAGAAGACTCTTGAGAGTCCTTTGGACTTCAAGGAGATGCAACCAGTCCATCCTAAAGGAGATCAGTCCTGGGTGTTCATTGGAAGGACTGATGTTGAAGCTGAAACTCCAATACTTTGGCCACCTCATGCAAAGAGCTGACTCATTTGAAAAAACCCTGATGCTGGGTAAGATTGAGGGCAGGAGAAGGGGACGACAGAGAATGTCATGGTTGGATGGCATCACCGACTCAATGGACCTGAGTTTGGGTGGGCTCTGGGAGTTGGTGTTGGACAGGGAGGCATGGCGAGCTGCAGTCCATGGGGTCGCAAAGAGTCGGACACAACTGAGCGACTTAACTGAACTGAACTTTTCTTTAGGCCAATTAAATTGTAACTCATTTACAACTTCAACAATATTATAAAAAAAAAAAGACATACACTGAGACATATATACATCCAGACAGACAGACAGACAGAGATCTTATATTTTTCTGTTTGAGATTTAAAATATCTCTTTGACCCCCCCCCCTTTTTTTTTCTTTGTTTGTAGCTCTAATTTGCCCAAGGCTAAGTTCTCAGGTAAAGTTGGCTGTGTATTTCAAGGACATGGAAAGGGCTAACTTCAAGCTTTTTCCTAGGCAGGCCTTTTAACAAGCTAATTTTTTTAACTCTATATACAAAAATAATTGGTGTTGCAGTTTCCAAAAAGAAAAATTTATCTCACTCCAGTCAGCAATCACACACTCACAGTCATTCAGAGGCTATCACAGTGCTTCCCTGCTCCCGATTCCCCAGGTTTCCTGAACTGTCGCTCCCTTCCCGGGAGCTCTAAGGGGGTTATCAGTCACAATGCCTCCCTTCTCCTGAGTCCCCAGTTCTCCCTATCTGATGCTCCCTTCCTGAGAGTTCCAAGGAGGTGATTAGTCTCCTCTTCTACCCGTTTGGGTAGGACCTGACTGGGGACTGGCCCTGGGGCTTTACCTGATCCTGTGGCTATTCCTGGTGAGTTGGTCCGTCCCTCCAATGAGTCTGGTCGGGGCTTGGCTGTCTGGAAAGTCAGAACACTGGTCTGAAAGAGAACCTGGAATACCGTCAAGTGCTGTGCCTCCTGGTTCGTCTCAGGGCCCCTCTGCTCCAACCAAGCTGAGCCACCAGTCAGGCAGCTCAAGGGGCCAGCATGGTTGGAATCTCACTGGGGCCTCCAGAAATGTTGCAGAAACCAGTACTGGAGAAACCAAGCCCCACACTCGGAGAGCTGGAGAGCTCAGGTTTATTATGCCGGCAGGCCCAGAGGAGTTAACACTCCAAGCTCTGAGCCCCAAACAAAGGGGTTACAGAGTTTTTATACATGGACAGGGATGATTAAGCAGTTTTGTAAAGAGCAGGACAAGGGTGAGTGAGATAAGCTCCAGTTCCTAGTATTGTGAGTCCCCAATTTCTGAGACTACATGACCTATGTGATCCAGACTTTTCAAGGAACAAGCTGAGTTACAGAGGCAGAAAGAGCAGAAGGTTATGTAAAATTTTAACTTTTCCTATTCGATAGTTTTCCATGGAGGTAGCTGTTAAATGACAGCTTCTTTCTAGTGAAAACACAGCCAGTTCCTGAAAAAGGAACCTTCTACTATTTTGACCTTGCTTCTGATTAACTCTTCAACCCATTACAGTCTGGCCTCTTCCAACATTAATCTCCTAAAGCTACTCTTGGAAATTTTGCCAAGAACCCTAGAAGCACCAAATTCCTAGGCAATTTCCTGTATTTATTTTAGTTGACTTTTAGTCTATGGAAATTGAAACCCTTAAGCCTTACTTTCTCATTGAAATCTCTTCCTTTGTTTACATGAAAGGAATTACTCCTACTTATTCTACCTTTCTGGCTGCTTGTTAGAATTTTTTGTGGTTTGCTTTGTCTCCACATTTGATTCTAAATATTAAATATTTCTCAAGATTTTTATTAGGCCACTTTGCATCTAATATATTCTCTGGGCTAACTCATCCATGTGTGCTGCATGCTAAGTCACTTCAGTTGTGTCAGACTCTTTGTGACTCCGTGGACTGTAGCCTGCCAGGCTCCTCTGTCCATGGGATTTTCCAGGCAGGAATACTGGAGTGGGTTGCCATGCCCTCTTCCAGGGGATCTCACCAACCTAGGAATCAAACCCATGTCTCTTATGCCTCCTTCACTTGCAGGCAGGTTTCTTTTTGCCACTAGCACCACCTGGGAAGGGCTTCCCTGGTGTCTAAGACAGTAAAGAACCTGCCTGCTGTGCAGGAGACTCAGGTTTGATCCCTGGGTCAGGAAGATCCCCTGGAGGAGGGAATGGCTACCCACTCCAGTATTCTTGCCTAGACATTTCCAAGGATAGAGGAGCCTGGCAGGCTGCAGTCCGTGAGGTCTCAAAGAGTTGGACATGACTCAGCAACTAACATTTTCAGGGGAAGTTCATCCATGTACCTAACTTAGTCTGCAATTTAAATGCTAAGGACTCCAAGTCTAGACACTTCTTCAAAGATTTAAATATTCATGAGGATAACAGATATATTTGTTCATTGTAAAAAATCTAGAAAATGCAGAAATATAGAAAAGAAAAAAATACTCCCATCAGTCTGAGATAACCACTGTTACTTTTTGGTGTTTTATTTTTAAAAATATTTGTTACTCTTTGTTTTTACATAGTTTTAAATCATACTGTTCACATATTGCTTTAATCATTAGAGAGTAGCATTGACCTATATACACTACCATGTGTAAAATAGATAGCTAGTAGGAAGCTGCTGTATAACACAGGGAGCTCAGCTCAGTGCTCTTTGATGACCTAGAGAGGTGGGATGGGGGATGAGTGGGATGGAGGCTCTAGAGGGAGGGGATGTGTGTATACTTATAGTTGATTCATATTGTTGTATAACAGAAATAAACATAATGTAAAACACTTATCTTCCAATTAAAAAAATCAGTATGAAGCTGGCCACCTTGCCTTTTCCTTGAACTTCTAGTACAGGGTTACGTTCAAATGAACTTTAGTCCAACTCTAAAATTACATATTTGTAGGTTTTCTTCAAGGAGTGTCACAAGACTGTGAGTCCAATCAACAGCACAACTTCTGAAATTCCTTTTTAGATCTCTTCCTTCTCAGTGTCTTCCACTTCTGTCCCTTCCCTTCTTCCTCTTTGGTGCCAAGCAGCTCATAAATGGCCCTTTGCCCAAAGGCTCTCAAAATAGCTCTTTCTTTTGAACTGTTTTTCTACAAAAAAGTAATTCTCCTAAAATGCCACCCAGGTCTTGGGAAAAAAAGCCTCCAACTTGGTACAGTACTGTCTTGCTGATTTCTTTTACTATTACATCATAGTTTAATACATGTTTATAGACATAATTTTTGACCATTTTCTAAATTATCATTATTCATGCAACTTCTCACCTTAAGATCTTTCATTGATTGATCCACCTCACCTCTCAAAGCCTCAGTGGTAAATTTCAAACTTTTAGCATAGTGTATAAAGTCCTTCACGACATAATACAAAATTGTACCTAGCACTTAGCATATAGTTACATAGTACAGATTACCTTTCCCCTTCATGATCTGGCTATTGTCCATCTTTCTGGTATTATTTCCTGTCAGTCTCACTTGAACTCTGTATTCCAGTAGTTCTGAATTATTTTGGATTTTGGACAAAGTGCTATGTTTCTCTTGCCTCCAGTAGTTCTGGGCTACTTTTCAGATGTTTTTCCTTTTCCTTGCATCCTACCACCCATCCCACCCCATGAACACATTCCGTTAGAATTCAGGAGAAATATTAGCATCCTCAGAAAGCCTTGCCCTATTGCTTTCCATATTTATAGTGGAACACTATGTGGTTTTTGGGTTATGGTTGCTAAGTATTATAATAACATGAGAATTGCTTATAGTATAATGCTAAATAACAACCACAGAAACTGTATACAGAATTCTATTAATAGTATCTGAGGTGTATAAAGAAAACCATCCAAAATACATCAGAATGTTATAGGAGATTATGTCTAGATAGTGCAGTAATTATGATATTGAGTAATTTTGTTTTTCTTTATAACATTTTAACCATTTCCAAATTTAGACAATGATCATGTTTTACATTTTTAATAGGGAAGATATATTTTAAAAAGCCTTACACTCACAAAGCAGAATATTTAAGGACATCATCTTACTTATCTTTGTATCTCTAGTATGAACTCACTCAGTTCCTATCGGAGAGTAGGAAGAGAAAATTAAAAAGGAAGAGAAACTTATTTACTTTTGAGATTTGCTTAAGTAAGGTTTGCTATGAATTTATAGTCCCCATAAAAATTTGGGGTGATAAAATTAATCTTATGTGACTTCATCTGTCTGTTATTAAACTGCATTGGATGCTAAGACAAGCAATTAATAAGAGGATGATTTCATGTTGAAGGATTGGTTGGCTAGAGACAAAAAAGCACTGAATTTTTGTTCCAGATTGCAGGATGAATCTGTTAAGGGTAGTCATGTTTTGTGACATAAGATTAACTGGTTTCATTGACAAGAGTATTTGTCTGGTCATTAATGATGGTGTTGTCTTAAAAGGAGATGACTGTCAAATTAGAGAATCATGACAGGAAAGTAGAGCCCACTTTTAAAAATGTAATCTTGTTGCTTTTATTGCTTACAGGAGAAGGTATGATCGATCATTTGGACTGAATTTTAAATCACATCTACCATGCTTTCATTGACTGCCATGTCACACTTTTAAAGCTCCATGGCATTTGTTGCACTTTGATTCCATTTCAGATTCTTAAAAAAGCCATATCCTCTTTATTTTTTTAATTTCAAAATCTGTTAGACAAGTACTATACTAATTTATACTCAGTGTAAAATGTTCAGAAGTCTATAGAGTAATGTATGAAAGTCTTTCCTTACTGCTTTCTTTACCTGACCCTCTTTCCCAAATACCTCTTTCTCCTAATAGGTAGCCATTATTAGGTTTGGTGTGTGTCCTTTCAAATGATCGTCTCTATATGTACATAAACATATATGTGCAAATCAAACATCTGTCTACCCACTCACCCACCTACCTACCCTCTATCTGTTTTTTTTTCTCTCTGTCACACACGCATGCATACACACATATGAACACATACAGATATCTGTATGTATATCTCCTCCACAAATGGGAGCATTTTGTGTGTGGTGTTCTGCAACTTAGTTTTTCATTTAACGTTTTTTTTTTTTTTCCCTGTTAATAGAAATAAACAGATATACCTCACTTCTTTTAAACTACTGCCACATATCTGGGCACCCTTTGGCCCAGCCAAGTTGACACATAAAATTAACTGTCACATTTGTTCATTCCTATGCGGCTTGATTTTTTTGGTCTAATATTATATATTTGCAATGCACCAACATTAACATGTGTAGAGGCAGTTTATTTTCACTATTCAATTTTTTTAATATTCCACAATTTATAAATTTCACTGTTAATGAACATTTAGGTTATCTCACGTATTTATTATATGAGCAAAGCTATAGACACTTTTCTACATGTGTCTTGATGTATATGTAAAATAGCTTTTAATGTATACCTCAGAGAAGAAATACATACATATATATATATATATATATATATATACACATATACATATATACAGATATACATATATCCAACTTACTAGGTAATGCCAAACTGTATTTTTTTAAAATAAGTGTTGCTATCTTGTAAGTTACATACTTCCAATTTAGTCTTCTTCTAGACTGTCTTGAATCCTCCTTATTCTTTGCTCTTCCATATATTTTCTAGATTTAGCACGTCAGGTGCCACAAAATCTCTCATTCTTCTCCTTTACAGCTTCTGCATAAGAAGTCCTTTCTTATATTAAGATTATAAATATATGTTCATTCAATCCTAATACTGTTTTTTATAAAGTACTTTTAAAAAGTTCATTTTGGCTGTGCTTGGTCTTCGTTACTGTGCATGGACTTTCTCTAGTTGTGGCAAGCAGAGGTTACATTGTAGTTGTGGTGCACAGGTTTCTCATTGTTGTGGCTTCTCTTGTTGCGGAGCATGGGCTCTAGAGGATACGGGCTTCAGTAGTTGCAACATGTGGACTCAGTAGTTGTGGCACATGGGCTTAGTTGCCCCATGGCATGTGAAATATTCCTAGACAAGGGATCAAACCCATGTCCCCTGCATTGGCAGGCAGATTATTAATTCCTGGACCACCAGGGAAGTCCCCTTCTAATATTTTTTTTTTATGTTTGAGCCTTTAACCCCATCAGGAAATTATTTTTGTGCTTGGTTTAATTTCAGGGTTGATTAAAAAAATAATTGTCCAAATGTTCCCAAACAATTTGTCAAATTTACCATAATTTCCCCGCTTGTGTGAATAACCACTTTTATCACACACTGAATTCCTATATAAAAATGGATTTATTTTCTATTGAACTATTTTTGTCTATTTTGTGCCAGTACCATACTACTTAGTTACTAATACTTTTATATGTTTTGATCTTTGGAAGGTTTTTATTAGTTTCTTCAGGCTTCTGTTACATATTCCACACACTGGTTGGCTTCTAAATAGAAATTTATTATCTCACTTCTAGGGGGGAAAAGTCCAAAATCAAGGAGTTGACAGAGCCACTCTTCTGCCAGTGGCTGTATGGGATTTTTTTGTTCCTTGAATTTTCCATCTGCATCATTCCAAACTCTACTTCCATCTTCACATGAACTTTTCCTCTTTTATCTCTGAAATCTCTTTTTCTTCACTCTTACAAGGACACTTGTCTTTGAATTTAGGGCGTGCCCAGTTAATTCAGAATAATCTCATATATGAGCTTCTTTCATAGATCAGTGGTAAAGAATCTTCCTGCAATGCAGGAGACCCTGGTTTGATTCCTGGGTCGGGAAGATCCCTTGGAGAAGGAAATTTCAACCCACTCCAGTATTCTTGCCTGGAAAATCCCATGGACAGAGGAGCCTGGCGGGCTACCATCCATGGGGTCACAAGAGTCGGACACGATTTAGCGACTAAACCACCAATCTCATCTCACAATTCTAATTTAATTTTATCTGCAAAGTTTCCCCCATCCCTTCTTTCCAAGTAAGGTAACAGTCATAGTTCTGGGCATTAGGCTATGTACATATCTTTTGGGAAACTATCATTCATCTCATTGCAAAGGAGAAAGTACTCTTTTTTTTTTTTAATCGTGTGTATTTTTTGTTGTTGTTAATTTTCTCCCCTACATAAATTTTAGAATAAATCTGTGAAGCTAAAAAGATTCACATTGGTATTTGGTTGTAATAGGATTTAATTTATAGAATAATTTATAGAATAACTTAAGATTACTACTAAATCTTCCCATTCAGGAATGTGCCATGTCCCTCTATTTCTTTAGAGTTATTTTTACTTGTTAGAAAAGTTATATTGTTTTCTTCTTATACATCTTACGCATTTACTTTTTCAATTGAATACTTATACATAAGATTATTTTACTAATTATATTTAGATTTGTTGGTATTGAGAATATGATCTGTTTTCATGATATTATCAACTTGGTTATTTTGGGCATGAAGGTTAAAGGTTGTTATTGGACCACGAAAAGACGGCCGGGATTCTTGACCTCCGGAGGAGAAGAATTCAATCCAGGGCCAGAGAGGAGGCTTGATCGCTCAGAGCTTTTGTGTGATACAGTTTTATTAAAGTATAAAGGAGCTAGACAAAATGTCTGACATAGACATCAAAAGGGGGCAGAAAGAGTACCCCCTTGCTAGTGTTAGCAATGGAGTTATATACTCTCTAGTTATTACACTGAATCAAAAGAATGTCTGGAGGTTGTAAAGACCTCACCAGACCCACTCCCATAATTTACATTTTAAGATAATAGGATTAGCATTTGACAATAGAAATATCCTCCAGACCCTCTCCCATAATATACATTCTAAGATATCAGGATTAGTCAGAAGGTTTTCAGGAAGGAGAAACTGTCCTCCAGCTGGATACATTGTTGTTGTATAATCCCTAGTAAAGAGTTTAAACTGAGTTGTGTAATTGACTAAGACTAAGGAATGCAGAGGGGAAAAAAATTGTCCTTTTCTCCTCCTTGAGAATTCCAGACCCTTTTCTCCTTGGGGGCCCCTAGACTTCTTATCAACCTGCCTAGGAGATGACTCTCTCATTCTCCCCTTTTCTTTTAGGAGAATTATGTTACCAAGGGAAAGGGGCATCATTTTCGTTCCAAAACTACTTCCTGCTGTTTAGGGGCGTGCTCCCTAGATTGTTGAGGCAACATATTCTCCTAACCCTCATACTGAGGGTCTCTGATCCAGGGGCCCCAAGTAATAGTTGGAGGAGGCTGTGGCACTCGTAGGAGCTCGGACAACTATTTGTAACTTAAAAGGCTTCATGCAGCTAGAAACAAATCCAATTACACAGTTACAGATGCAGGGAGCAAACGGCAAAAATAGAACAATCAGAATTATTGTAATTAAAATAGTTTTCCACCATGGGGAACTAATTAACGTCTCCCAAAGTGAAGCAATTGAGGCTTAAGGAATATCCATAGCCCTGATCATCTTGTTCATGTGTTTAGTAAAATGAGTAACAATAGTGCTCATATCAGGTATATATGTATAGCACTGGGTATGAATAATGGCATAAGTTCCTCCTTGCACAGCTGTCAGAATATCTAAAGCTAATCTGTTTTGTAAACATCAGGTAAAAAACCATTAGATCGAGACCTATTTGCCTTATGTGTGGCAAAATAGTCATTAAACCAAGACAATGTATAATCAAAATTAAAAGTCACGTTATGCCCATAGTTAAAGTACAAAGTGTTGCACCAGTCCATTTTAGGGTTATTAGATGTCATCAGATGAAGAAGGGGCATCACATGAGACTGTTGTTGAAGGTATTCGCAGACTTGGAGAAAGTCTTTTCCTTGAAGTGGAGATGTCCACCACAGAAAGCCTTCCACTGATGAAGAGGGGAGTGCTCTGCAGACCCAGCAGTTAGACCAATTATGAAATGCAGCCTAGCGATGAGCCCAGGACAGGAAGGCATTGTCTTGAGGATCAAACGACAAACTCAGGATCTTTGGAGTCAGCAGAAGTGGTCAGCAGTAGAGTACTTACCAGAGGGCTTCTCGTTTGTTTGGAGGAAAAAATGTAATGAAAACTTTAAAGAACTTTAGTCAATTACACAACTCACATAGACTATCAGGCCCATCTGAAAAGTACAAAGTCAGAGGATAGAAAGTAAAGACATAAAATGAAGTCACTTAGTTCTGGTCAGGGTGCCACCTCTTAACTCGAGTGTGATGTACCCACAAATCAATTCCTGGCACTTTGACAGCTGTGGGAGAAGAGAGAATAACCTGGTAAGGACCTTCCCAGAGGGGCTCAAGGGATTGGCCACCAGACCCCAATGTTTTTATGAGGACCTCAGTTCCTGGCTCAAATAGAGGCTTGCTTGACTCAGAGGCTGGGTCAGGAGTCGTCTCCCGGAGTTCTGTTAATGCCTGTTGAAAAGCTGAAAGATGAGTTACATAATTGGTTAATTTCAAGGCTTCAGGGTCTATAACAATGTCTGTGCATAAGAAAGGCCTTCCATAAATACATTCAAAGGGGGACAGTCCCTCCTTTTTTGGGGCAGCTTGAGCTCTCATTAAAGCTATGGGTAGGATTTTATTTGTGCAGGTGTCTTTTGATAATGTCATTAGCTTTTTCAACCTTTCCTGAGGATTGGGGTCTCCAGGAACAGTGTAAGTGATACTCTATTCCTAGAGCTTTAGACACCCCCTCAGTTACAGGAGCCATAAAGGTGGAGCCATTGTCACTCTGAAGGCTCCGTGGCAACCCAAACCTGGGGATAATTTCATGGATTAGAATCTTTATAACCTCCTTACCCTGTTCACTACAACAGAGAAAAGCCTCAATCCATCCAGTAAAAGTATCCACCCAAACTTGTAAGGAAGAATATCCACTAGCTTTTGGCATATGAGTCAAATCAATTTCCCAGTCCTCTCAAGGATACTTTCCACTTTGTTGTCATCTAGAATTTGCTAGCTTTTCAGTCTTTGAGTTGTTTTTCTGACAAACCTCACAGCTTTTGATAATGTTCTTTAAAGTTTTCATTACATTTTTTCCTTCAAACAAACGAGAAGCCCTCTGGTAAGCACTCTCTGCACCCAAATGAAAACTCTGGTGTAAACCCTTAAGAATTATCCACTGGGCATTTTCAGGAATTATTAATCATCCATCCTCAGACTGTAACCATCCTTTATCAGTAATCTTTGCTCCTCTTTTCTCATATCTTTCTAATTCTTCTTCGGTATATTGTGGTTTTTCCTGTTCCACAAGACCAGTCCAGATCAAAGGCGTTTGCAGTGAAGGGGTTTCATAAAGTGCTGCTTTTCTGGCTTGACAGCCAGCCAGCTGATTACCTTTGGCTACTTTGCTCCCATCCCTTCTGTTCCCTTTGCAATGCATAACAGCTACTTCTTTAGGACAATAGATAGCAGTTAAAAGTCTCTCGATCTCTCTGAAATATTTAATAGGTTCTCCTTTTGCTGTTTTAAACTTTCTTTCCATATTGCAGCATGAACATGTAAAGTCAAATAAGCATACTTAGAATCAGTGTAGATATTTACCCACTGCCCTTTGCTTAACTCTAGAGCTCGGGACAGAGCCACAAGCTCCGCTAACTGAGCACTGGTTCCCTGGGGGAGAGATTTTGCCTCGAAAACCTGTTCAGCAGTCACCGCGATGTAACCTGCTTTATGCTTTCCATCCTGAACAAAAGAACTGCCGTGTGTAAATATTTCCATGTCAGGATTGTCTGATGGTGTATCCATTAGATCTTCCCGAGCTGCATAGTTTAAAGTTAGAAATTGGGAACAATCATGATCAGGTGTTTCATTTTCTTTCTCAGGAAGGAAAGTGGCAGGATTTAAATTTCCACAAACTTTAAGCTTAGTTACTGGTCCTTCTAACAACAATGACGGATATTTAAGAAGCCTACTGTATGTCATCCAAATATTAATCTTAGAATTTAAGATTCCACTCACATCATGAGAAGTCAGTACAGCAAGGTTTCCCCCATCAAATGTTTTTAAAGCTTCAGGTGCTAATAAAGCCATTGCACCAATTACTCTTAGGCAGTGGGGCCACCCACGTGAAATTACATCTAATTCTCTGCTTAGATAAGCAATAGGTTGCTGATGAGGCCCTCATGGTTGTGTTAAAACTCCCAAGGCCATACCCTTTCTTTCAGTGACAAACAAATTACCTGTGGGCAAGCTCAAAGTGGGAGCTTGCAGGAGAGCAGTCTGAAGAATCTTAAAAACCTTTTGAGTATCTGGAGACCAAACTGGTTTGTCAGTTTGGGGCTGCTGAGTTTCAGCTATAAGTTTATATAGAGGCCAGGCAAGTTCCCCATAACCCGGAATCCAAATTCGACAGTAGCCTGTGTTTCCCAAAAATCCTCTCAGTTGTCTTAAAGTCATAGGTAGGGGATGATTTAGTATAGGTTTAATTCTCTTGGGGCCTATGGCCCTAGTCCCTTCTGATATGATTAGGCCCAGATATCTAAGATTGTGGACAAAGCTGAGCCTTTTCTCTTGATGCCTTGTAACCACAGCTTGCCAGAAAGTTTAAGAAATCTTCTGAGGCTCGTGAAAAAGCTTCCTCTGTCTCTGCAGAGAGCAAAATATCATCTACATATTGAAACATCACTGCTTCAGAGCTTTTAAAGTTTTGTAGATCCCGTGACAAACTTTGTCCAAATAAGTGAGGACTGTCACAAAATCCCTGGGGCAAAACTGTCCAGGTTAACTGAGAAGCTGGCTGCTTAGGGTCTTCAAAGGGAAATAGAAATTGACTTTCCTCCGCCAAAGGCACTGAATAGAAGGCATCTTTCAAATCAATTACTGAGAAATATTTGGCTCGTTCAGGAATTTCAGACAATAGAGTATAAGGATTAGGCACCACGGGGTGTAAACGAACTACAGCCTCATTTATTATTTGTAAATCTTGAACTAGTCTCCATTTACCGTTTGATTTCTTTATACCCAAAATAGGAGTGTTGCATGGACTGTTACAGGGAATTAATAGTCCCTGCTCCTTTAAATTCTCAATGATGGGTTTTAACCCTTCCTTAACCTCAGGTTTCAGTGGATACTGCTTCTTCTGTGGAAGTAAGTGTGGGTCTCTGAGCTTGACAACTGCAGGAATAGCATTTTGTGCTCGACCCACAGATTTTCCATCAGCCTGAACTCTAGGATTTACATTTTGTTCAATTAAAGGGAGAGAAAGAAAGGGAGGGCTCCATATTCATGAAAACAGAGGCATGGACCTTGCTCAGTATGTCCCTCCCCAAAAGGGGTGAGGGCGATTCTGGCACAATCAGAAACTCGTGTGAAAATAGCACAGAATCCCAGTCACAACTGACAGAAACACTGAAGTAATACCTTTTGGCTCCTCCAGACAGTGCCATTACGGAAGAGGATCAGGAAGAAAGTGGGCCAGGGGCTTCAGTAAGCACAGAGTAAGTTGTCTCAGTGTCTAAAAGGAAATCTACGGATTGGCCTCCCACAGTTATTAACACCGGGGGTTCCTCGGGTGTAATTAGGATGGGAGCTTGTGTGGGGAGCCCCCGGGCACCTTCAGTCCTGATTGTCTTGAGAGTCTGACCCCTGAAACCTATGCCTCTGGGGGCAGTCTCTCCTCCAGTGTCTTCCCTAGCAGACCGGACATGGAGCCGGGGTGGGGGTGGGGGCGGCTTAGATGCCTGAGGGCAATCCCGCTTGAGGTGCCCCTCCTTTCCACAGTAATAGCAAGCCCATCCCTTTTCACCTGGGTCCCTCTGGGCATTTTTCTCAGGCTGTTTAAGAACAGTTCTTACAGCCATTGTGAGGGCTTCCGCCTGTTCTTTTGTCTTTTTCTGCCTTTCTTTCTTTTCCTCCTACTCCCTACCATAATAGACTGACTGAGCCAGTTGTAACAGATTATATAAAGACTGATTTGGTCCATATGCCCATTTTTAATAGCTTACGGCAGATATCTGGAGCCGACTGAGTGAGAAATCTATCTTTTAAGATCACTTTTCCCTCTTCACTTTCAGGATTAATCTCAATGAATCTGCGAAGGTCTTCTCAGTCTATCTAGGAATTTACCAGGAGCTTCTATTTCCTCGTGTTCTATGTTTGCCAACTTGGCATAGTTTAAAGTCTTAGCACTCACATGCCTGAGTCCTTCAAGAATGCATCTGACAAAATCACTCTGATCCCATCTTCCTTTAGCCGTGTTATAGTCACAATCTAGTTCTGTAGTTGGAACAGCCTGATTCCCAGTGGAGAGAGTGACTATCTCATTCTCCCTCTTCCCTACTGATTCATTACCAAGCCATTTATCTCCATAAGCAACCGCTTTTCCCAAAACTCGACTCTTGAGTTGGGAGTCAGCATTTGTCCCAAGATATACATCACATCCTTCCAAGTAAGGTCATAAAGCAGAGTAACACCTTTAAAAGCTCTAATATATTTTTCCAGGTCTTCTAAATAGTCTCCCAGATTCTCCTTAATTCTTTGTATTTCTTGATTTAAAAAAAAAGGCTTATTAACGCTCATAGACTGATTATTTCTCCCAGTGGGTGCTTCATGAAGAAGCAACAGCTTGTGTGGCTGTTCCTCAGTCCCTCTGGCTGCTCTGCGCATATGATCCCAGTAATAGATTGGAAAAACCTGCTTTGCTTTATCTCCTTATCTCCTGTCCTCCATCCCACCTCTTACTTCAATGGTCTGAGTTTCTACTGAAACCAGAATAGTCTGAGGTCGTACTGAGACAGGAGTTGTTTGGACCTCTACATGGGCAGTTTGAATCTCAGTTTGGGTTTCCACTGAGACCAAGGCAACCCTTCTTGGGGGGGGGGGGGGGTTTCTCTGGCTTTCAGTTTGTTCAGTTGGGAGCCCCGGGTACAGGGGCAAAGTAGGAGGACAGGAAGGAGGTGAAGGTGTCACACCCAAATCTATACCCTTAGGACACAAGTCTGGCATATTTCGCAGAGAGAAAAAGGGCAACACATATGCTACTTCTACCCATTTCCCTTGTTTTCTACAGAACAGATCTAATTGTAAAACAGTATTATACTTAAGCGGAGAAGGCAATGGCACCCCACTCCAGTACTCTTGCCTGGAAAATCCCATGGACGGAGGGGCCTGGTGGGCTGCAGTCCAGGGGATCGCTAAGAGTCAGACACGACTGAGCGACTTCACTTTCACTTTTCACTTTCATGCATTGGAGAAGGAAATGGCAACCCACTCCAGTGTTCTTGCCTGGAGAATCCCAGGGACGGAGGAGTCTGGTGGGCTGCCATCTATGGGGTCGCACAGAGTCGGACACGACTGAAGCGACTTAGCAGCAGCAGCAGCAGCATTATACTTAAGAGACACTCCAACTGGCCATCGTTCACTGTCCTCCAATGGATACCGCGGCCATGCAGTATCACATAGGAAGACCAGGTGTGTCTTCTTTAAGCCCTGGGGATCAAATATATCCCAGTTTTTCACGATACAGTTCAAAGGAGTGAGGCTGGAATTGTTAGCTCCCATCCGTAAGAGAGAAAAATAGCGACCAGTGCCATCTTTCTACCAGAGGCATCCCTCCCTGCTCTAGATGGGGCTGTAGACAGACTTTACACCAAAGCTTTTATTTCCTGGTCGGACTTAGTCTGTCCCTTACCAGCGCAGGCGCCGTACTCGTCCCTCCCGGTTCTACCACCGAGACGGGGTGGGGATGCAGCAGGGGTAGAACTGATGGCATCCCTGACTGATGTCCAGCTCTTCACCATCCAAACCTTGCTTGCCTCTGATGCCACCCGGGGTGCAATCAGCGTAACCTTCCGGAATGCCTCCCAGGCTAAGACCGCTGGGGGCACTGTTCGTCACCTGAGTGCCTGTGCACGACTCTGAGTATATTCCTGACCACAATAAGACCAATACGAACATAAAACTGAGATGTTCCTTCCAAGCGTCACCACACCAGTATAAGAGCCTCCTCTGGTCCACTAAGAGCCAGTGTTACCAAAGGAGAAAAAAGAAAATTGTAGTTCCAATCTGAGTAACCTTTAACCTCAGAGATGCTCTTGGAGCCAGAGCTCCATCTAACTTCCGAATTTTTGATTCCTAGCCAGACTAGGCGCTTCCTGACTATCAATCCCAAGTTTGGGACCTAAGTAACAGTACACAGTAACAGTATAGATCACAAGTCCCTTAAAAGTCTATGATCCGACCCATAGGTTAGTACTTCTAATTCCCAAGGAGTTATGAAATGGTCAAAGAGACCAAAAAGTTTGACCGAGAAAGGAGAGTTCGGTCCACACGCTTTGCCCATTTTTGGTCGGTCCCCGAAGGAGACATTGGGTGCCTCTTGGAATTGGCAGGTCGGTATAAACCCCCGACAGGTTTCTGCCGTAAGCTGTATGAGGTCACTGTGGAACTGCAGAGTACGGCTCCTCACTTGCTTTGCACAGGGCGTTTCATTCATTCACACAAGCACACCATAGAGTTAGAAAATACAGCAGAAAACGTGTTCACTAGGAAAACAAAGAACTAGAGCTTCAAGCATTCTTACTTTGTCCTGAAGAATCCCAGATGAGCCCCCAAGATGAAAGGTTGTTGTTGGACCACAAAAAGACGGCCGGGATTCTTGGCCTCCGAAGGAGAAGAATTCAATCCGGGGCCAGAGAGGAGGCTTGATCGCTCAGAGCTTTTGTGTGATACAGTTTTATTAAAGTATAAAGGAGCTAGACAAAACGTCTGACATAGACATCAGAAGGGGGCAGAGAGTACCCCCTTGCTAGTGTTAGCAATGGAGTTATTTACTCTCTAATTAGTTATTACACTGAATCAAAAGAATGTCTGGAGGTTGTAAAGACCTCACCAGACCCACTCCCATAATTTACATTTTAAGATAATAGGATTAGCATTTGACAATAGAAATATCCTCCAGACCCTCTCCCATAATATACATTCTAAGATATCAGGATTAGTCAGCAGGTTTTCAGGAAGGAGAAACTGTCCTCCAGCTGGATACATTGTTGTTGTATAATCCCTAGTAAAGAGTTTAAACTGAGTTGTGTAATTGACTAAGACTAAGGAATGCAGAGGGGAAAAAAATTGTCCTTTTCTCTTCCTTGAGAATTCCAGACCCTTTTCTCCTTGGGGGACCCCTAGACTTCTTATCAACCTGCCTAGGAGATGACTCTCTCAAAGGAAAGGTATTGACTTCTTTTATTTTTTAAGTTTTATATAGTTTCAGTTTCCATTCAGCTTTTCAGCTGATTTTCATGGATTTTCTTGGAAGATTATCATAACATCTGCAAATAATCACAGTTTTGTGTCCTTCTTTCCAGGGTTTATCTATTATCGCTTCCTTTTTTCTTTTTGATTGCATTAACCATGATCTCCTTTACAATGTTAAATATATTGAGCATGAGAAACATCATTATGCTGTTTGTATTGGGAATACTTTTAATATATGATCATCGCTGTAGTTTTATTTTAAATACCTTTAATCACATTTAGGAAGTACATTTATTTTTCACTCACATTTTGTTGGTTCTTTGCTTGTTTTTTCTTTCTTTCTTTCTTTAAAAAATCAGGAATTAGTAATGGATTTCATTAAATGAGGTCTTCCCAAAAGAGTGATGGCTTAGCTGTAAACAATCTGCCTGCAGTGCAGGATATGTGGCTTCAATCCCTGCAGCTTGACAATAAATGTGTCTGAGTAAAAAAAATGATATTTTTCTTCTCCTGTTTCTCAGTAAAAATGCCATGCCATAAGCTCTTACTTTTCTAGAAAGTTCTGTTCCTAGCATTGTAGAGTCCCCTCTCTTGTTTTCCAATGCTCTCAGGGATTTATTCTTTTCAAATTATTTTTTTCTGGTACTTCAAAAGACTTGGAAAAATAAAAGAGATGAACTTGCATTTTGAATCTTACATGTAAATATCCAACCCCATCTGCTAAATATTCCAATATCTAGTTTCATTTTATTTGGATTATGTGATAAACCACAAAACTGAATTTCTTTAGTAACTTTACTATAGTTCTTTTAAAAATAATATACAATCATATTCTTCTATGTAGAGAAGCTCAAGTGTTAGGCAAGTATAAAGGACAGATTGTTGTAACTTGTATTTGAATGTGACTGATAACTAGTAGGATTAAGGAGCTAAGTGACTGAGATGTTAATACTTGGATAGTTTATATTAAAAAAAAGTTTGGTTTTTAGACTAATACCAGCTGCCCTTGATTCTGGCTCTCAGATTTCAAGCAAGACACGTTTCTTCTTATGGCTTCTTGCAGCCTCGTAATGCTACCTGTGCCAAGTCCCATCAAACCACAGTGTAATAATAATAATAATAATAATAATAATAATAATAAATAGTATGTACAACCACAGCATTTTATGTTCCCTCAGGACAGGGTCATCTTTGTGACTTAAAGGCTCCAGCACAGGGACTTTCAGTCAATAAATATTTGTTGCACTTAAATCTACTTTTGGATTTTGTAAATCAGATGCCAGCTGGGATCACTCCGGCAATTAAATCTAGGTAAGATCATCTCAAATATCCTTTGCTCATCTTGTGGAAAGTCTAATGCTCTTGCAAAGATTTCTGTAAATTCCTTGTGGCTTATATTTCTCCCAGTCAACTCTGACTGTGATTCTGCTGGATTCTCACTCTGCATTTTATTTCTTACTTTAATTGTATATGATACTGGCTCCCAAAATGACACTTATGTGAAATGACTCTGTGTTGTGCCCTTTTATTAAAGACCCAGGGCTATTAATGAGAGGAGTTATACCAAACTAAATACATAATTTAAAATAGAATATTTTATTTCCATATGTTTTGAAAAGCCCTTTGGCCATTTTTGTCACTTCAGGTATTGACCTTTCATCATACTGTCTAACCCTCTGTCTTTTTCTAGCTCCTTCACTTTTCCTAACTCCTCTGCTCTCTCTACCCCACCTCCAATTCTATTAATGTATTATAAAGGATAGTTTGAAAACCTCATTGTTGAGTCTTACCAAAAGGTGTCCAGAGCTTTTTGATATAGAGATTTGAATGTATCATTTTTTTTTCAGAGGTGATCAGGTTCTGGAGAATTATTGCTAATCAAACTCCCATGAATCTGACATACCCAAAATGTCCATTTAAATATTTCTAATATGCAATATATGTTCTCAGTAATCTGAGATCATGCTCTGATTCACAAGTAAGTTTCACTGGCTCCAAAAGTTAACTCAAACTTTCCTCTTCATTAGTGTAGTTCACAGGTAACTTTCTCTCTAGAGACTTAATTAGATTTGTTTTCTTAAACTCGTATCACATCTACAGGTTAACCTCAATCTCCAGTAACATATGTAATTAGACAAAAGATAATTTTATTTTAGGATAGACACCATAGTACATTTATCACATTTATATTGTGTGTCATAGAGAAAGGCCCACTTATCTTGACCCTAGATTTTGAAGTCCATTATTTTTTGTGGGGCCCAAATCATCCTATTTATCTTAGTGAGCCTAAGCTACTAATATTGATTTCCAAGTTCAAAAATTGAGTTCATGATCTTTGAATTTAGTATCAGCTATACCGTAGAAGTTAAAAGACAAGAGGAAACAATCAGATATGCTATTCATGTGTTTGGGTCCGTAAAATATATATGAAGTGTTTGGTATCTGACAAGTACTGAGAAGAATTAGTAAGACAAAATTCCTGTCTTTAAGAAAACTATAGCTTGTAGATGACAGAGTCATTCCATGAAGGAGCTTCTAAGAAACAGTACCTGTTCTTCGGATAGCAGTCTCCATTCCCCTGTTCTTTTCAATTACAAGCATTTATTTATTTAAGAAAACTCTAATAGAGCTATTTCTTAACATTTTTGGTCTAAAACCATTGTAGCCATCTTCCTGTTTCTTGAATGCATGAACTGGTGCTCTTGCGCTTGAGCCTTTTTGCTGATCATTCCTTCTGCCTGGAACATCACACCCCCAGATAGCTCCATGCTTGTCCCCTCACTTTATTCGGATATCTGCTCAAATGTCATCTCAACATGCAAGATTTCTCTGACCATCCTAGGTGTCATTCTCTAATTTAGTCTGCTTTATTTTTCATCTTGACACTTATCATCATGTATTCCTTATCCTAACTTATATCAATAACCTCAGATATGCAGATGACACCACCCTGATGGCAGAAAGTGAAGAAGAACTAAAGAGCCTCTTGATGAAAGTGAAAGAGAGAGTGAAAAAGTTGGCTTAAAGCTCAACAATCTCACAATTCTTCCCCCATCTTACTTATGGTGCTGCAAGTCTTGCACTCACAACAGGCAGTCACTCACAGTCACTCCCAGTCAGGGCAGTGTCCAGGCAGGTTAGAAGCAAGATCAGAGTCCTGCTCTGCTCTTTTGCCTCTGAAGCCTGAACAAGACTACTTTTATTTTATTTCTCTAATGCATTCTTTGTCCACAACACTGTCTTTATTTTGGTCATGCCAAGAGGCAGTGAGAGTGCCACGTCCTAACCACTGGACTATCAGGGAATTCCCCACAACACTGTCTTGATTACTGTAGCTTTGTAGTAAGTCTTGAAATTGGATGATGTAAATTTTCTAATTTTGTACATTTCAAAATTGTTTTCCCTCTGGTAGTTGCTTTGCTTTTTACTATCAATTTTAACATCAGTTTCTATGAAAATTTCTCCTGTAACTTTTATTGAAATTCTGTTCAATTCATAGATCACTTTTATGTCTTACCATTATAGAATGGTACAATCCATGAACACAGTATACAAATATACCTCAGAGATATTGTGGTTTTGGTTCCAGACCAATCTAATAAAGTAATATCATGATATACCAAGTCATGTGATTTTTATTTGGTTTTATAGTGTATATAAAAGTTCTTTACACCTTACTATAGTCTATTTAAAGTGTGAAATAATACAATTGTGTCTTAAAAATATACATACATTAGTTTAAAATACCTTATTGATAAAAAATGCTAACCACTTTTAATGAGTCATAATCTTTTTACAATAGTAGTGTCAGGTCAGTGTATTTCTCTTCCTTGGTTCTTGTCTCATTGCAACAAAAATTTGCAGTGACAGACTAAAGTGTTTAAAACAACAGAAAGATTACAGCTCAGTTCAGGTCAAGCAGACAGATTTTCAATTATAGAGACACTCCCAAGGCATGGGAGCAGGGCAACCCCAAAGGAGTGTGATCCAAATTCCCTCTTGGCTTCCCCCTTTTTATACTTCCTGTCTCCTCCTTTTGGTTGTGCCCTGTACAAAATAGGGCTTGTACCCACCACTGATCAATGAAAGGGAATGCAAATGGGCATACGCTCAAGGCTGATTGACAATTGCAAGTTATATAACAGCAGGCTCTGTTGTATATGTCTTCTGCTAATTCGATCCGATTATAACAGATTGAATTAATGGAAGACATATACAACAGAGCCAAGAAAGGCAATGCCAAAGAATGCTCAAACTACTGCACAATTGCACTCATCTCACATGCTAGTAAAGCAATGCTCAAAATTCTCCAAGCCAGGCTTCAGCAATACATGAACCGTGAGCTTCCAGATGTTCAAGCTGGTTTTAGAAAAGGCAGAGGAACCAGAGATCAAATTGCCAACATCCGCTGGCTCATCGAAAAAACAAGAGAGTTCCAGAAAATCATCTATTTCTGCTTTACTGACTATGCCAAAGCCTTTGACTGTGTGGATCACAATAAACTGTGGAAAATTCTGAAAGAGATGGGAATACCAGACCACCTGACCTGTCTCTTGAGAAACATGTATGCAGGTCAGGAAGCAAAAGTTAGAACTGGACATGGAGCAACCGACTGGTTCCAAATAGGAAAAGGAGTACATCAAGGCTGTATATTGTCATCCTGCTTATTTAACTTATACTCAGAGTACAACATGAGAAATGCTTGGCTGGAAGAAGCACAAGCTGGAATCAAGATTCCTGGGAGAAATATCAATAACCTCAGATATGCAGATGATACCACCCTTATGCCAGAAAGTGAAGAGGAACTAGAAAGCCTCTTGATGAAAGTGAAAGAGGGGAGTGAAAATGTTGGCTTAAAGCTCATCATTCAGAAAACTAAGATCATGGCATCTGGTCCCATCACTTCATGGCAAATAGATGGGGAAACAGGGGAACAGTGGTTGTTTTGGGGGGGCTCCAAAATCACTGCAGATGGTGATTGCAGTCATGAAATTAAAAGACGCTTACTCTTTGAAAGGAAAGTTATGACCAACCTAGATAGCATATTAAAAAGCAGAGACATTACTTTGCCAACAAAAGTCTGTCTATGGTTTTTCCAGTGGTCATGTATGATGTGAGAGTTGGACTATGAAGATAGCTGAGTGCCGAAGAATTAATGCTTTTGAAGTGTGGTGTTGGAGAAGACTCTTGAGAGTCCCTTGGCCTGCAAGGAGATCCAACCAGTCCATCCGAAAGGAGATCAGTCATGGGTCCTTCATTGATGTTCACTGGAAGGACTGATGTTGAAGCTGAAACTCCAATACTTTGGCCACCTCATGCGAAGAGCTGACCCATTGGAAAAGACCCTGATGCTGGGAAGGATTGGGGGCAGGAGGATAAGGGGACGACAGAGGATGAGATGGCTGGATGGCATTGCCGACTCGATGGACAGGAGTTTGGGTAAACTCCAGGAATTTGTGATGGACAGGGAGGCCTAGCGTGCTGTGATTCATGGGGTCACGGAGAGTAGGACACGACTGAGTGACTGAACTGAAGTGACCTGAACTGAACTGAATGGGATCTTGGCTGCCTAAAGTTACTCGAGGATGCACATCTGGTTACTTTGTATCCACTGTGTGCCTAGGGCACATGTATAGAATTTGGAAAAGTCTCTGTGGTTATTTTGTAGTATATCTGTGAGCTTTCCTGGGTGTGTCTGGGATGGGGTTTATAGATCAGCTTGCATCCTTTTCAGCTAGGCTACCCCTCTTTGCTCATGCCTAACTTCCTACCTAGTAGTAACATAAAAGATTACTAACCACAGATGAACATAGCAAACATAATAATAATGAAAAAAGCTTAAAATATTGCAAGAATTACCAGAATGTGACACAGAAGCAGCAAGTGAACAAGTGCTGTTGGAAAACTGGTGACCCTAGACTTGGTTGGCACAGAAATTCAGTTTGTAAAAAAATGCATTTTCTTTGAAGTGCAATAAAATGAGATATGCCTGTATCCTTCAAGTATTTCTGATTTTTCATTAGTGTTTCACTTTTTTTGGCATATAATTCATACATATATTCTTATATTTATACCTAAGTATTTAATGTTTTTGGTGCTATTGTAAGCCATACTGTTTATTATTTTAATGTCAATTTGTTCACTACTTGTGTATAGAAATGTAAGTGATTTTTAAAATTTTTTATAGAAATATAATTGATATTTGTTTTTTAAAATATTTATTTTTAATTGATTGGTTAACAACATTGGTTTGATTTCTGTCATACATGAACCTGAATTAACCGTAGGTGTACATACGTCCCCTCGCTCTTGATAGATTTTTGCATAGTGATCTTTTATCCTGAGATTTTTGCTAAACTCACCTGTTTGTTCTAATAGCTTTTTTGTACATTTTTGGTACTTTTTACATAAACAAGTGTGTTTGAATAGAGACAGTTTTATTTTTTTCTTTTCTGGTCTATGTGCATGTTCTTTTCTTTTCTTGTTACATTGGATAGGGCTTTTGGCAAAATATTAAATAGGAGTGTGGATAGAGACATCCTTTCTTTGTTCCTGACCTAGAGAAAGCAGTCAATCTTTTACTGTTAAGTATGAAGTTAGTGGTAGGGTATTTGTAGATGTCCTTTATCAGGTTGTTGGGATTCCCTTGTATTCCATGTTTGCTGAGTTAAAAAACTTAATTTTATTTTTAGTTTTTTATTCTGAATGGACATAGAATTTAGACAAATGCTTTTTCTGCACCTGTTGAGATGATCAAATGCTTATTCTTTAGTCTGTTGGTTAAAGAATTACATTCTTTGATTTGGGGATGTAAAACTAGCTTTGAATTTCTTGGATAAATTCCACTCAGTCATGATATATCATCATTTATACACTTTACTTTATTCAATTTTTGATGTTTAGTTGATAATTTTTGTATATATGTTGATGAGTGTTACTGGTTTTTAGTTGTAAAATAATTTTATATATCCGGTCAATTTTCTAAACTTTTCTCTAATTTCTAGTAGTTGGTTGATTCTTTGGCCTTATTCATGTGGGAAATCAAATTGTATCATCTACAAGTAATGGACATCTTCTTCTTTCCAAATATTCATGTCTCTAATTATTTGTGTTTATTTTTTATTAGACTGTAAAGGACTTACAGTGTGATATTGAATTGATCTGGTAATATTAGATACCCATGTTTTTTGCCTAATTTTCAAAGAAACACTTTTAATTTTTAGTTTATCAAGATAACTTATTTTTGTTTTTCATTTGTTAATAGTTTCTAGTTTATCAGGATTACTTTTTCTTGTTTTTCATTCAAATGCTTTCTTACTAGTCAAATGATCATACCTTTTTATTCTTTAAAATGGTAAATGACATGAATATATTTTCAAATATAAACCATCCTCAAATTCTTGGATAATCCTGGCTTGATCATGGTGTATTTTCTCTTTCACACTGTGTAGGAGTTAGTTAACATTTTGTGTAGGATAATAGCATCTCTGGACTTCCCTGTAGCTCAGATGGTAAACAGAGAAGGCAATGGCACCCCACTCCAGTACTCTTGCCTGGAAAATCCCATGGACGGAGGAGCCTGGTAGGGTACAGTCCATGGGGTCGCTAAGAGTCGGACACGACTGAGCGACTTCACTTTCACTTGTCACTTTCATGCATTGGAGAAGGAAATGGCAACCCACTCCAGTGTTCTTGCCTGGAGAACCCCAGGGACAGGGGAGCCTGGTGGGCTGCCGTCTATGGGGTCGCACAGAGTCGGACATGACTGAAGCGACTTAGCAGCAGCAGCAGCAGATGGTAAAGAATCTGCCTGCAATGCAGACGACCTGAGTTCGATCCCTGGGTTGAGAAGATTCCCTGGAGAAGGAAATGGCAACCCATTCCAGTATTCTTGCCTGGAGAATCCCATGGACAGAGGAACCTGACAGGCTACAGTCTGTGGGGTCGCATAGAGTCAGACATGACTGAGTGACTAACACTACCATCATAACTATAGCATCTCTAGTAAAGTATGAAATCACATTTGAAAAGATAATCTTTTCTTTTACTATCCTTGTTTGGAGTTCTTATGGCTGCTATGGTGTATAATATTTCCTCCTATTCTAACTTTTTGGGAGAATTCTCATAATATTGGAAAGATCTGTTCCTTGAAAGTTTGGTAGATTTTTCTTGTAAAACACTTTGGAGATGGTGTTTAACTTGTTTAAAAGTTTTAAAACTACTGCTTTAATTTCTGTCATACTTATTGGACTCTGTATACATTTTATTTTTCTTGAATCAGTTTGGCAATTTATATATTTCCATGAAATTATCCATTTCAACTTACATTTACTGACATGTTTGACAACTCTTTTTAATAACTTTCTATTATCTTCTTTCCCTGGAAGAGAGCATGGCAACCCACTTTAGTATTCTTGCCTGGAGAATCCCCATGGACAGAGGAGCCTGGTGGGCTACAGTTCATGGCATCGAAAATAATTGGACACAGCTTAGCGACTAAGCACAGCACATCTTCTTTAACTGAAATCATGTTTCATTTCTCATTTATAGTATTCTATACTTCATATCTTTTTGAACGTAGATATTGTCGGGGGTGTTTTATCAATAACATTTCTATATCTGAATCCTATTTTTGATGTTCACAGATCACTGTGATATGCTACATTTAACACCTACTAAGTCTGGTAATGGCTAGAGGCTATCAAACTTCATCTAGCAAATAAAAAGAAAAAGGTCTATTTATAGTGGGGTTAAAAAATTGAATGCAAAGAATAAGCTCATGATTTTTAGGTATTTTCTTAAAATGTGATAGAAGTTCTTCCTTCCCTTTTCTTTTCATCCTATGCAATCAAGTGTGAGAAGCAATAAATAGGACATTGTTCTTCAGCTACAATAAACTAAGGAGAATTGTTAATGAAATTAATAATGATGATTATTAATATATGTTTACTGTAATCTTTTGGGGAAAATATAATAACACTTGAATTTCAATGCACAGTGTACATGGGAGTCCTTTTCACTTATAGTGTTATTAACACAAAATACATATCTTTTTTCCCTATTTCTTCAGCTTTTTCAGGTACAAAAAAGATATATAAAAAAGTTAAAAAAGTTAATTGTCAAAGTTATACTACTTTGACAATCCAAGAAGTTGGTAATTATTATTTGCTTTTGAAAAACAAACAGACCAAAATTTGTTAACTTGAATTTGACTTTGTGATGCTTTAAAGTTTTATCAAGGCAACAACTCTCAGATATGGACTGTTTACAATAGAAGTGATAGGTAGATTTAATTAAGGAAGACCAAGGACCATCTGGAATGTCCTGTTCTCAAGTGCTGTTTCTTAAATTCAAACCTATGCTACTAGCTATAGCGTTTGGAGCACACACTAAGTTACAAGTATCATGCTAAAAGCTTTACATATATTTTCTTTGTTCAGTTCAGTTCAGTCACTCAGTCATGTCGGACTCTTTGAGACCCCATGGACTGCAGCATGCCAGGATTCCCTGTCCATCACCAACTCCCAAAAACTTGCTCAGACTCATGTCCATCGAGTCAATGATGCCATCCAACCATCTTGTCCTGTGTCATCCCCTTCTCCTCCTGCCTTCGATCTTTCCCAGCATTAGGGTCTTTTCCAATGAGTCAGTTCTTTGCACCAGGTGGCCAAAGTATTGGAGTTTCAGCTTCAGCATCAGTCCTTCCAATGAATATTCAGGACTGACTTCCTTTAGAATTGGCTGGATTGATCTCCTTGCAGTCCAAGGGAATCTCAAGAGTCTTCTCCAACACCACAGTTCAAAAGCATCAGTTATTCAGCACTCAGCTTTCTTTATGGTCCAAATCTCACATCCATACATGACTACTGGAAAAACCATAGCTTTGACTAGATGGACTTTTGTTGGCAAAGTAATGTCTCTGCTTTTTAATATGTTGTCTAGGTTGGTCATAGCTTTTCTGTCACGGAGCAAGTGTCTTTTAATTTCATGGCTGCAGTCACCATCTGCAGTGATTTTGGAGCCCAAGAAAATAGTCTCTCACTATTTCCATTGTGTCCCCATCTATTTGCCATGATGTGATGGGACCAGATGCCACAATCTTGGATTTCTGAATGTTGAGTTTTAAGCCAAGTTTTTCACTCTCCTCTTTCACTTTCATCAAGAGGCTTTTTAGTTCTTCACTTTCTGCCATAAGGGTGGTGTCATCTGTGTATCTGAGGTGATTGATATTTCTCCCAGCAATCTTGATTCCAGCTTGTGCTTCATCCAGCCTGGCATTTCACATGATGTACTCTACAGCCTTGACGTACTCCTTTCCTGATTTTGAGCCAGTCTGTTGTTCCATGTTCAGTTCTAACTGTTGCTTCTTAACCTGCATACAGGTTTCTCAGGAGGCAGGTAAGGTGCTTTGGTAGTCCCATCTCTTTAAGAATTTTCCACAGTTTGTTGTAAGCCTGAGAGGTAAGGACAGTTATTACCACTAGCTTGTTAAAGATGAGGACATTGAAGCACAGAGCTCCCCATGGTTAAAATATTACCAAGAGTTTCAATAGAAGTTTGACTGTAGAACATCATTACATTGTACACTGAGGAAGAAGAAGAACTATTTTTTTTTTTACCCAACCAAGGTTTATTTCTTGCTCATATTATACGTCCAACACAGGTCAGAATAACTTAATGCTTTAAAAACAGTACACATAGCTAAAGAGGTAAAGAAGCTCATGACCTAAGGATGAAGCATGCCTAATTGAGCCATAATATTTGCACTTGAAACTGTGCAGCATGTCCTGAGGATGGCCCATGCCTAATGTAAATACAGGGATGTTAAATCATATCAAAGAGAAATTGCAACTTAGGAACTTGGGCAGGTCAACAGCTGTGACCTCAGTCAGCAGTCTGTGGAGTTTTCATTCAGCAAGCTGTGCCTCATGCTTCTTTGGCTAGAGCTATGTATATTTAATTAGTGTCCTCTCACCTTCACAGTACATGTTTTTCCACTTGACAGTTTCTGGCACCAGAAGAATGTCCTTGAGAAAAAAGTCAGGCCTATTGACTACTAAGCATATTATTTGACTTGATGTTCAAGCATTCTGATGAAAGAATTGGAAATAATGAAAGACAGTGGGGCATGGATCCACTTTGACAGTGTCAGGTTGGTCGAAGATATTGAACAGTTCCTATTAAATTAGCTTAACTTCATCTCAGCTAGTTAAACCTGGCATGCTGACAGATTAGTTTCTATCTGCATAGGAAAAAAAAAAGAGGAAGAGCAGATTTACATTTTGGGGCTTAGTCACAGTCACATCACAAGGTCAATAAGAATATGTCTATCACAGAACTGTTTGTCCCATGTCAATACATTGGATGATCAACTTCAAATTATTTAGCCCTTCATGAAGTGTGAACACATGCTGCCTAATGAAAGTTATTTTAACATTTCTTTGAAGGATTTTAACACAGATAATGTCACATATTTTTGTTGCTTGTTGGAAATCCAAGAAATGTATATTTGTAATAAATATAAATAAAATGTAAAATATTTATCTTAAATAAAAATAAAATATTTTTAATTTATTTTTATTTATTTTAAATTAAAAAACATGTAAATTTTATTTAGCATTCTCACTCATAGAGATGTGGGATAAGATTATAGCCCCTTTTGGGGAAAAAAATCATAAAGGTGTTTAGTTTCTTATGAAGCAGAAATTGAGACCAAAGCACATGCTCTTAAACCCATAGTATTAATACAATCCTATTGTACCCAACCCAGGGTACCATTGCACCATAATACAATACCATTTCCCTTTGCTTCCTCCCTCATCCCCACTCTGAAAGCCACACTGAATTTAAAGTGATGTTTCTAAATCACAAATCTGTTCTTCTTAAAACTTTGCTTGAATACTTCCAGCAGTACAGAAATAACCTCAGGATAAAACCCAAGATCCTCTCATGGCACACATGGCCTAATATGACCTGGCTCCTACTTATATTTAATACCTCCTGCAGTGCCATTCCTTTGCTCACACACCCAGGACTCCTCTTGCTGAACATCTCGGGCGCCTGGAAAGTGCCCACACCTTCCTGACTCACTCTTTGTTTAAACTATTCTCACTGTTGCTTGTAATTCACTCCCCAGTTCTGCCCTCCTGAAACATTCTTACTTCAAGACTCAGGCAATGATTCAACTCCTTTCCTGGCTATTCAGGCAAAGGTATACATTTCATTATCTGTGGCATTTTAGTCAACCTTCTATTCTCACACATACTTTATGCTTCAGTTTGGTGATGGTAGTGGTTTAGTCCCTAAGTAATGCCAGTTCTTTGCAACCCCATGGACTGTAGCCTGTCAGGCTCCTCTGTCCATGGGATTTCCCAGGAAAGAATACTGAAGTGGATTTCCATTTCCTCCTCCAGGGGATCTTCCCAACCCAGGGATTCAAGCCACATCTCCTGTGTCTCCTGCGTTGCAGGTGGATTCTTTACCACTGAACCACTTGGGAATCCCTGTTTTGTTTACCTGTTAGTTACTTCCACTAGACTAGGAGACTTGCAGGGCAGAGACTATTCTATTTACATTTGGATCTACAGTATATTGTATGATGCAATATGCCTCAGAAGTTCAAATATGAGTATTTCATTAGAAATCAACAAAATAATTATTCATATTTGCATACAAAATCATGTCTTTGTTCACTTATCTTTCTTGATCATAGTCCCATTCCACTAAAACCTTAAAAATATGCACCTTCATAAAAGCAGGCACTCTGAAAAAGTATACTAACAGTAACTGACATAGGTCAAATGAACATCTATAGATATAGTTTCTATAAATAGTTTAGACTCTATATATAACTTTAAGCATGATAAGCTTTCTAATGAAGTGATGTCACCTTTCCCATCCCTCGTTTAAGTGTGTGTAAATGTGGCAGGAGCCTCCATGATGGACCCCAACATTCTCCACCTCCTGATATTCTGACCCTTATGTCACCATCTTCCCTTGGGTGTGATCTGAATTCAGTGACTTGCTTCTGAGGAACAGAAGTGATAGGATATCATTTCTGATAAGATAAGGTTGTATATAAATTTCTGATTTCCATCTTGGGTTCAATCGCAGTGTGTGTGTGTGTGTGTGTGTGTGTGTGTGCATTAAGAAGCTGTGCTGTGAGCAGCCCTATGGAACTGATATCCCCAGCCAACAGCCGTAGAGGCCATGAGGCACTCCAATCATCACATGACTGAGCTTGGAAGTAGATCATCTCCTAGTGAAGCCTTGAGGTAACTGTAGCCTCAGCAGCCTTGTGAGGCTGCTTGTGCCAGAGCCACTCAACTAAGCTGTGCTAAAATTCCTGATATAAAAAAGCTGTTAAATAAAAATGTTTAGTGTTGTTTTCAGCCTGAGTTTGGGAGTAATTTGTTAGTCAATGGTATAACTATTATAGCAGGTGTGAAGTCTGAGGATCAACTCTCACAATCTGTTGTTGTTCAGTCGCTAAGTTGTGTCCGACTCTTTGCGACCCAATGAACTGCAGCATGCCAGGCTTCCTTGTCCTTAACTGTCTCCCTGAGTTTGCTTAAACTCATGTCTATTGAGTCAGTGATGCCATCCAGCCATCCCCAGTAGTATATTGGACACTTACTGATCTGGGGGGTTCGTCTTTCAGTGTTATATCTTTTTGCCTTTTTATACTATTCATGGGGTTCTCAAGACAAGAATACTGAAGTGGTTTGCCCACTCCATTCTCCAGTGACCATCTACAGTCTGTAGGGAGTGAGTTGAAAGAGAGAAGAAAAACACTAAAAATAAAGTTGCTATGTGGTCCAGCAATCCCACTCCTGGGCATATATCAAGACAAAACTATAATTCAAAAAGATACATGTACTCCTATGTTCATAGAAGCACTATTCACAATAGCCAAAGCATGGAAACAACCTAAATGCCCATCAACAGATGAATGGATAAAGAAGATATGAGATACAGGTGTGCGTGCGCGCGCACACACACACACACACTAGAATAGTACTCAGCCATAAAAGAAGTGCAATAATGCCATTTGTAGCAACATGGGTGGACCTAGAGATTGTCATACCGAGTGAAGTCAATCAGAAGTGAGAGACAAATGCCACCTGATATCACTTACATGTGGACTCTAAAATATGACATAAATGAACATATATACAAAACAGAAAGACTCACAGGCAGATAAAAAAATTTGTGATTGCCAAGGGGGTGTGTGGGAGGGATGCACTGGGAGTGTGTGATTAGCTGATGTAAGCTATTATATATAGAATAAGCAACATGATCTTACTGAATAGCACAAGGAATTATATTCAACATCCTGTGGTTAACCATAATGAAAAGAATGTGAGAAAAGAATATATATAACTGAATCACTTTGCTATACATCAGGAATTAACACAGCATTGTAAATCAACTATACTTTAATAAAATAAAATTTAAAAAGAGAGAGAGAAGAAATGGAGTACAGTAGGCATGAAGGAAAGTAAGTAGGGTACTTTACAAGTGCAGTTGAGCTCCTTTGCTTTTGAATTCTTCTAGAAGAATAATTTATTTTGTGATGGTTTCTGAATTCTACCAATTGGAAATTCATCTACTTTTAAAATACAAAGTTCCTCTAAGGGAGCTATGAGCCACTTAACCTTTTGTTGTACAGTAATCTGATTAAATACTGAGATCAGCTTTAATATGTGGCTGGACAATGAACAGAGATGGACAAGAAAGAGTGAATTTTGAAGTATGAAAAGATTTAGTTTGGAGAATGCCACAATTGAAAACTTTGGGCAACCAGAAGGGGACCAAGTACATGGAGGCTAAAGGGAGAGAGTAGTATCAAGTGATGGAAGAAACTGTCTTTTCACTATACCCAAGCACCCAGAATATTGGTTTGACATGTACCATTTTCTGATTTTTCCAGAATAAGTTTTCCATTCACTTCTGTTATGACAAACATAAGGAAAGAAGCTATTTTATGCATGCATGACATTGATTTTTTAAAGAGACAGTTCTGAAAATCAAAGGAAAGCACTCTTGTTCCACATCTAAACGAATTCTTAGAAGTGCCCAGGATTTCCTCCATTAAAGTTATCTTCCCTTGTATTGGTGGAAATCCTAAATATCATAGGACTTAAAATCTCACCCTAAGGCAAAAAAAAAAATCAGATGGGATCAAATTTTGTCTGATTTTAAAATCATATATCCAAGGTTATTCTTGAAACCATTTCAAACCCGCTAGTGGTGAAGAGCCCACCTGCTAATGCAGGAGACATAAGAGATGCAGGTTTGATCCTGGGTGGGGAAGATTCCCTGGAGGAGGGCATGGCAACCCACTCCAGTATTCTTGCTTAGATAATTCCATGGAGAGAGGAGCCTGGCAGGCTACAGTCCATAGAATCACAAAGACTTTTAGTCACATGGCTGCATGACTATCACTTTGACTTTCATATATACATAGTTTGTGAATATCCTAAACTTAGTCAATCCTGAAGGAAATCAGTCCTGAATATTCATTGGAAGGACTGATGCTGAAGCTGAATCTCCAATACTTTGGCCACCTGATGTGAAGAAGTGACTCACTGAAAAAGACCCTGATGCTGGGAAAGATTGAAGGCAGGAGGAGAAGGGGATGACAGAGGATGAGATGGTTGGATGGCATCACTGACTCGATGGACATGAGTTTGAGCAAGCTCTGGGAGTTGGTGATGGACAGGGAGGCCTGGTGTGCTGCAGTCCATGGGGTCACAAAGATTTGGACACAACTGAGCGGCTGAACTGAACTGAACTGAATACATTGGTAAATGGTTATCATAATCAAGTTATTTAACACACCCATCATCTCACATAGTTATCTAATGTTTTTGTGATGAGAACACTTAAGACCAATTCTCCTACCAAATTTCAAGTATACAGTACAGCGTTCTTAACTATAGTCACCATACTGTACATTCGATCTCCAGAACTTACTCATTGTACGTAACTGAAATTCTGTAAACTTTGACCAACATCTCCCCATTTCCCCCATCCTCCAGCTGCAATCTATACTCTTTCTCAGCTATTATGAGTTCAACTATTTTAGATTCTACATGTAAATGAGATCATGCAGTATGTCTTTCTCTGTCTGGCTTACTTCACCTATCCTATTATCTTCTAGGTTCATTCATGTTGTTGCAAATGGCAGCACTGACTTCTTTTTTAAAGGCTGAATAATATTCCTGTGTGTATGCATATGTGTGTGTGTGTGTACCTACTATATTTTCTTTTTTCCATTCATACATTGACAAATACTTAGGTTGTTTCCATATCTTGGCTATTATGAATAACGCTGCAATATATATCTCACAATATATATAGAATTTTCTCAAAATGGAGTAGATACTTAAATATTATACCTGTAACCATAAAACTTCTAGAAGAGAACATAGAAAAAGAGCTTCTTGACATTGGTCTGGAAGTGATTTTTTGGGTGTGACACCAAAGGCACAGGAAACAAAAACAAAAATATACAAGTGGGATTTTATCAAACTTCCTCAGAGCAAAGGAAACTTTCAAGAGTATAAAGGCAGCCAATGTAATGGGAGAAAATATTTGGAAGCCAAATATCTGATAAGGGCTTAATATTAGGTTATCCAAAAAGTTTGTTCTAATTTTTCCATAGTATGTAACAGAAAAATCAGAACCAACTTTTTTTTGTCGTTTAATATGTTTATTTCTGGTGTATGGAAATACAATGGGCAGCTTTGTACTGTATGTTTTATTTTATATTGGGTATAGTTTGTTAACAATGTTGTGATAGTTTCAGGTGGATAGCAAAGGGACTCAGCCATACATATATATGTATCCATTCTCCTCCAAACTCCTCTCCCATCCAGGCTGCCATATAACATTGAGTAGAGTTCCATGTGCTGTACAGTAGGACCTTGTTGGTTATCCATTTTAAATATAATGGTGTGTACATGTCAGTCCCAAACTTCTTTACTATCCTCTTCCCCTGCCCTCCCCAACCCCCCAGCAGCAAGTTTCCAGATGAATTTTTTGGACAACCCAATATTTACTATGTAAAGGAACTCAGCTCAATAGCAAAAACAAAACAAAAAAAAGTACACAAATTCAAAAATAGGCAAAGGACCTAATAGACATTTTTCCAAAGAAGACCTACAAATGAGTAACAGGTACATGGAATTCAGTCCTCAGCATCACTAAGCATCTGGGAAATTCAAATCAAAACCACCAGTATCACCTCACACCTGTTAGGATGGCTATTATCAAAAAGTCAAAATATAAAAAATGTTGGTGAGGATGTGAAGAACAGAGAACTGTTGGTGGGAATGTAGATTAATATATTTGGTATGGAAAATGGTATGGATGTTCCTCAAAAGAATTGTAAATAGAACTACTGTATGATTCAGCAATCTCACTTCTGGGTATATATCCAAAGGAAATGAAGAGAGATATATGGCTATAGGGTTTAGATACCCTTTATCTGGTTAAGAGAGTTCCCCTCTATTCATCATTTGCTGAATATTTTTATTATGAAAGAATATTGGATATTGTCAAATGATTTTTCTGTTTATTGAGATGTATATATAATTTAAAAATTTAGATTGATATATTAAATTAAACCAATCTTACAACCCTAGGATAAATTACACTTGGTCATAGTGTATGATGTTGCTAACTTTGGTTAGTTAATATTTTGTTGAGTAATTTTATGTCCATATTCATAAGATATATATTGGTCTGCAATTTTAATTTCTTATGAGGTTTGCATTTTGTTTTGGTATCAGGGTCATTTCAGCCTCAAAAATAAGTTGGGAATTGTTCCCTTTTCTCCTTTTTGGAAGTGTTATGAATAATTGGTATTAATTCTTCTTTGAATATTTGATTGAATTCAGAGGTGAAATCATCTGAACCTGGGGTCTTCTTTGTGGATAGTTTTTTAGTTAGATTCAATTTTTCATTTGTTATAAGTTTAGATTGTCTATTTCTTCTTGAAATAGTATCTTGTGCCTTTAGATGAGTTTTTCCAATTGAAATTCATAATTTGTTGGTGTAAAGTCATTTGTAGCATTTCTTTATAATGTTATTTATTCCTGTAAGGTTAGTAATTTTTAACTTTTATTTCTGTTTTCTTTCTTTTTTTTTTTTGTAGTTTGAATCTTTTTCTTTTTTCCCAAACCAGCTGAAAATTTGTTAGTCTTGTTGCTCTTTTGAAGGAACCATTTTTTTGTTTCATTGATTTTATTTCTGCTGCTCTTTTACCCCCTATTTCGATTATTTCTACTCTAATCTTTATTTATTTATTTTTTCTATCTACTTGCTTTAGATTTAGTTTGTTCTTCAGTGTCTTAAAGTGGACAGTTAGGTTATCGATTTGAAATCTTTCTTCTTTCTTAATGTGGACATTTACAGTTATATATTTCACTCTAAGGACTGCTCTAGTTACATCTAATATGTTTTGGTATGTTGAACTTTTATTTTCATTTGTCACAAAAATTTTCTTTCCTTGTGATTTTTTTCTTTGATCTATTGACTATTTAGTAGGGTGTTGTTTAATTTCCACATATTTTTTAAAAATTCATCAAATTTTCTTCTATTGTTGATATTTAATTTTATTACCTTGTTGTCAAAGAGCAAACTTTGTATACTTGCATTATTTAAATTCTTTTAAATTTGTTGAGGCTTTATTGCAGGCTAGCTTACCGTATAGCCTTTAGAATGTTTCACACACACTTAAGAAAAATATATATTCTGCTGTTGTGGATTGAGTGTTTTGTGCATGTCTGTAGGTTTAGTTGGTTTACAGTATTTTTCAAAGGCTTTTAATTCATTGTTCACCTTTGCCAGGTTGTTTAATTCATTACTGATCAGTTCAGTTCAATCACTCAGTTGCATTGGACTCTTTGCGACCCCATGGACTGCAGCATGACAGGCTTCCCTGTCCATCACCAACTACCGGAGATTACTCAAACTCATGTCCATTCAGTCCATGATGCCATCCAATCATCTTGTCCTCTGTCGTTCCCTTCTCCTCCTGCCTTCAATCTTTCCCAGCATCAGAGTTTTTTCCAATGAGTCAGTTCTTCACATCAGGTGGCCAAAGTATTGAAGTTTCAGCCACAGCATCAGTCCTTCCAATGCATATTCAGGACTGACTTCATTTAGGATTGACGGGTTTGATCTCCATGCAGTCCAAGGGACTCTCAAGAGTCTTCTCCAACACCACAGTTCAAAAACATTACTTCTGTGGCGCTCAACTTTCTTTATAGTCCAACTCTCACATCCATACGTGACTACTGGAAAAACCATAGTTTTGACTAGACGGACCTTTGTCAGCAAAGTAATGTCTCTGCTTTTTAATATGCTGTTTAGGTTGGTCACAGATTTTCTTCCAAGGAGCAAGTGTCTTTTAATTTCGGGTCTGCAGTCACCATCTGCAATGATTTTGGAGCCCAAGAAAATACCAAGAAAATCCATTACTTATAGTGGGGGTTTAAAATCTCGAAACATAATTTTGTAACACTGTTTTCCCTCTCCCATCAACACTGTCTGTTTTTCTCATATCTTTAGGTTCTATTATTTTGTGCATACAGTGTATTTTCCTGATAGATTGACCTTCTTGTCATTATAAAAGCATCTCTTCTAACAATTTTTATCTTAATTTTATTTTGTGTGATACTAGTACATCCACTACCGCTTTCTTTTTGTTACTGCTGCTTATATTTGTTCTCATCAATTTGCTTTTGAAAATTTGTCTTTGAATATAAAGCAAGTCTCTTCAGATAGCACATGGTTGGATCACGTTAATTGTTTCTTTTTCTTTACTTTATTTTCCTCATATGTTACTTTAGATAAGAATGTTTAATCCACTTATATTTAATGCAATTCCTGATAAGATAGGTTTTTTTTTAATAAATTTATTTATTTTAGTTGGGGGCTAATTACTTTACAATATTGTAGTGGTTTTTGCCATGCACTGACATGAATAAGCCATGGGTTTGCAATGTTCCCCATCCTGAACCCCCCTCCCACCTCCCTCCCCATCCCATCCCTCTGGGTCATCCCATTGCCACAGCCCTGAGCATTTGTCTCATGCATCGAACCTGGAATGGTGTTCTGTTTCACATATGATAATACACATGTTTCAATGCTCTTCTCCCAGAACGGCCCACCCTCACCTTCTCCCTCAGAGTCCATAAGACTGTTCTATGCATCTGTGTCTCTTATTCTGTCTCGCATATAGGGTTATCGTTACCATCTTTCAAATTCCATATATATGCATTAGTATACTGTATTGGTGTTTTTCTTTCTGGCTTACTTCACTCTGTATAATGGGCTCCAGTTTCATCCATCTCAGTAGAACTGATTCAAATGTATTCTGTTTAATGGCTGAGTAATATTCCATTGTGTATATGTTACATCAGTCAATTTTCCAACTTGTTTTCTATATTTCTTACATTTTTTTCCCTCTAGTTGTCAAGCCACACCCACCCTTTTTGAAATTAAGTAAATGTTTTTATTTTGCCTTTAAAATTTCTTTGTTTCTTTCATGATACATCTTTTAAATATAACTTTCTTACTGGTTACTTTGGTGAATATAATTGACATCTTATCTAAAAATATCACATTGAGATCAATGCTAGCTTAATTTCAATAGTATATAAAATTTTGCTTCAATAAATTCCCATCCTTCCTTCATTCTTTGTAAATTATAATTTTGTTTTCCCAACAACACAGTTTGGTAATTATTATTTTGTTTCTTCTAATATAGATACAAGGAGAAAACAGGAACAAAAATACACATGCTATCTTTTATAATACAGGCTGTAGTCCATGGGGTTGCAAAGAGTTGGACATGACTGAGCCCTTTCATTCACTCACTTAACTACTTTTACAGGTTCTCTTCATTTCTACATTTAAGTTATCATCCTGTGTCTTGCATATCAGCCTGAAGGATTGCTTTAGTATGTGCTATAAATCTGATCTGATATCAGTGCATCTTCTTACTTTCTATTTGTCTGTAAGTGTCCTAATTTCATCTTTATTTTTAATGAAGATTTTATAAAGGTGATTTCCTAGGAGATTGTATAGAATTCTTGCCTGATAGTCATTTTCTTTCAACAGTTTTAAGCTATCACCCCATTATTTTCTCTTTATTCTGTTATTTGTGGTTATCTGATGTTTGAGAAATCAGCTCTTCAGCTCATTAAGTAACATTTGTATCTCTGACATCTTTTTTTTTCTGTATTCAAGATTCTCTCATTTGACCTTTGTCAATTTTAATATGGTATGTTTTGGTGTTATTGCTGTCAGTTTATCCTAATTTGAATTTGTTGAGCTCCTTGGATATTCAAATTAATGTTTTTCATCAGTTTTGGCAAGTTTTCCTCCATTATTTCTTCAGATACTTTATTTGACCCTTCTCTTTTCTTTCTTTTTTCATGATTCCCATTATGCATGTTGGTATGCTTGAAGATAATGATGTCCCATTGGTAGGTAATGCTCTGTTAATTTTCTTCATTCTTGTTTTTCATTTTGTTCATCATTCTCAATAATCTCTATTAATCTATTATCAGAATCATTGATTCTTTGGCTGAAAGCTCAAATCTTTTATTTAGTTTCTCTAGTGAACATTTTTTCAGTTACAGTATTTCTTAACTCCTGAATTTCTATATGATTCTTTTTATCATTTCTAGATCTTTATGAATATACTCTAAGGATATATTATTTTGTCATACTCCCTTTAATTCTTTAAACATGATTTCTTACATCTTCAAAGATAGTTATAATAGCCTATTTAAAGTCTTTGTTTACTAAAACCCAAATCTAGGCCTCTCTCATGAACATATTCAATTGACTACTGTTTTATTCCTGAGTATTTGGTGCACTTTTGTTTCTTTGCGTATATAGCAATATTTTAATTATTTTATATTTTATCCTTCTGGTATCATATTCCTGTGTCTCTAAGATTTGTGATTGTTCTGTTTTTTTTGTGGGCTGTTCTTTTTTGTTATGTTTTTATTTGAGAACTTTTTCTTAGTGTAGGCATTTATCACTATAAACTTGTGTCTTAGGATTGCTTTTGCTGCATTCCATAAGTTTTGGAATGTTGTGTTTTCATTTTCATTTATTTCAAGGTATTATTTGATTTCCTTTTTGATTGCGTCTTTGACGCTTTGTTTGTTTGGGAGTATGTTTCTTAGTTTCCTTCTATTGGGGAACTTTCTAGTTTTCATCTTACTGATTTCCATTTTCATACCATTGTCATCAGAAAAGGTACTTGATATATTTCAATATTCTTAAATTTGTTGAGACTTATTTTGTGATATAACATATGATCTGTCCTGGATAATGTTTCATGTGTGCTTGAGAAGAAAATGCGTTCTGCTGTTGTTGATTGTAGTATCTGTTAGGTCCACTTGGTCTAAAGTGTAGTTTGTCTATTGTTTCCTTACTGATTCTCTCTCTGGATGATATATACATTGTTGAAAGTGATATATTAAGGGCCCCTATTATTATTGTCTTCCCTGGTGATTGAGATGGTAAAGAATCTGCTTGGAATGCAAGAGACCTTGGTTTTCCCATAATGAGATGTGGATTTGATCCCTGGGTCAGGAAGGTCCCCTGAAGAAGGGAGTGGCTACCCATTCTAGTATTCTCACTTGGAGAATTCCATGCACAGAGGAGCCTGGTGGGCTACAGTCCATGGGGTTGCAAAGAGTCAGACACAACTGAGTGAAAACCAACATTATTTTCTGCTATCTATTCTTCCATTCAAATATGTTAATATTTATATCATATAGAGTTAACACAGGTTTAATCTTTGCAGATCCAGTTATACATGGATTTTGTTCAATAAATACATACGGGACTACACAATCCATGGTTGGTTGAATCTGCATATGTGGAAACTCACATATGGAGAACCAACTGTGGGACTTGAGCATCTGTGGATTTTGGTATATACAGCATCTCCTGAAACCAATACCAAATGAAAATCGAAGGCTACTGGAACCAATACCCCATGGAAATCGAAGGATGACTGTAGTGTTTGGTGCATACACACACACACACACACACACATATATGTATATATATATATATATATACAATCGTTATTTTCTCTTTGAAGAGTTGACCCCTTATTCACTGTATAATAACCTTTGTCTCTTATTACAGTTTTTGACTTTAAGTCACTTTAGTCTAATATAAATAATATAAAAAGAGCCTCTACCCTCTTTTGGTTGCCATTTGCAAGGAATAACCATTTCATCACTTTCAGTCTCTATGTGTTCTTAAAGGTGAAGTGAGTCTATTGTAGGCAGCATATGAGTCTTGTTTTTTTTTTATTTTATCCATTCAGACAATTTAGATCTTTTACTTGTATAATTTAACCTGTTTAAATTTAAATAATTATTGATAGGGAAGGACTTACTATTGTCATTTTTTTCATTGTTTTCTCAGTGTTTTATATATCATTGCTTTGCATTTTTCTCTCTTGCTGTGTTCCTTTGTGATTTGATGATTTTCTGTAGTGATTTACTTGGATTCCTTTCTCTTTATTTATTTATTTATTTTTGTATCTATTGTATGTTTTTGCTTTTTGGTTACCACAAGTCTTTCATATAACATAACAGTCTGTTTTATGCTGATAACTACTTAACATCAATTACATACAAAATCACTACACTACTACTCTTCACCCTCACATTTTGTATTTCTCTGATTACTATTCACATATTTTCATATTGTTTACCCATTAACGAATAATTATAGTCATATTTTTTAAAAATACTTTTGTCTTATAACCTTTATACTAGAGTTACAAATGATTTATATACCTCAGGCATGCAATGGCTCTAGGTGTGTGTTTTGGAAGGTGTTCAATGTCTCATTGGCTCAGGCAGTTGCAACCCACAATGTTAGCAGCTGTAGATCTTTGGCAATTAGAACTGTGATGAGTCACAGTGACTGCAAGGTCTGCTGTGGTTCTCAGCAGTGGCTCCATGTTTAGCAGTGAGAGACTGAAGCATCTAGCGGTGATGCTTCAGAGTGACTGTGTGCTCACACATGGTTGCAGAGGCTAGCTGTGGGGCATAAATGCAAGGTTGGGGGCTGACAACAGGAGTCATAACTGGCTACATGCATGTGTTTACCTGCATGGTCCAGGGTCAGCTGTGGGGGACAGGGTGGAGAGACTCAGGCAGCTGGAGCCTGTGAACTTGAAAACCCATGGGGCCCTTGGGGTGAACACTGCCTTGCATCCAACACAGCTGTGCTGGTTGCTGGTTTCCTTAGTAGTGAAAGCTGTTAGGGAGCAGGCCTATAACAGGCCACTGGGTCCTGTGGCTGGTCTCACCATGTGGCTGATACTGATAACTCTTGCCATTCTAGTAGCATCTCCAAAGTCTCAGCTATGCTTGTATCCCCAGTGAACTGGATAGGGACAAAGTGAAGCAAGTTTATCTTTCATGCAATGACCCCCAAAGCTGGGAAAGGTGATTGCTCATTCTGCTAGGGGAATTATCAAATTAGGGTGTTACCTATTTGCACTGAGCAATGCTGACTTGAGAAATGGGATGATGCAGGCAAGGAAAAACTGTGGTTCCTATCCTTTTTTTGGATTCCATCTTTATTATTTATATTATTTTTCAGAAGTTTATTGCTTTTTATGTTTGTATCAACATTAGTGGTTGCCCTGGGCATTATGGGCTTCCCTGCTGGCTCAATGGTAAAGAATCCTCTTGCCAATGCAGGAGATACAGGTTTGATGCCTGGGTCAGGAAGATCCCCTGAAGAAGGAAATGGCAGCCTGTTCCAGTATTCTTACCTGAGAAATCCCATGGACAGAGGAGCTTGGCAGGCTACAGTCCATGGAGCTGCAAAAGTGTTGGACATGAGTTAACGACTAAATGCCTGGGCATTACAATGTGTGTGTATGTGTGTGTGTGGGTAAGCTATCATAGTCTATTCATATAAACCATACCATTTCAAGTGAAGTATAGAAAATCTTACATCCATATAGGTTCCTTTACTCTCTCTGATTATCAAAAGTATTTTCTATATATACATTGAATGGCACGTAAACAGGTAGCATTATAATTTTTGCTTCAACCATGTTTTTCTAAAAGTGTGTGTGTGCATGTGTGTGTGTATAAAGAGATTTCATTGCAATATAGCTGATTTACACTATTATATTAGTTTTAGGTGTATAAAATAATGATTCAATATTTCTATAGATTACACTCCACTTAAGGTTATTAAAAATAATGGCTTTATTTCTCTGTGCTGTGCAATATATCCTTGTTACTTATTTACTCTATACATAGTAGTTTGTATCTCTTAATCCTCTAACACTATTTGGCCCCTCCCCCTCCCCTCTCCCCACCGATAATCACTAGTTATTCTTTATATCTATGAATTTGTTTCTATTTTGTTATATCAGTTCAGTTTAGTCACTCAGTCGTGTCCGACTCTTTGCGACCCTAAGAACTGCGGCATGCCAGGCCTCGCTGTCCATCACCAACTCCCGGAGTCCATCCAAATCCATGTCCGTTGAGTCAGTGATGCCATCCAACCATCACGTCCTCTGTCATCCCCTTCTCCTCCTGCCCTCAATCTTTCCCAGCATCAGAGTCTTTTCAAATGAGTCAGCTCTTCGCATCAGGTGGCCAAAGTATTGGAGTTTCAGCTTCAGCATCAGCCCTACCAATGAACACCCAGGACTGATCTCCTTTAGGATGGACTGGTTGTATCTCCTTGCAGTCCAAGGGACTCTCAAGAGTCCTCCAACACCACAGTTCAAAAGCATCAGTTCTTCGGTGCTCAGATTTCTTTATAGTCCAACTCTCAAATCCATACATGACCACTGGAAAAACCATAGCCTTGACTAGACGGACCTTTATACATCTATCTTATTTTTCAGATACCACATATAAATGATAACAGAGTATTCATCTTTTTTTGACTGACTTATTTCACTAAAGCATAATACTTTCTAAGTCCATCCACATTGTTGCAAATTACAACATTTAATTTTTTATGACTGAGTAATATTGTATGTTTTGAGAGGAGCTACCCCATGCCCAAGGTCAGGGGCGGCGGCTGAGGAGCTACCCCATGTCTGAGGTCAGGGGGGGCAGCCGAGAGGAGCTAAAATTAGAGATACCAAGGGAATATTTCATGCAAAGATGGGCTCGATAAAGGACAGACATGGTATGGACCTAACAGAAGCAGAAGATATTAAGAAGAGGTGGCAAGAATACACAGAAGAACTGTACAAAAAAGATCTTTGCAACCCAGATAATCACGATGGTGTGATCACTCACCTAGAGCCAGACATCCTGGAATGTGAAGTCAAGTGGGCCTTAGGAAGCATCAATACGAACAAAGCTAGTGGAGGTGATGGAATTCCAGTTGAGCTATTTCAAATACTGAAAGATGATGCTGAGAAAGTGCTGCACTAAATATGCCAGTAAATTTGGAAATTCAGCAGTGGACACAGGACTGGAAAAGGTCAGTTTTCATCCCAATCCCAAAGAAAGGCAATGCCAAAGAATGCTCGAACTACCGCACAACTGCACTCATCTCACACGGTAGTAAAGTAATGCTCAAAATTCTCCAAGCCAGGCTTCAGCAATATGTGAACCATGAACTTCCAGATGTTCAAGCTGGTTTTATAAAAGGCAGAGGAACCAGAGATCAAATTGCCAACATCCGCTGGCTCATCGAAAAAGCAAGAGAGTTCCAGAAAAACATCTATTTCTGCTTTATTGACTATGCCAAAGCCTTTGTGTGGATCACAATAAACTGTGGAAAATTCTGAAAGAGATGGGAATACCAGACCACCTGACCTTCCTCTTGGGAAACCTGTATGCAGGTCAGGAAGCAACAGTTAGAACTGGACATGGAACAACAGACTGGTTCCAAATAGGAAAAGGAGTACGTCAAGGCTTTATATTGTCATCCTGCTTATTTAACTTATATGCAGTGTAAATCATTTCTATGCTGGGCTGGAAGAAGCACAGGCTGGAATCAAGATTGCTGTGAGAAATATCAATAAACTCAGAAATGCGGATGACACCACCCTTATGGCAGAAAGTGAAGAAGAACTAAAGAGCCACTTGATGAAAGTGAAAGTAGAGAGTGAAAAAGTTGGCTTAAAGCTCAACATTCAGAAAACTAAGATCATGGCATCTGGTCCCATCCATTCATGGGAAATAGATGGGGAAACAATGGAAACAGTGTCAGACTTTATTTTGGGGGGCTCCAAAATCACTGCAGATGGTGATTGCAGCCATGAAATTAAAAGATGCTTACTCCTTGGAAGGAAGGTTATGTCCAACCTAGATAGCATATTAAAAAGCAGAGACATTATTTTGCCAACAAAAGTCCATCTAGTCAAAGCTATGGTTTTTCCAGTGGTCATGTAAGGATGTGAGAGTTGGACGGTGAAGAAAGCTGAGCGCCACAGAATTGATGCTTTTGAACTGTGGTGTTGGAGAAGACTCTTGAGAGTCCCTTGGACTGCAAGGAGATCCAATCAATCCATCCTAAAAGAGATCAATCCTGGGTGTTCATTGGAAGGACTGATGTTGAACCTGAAACTCCACTACTTTGGCCACCTCATGCGAAGTGTTGACTCATTGAAAAAGATCCTAAAGCTGGGAAGGATTGGGGTCAGGAGGAGAAGGGGACGACAGCGGATGAGATGGTTGGATGGCATCACCGACTCGATGGACATGGGTTTGGGTGGACTCCGGGAGTTGGTGATGACAGGGAGGCCTGGCGTGCTGCAGTTCATGGGGTCGCAAATAGTCAGACACGACTGAGCGACTGAACTGAACTGATGCTAAACTCTCCCCCAGAAGAATAGATGCAGTTATTAGTGATGTGCATTCTTCTCCTCGGTTGCTCATTCATGCCTCACACTTTGTAACCCAGTACACTGTAGCTTGCCAGGCTCCTTCTGTCCATGGGATTACCTAGGCAAGAATACTGTAGCGGGTTGCCATTTCTTCTCCTTCACTTCACTTCAGTTCAATTCAGTCACTCAGTCATGTCCGAATCTTTGCAACCTCATGAACCGCAGCATTCCAGGCCTCCCTGGCCATCACCAAATCCCGGAGTCCATCCAAAGCCATGTCCATTGAGTCAATGATGCCTTCCAACTATCTCATTCGCTGTTGTCCCCTTCTCCTTCTGCCCCCAATCCTTCCCAGCATCAGGGTCTTTTCCAATGAGTCAACTGTTCGCATCAGGTGGCCAAATACTGGAGTTTCAGCTTCAACGTCAGTCCTTCCAATGAACACCCAGGACTGATCTCCTTTAGGATGGACTGGCTGGATCTCCTTGCAGTCCAAGGGACTCTCAAGAGTCTTCTCCAACACCACAGTTCAAAAGCATCAATTCTTTGGTGCTCAGCTTTCTTTATAGTCCAACTCTCACATCCATACATGACTACTGGAAAAACCAAAGCCTTGACTAGATGGACCTTTGTTGACAAAGTAATGTCTCTGCTTTTTAGTATGCTGTCTAGGTTGGTCATAACTTTCCATCCAAGGAATAAGCATCTTTTAATTTCATGGCTGCAGTCACCATCTGCAGTGATTTTGGAGCCCAGAAAAATAAAGTGAGCCATTGTTTCCACTGTTTCCCCATCTATTTGCCATGAAGTGATGGGACCGGATACCATGATCTTAGTTTTCTGCAGGTTGAGCCTTTAGCCAACTTTTTCACTCTCCTCTTTCATCTTCATCAAGAGGCTCTTTAGTACCTCTTCACTTTCTGCTATAAGGGTGGTGTCATTTGCATATCTGAGGTTATTGATATTTCTCCCAGCAATCTAGATTACAGCTTGTGCTTCTTCCAGGCCAATGTTTCTCATGATGTACTCTGCATATAAGTTAAATAAGCAGGGTGACATTATACAGCATTGACGTACTCCTTTTCCTATTTAGAACCAGTCTGTTGTTCCATGTCCAGTTCTAACTGTTGCTTCCTGACCTGAATTTCATCACCTCCACTAGCTTTGTCCATAGCGATGCTTCCTAAGGCCCACTTGACTTCCCATTCCAGGATGTCTGGTCTAGGTGAGTGATCACACCATCATGATTATCTGGGTCATGAGAATCTTTTTTGTACAGTTCTTCTGTGTATTCTTGCCACCTCTTCTTGATATCTTCTGTTTCTCTTAGGTCCATACCATTGCTGTCCTTTATTGAACTCATCTTTTTGTGAAATATTCCCTTGGTATCTCTAATTTTCTTGAAGAGTTCTCTAGTCTTTTCAATTTTATTGTTTTCCTCTATTTCTTTGAATTTATTGCTGAGGAAGCCTTTCTTATCTCTCCTTGCTATTCTTTGGAACTCTGCATTAAAATTGGAATATGTGTCCTTTTTTCCTTTCCTTTTTGCTTCTCTTCTTTTCACAGCTATTAGTAAGGCCTCCTCAGACAGCCGTTTTGCTTTTTTGTGTTTCTTTTTCTTGGGGATGGTCTTGATCCCTGTGTTCTCCTTAATATCCCATAATTTAAGTCCTGTGATGTAAAATTAACAATGCTTATACTTTGATATATAAAGTCAACTTATCTTATGTGTTGTGATAAGAAAATGAGAGAGGGGAGAAAAAATATGTCTTCACACACATGTACAGACATAAACACAGAAACATATTCCTAACAAAACAAAGAGGAACTAATCATGAGAATTATATTTCTACTTCTGAAGCTAGTCACTGGTCATACCTGGTATTTGTAATTATCTTTTACTACTCATTCTGTATTCTATTTAGCAAGAACCTCAATTGGTTATTCTTCTTTACCTGGTAGGGTGAGTCAAGATTCCATTTCTGAAGTATCTGAGCCATTAGTAGTTTACCTGAGTTGGGTTATTATAGGTTTCCATTGACCTTAATCATAGGACATGGTAATACTGAGATACATCCTATCTGTTTTTCAAATACATTCTTACTTACCTCCATTTTGTAGCAGTAAAGTCCATTTTCCCCCTTGGTAGTCAGGATCTATTGTCTCAGCCCACAGTATAGTTCTTTCTTTGCCTATTTCTTCGGAGGCAGGAGAAGCCCACAGTGGCCAGGCAGCAGTCTTTCTTTTCTTATTTTAATTGGGGGATAATTACAATGTTGTGATGGTTTCTGCCATACATCAACATGAATTTGCCACAAGTATACATGTGCCCCCACCATCCTAAACCCCCCTCTTACCTTGCTCCCCACCCTATCCCTCTGTGTTGCCCCAGAGTGCCAGCTTTGGGTGTCTGCTTCATGCATCAAGCTCACACTGGTATCTATTTTACATATGGTAATGTATATATTTCAATGCTATTCTTTCAAATTATCACACCCTCTCCTTCTTGCACTGAGTCCTAAAGTTGATTCTTTTACATCTGTGTCTCCTTTGCTGTCTTTCATGTAGGTTCATTGGTACCATCTTTCTGGATTCCATATATATATGCATTAATATACAGTATTTGTCTTTCTCTGTCTGACTTACTTCACTCTGTATAATAGACTCTAGCCCGTCCACCTCATTAGAACTGACTCAAATGCTTTCCTTTTTATAGCTGAGTAATATTCCATTGTGTATGTGTGCCACAACTTCCTTATCCATTCATCTACTGATGAACATCTAGGTTGTTTCCATGTCCTAGCTATTGAAATAGTGCTGCAATGAACATTGGGGTACATATGTCTTTTTTAGTTATGTTTCTCTCAGGCTATATGCTACGTAGTGGAATTTCTGGGTCATATGGTACTTTTTCATCTAAATGCAGAGTTCTGAAGAATAGCAAGGAGCGATAAGAAAGCTTTCCTAAGTGCTCAATGCAAAGAAATAGAGGAAATCAGTATAATGGGAAAGACTAGAGATCTCTTCAAGAAAATTAGATACCAAGGCAACATTTCATGCAAAGATGGGAACAATAAAGGACAGAAACTGTCTGGACCTAACAGAAACAGAATATATTAAAAAGACATGCCAAAAATACAGAGAACTATACAAAAAAAAAATATCTTAATGACCCAGATAACCACGATGGTGTGATCATTCACCTAGAGCCAGACATCCTGGATTGTGAAGTCAAGTGGGCCTTAGAAAGCCTCACTATGAACAAAGCTAGCAGAGGTGATGGAATATCAGTTATTCTGTATGGTCTCCTTTAAAAATATTAAAATTGTGATTTTTTTGAATACTTTTAGATTTATATTGAATAAAAACTTTCAACAATAGTACAAAAGATTTCTATATATCCCATATCCAGTTCCCTCTATTGTTAACAATTTATAGCACTGTTGATAGATTTGTCAAAACTAATGAAACAATTTTGATACATTATTATTACCTAAAATCTCCCACTTTATTTGAATTTTTTAATTTTCTTAGGTTTTTCACTAGTCTTCTTGTTTCAGGAATCCATCCAGCATATCATATTACATTGAGTCATCATATCACCTTAGGTTTCTCTAGACTGATAGTTTCTCAAACTCTCCTTGTTTTGGTGACCTTGATGGTCTTGTATACTGGTCAGTTATTTCGTAGAATGTTCTTCACTTTGGGATTATCTCATGTTTTTCTCATGATTAGACTGGGGTTGTAGGTTTTTGGGAAGAAGACAACAGAAGTAGAGTACCATTTTATCACAACATCTCAATGGTGCATACATCAACATAACTTATCACTGAAGATAAGCACCTCAATCACCTGGTTTAGGTAGTAGTTGTCAGGTGTGGTCACTAGAAAGTTATTCTTTTTCCTTCCACGTTTTCATATTGTATGTTTTCAAAGATCCTATTTTGAAAAATAATTTGTTAAAGTACACATAACAAAACTTACCACCTAAACATTTTAAGTGTAAAACAATGTTAAATAATTTCACACTGTTGTGCAACCCATCTCCAGAAATTTTGTAAACCTGAAACTCTATATCCATTAAACAACAACTCCACATTTCCCTCTCCTCTGAGCCTATGGCATCCACCATTCTACTTTCTGTTTCTGTGAGTATGACTACACTTGATACTTCATTTAAGTGAAATCATAGAATATTTGTCCTTCTGTGTCTGGCTTATTTTACTTAATGTCCTCCAAGTTCATCTTATTGTAACAAATGGCAGGATTTCCTTCCTTTTTACCATATTTTGTTCATCCATATATCTGTTTGAGTATAATATAATTCATTCTAGCTTTCTCTTTTGGTTTGTCTGTAAATTCATATTCCAACAGAGAATAAAAACCTGAATTGCACCATATTTATGCAATATATGCAATATTTATGCAATATATGATTATTTCAATAGATGTAGAGATAGCCTTTGACAAAATTCAACATCCATTTATGATAAAAACCCTCCAAAGAGCAGGAATAGAAGGAACATACCTCAATATAATAAAAGCTGTATATGACAAACCCACAGCAAACATTATCCTAAATGGTGAAAAACTGAAAGCATTTCCCCTAAAGTCAGGAACAAGACAAGGGTGCCCACTCTCACCACTACTATTGAACATAGTTTTGGAAGTATTGGCCACAGAAATCAGAGCAGAAAAATAAATAAAAGGAATCTAGATTGGAAAAGAAGAATTAAAACTCTCACTGTTTGCAGATGACATGATCCTCTACATAGAAAACCCTAAAGACTCTACCAGAAAATTACTAGATCTAATCAATGAATATAGTAAAGTTGCAGGATATAAAATCAACACACAGAAATCCCTCGCATTCTTAAACACTAACAATGAGAAAACAGAAAGAGAAATTAAGGAAACAATTCCATTCACCATCACAACGAAAAGAATAAAATACTTAGGAATATATCTACCTAAAGAAACAAAAGACTATATATAGAAAACTATAAAACACTGGTGAAAGAAATCAAAGAGGACACAAATAGAAGGAGAAATATACTGTGTTCATGGATCGGAAGAATCAATATAGTGAAAATGAGTCTACTACCCAAAGCAATCTATAGATTCAATGCAATCCCTATCAAACTACCAACAGTATTTTTCACAGAACTAGAACAAATCATTTCACAATTTGTATGGAAATACAAAAAAACCTCAAATAGCCAAAGCAATCTTGAGAAAGAAGAATGGAACTGGAGGAATCAACCTGCCTGACTTCAGGCACAACTACAAAGCCACAGTCATCAAAACAGTATGGTACTGGCACAGGGACAGAAATATAGATCAATGTAACAAAATAGAAAGCCCAGAGATAAATCCACGCACCTATGGACACCTTATCTTTGACAAAGAAGGCAAGAATATACAATGGATAAAAGACAATCTCTGTAGCAAGTGGTGCTGGGAAAACTGGTCAACTACTTGTAAAAGAATGAAACTAGAACACTTACTAACACCATACACAAAAATAAACTCAAAATGGATTAAAGATCTAAACATAAGACCAGAAACTATACAACTCTTAGAGGAAAACAGGCAAAACACTCTCTGACATAAACCACAGCAGGATGCTCTATAACCCACCTCCCAGAGTAATAGAAATAAAAGCTAAAATAAACAAATGGGACCTAATTAAAATGAAAAGCTTTTTCACAACAAGGGAAACTATAAGCAAGGTGAAAAGACAGCCTTCAGAATGGGAGAAAATAATAGCAGACGAAGCAACTCACAAAGAATTAATCTCAAAAATATACAAGCAACACCTGCAGCTCAGTTCCAGAAAAATAAACTACCCAATCAAAAAATAGGCTAAAGAACTAAACAGACATTTCTCCAAAGAAGACATACAGTTGGCTAACAAACAGATGAAAAGATGCTCAACATCATTCATTATCAGAGAAATGTAGATCAAAACCACAATAAGGTACCATTTCACGCCCGTCAGAATGACTGCTATCCAAAAGTCTCCAAGCAATAAATGCTGGAGAGGGTGTGGAGTAAAGGGAACCCTCTTACACTGTTGGTGGGAATGCACACTACTATAGCCACTATGGAGAACAGTGTGGAGATTCCTCAAAAAACTGGAAATAGAACTGCCATATGACCCGGCAATCCCACTGCTGGGCATACACAGTGAGGAAACCAGACTTGAAAGAGACACGTGTACCCCAATGTTCATCGCAGCACTGTTTATAATAGCCGGGACATGGAAACAACCTAGATGTCCATAGGCAGACGAATGGATAAGGAAGCTGTGGTACATACACGATGGAATATTACTCAACCATTAAAAAGAATACATTCGAATCAGTTCTAATGAGGTGGATGAAACTGGAGCCTATTACACAGAGTGAAGTAAGCTAGAAAGAAAAACACCAATACAGTATACTAACGCATATATATGGAATTTAGTAAATTGGTAAATACAACCCTGTATGCGAGACAGCAAAATAGACACAGATGTATAGAACAGTATTTTGGACTCTATGGGAGAGGGCGAGGGCAGGATGATATGGGAGAATGGCATTGAAGCATGTAAATTATCATATGTGCAACAAATCCCCAGTCCAGTTTCGATGCATGATACAGGGTGCTAGGGGCTGGTGCACCGGCATGACCCAGAGACATGGGATGGGGAGGGAGGTGGGAGGGGTGTTCTGGAAGGGGAACACATGTACACCCATGGCAGATTCATGTCAATGTATGCCAAAGCCAATACAATATTGTAAAGTAAAAAAAAAAAAATAAATAAATAAATAAATAAATTTTAAAAAAGTATACAAAGTGTAGTGATTTCAGATTTGTTAACATGTATGCCTGAAGGAAACAACTTAATCAACCAGAATACAGTGCTCTGTCTTTTGCCTCTAGTTTTATATTCTTCACTCATAAAGTTGTAAGGTAAGTACCTTTCCCCCATCTCCTTCGTGAAGTTTCACACATTTGATAATACAGTTAGATTGGTTTGTTACGTTCTGCATTTCATCATGGGATCTACTGGCTTCCGAGATGATATTTTCTTTTTTTTAATTAATTGGAGGATAATTGCTTCATAATGTTGTATTAGTTTCTGCTGTTCAACATTGTGAATCAGTTATAATTATATATATTTATGACTTGAGCCTCCCTCCCAATCCTGTCCCTTTAGGTTGTCACAGAGTACCAGGTTTGGTACCCTGTGTTATACAGCAGCTTCCCAATAGCTATTTTACACATGTATGTGTGTATGTATGTATGTGTATATATATATATATATATATATATATATATATATATATATATATATATATACACTACTCAATTTGTCCTACCTTCACCTCTCCTCCTCACCTGTATCACAAGTCCTTTCTCTACATCTGTGTCTCCATTCCTTCCCTGCAAATAGGATCATCAGCACTATTTTTCTAGATTCCATATATATGCTTAATATACTATACTTGTTTTTCTTTTTCTGACTTACTTCACTCTGTATAACAGGATTTAGCTTCATCCACCTCACTAGAACTGACTCAAATTCATTGTATATCTGTACCACAAATTCTTTATCCATTCATCTGTCAATGGACATCTAGATTGCTTCCATGTCCTGTCTATTGTAAATAGTGCTGCAGTGAACATTAGCAGAGATGTGTCTTTTCGAATTGTGGTTTTCTCAGGGTACATGTCCAGTAGTGGGATTGCTGGGTCATGTTTTCTTACAGATTTTAAGGAATATTTCTAAGTTTTTTAAGGAATCGCCATAGTATTCTCCATAGTGACTGTATGAGTTTACATTCTTACCAACAGTACAAAAGCATTTCCTTTTCTCCATATTCTCTCCAGCATTTATTGTCTGTAGATTTTTTGATGACGGCCAGTCTGACTGGTATGAGGCAGTACCTCATTGTAGTTTTGATTCACATGAGTCTAATAATGAGTGATGTTGAGCATTTTTTTCATGTGTTTGTGGGATATCTGGATGTCTTCTTTGGATGTGTGTCTATTTAGATTTTCTGCCCATTTTTGATTGGGTTGTTTATTTTTTGATGTGGAACTACATGAGCTTTTTATGTATTTTGGAAATTATCCCTTGTTGGTTGTTTTATTTGAAAATATTTTCTCCCATTCTGTTAGTTGTCTTTTGGTTTTGCTTATTGTTACCTTTGCTGTGCAAATGATTTTGCATTTAATTAGGTCTCATTTATTTATTTTTGTTTTTATTTTCATTGCTCTAGAAGGTAGATCCAAAAAGATACTGCTGCTATTTATGTCAACGGGTGTTCTGCCTAGGTTTTCTTCTAAGAGTTTAATAGTATCTAGTTTTACATTTATGTCTTCAATTAATTTTGTGTTTATTTTTGTGTTATGGTGTTAAATAATGATCTAATTTTATTCTTTTACATGTACCTGTCCTGTTTTCCCAGCACCACTCATTGAAGAGACCATCTTTTCTCCATTACATCTCCTTTGTCATAGATTAATTGACCATTGGTGTGTGGATATATTTCTGGTCTTTCTATACTCTTCCATTGATCTACATTTCTGTTTTTGTGCCAGTACTATGCTGTTTTGATTACTGTAGCTTTGTAGTATACTTTCAAGTCAGGGAGCCTGATTCCTCCAGCTTTATTTTTCTTTCTCAGGATTACTTTGGCTATTTGGGATCTTTTGTGTTTACATACAAATTTAATTTTTTTGTTGTTCTAGTTCTTTGAAAATGTCATTTGTAATTTAAATGATTCTGTAGATTGCTTGGGTGGTATAGTCATTTTGACAATATTGATTCTTCCAGTCTGAGAATACAGTATATCTTTTCATCCGTTTGTGTCACTTTCAGTTTTTCTCATGAGTATCTTATTGTATTCAGAGTACAAGTGCTTTGCCTCTTTAGGCAGGCTTATCCCTACATACTTGACTCTTTTTAATGCGATAGCAAATGGGATTGTTTACTTAATTTCTCCTTCTGATCATTTGTTGTTAGTGTATAGGAATGCAAGAGATTACTCTGTATTAATTTTGTATCATGCAACCTTACCAAATTCATTGATGAGCTCTAGAAGTTTTCTGATAACAGCTTTAGGATTTTCTATGTATAGTATCATGTCATCTGCAAACAGTGACAGTTTTACTTCTTTTCCAGTTTGGATTCTTTTTACTTCCTTTTCTTCTCTGATTTTCACGTCTAGGATTTCCAAAACCATGTTGAATAATAGTGGCAAGAGTGGATATCCTTGTGTTGTTCGTGATCTTAGAGGAAATACTTTCAGCTTTACACTATTGAAAATGATGTTAGCTGTGGGTTTGTCATATATGGTCATTATTATGTTGAGATAAGTTCCTTGCATGCCTACTTTCTGGAGTGTCTTGATCATAAACGGTGTTATATTTTGTCAAAAGCTTTTTCTGCATCTGTTGAGATGATCATATGGTTTTTATTCTTTAGTTTGTTAATGTGGTAGACAGACAAATTGAAGATACTGAAAATTTCTCACATTCCTGAAATAAACCCTACTTGGTCATGGTATGTGATCCTTTTAGTGTGTTGCTAGATTCAGGTTGCTACATTTTTGTTGAGGATTTTTGTGTATATGTTCATTAGTGACCATTGGTCTGTAATTCTCTCTCTCTCTCTCTTTTTTTTTTTTGGATCATATCTTTGGTTTTGGTATCAGGGTGATGAGGGTGGCCTCACAGAATGAATTTGAGACTCTTCCTTCCTCTGCAATTTTTTGCAAGAATTTTGGAAGTATAGATATTAACTCTTGTCTATGTGTTTGATAGAATTTGCCTGTGAAGCTATCTGGTCCTGGACTTCTGCATTTTGGAAGTTTTTAATCACAGTTTCAGTTTTGGTATTTGTGTACGGTCTGTTTCTATTTTCTATTTCTTCCTGGTTCAGTCTTGCAAGATTATACCTTTCTAAGCATTTGTTCATTTCTTCTGGGTTGTCCATTTTATTGGCATATAGTTGCTCATGCCTTTTTAATAATTTGTTCATTTCTTCTAGGTTATTTATTTTATTGGCATATAGTTGCATGTAGTAGTCTCATGATCTTTTGTATTTTTGTGCCATCAGATATAACTTCTTTATTTTCATTTCATTTGTTAGTTTGCACTCTCTCCCTTTTTTTCCTTGATGAGTCTAGCTAAAAGGTTTATCAATTTTGTCTTTTCAGAGAACCAGTTTTTAGTTTGATTGATCTCTTCCATTGTTTTCTTCATCTCAATTTCATTTATTTATGCTCTTTTCTCTATGATTTCTTTCCTTCTATTACTATGTGTTTTGTTTATTGTTCTTTCTCTAGTTGATTTAGGTGTAAGATTAACTTATTTATTGGTATTTTTCTTATTTTATGAGTTAAGGTTGTATTGCTATAGGCTTACCTCTTAGAACTGCATTTGCTGCATCCCAAAGGTTTTGGGTCTTTGTGGTTTCATTTTCATTTGCCTCTTTTTCTTTTTTTTTTAAATGTCCTCTTTGAGTTCTTCAGTGATCCATTGGTTGTTTGGTAGTATATTATTTAGCTTCTCTATATTTTTTAGTTTTTTTCATGTAATTGATTTCTAATTTCATAGCATTTTGATCAGAAAATATGCTTGATGTGATTTCAATTTTTTAAATTTACTGAAGTTTGCTTTGTGACCCAACGTGTGTGATCTATCTTGGAGAATGTTCCATGTGCATTTTAGAAGATTGTGTATACTGCTACTTTCAGATGGAATATTCTATAAAAAATCAATTAAGTTCATCTGGTCTAATGTGTAATTTAAGGTCTATGCTCCCTTGATGATTTTCTGTCAGGATGATCTGTCCATTGATGTAAGTGGGATGTTAAAGTCTCCCTCCACTATTATTGTATTACTGTTGATTTTTCCTTTTTTTGGCTGTTGGTTTTTGCCTTCTATATCAAAGTGCTCCTATGTTGGGCGCATATATATTTACAATTGTTTTAACTTCTTAGAGTGATTCCTTGATCATTATTTAGTGTCCTTCCTTGTCTCTTGTAATAGTCTCTATTTTATTTTTATTTTGTCCAATATGAGTATTGTTCTTCCTGCTTTCTTTTGATTTCTGTTTGTATGGAATACCTTTTTGAATACCCTCATTTTCAGCCTGTATGTGTCCCTATATCTGAAATGTGTCTCTTGTAGACAGCATAGATACAGGTTCTATTTTTGCATCCATTTAGCCAGTCTGTGTCTTTTGTCTGGAACATTTAATCCATTTACATTTAAGGTAATTATCGATATGTGTGTTCTTATTGCCATTTTGTTAATTGTTTAGGATTTGTTTGGTAGGTCATTTATTTTTCATCCTCTTTTGCTCTCTTCTCTTGTGCTTTGATGACTGTCTTTAGAGTGATTGGATCGCATTTTATTTGTGTGTGTGAATATTGTAGATTTTTGGTTTACCATTCCCATGAGGTTTTGCTATAGTTGTGTGTGTTTGTGTGTGCGTGTGTGTGTGTATTTTAAGTTGTTGGTCTCTTAATTTCAAATGCATTCTGAATAACCTGCATTTGTACTTTCTTCCTCTCACAATTACTGCTTTTTTTATTTCATATTTGTATGTGGATGGTTTCCTCCTTTACTGTATGTTTGCATTTACCAGTGAGCTTTCCCATGTCCCTGGGACCACTATAATGCAGATGTTGGTGTATTAAGTGTTGTCCCAGAGGTCTCTTAGACTGTCCTCATATCTTTTCATTCTTTTTTGTTCTATTCCATGGCAATTATTTTCACCAATCTGTATTCCAGCTCATATTTTTTCTTCTGCCTCATTTATTCTGCTATTGATGCTATTCTGTCTAGTATTTTTTTCATTTTAGTTTTTGTAATGTTTATCTCTACTTGTTCTTTAAATCTTCTAGGACTTCCTTAAACATTTTTTGTATCTTCTTGTTCTGTGCCTTCATTCTTTTTCCAAGATCTTGGATGAGCTTTACTATCATTATTCTGAATTCTTTTCCAAGCATGTTGTCTGTGTCCACTTCACTTAGTTGTTCTTCTGGGTTTTTATTTTATTTTTTTTAATCTTATTCCTTCTTTTGAAACGTATTTTTCTGCTGTCTCATTTTGTCTAAATTTCTGTTTGTGTTCTTTCTTCTGCATTCTGTAGGATTATTGTTCCTCTGGCTTCTGGTGTCTGCCTCCTTGTGAGTGTGTTTGGTCCAGGGGCTTCTGCAGGCTTCCTGGTGGGAGGGACTGGTTCCTGCCCACTGGTGGGTAGAGCTGGGCCTTATCCCTCAGTTGGGCAGGGCTGTGTCAAGGAGTATATTTAGAGATGATGCTGGGCTCAAGATGGCTTTACTCAGCCTGTCTGTGATGCATAGGTCTGTGTTCCCACCCTGTTGGTTGTTTGCCTGAGGCATCCCAGCACTGGATCTTGCAGGAACTCTCTGTGAGAATTCACAAGGATGAATATATCCTAGAACATCAGCCACCTCTGTCTTTGCCCCATATTGGGCCACAGCTAACTACTTCCTCCCCAGGAGACCCATAGGTAGGTCTACTCCAGGCTCCTATGGTGTCACTGCTTTTACCCTGGGTCCCAGTGCACATGAAACCTTGTTGTATACTCTAAGAGTGGAGTCTTTGTTTCCCGCAGTCCTGAGGGAAACCAACTCTTGTTGGTTGTGACCAACCCTTGTTGGCCCTCAAACTGAATGCTCTGGGGACTCCTCCTCTGATGTCACACCCCAGACTGCAGAGCCTGATATGGGGCTCAGAACTCTCACTCCTATGGGAGAATCTCTGTGATATAATTATTTTCCAGTTTGCAGGTTGCCCACCAACAGGTATGGGATTTGATTACATTGCAAAAGTACCCCCTTTAACATCTTATTTAGCTTCTTCTTTGTCTTTGGATGTAGAATATATTTTGTTTTGGTAGGTTCTAATCTTTTTTGTCAATAGTTATTCATCAGTTAGTTTTGATTTTGGTTTTCTTGTGAGAGGTGGTGAGCTTAAATCCTTCTACTCTGACATCTTGTCTCCTCCCTCTCTTCCTTTATCTTAAAATATTGATGATAGTTATGAAACCTAGTATCTAATGTCCTAAGTGTTTTTCGAGGGATGCTCTTATGTAAATATTAGTAAGTATATGACATTTGTGTTTTACAGATCCTTTGTATACATTGTCTCAAATGAGTCTTGAAGGAATCCTAGGAGTGAGGTAGAACATGTATTGATATCCTCATTTCATAGAAGAGAAAACTGAGGATTTGAAAAGTTTGAGAAGTTTTCAGAATTAGGCAGCTTAAAATTGGAGGGACTGAGACTAAAATCAAATCTTTTAGATCTAAGACTAGGACTCTTCCTTCTGTGTCATACTGCCTATTGCTATTACCTTATTTATAAAATGAGTTTGTAAAATTATTTGTACCATACTTGAATGTGTACCACTAGTTGGAGAAGATATTGAAATTGTGCTCTCTGGACTTGTTCCTATGCTCTTATCTACTAACCTTTCTCTAAGCTGGTTAATAGTTTTATATTCGAAGCCTGTTTAAGTAGGTCAGATCCCAACATAGCTTTGTGAAATCAGGCCCTAAACAATTAATTTAGAGCAATTAAAATGAGTGTCTGATGAAAAGGGGAATAGGTTAACTGTATTTGAGAGCAGCGTCAAATTATAATATTAGTGTTTTGCCTTTGCTTTTCGGTACTCCCATAACAATATTTTTAGAATCTTTAGACTAAAGTTGAAAATTCTAGCTGATTATTGGCCAAAAAATTGACATGAAGTGAAATAAAAAGCATGAGATCTTTAAAAGGATGATAATGAACATTGGAGAATATTAAGATATTATTTCACAGTACTACAAAAAAGACAGGGCTTTTAGATTAAATTTAAATACAGTATCCCATGATCAATTCTCTCCCTATAATTTTCCTTATGACTTTGAAACATGTTTTCTGTTGATGTGTAAGATGACTTTCTGAACTCTAAGAAAACACATTTATTGCTGGTTGTCAAGTGCAGCAATCATTAGGTCTGCTTTCTGGCTCTTTTCTTCCAGGCAAATGGTATGATTGTTTTCTTGGCTCCTTTGCAATTTGGTGTGGCCAGCTTTGCCAGAGAATTGTTGAGTGGATGTGGAAAGTCTCCTTTCTGATCCCAACATTTAATTTTTGTGTGAAACCCTTTAAATATTTCTTTCCTTTTTTTTCCCCCTAGCCTGGTGACCAGCAAAAGTCAAGACAGTGGGTGCTCTGTAAATTTTGAGTGATTATGATGGAAAGATCTTCCCTGTGGATCAATAATGTTTATGTAATATGAGTTATAAATACACCTTTGTTGTTTTAAACCTACTTCCGTACAACATACTCAGGGTGATAAACACATCAGACATCCAAGCAACATACCATTCAATTATAAGAAATGCAGATTCATTCACTCAGTACACTTGTGTATAAGCAGATACTGTACTAGTCTCTAATTTACAAACCTCAGAAATACATGGTGGCTATGCTCAGGCAACTCAATAGTTTGGTGGGAGATATATGAATAAACAAATACATTCAACCTAACATGGAAAAAAATAAAAACCCTGTTTGCAAAAATTCTGTGGGAACAGATTAGGGAACAGTTAATAGCTTGAGCCAGAGATAAGGAAATCCTCCCAGAGAAAGTGATATTTGAATTGTATTTTGAAAGATGAGTAGGTTTTTTCCAGGTGAACATAAGTGGGATAAGAAGTATTCTAGGCCAAGGGATAATTCTATGTGACAGGTGTGAAAGATCATATAATTAAAAGTTAGTTTTTTTTTTCTTTACAGTATTCTGAACAGTTTTATAATTCAAAGCTAGTGTTCATATCAATACTTTGATTGACTTGAAAGATAAAATACTTGTTGGCATATATATTATATACAAAGTACATCTTTATATACATGCTTATAGATATGTACCTGAAAGAAAGCAATTAATTTTTTGTGACACTCAAGTGACATGGATTTTTATGGTACACTCATGTGTCTCTCTCCCTATTATTACTGTAAGCTCTACAGCATCAGGAAAGACTCTCCATTTTGTTCAACCTTAAATGAATTGCTATTTATCTGCACAGTGCCAGTCCATAGTAAATGCATAATAACTGTTGAATGTATAAGCAATCTTGATCTTTAATAAAATATATCATCTGATATCACTACTACTTTATGTAACCTTTGAAACTCTTCCAGCCTTTTACGTTGGTTGAATTTTTGAAACATCTACCTTACATTTTAATTTCTTTACCCAACCTGTTGAATTACTTTCCCTTCAAAATAGTTCTTCAATGAACTCTTCTCATTTAATGTGAAACTAGGTGATGAATCTAGAAGTGCTAATTATGAAAATAAACATATGGTCTTCTCGAGTGCTTAGTTTGTATTGAATCTAACAAACATATCCAGGAAAATGAAATTTGAAAGCAAAGAAAAGATCAAGTACTCACAATTGTGTATCCTTCTCCAAGGGGTCTTCCTGACCCAGGGATTAAACCCAGGTCTCCTGCATTGCAGGCAGATTCTTTACTGTCTGAGCCACCACGGAAAACCATGTATTTCTTACCCTCTGTTTTATCTTAACTAAATTTTAATCAAGTTACTTTCTTCTCCATGGGTTCTTGTACTTTGACTTCCCCCAAATCTGAACAAACGTGAAATATTCCCCCTTAACAGTATATGATGCTTAATTTGATTCATCAACTTGGCTGCCAGTGATACCCAGATATTTGGCTAAATGTTATTCTGGATATTTCTGTGAAAGTGTCTTTTGAATGAGATTAACATTTAAATTAGCAGATTGAGTAAAGCAGATAACCCTCCATAATGTGAGTGAGCCTCATCCAATCAATGAAGCCTTAAGACTGGTCTTCCAGGACAAGAAGACATCCTGCCATACAGTTGCCCTTGTACTCAAACTGCCACTGTTCCCTGGATCTCCATCCTGCTTGGGCTACCTTGAAGATTTTAGGCTTATCAAGACTACAATCACAAGGCGGTTGTCTTTCTATATATACATATCTTGTTAATTTTGTTTTTCTAGAGAACTGTGACAGGTACACAATGCATCCATAGAATTTAAGTGGGCAAACCACAGTTAGAAACATGTTTTTTCAGACCACTTTAAACATGCTCTCTGCTCACTCTCACTTCTTTGACTAAGTTCACCTCAGAAGTTTCTGTTGGCTCTGATGATCCCTCCATATATGAAAAAAGCTTTTTTCTGTTTGGTTTTGAGAGGCACTTGCAGTTCCGGAAGTTGGAGTGTTCTCCTGATTGCAGTAGTCTTTCAGAAAAAATGTCATCTTACCTAAGTTTGTACTTGTTTTTATTTGACACAAGAAACCATTAAGGAAGAACAGGAAGATTCAGATATAAAAATAGAAATGTGTTTAAGTCAGGGATAGATATAAATGAACACCGACAACAAAAGGTCAGGAAAAATTGAAGATAAAAATACAAAGGAATGTAAGATATGTGTGAAGAATAAGACAATAGATAAAAAGATGAAAACAACTTAGATAAAGAAGTTGAAATAGTTGTTTTCTTGGTTGCTAAAGTATACTTTTTTGTTCAGTAAATAAGCATGATATGCATTCAGTGAAAGCTGCCAAGAGGAAATAAGTGTTTATATTTAGAGAATTGTTCCTGAGATTATTAACTGAATATATTTGAGGCTCTCTTTTTAATAGAAATTGATGGTAATAGAATCATTAACCTATAGGTTATTATCTTAATTTTAGTATTCTCAATGGAGTTACAGCGATATTCTCTTAATCATGAAGGAAATCATGTCGGCATCAATATTCTATACTTAAAATAGAAAAAAAAATCTAAAGAAAATACTTTTTCTCTTCGGCCCCTCTCAAGAAAATATGTCAATTTTTTTTTAGACAAAGAATTTTAAAAAACAAACTCTTCCAGAAAATAGCAGAGGAAGGTAAATTTCCAAACTCAATCTATGAGGCCACCATCACCCTAATACCAAAATCAGACAAAGATGGTAAAAAAAAAGAAAACTACAGGCCAATATCACAGATGAATATGGATGCAAATATCCTTAACAAACTTCTAGCAAACAGAATCCAACAACATATTAAAAAGATCATACATCATGACCAACTGGGCTTTATCTCAGGGATGCAAGGATTCTTCAATATCCACAAATCACTTAATGTAATACACCACATAAACAAATTGAAAAAATAAAAACCATATGATTATTTCAATAGATGCAGAGAAAGCCTTCGACAAAATTCAACATCCATTTATGATAAAAACCCTGCAAAGAGCAGGAATAGAAGGAACATACCTCGACATAATAAAAGCTATATATGACAAACCCACAGCAAACATTATCCTAAATGGTGAAAAACTGAAAACATTTCCCCTAAAGTCAGGAACAAGACAAATGTGCCCACTCTCACCACTACTATTCAACATAGTTTTGGAAGTTTTGGCCACAGCAATCAGAGCAGAAAAAGAAATAAAAGGAATCCAGATTGGAAAAGAAGAAGTAAAACTCTGTTTGCAGATGACATGATCCTCTACATAGAAAACCCTAGAGACTCCACCAGAAAATTACTAGATCTAATCAATGAATATAGTAAAGTTGCAGGATATAAAATTAACACACAGAAATCCCTTGCAATCCTATGTACTAACAACGAAAAAACAAAAAGAGAAATTAAGAAAACAATTCCATTCACCATCACAACGAAAAGAATAAAATACTTAGGAATATATCTACCTGAAGAAACAAAAGACCTATATATAGAAAACTATAAAACACTCGGAGAAGGCAATGGCACCCCACTCCAGTACTCTTGCCTGGACAATCCCACGGATGGAGGAGCCTGGTAGGCTGCAGTCCATGGGGTCGCAAAGAGTCAGACACGACTGAGCGACTTCACTTTCACTTTTGACTTTCACACATTGGAGAAGGAAATGGCAACCCACTCCAGTGTTCTTGCCTGGAGAATCCCAGGGACGGTGGAGCCTGGTAGGCTGCCGTCTATGGGGTCACACAGAGTCGGACACGACTGAAGCGACTTAGTAGTAGTATAAAACACTGGTGAAAGAAATCAAAGAGGACACAAATAGAAGGAGAAATATACCGTGTTCATGGATTGGAAGAATCAATATACTGAAAATGAGTTTACTACCCAAAGCAATCTATAGATTCAATGCAATCCCTATCAAGCTACCAACGGTATTTTTCACAGAACTAGAACAAATAATTTCACAATTTGTATGGAAATGCAAAAAAACCTTGAATAGCCAAAGCAATCTTGAGAAAGAAGAATGGAACTGGAGGAATCAACCTGCCTGACTTCAGGCTCTACTACAAAGTCACAGTCATCAAGACATTATGGTACTGGCACAAGGACAGAAATATAGATCGATGTAACAAAATAGAAAGCCCAGAGATAAATCCACGCACCTATGGACACTTTATCTTTGACAAAGGAGGCAAGAATATACAGTGGAGAAAAGACAATCTCCTTAACAAGTGGTGCTGGGAAAGCTGGTCAACTGCCAGAGTCCAGCTCCAGCAGCCAGGGAATTGGCCTGAAGGGATGAGTGGTGTCGGCAGAGAATGATGCAGCCTCTGACTCAAAGTGCGGGACTGCATGTTTATTTTAAGCATCAGGTTTTCTTTTATGCTGTTACAAAAGCATTAGGTCAGAGGTTTGACATCTTCAGTTTCCCCTCACCAAGATTTACTGTCTCCATAAATCATTGTTGTCCTTCAGAGTTCCCTCTTAAGTTTCCTTGTGATTACATTGTAACTCATGTTTGTCTCTGGGCTGCATACCACATTCCTCAGTTTATTTCTTATCTTTCTAAATCCTGCTAGCCCCTCATATCCTAAGCGCATTATCTCCTAAAAAGGCTTCTAGCTGTTAGTAGCTCTAAAATTCCTAGTCTCTATAAGCTATAGTAAAATATGCCAATACTACAACATTCCTTAAACTTTTTAGCTTATAACTAAACTTAATTATTCCTAAACCCTAAACTCAGCAAACTTTTACCATAAACATTTCCCTCGCAAGTAGGTCTCAGATAACAATGTTTCCCATGGCCTCAACCTGCGGCCTATGTGCTCATCCTGGAACATTCTTTGTAAAGATCCTTGAACAAATGTCAATAGTTAACTTTATGGATTATTTCCTGGGCATAACTGCAGAAGGCTTCGTGTTTTCTCATGCTCCTCGCAAGGACAATAAGCACCTTAACATTCTTTCCAGCCAACTCAACCAAAGGAAGGAAAGGACAAGTCAGAATCACAAGACCTAACTCCTTCATCCCAGGACCGTGCCTACGTGATGAGGAGAGGGGGTTGGGGCCGTGCCTCCATTTTGTCAGTAATGCCTAATGTGGCTTCCGACAGTCAACCACTTGTAAGAGAATGAAACTAGAACACTTTCTAACACCATACACAAAAAATAAACTCAAAATGGATTAAAGATCTAAACGTGAGACCGGAAACTATAAAACTCCTAGAGGAAAACATAGGCAAAACATTCTCCAACATAAACCACAGCAGGATCCTCTATGACCCACCTCCTAGAATATTGGAAATAAAAGCAAAAATAAACAAATGGGACCTAGTTAAAATTAAATGCTTCTGCACAACGAAGGAAACTATAAGCAAGGTGAAAAGACAGCCTTCAGAATGGGAGAAAATAATAGCAGACGAATCAACTCACAAAGAATTAATCTCAAAAATATGCAAGCAACACCTGCAGCTCAATTCCAGAAAAATAAACGACCCAATCAAAACATGGGCTAAAGAATTAAACAGGCATTTATCCAAAGAAGACATACAGATGGCTAACAAACACATGAAAAGATGCTCAACATCACTCATTATCAGAGAAATGCAAATCAAAACCACAATGAGGTACCATTTCACGCCAGTCAGAATGGCTGCTATCCAAAAGTCTACAAGCAATAAATGCTGGAGAGGGTGTGGAGAAAAGGGAACCCTCTTACACTGTTTGGTGGGAATGCAAACTAGTACCGCCACTATGGAGAACTGTGTGGAGATTCCTCAAAAACCTGGAAATAGAACTGCCGTATGACCCAGCAATCCCACTGCTGGGCATACACAGCGAGGAAACCAGACTTGAAAGAGACACGTGTACCCCAATGTTCATTGCAGCACTGTTTATAATAGCCAGGACATGGAAGCTGCCTAGATGTCCCATAGGGCAGATGAATATATACACAATGGAATATTACTCAGCCATTAAAAAGAATACATTCGAATCACTTCTAATGAGGTGGATGAAACTGGAGCCTATTATACAGAGTGAAGTAAGCCAGAAAAAAAAAAAAAATCATCAATACAGTATACTAATGCATGTATATGGAATCTAGAAAGATGGTAAAAATAACCCTATATGCGAGACAGCAAAACAGACCCAGATGTATAGAACAGTCTTTTGGACTCTGTGTGAGAGGACGAGGGTGGAAGGATTTGGGAGAACGGCATTGAAACATGTATATTATCATATGCGAAATGGATCGCCAGTCCAGTTTCAATGCACGAGACAGGGTGCTCAGGGCTGGTACACTGGAATGACCCAGAGAGATGGGATGGGGAGACAGTTAGGAGGGGGGTTCAGTATGGGAACATATGTACACCCGTGACAGATCCATGTCAATGTATGACAAAACCACTACAACATTGCAAATTAATTAGCCTCCAATTAAATTAAATAAATTTATATTAAAAAATAAACCTATATTCAAAGGGAGAAAAACCACATTTTTGTATAATGTGTCTAGATTCTATCTTACAGATTGTAAGTGGAATGGAGGAAAAGATGACAATAATTGTACAAAAGCTGGGAAGAAGCTTCTCTCTAGTATATAACGTGAGTGACTTTCTAGGCCATAGCTATCCTACCACTCATGTACCCACCTATCAGTGAGCATTGCTCATATGGGAAAGGATGCATCCCAGGTAGGAAATCCATGCTTAAATTGCCCTCAAGAGAATGTTTTATTTGAACTTATTTACAATCTTTGCTAAGGCCATTTTAAGAATATAGTAAAAGGAAAGTGCAGCGTTAAACTCATTAATTAGTTTTCTTGTATATTTCAGTGATTGCAAAATGTCAGACACATAGTAATTAGAAGAGAGTTTTAATTTTTCATTAACTCTAATTACTGTTGAATCTCCAGGTTTCATTAACATTATTTCTGCTGACTAGGGAATTTAGCAAAAGTATGGGAAGAATCATCAGTCTACACTAGATAACATATCGTGGGTGTGGGAGGGGAGATGGATCTTTGAAATATGTTTATGCTCAAATCAAATGAAGTTCAATTACTTCAACCACAGAAAAATTGTAAGGGCAGGAGAAAACTTGGGAAGCAGTTGTCTCATGATCTTAATTGTTAGGAAATCATTTCTATCATTTAAAAAACTATCTAGTTAATGCCCTGTACTTATTGAAGAATCCAACATTTCTTATCTTCAAAGCCACAGCTGCAGGATAACACATTTGCTTAATGGAAGTTTCTGTATTTGTGGTCAGTGTCTTTATTTTTATTTTTGGTCAGTGTTTTCTTTATCAAGCATAAGTGAATGTTCCCAGTATACTTCTTTCAACACAAAGGGGAAGGTTGATCCTTCATTCTCCTTCGGTTGCTGCTGCAGCTACACTGGGCTGCATGGTTCCTGTAAAAGTTGAAAGACAAAAGTCCAAAGAGATGGAAATTTCCAGAATCTAGGGGAACAAAGAACTTCTTTTGAATAAGCTAATAGCTAAAATTTAAGGAGTTTTTATACTATTCCAGACATTGTTTTACATGCTTTACATGAATAACTAATTTGATTACCACAACACCCAATCCAGTGAGGTAGGTACTACTGTTACACTCAATTTACATATGAGAAAAACAAAGGATAGTTTGAAGAAAGTCACCCAAAGGTTACAAGGGTATTGACTGTGAGAATCAAGATTCAAATCCAGTGGTTGAGCACCAGAGCACATGTTCCTAACTCCTATACTAGTAGATAAATGCAAACTGTGGGTAAATACTTGGGTTTAGAGTAGTAGGTCTGGCAGAATGGGATGGTTTGTTTAACTAAACCATTTGGAGATGGTTTCTTTGAGGTAAAAAATGGGGGAAAAAAAAGGATATGGCTTGCTGAGCTAGAGAAGAAGTGATTCTCCATGCATGTGAAAAATTAATCAAAATTAGTAAAAGGCAAGCAATGCGGGAGACCTGGGTTCGATCCCTGGGTTGGGACGATCCCCTGGAGAAGGAAATGGCAACCCACTCCAGTACAGTTGCTTGGAAAATCCCATGGATTGAGGAGCGTGGTAGCTTACATACAGTCCATGGGGTCGCAAACAGTCGGACACGACTGAGCGACATCACTTTCACTTTCACTTTCAAGCAAAAAAGCTAGATACAGGAGATAGCAAGAGGTGTTTTGGATGTAGGTAAATCATTGAACTTGAATGGATTTTTATCAAATGAAATAGTCTCTGTACATCTTTGTAAAGAAAATAGAGCTGGTAACTTTGCCAAAATGCATGGCATCCCCATACAGGAAAGTTCAGTTCAGTTCAGTCGCTCAGCCATGTCCGACTCTTTGCGACTCCATGAACCGCAGCATGCCAGGCCTCCCTGTCCGTCAACAACTCCTGAAGTTCACCCAAACTCATGCCCATTGCAGAGAAGGCAATGGCAACCCACTCCTGTACTCTTGCCTGGAAAATCCCATGGACGGAGGAGCCTGGTAGGCTGTAGTCCATGGGGTCGCTAGGAATCGGACACGACTGAGTGACTTCCGTTTCACTTTTTACTTTCATGCATTGGAGAAGGAAATGACAACCCACTCCAGTGTTCTTGCCTGGAGAATCCCAGGGACGGGGGAGCCTGGTGGGCTGCCATCTATGGGGTCACGCAGAGTCGGACATGACTGAAGCAACTTAGTAGCAGCAGCAGCAGCAGCATGACCATTGAGTCGGTGATGCCATCCAACCATCTCATCCTCTGTCATCCCCTTCTGCTCCTGCCCTCAATCTTTCGCAGCATCAGGGTCTTTTCCAATGAGTCAGCTCTTCACGTCAGGTGGCCAAAGTATTGGAGTTTCAGCTTCAACATCAGTCCTTCCAATGAACACCTAGGACTGATCTCCTTTAGGATGGACTGGTTGGATCTCCTTGCAGTCCAATGGACTCTCAAGAGTCTTCTTCAACACCACAGTTCAAAAGCATCAATTCTTTTGTGCTCAGCTTTCTTTATAGTCCAACTCTTACATTGATACATGACTACTGGAAGAACCATAGCCTTGACTAGGTGGACCTTTGTTGGCAAAGTAATGTCTCTGCTTTTAATTTGCTATCTAGGTTGGTCATAACTTTCCTTCCAAGGAGTAAGTGTCTTTTAATTTCATGGCTGAAATTACCATCTGCAGTGATTTTGGAGCCCTCCCAAAATAAAGTCATCTACTGTTTCCACTGTTTCCCCATCTATTTGCCATGAAGTGATGGGAACGGACGCCATGATCTTAGTTTTCTGAATGTTGAGCTTTAAGCCAACTTTTTCACTCTCCTCTTTCACTTGCATCAAGAGGCTCTTTAGTTCTTCCTCACTTTCTGCCATAGGAAAGGCAGTGACTAAAACACTGAAGTCAGTCGGCCTGGGATTTATTCTAGATTTCATCACTTATTAGCTGTGTGAATTTCAGAAATGAGTTGAGTTGTATATCCTTAGTAAAATGGTGATAATAATAGTGACTACCTCATGGGCTATTGCAGAATGAAAATTTTTCTAAAGAAGATAGCAAACACTCCATAGATGGCAGTTATTGTGAAGAAAGGAGGAGGAAGAAGTAAAAGAGGAAGAGAAAAGGCTTATGTTACTAAGGCTATCTTAATTTAGGTTTTAGTACACCATGGCTGTAGATAAGTAAATTCTTCCTAAAAGAAAAAAAAAAGTAAGAATTTTAAAGGCTGTACTTTTCAAATGGTATACATTCATCTTTTGTCACATGTAAGACAACTTCCAAGCATTCTTCATTTTCAGTCAGTTATATTCAAATATCTGCTTCCCTGGTAGCTCAGACTGTAAAGAATCTGCCTGCAATGGGGGAGAACCGGGTCCAATCCCTAGGTTGGGGAGTTCCCCTGGAGCAGGGAATGGCTACCTACTCCAGTATTCTTGCCTGGAGAATCCCACGGACACAGAAACTCGGTGGGCTCCAGTCCATGGGGTCAGAGTTGGACATGACTGAACGACTAACATATTTGAATATGAATTGAAATATAGTTCTTCAGCTGAAGATGCATCCCATAATTTATACAACACATGGTGTGTTACCAAGTGTTTAACCAGTTTTTCTTTTCTCTCCAAATTAGCATGTTACTTAGTAGTCACTTATACTATGATTTATTGTGATAAAAGATAAGCCAATTAAATGTGACAGACAATATGAGAATTTTCTTTTTAAATGAGCTCAGGTCTAATTTATTTAAAGATTAAATTACAAACAAAGTAAGGGAAACGTTAATGTATTTTCATTTTTATTCTTTTTTTTTCTACAGCTTTGAGCTGTATTTCATTTACAATAAAATTCACCCATTTAAAATGTACAGTTTAAAAAAAATAAAATAAAATGTACAGTTTAGTGCTTTTTAGGTTATCATAATTTAATCTTATAACATTTTTACTGACTCCAAAATAGATTCTATACTCTTTAGCCATCACCCACCAGTTCCCATCCTCTGTGGATTACCTATTTTGGACATTTTGTGTCATGTTATATGTGGTCCTTTGTTACTAGCTTCTTTCTCATTTAGCATGCTTTCAAGGCTAATCCACGTTGTAGCATATATCTGTACTTCATTTCTTGTTAGATTAATAATATTCCTTTGTATGGATATGCCAAATTTTATTTATTAATTTATCAACTGTTGAACACTTGGATGATTTCCACTTTTGGGCCATTATTAATGCTACTAGGAACATTCTTGTACAAGTGAGTGTATATTTGTTTTTACATACTGGGTATATACCTGGAAGTAGGATTTCTGGGTCATTTATATGACTCATCTGTTTAACTGCATCTGTTTAACATTTTCATGAAGTACCAGGCATTTTTCCAAAATGACTGTACCATTTTACACTCTCATCAGCAATGTATGAGGAAAGCATTTTTCTATATATTTGCCAACGCTTGTTATTATCTGTCTTTTTGTTTCCAACCATTCTAGAAGGTATGAAGTAATAGCAAATTGATTTTCATTTTAATTTTCCTGAGGACTAGTGATATTGAGCATTTTTATGGGTTTATTGGCTATTTTTATGCTCTTTTTGGAGACATGCCTATTTAGATACTTTGATCACTTGGGGGGATGATTTGTCTTTTTATTACTTTACAGTCTTTTATTATTGAATACATATTCTTGATACTTATTAGTAATATTGTTTTCAAATATTTTCTCCCATTTTGTGGGTTGTCTTTTCCTATTCCTGTTGATGTTTTTTGAAGCACAAAAGGGTTTTAGATTTGATGCAATTCAAGTTATCTAATTTTTCTTTTGTGCCTTTAACTTTTTGATGTAATAAAACCATTGCATTATGCTAGGTCGTGAAGATTTACTCCTTTGTTCTTTTCTAAGAATTTTAGAGTTTTACCTCATATGTGTAGGTCTCTGATCCACTTTGTTAATGTTTGTGCATGTTGTGAGATAGAGGTCTAATGTTACTGTTTTTTTACAAGATATCCAATTGTCCGAGTACCATTGTTAAGAGGACTATTCATTTTCCTCTTGAATAGTCTTGGCATCCTCACTGAAAATCAGTTGATCTTAGATACATAGAATTACATTGATCTACGTATCTATCCTATGCAAGCACCACAATCTCTTGATTGCTGTAATTTTATAATAAGTTTTGAAATTGTGAAGTGTGAGTACTCAGTTTGTTCTTTTTCCAGATTGTTTCGGCTATAGGTACGTTTGGCTATAGAGTTTGATCCCTGGTTCAGGAAGATCACCTGGAGAAGGAAAAGGCAACCCACTTCAGTATTCTTGCCTAGAAAATCCCATAGACAGGAGCCTGGAGGGCTACAGTCTATGGGGTCACAGGAGTTGGACACAACTTAGCAACTAAACCACCACCACATTCATTTTTAAACTGAAAAACACAAAGCATAAGAAACCTATACATTTCTAAATAAATACAAAGATATGTATAGGTATTGTGGATTGTTTCTGGTTTTTCACCTTGTTATAGTGCATACCATTAATTAATAAAGTATTTGCTATTGAACCAAACTCTTATAATAGGAAATAACTGAATTGATATATTGTAACAGAATATAATTGTTTTAGGCTGGGCTGCTATAAAAATATACCACAGACTGGGTGACTTAAACAATGGACATTTGTTTCACACATTCTAGAGGCTGGGAAATTTGAGACCAGGGTGCCAGCATGATTGGGTTCTGTGGAGAACTCTCTCACTAGCTTGCAGACAAAAGGCAGTTTTCTTGCTGTATCCTCTAGTACAGCCAGGTGGAGAGTACAGTGCATGATAGGAGGTGAAGTGGAGGCTTGGAGAAGAATAAGGGGAGATACTGGGAGAATCTAAGATGTTTCTTCTGGTTGCAGTTTGCTCGCTACTGCTGAATGTTCTTCTAGTATAATCATCTGATTTCTAACCTCCAATAAGATGAGAGTAAATCATAGTAATTTACTGAGCATGTGAACTCTGAAATCAGAGAAAAGCTAGTAGAGTAAAAGCTCTGCCTCTTTCCACTGTGATACTGGGTAAGGCCTTTAACCTTTCTGATACCATGCACCCTCATTTGTAAGATAGGATTCATAATAATAATATTTTACTCATAGGATTGTTGTGACAATTACCTTGCTAAATCATGTAAAACCCATATTATAGGGCCTGATCTATAATAAATGTGCAATGAAATCTGGCTGTTATAATTTATTATAACATAAATTTTATTAGATTTAGCAAAAATTATCCATTTATGTAGCTTAAAAAGTAACAACCAGGATTCTAAATTTGAAATTCCCTTTTTGTGAAGGGTAAGCTGAATAAGAAGTCATATATGCACTCAGAATTTTTCATTCAAAATATTCAATACTGCTTAAAAAAAAAAAGATGCACACACAGGGTTTTGCTTTCCCTATTCTCCTCTCTTGACAGATTTTTCTCTAAGAAGGTAGCTGACCATGGAAACCAATTAATCTCTCTCCTGAGGCAAAGCAATCATTTGCAAAAGAATGCACTCAAGTGCCAGCCCCAAATGTTCCAGAGGAGCCAGAGGGGACAAGCCTACTTTTTCTTTGATTTTCAAGGCTGATGAAAACAGTTATTTAGGAAGCACATGCATGTGTGTATGTGTGTGCGTGCATGTGTGTGTGTATGTGTGTGTATGTAGTGGGAAGGTACATAATTCAGGCATTACTACAAACTTTTCTTGAAGCATTATGTGGGGTATGGAAACTTGTCTAAACACTAACATGTATTTGTCATGTGTTTCACATCTTCCTTCATGTTCATGGACCTTTTATTCCTCCTGGTTTCCCCATGCCTGGCATGCAGTACAGCACATAATAAGCAGAAAACATGCATAACTTTGCAGAAATAGTTTGCTGTTTAAGGTGGTTCAGAGCATGGATATTGGAGTCAGATAAGAGCCCAATCCCAGCTCTACTATTTACTGACTCTGTGATCTAGGGTAAATTATTAACTTCTTACAGTCTCAGTTGCTTTACTTGTAAAACTCAATTGATATATAAACCATGCTTTGAAGCTTCAGTGAGGCAGTGTGGGCAAAGTAGCTAACAAAGTTCTTGGCATGTTATAATCACTCTATGACCAATAGTTATAGGAACTAAAGAAATGTTTGTCAGTTGAATGAATACTCATAGTCATTTGTTGTTGTTCAGTCGTTCAGTCAAGCCCGACTCTTTGTGACCCCTACACAGAAGCATGCAGAGCTTTGCTGTCTTTCACCATCTCCTGGAACTTGCTCAAACTCATATCCACTGAGTCAGTGATGCCATTCAACCATTTCATCCACTGCCGTCCCCTTCTCCTGCCTTCAATCTTTCCAAGCATCAGGGTCTCTTATTAGTCTGCTCTTTGCATCAGGCACCCAAAAAATTGGAGATTCAGTTTCACCATCAGTCCTTCTAATGAATAGTCAGGGTTGATATCCTTTAAAATTGAATGGTTTGATCTCATTGAAGTCTAAGGGACTCTCAAAAGTTATCTCCAACACCACAGTTCAAAAGCATCAATTATTCGGCGTTCAGACTTCTTTATGGTCCAACTCTCATGCCCATACTGTTTCCCCATCTATTTACATGAAGTGATGGGATGGAATGCCAGGATCTTCATTTTTTGAATGTTGAGTTTCAAGCCAGCTTTTTCACTCTCCTCTTTCACCTTCATCAAGAGGCTTTTTAGTTCCTCTTTGCTTTCTGCCACAAGGGTGGTGTCATCTGCATATCTGGGGTTATTGATATTTCTGCCAGAAATCTTGATTCAAGCTTGTGCTTCATTCAGTCCAGCATTTCACATGATGTACTCAGCATATAAGCCAAATAAGCACAGTGACTATATACAACCTTGACATACTCCTTTTCCGATTTGGAACCAGTACATTGTTCCATGTTTGGTTCTAACTTTTGCTTCTTGACCTGCATACAGGTTTTGTAGGAGGCAGGTAAGGTGGTCTGGTTTTTCAATCTCTTTAAGAATTGTCCACAGTTTGTTGTGATCCACACAGTCAAAAGCTTTAGCATAGTCAATATAGCAGATGTAGATGTTTTTCTGGAATTATCTTGCCTTTTCTGTGATCCAACAGATGTTGGCAATTTGATCTCTGGTTCCTCTGCCTTTTCTAAATCCAGTTTGAATATTTGGGAGTTCACTGTTCACGTATTGCTGAAGCCTGGCTTGAAGAATTTTGAGCATTACTTTGTTAGCATGTGAAATGAGTGCAATTGTACAGTAGTTTGAACATAATTTGGCATAGCCCTTCTTTGGGATGGAATGAAAACTGACCTTTTCCAGTCCTGTGGCCACCGCTGAGTTTTCCAAATTTGCTGGCATATTAAGTGCAGCACTTTAACAGCATCATCTTTTAGGATTTGTAATAGCTCACCTGGAATTCCATCACCTCCACTGCCTTTGTTCGTAGTGATGCTTCCTAAGGCCCACTTGACTTTGCACTGCAGGATGTCTGGCTCTAGGTGAGTGATCACACCATCGTGCTTGTCTGGGTCATTAAGAAAATTTTGGATAGTACTTATGTGTACATTTGCCACCTCTTCTTAATATCTTCTGCTTCTGTTAGGTCTATACCATTTCTGTCCTTTTTATGCCCATCTGTGCATGAAATGTTCCCTTGGTATTTCTAATTTTCTTGAAGTCATCTCTAATATTTCACATTCTATTATTTTCCTCTATTTCTTTGCATTGTTCAGTTAGGGAGGTTTTCTTATCATCTCTCCTTGCTATTCTTTAGAACTCTGCTTTCAGATGGGTATATATTTCCTTTTCTCCTTTGCCTTTTGCTTGTCTTCTTTTCTCGGCTATTTGTCAGGCCTCCTCAGACAACCATTTTGCCTTTTTGCCTTTCTTTTACTTGGGGATGGTTTTATTTTACTTGGGGATCACCATCTCCTGTATAATATCACAAACCTCTCTGTCCATAGTTCTTCAGGTCTATCAGATTTAATCCCTTGAATTCATTTGTCACTTCTATTGTATAATCATAAAGGATTTGATTTAGGTCATACCCAAATGGCCTATTGGTTTTCCCTACTTTCTTCAACTTAAGCCTGAATTTTTCAATAAGCAGTTCATGATATGAGCCACAGTCAGCTCCTGGTGTTGTTTTTGCTGACTGTATAGTGCTTCTCCATCTTTGGCTACAAATAATATAATCAATCTGATTTCAGTATTGACCATGTGGTGATGTCCATGTAGAGTCGTCTCATGTATTGTTGGAAAAGGGTGTTTGCTATGAGCAGTGTGTTCTCTTGGTAAAACTCTGTTAGCCTTTGCCCTGCTTCATTTTGTACTCTAATGCCAAACTTGCCTGTTACTCCAGGTATCTCTTGACTTACTGCTGCTTTTGCATTCTAATCCCTGATGAGAACCTCCAGGGAAACAGACTCTTGAAGGGCACAACACATACTTGTGTACAAAGAGGACCCAGGAGAAAGGAGCAGTGACCCCACAAGAGCCTAGCCAGACTTGTCTGTGAGTGTCTGGGAGTCTCTGGTGGAGGTGTAGGTCAACAGTGGCCTGCTGCGGGGTAAGGGGCATTGACTACAACAGTCCTGGGAGCTGTGCAGTACTGGCATAAGTTCTTTTGAATGAGGTTGCCAAACTTCAGTGAGCTAATACAGCCCCACCCATCAGCAGAAAATTGGATTAAAGGTTTACTGAGCATGACTCTGCCCACCAAAGCAAGACCCAGTTTTACCCACAGCCAGTCCCTCCCACACAGCAACTTCCACAAGGCTCTTATCCTCATCCATCAGAGGTTGAATGAAAACCAAAACCACAGAACACTAACCAAGCGGATCACATGGACCACCATCTTGCCTAACAATGTAACTATGTGCCATGCTGTGTAGGGTCACCCAAGACAGATGGGTCATGGTGGAGAGTTCTGACAAAACATGGTTCATTGATGAGGGGAATGACAAATGACTTCAGTATTCTTGCCTTGAGAACCCCATGAAGAGTATGAAAAGGAAAAAAGGTAGGACACTGAAAGATGAAATCCCCAAGTCAGTAGGTGCCCCATATGCTACTACAGAAGAGCAGAGAAATAGCTCCAAAAAGAATGAAGAGGCTGAGCCAAAGCAGAAACAATGCCCAGTTGTGAATGTGTCTGGTGTTGAAAGTAAAGTCCGGTGCTGTAAGAACAATATTGCATAGGAACCTGGAATGTTAGGTTCTTGAATCAAGGTAAATTGAAAGTTGTCAAATAGGAGATGGCAAGAGTGAACATCAACATTTTAGGAATCAGCTAAGTAAATGGACTGGAATGGACAAATTTAATTCATATGACCATTATATCTACTACTGTGGGCCAGAATCCCTTAGGAGAAATGGAGTATCCCTCATAGTCAACAAAAGAGTCCAAAATGCAGTACTTGGGTGCAATCTCAAAAACGACAGAATCTCTGTTCACTTCCAAGGCAAACATAGTCATTTACTAATCATTTATCATAGGATTGATTTATTCAATATACAGTAAAATTATCTCTGTGCCAGTGTGCTAAACATCAGAATACAGAGATAAGACACAGTCCCAATCCTCAGTGGACTTCCAGTAGAATGTAACAAGGTAAAGCTACTAAAAGCTATAATATTTAAGAAGTTACTGTGGCAGAAGTCTATATAAAGGCAATAAAGGGGCCCATATGTGGACCTTAGGGTACAGTTGAACTTGACTGAAATAACTATAATTTTTCTAACATTTCACTAAGAAAAATTTCAACCATAGAAGAAAAACCTAAAAGAATTATACAATAAACATCTATATATCAGTCACCTGTAATCCCCAACTAATATGTTATCACATATCTAAAATTCTATCCACCTATCAATCTTTCAAATTTTTAATGCATTTCAAAGTTTGATGCAAATAGTGTCCTTTACTGTCAGAAAGCTTATTATTAACTAAAGTTCAATATTTGTTTATGCTCTGTTTTAAGAGGCTAATTTTGCATATTGAAATGGACACAACTTAAGTAAAATGCTGGAGAATTTTTGACAGAATATAACACCTATGTAACCCAACATTTGTTAAGATCTAGAATGTTACTATCACCCCAGAAAGTTCCTTTAGACCCCTTCCCATAACTAACCCTTCATCTCCCAACCCCAGATATTTTGCACTATAAATAAGTTTAGCATTTGAGAATTTCATATATAAGAAAGTATAGTATGTATTCTTTTATGTAAGGCTTCTTTCACTCAGTAATATTTTTGAAGTAGATCCATTTTTTTTGGCATTCATCCAAGTTGCTATCAGTCTCAGGAGTAAATTCATTTTTAAAAATTATTATTAAAAACAGAAACCAACACACACTCAAAAATAACCTCTCTAAAATGTGAAAAGAAAAAAAACCTGTAAATGCCAGTTCAAATAACAGAGTAACTATAAAGTACTAATGTTTTCTTTATATTTCAACCATTTTTGGAAATATAAACATAAGCAGGATGATTAAAGAAAAATGACATTTTAAAAAAGCACACATGCAGTTTACAATCTTAACCATTTTTTAAGTTTATAGTTTGATAGTGTTTGTGTTAAGTATGGGTTACCCTAGTAGGTCAGTGGTAAAGAATCCGCCTGAAATGCATGGAATGTGGGTTTGATCCCTGTGTCAGGAAGATTCCCTGGAGAAGGAAATGATAATCCCCTACAGTATTCTTTCCTGGGCAATCCCACGGACAGAGTAGCCTGGTGGGCTACAGTCCATGGGGTCACAAAAATTCCGACACAACTTAGTGACTTAACAAGAATGTGTTAAATATAATCAAATTGTACAACAACACATCTCCCAGACTTTTTCATATAGCAAAATTAAAACTGCATCCATTAAAAAACTCATTTCCCCCTGCCCCAAGCCACTGGTGATTACCACCAACAAATTCATACAATTTTACTAGTTTGAATTCTTTATATAAATGGAATCATGTAGTATCTGTCTTTTTGAGACTGATCTATTTCACTCATATAATGTCCTCAAGGTTCATCAGTGTTGTAGCATATGACAGGGTTTCCTTCCATTTTAAGGCTGAATTATAGTCCATTGTTTGTATACACCACATCCATCTATGGATACTTGGGTTGCTTCTTCTTGGCTATTGCACATATTGCTGATATGGACATGGATATGCCAATCTCTCTTTCAGATACTGGTTTTTAATTCCTTCAGATATATAACCAGAAGTATGATTGCTGATAATTATCTTTTTAATTTTTTGAGGAGCTGTCACATTTTTCCCCAAAGTGACTGCACCATTTTATGTTCTCACCAATAGTGCACTGTGTTCCACTTTCTCTAGTGGTATCCTCATCAATACTTGTTACTTTCTGGTTTTCTTTCTTTCTTTTTTTTTTTTTTTACTTGATAGTAGCCATCCTAATGTGATTGAAGTGATATATCATTGTGGTTTTGATTTGCATTTCCCTAGTGACTAATGATGTTGATCATCTTTTCATATGCTGATTGGCCATTTGTATGTAATATGTGAAGAAATGCCTATTTAAGTCCTTCGCTCAGTTTTTACTTGGGTTGCTTGCTTTTTTGTGTGGTTGAGTTGTAGGAACTCTATATATTTTGGATATTAACACCTAATGATATAGGTGGTTGGAAAACACTTTCTCCAATTTCATAGGTTGCATCTTCAAACTATGTTGATTATGTCTTTCGATGCACAAAGATTTTTGTTTTATATAGTTCTATGTATCTATTTTTGATTTTGTTGCCTGTGCTTTTGATGGCATATTTAAGAATATACTGCTCGGGATGGTGCACTGGGATGACCCAGAGGGATGGGAAGGGGAGAGAGGTGGGGGTGGAAGGTCAGGATGGGGAACAGATGTACACCCATGGCGGATTCATGTCAATTTATGGCAAAACCACTACAACATTGTAAAGTAATTTGTCTCCAATTAAATAAATTTATATCAAAAATAACAGGAATTAAAAAAAAGAATATACTACCAAATCTAAATCCAATGTCATAAAGCTTTTACCCTGTGTTTTCATTACATAGGTTTTTTATTTTTCAGTCTTTGATCAATTTTGAAATATTTTTTGTAAATGATATAAAGTTACGGTCCAAGATGATTCTTTTGCATTTGGATGTCAGTTGTTTCAGCATCGTTTGTTGATGAGACTGAATGATCTTGGTGAAATGATATATGGTGAAAATTTCACCATATATGTGAGAGTTTATTTCTGGGCTGTCAGTTCTATTCCATGGTCTGTATGCCTGTCTTTACATCAATACCCCATTGTTTTGATGACAAGCTTTTTAATAATTTTTGAGATCAGAAGTATGAGACCTCCAACTTTGTTCTTTTTCAAGGTAATTTTGGCTGTTTGGAATCCTTTGAGTTTAGATATTCATTTTAGGATGGAGTTTTGTATTTCTGTATAATATCATTGGCATCTTGATAGGGATTACATTGAATCTGTAGACTGCTTTTGGCAATATTTACATTTTAACAATATTGAGTCTTTCAATCCGTGAACATGAAATGTCTTTTCATTTATTTGAGTCTTATTTAATTTCTTAAAGCAGTGTTTTGTGGTTTTTAGTGTACAAGGGTGTTAGATTTTGTCTTTCCTTCTAGGTTAAATTTATTCTTCAGTTCAGTTCAGTTCAGTCACTCAGTCGTGTTCGACTCTTTGCGACCCCATGAATCGCAGCAGGCCAGGCCTCCCTGTCCATCACCAATTCCCAAAGTTCACTCAAACTCATGTCCATCGAGTTGGTGATGCCACCCAGCCATCTCATCCTCTGTCGTCCCCTTCTCCTCCTGCCCCCAATCCTTCCCAGCATCAGGGTCTTTTCCAGTGAGTCAATTCTTCATATGAGGTGGCCAAAGTATTGGAGTTTCAGCTTCAACATTAGTCCTTCCAGTGAACACCCAGGACTGATCTCCTTTAGGATGGACTGGTTGGATCTCCTTGCAGTCCAAGGGACTCTCAAGAGTCTTCTCCAACACCACGGTTCAAAAGCGTCAATTCTTCGGTGCTCAGCTTTCTTCACAGTCCAACTCTCACATCCATACATGACTACTGGAAAAACCATAGCCTTGGCTAGACGGACCTTTGTTGGCAAAGTAATGTCTCTGCTTTTTAATATGCTGTCTATTCTTAAGTAGTTTATTAATATTATCATAAATGGAATTTGTTATTCATTTCCTTTTTAGCTCATTTATTGTTAGTGTATAGAGACACAACTGACATTTATGTGTTGATTTTGTAGCCTGCAACTTTGCTTTGAGTTTTTTGATTAGTTCTAACAGTTTTTCTTTTAATGGAATCTTTAGAATTTTCTGCACATAAGATTGTATTTTACCTATAAGGACATCAAGAATAAAGTTAAAATGAGAATTTAGTCTTTTCTTATAAGTCTTTACATCCCTGGCTGTTATAGTAAGAGAGAAATGAGGAGGGAGGGAGGGATGGTGGGTCTATGTCACATCTGTAAAACCCCAAATATATAGAATTAATCTTATAAAAATATTATGTCATCTGTAAACAAACATAATTTATTTTTTCTTTTCCAATTTGGATGCTTTTTATTTTATTTATTTATTTATTTATTTTTTACTTGTCTGCTCTGGTTAGATCTTCCAGTACTATGTTGAATAGAAATGTTAAAAACAGACATCCTTTTGTAGTTCTTGATCCTAGAGGAGAATCTTTCAACTCTTTTACCATTTAGTATTATGTTAACTGTAGGATTTTTATATATGACCCTTACTATGCTGAGGTAGCTTATATAGTTAGTTTGCTGAATATTTTTTATCATGAAATGCCGTTAAATTTTGTCAAGCATTTTTTTATTAATAATGTTTATTATTTTAATTCTTTATTAATAATAAGATATATTATTTATTACTGAGTATTATTCCTTATATACATATATTACAGTTTATCTTATCATTTTCCTGTTGATATATACCTGGCTTGTTCTAGTATTTGGCTATCATGAACAAGTGGTCATATTTTAAACTAGCCAGGTTCAAACCAAATAGCCTCATCTGCTCTCTGTTTCCAGTGCAATTCATCATTGTATTTGTTGGATTTCTTATCTGCTTATACATGACAATTGGCTGTCAGTGGACTATGTTTCCTCCAACTAGCATTTAAAACCTTCCAAAATGTGAACCCACCTAGCTTTGTGTTTTTTTCCTCCATAAGAACAATATTCTGCCCATGGTGTTGCTAGCCCCTAAATAAGGTAAATCAATTTCTTACTTTCACTCATGCTTTCATTTGTAATAATCATAGCAAATAATAACAACAATAATACTGTTTTCCTTCTGTCTGTTTAAAAAATCCATTCCTGCTGGTGAACTTATTGAAAGTGTGTATGTGCCTCTTATCTCTCTAAAAGATTGTTTTATTCATAACTCAGTAGAGAATAACATATGGCATCTATGGGTACTTTTGGGGCAGCGATATTTGTTGTTCATTCATTTGTTTCTCTGTTTGTCCTTTTAATCTGTCCCCACTGAGTACTTCTATGTGTCTGGGCATAAAATGGTGGCTAAGACTGATCTCATGTCCTGAACTTATATTCTAGTGAGGGAGACCTACATCAATCTAAAAAGTCTAGGAATTTATAATTAAAAAATGAGCCAATAACAAGGAAAATACAAGGAACTATGATAATATACAAGGAGACGTGATCTTTTCTTCAAGGGAAGGAGAAGCAAGACAGATTTCCCCGAAGAATTGACATTTCAGATGAAATTTTAACATTGAGTAGAAATTAAGTAGAAATTGGGAAGGGAGTACATCAATGCTGTATGTTGTCACCATGCTTATATAACTTATATGAAGAGTACATCATGCAAAATGCCAGGCTGGATGAAGCTCAAGCTTGAATGAAGACTGCTGGGAGAAATATCAATAACCTCAGATTACAGATGACACCACCCTAATGGCAGAAACCGAAGAGGAACTAAAGAACCTTTTGATGAAAGTGAAAGAGGAGAGTGAAAAAGCTGGCTTAAAACTCAACATTCCAAAAGCTAAGATCATGACATCTTGTCCCATCACTTCATAGCAAATAGATGGGGAAAAAATGGAAAGAGTGACAGACTTTATTTTCTTGGGCTCCAAAATCACTGCAGATGGTGACTACAGCCATGAAATTAAAAGACACTTGGTCCTTGGAAGAAAAGCAATGACCAACCTAGACAGCATATTAAAACGCAGAGACATCACTTTGCATTCAAAGGTCCATATAGTCAAAGCTGTGGTTCTTCCAGTAGTCATGTAAGGATGTAAGAGTTGGACCATAAAGAAGGCTGAGCACCAAAGAATTGATGCTTTCAAACTGTGATGCTGGAGAAGACTCTTGAGAGTCTCTTGGACAGCAAGGAGATCAAACCAGTCAATACTAAAGGAAATCATCCCTGAATATTCATTGGAAGACTGAAGCTGAAACTACAATACTTTGGCCACCTGATGCAAAGAGCCAACTCATTGGTTAAGACTCTGATGCTGGGAAAGATTGAAAGCAGGAGGAGAAGGGGGAAACAGTGGATGAAATGGTTGAATGGTATCATCAACTACAGGGACACGAGTTTGAGCAAACTCAGGGAGATACTGAAGGACAGGGAAGCCTGGCACACTGCAGTCCATGGGGTCACAAATAGTTGGACATGACTGAGTGACTGAAAAATAAAAAATAAGCAGGTAACTCAGGAGAAGTGTGCAGAAATGCAGTTTAGGCAGAAGGAACAGCATTTGCAAGAGCCCTAAAACATGAGGGATCTTGAAGAGTGAGTATTGACAGTGACTATATGGTTGAAGCACAGAGAACTGTGTGGAGCGTAGAAGGAAATTTGGATGGAGAGCTAGGCAGGGTCTTGCAGGGCCTTCATAAGCCAGGGTAAGGATTTCAGTCTTTATCCTAAGAATGATTGGAAATCTTTAAAGAGTTTATTTTTTTTAAGCTATCACCCTGGTTGTAATATTGGAGAGAGATTGTAATGGACAAATGCAGGGAGAAAAGTTAAGAGGCTGAGGCTGTGTTGTTGGCTGATAATGGTTCTTTGAACTTGGGTGATGGAAGCAGGTATAGAAGTGGACAGTGTCAAGATTTATTTGGAAGGTAAAATCAGTGGAAATTAGTGGTGAGATATGGTTATCGATTGAGGGGGTGTTAAGGATGATTTCTAGTGTTTTGGCTTATGTGGATGGGTGGTGATAGTGCCATTTACCTCCGCATGTGGCAAATCCTCCCCCACTTACATGGTCTTGCACACATGCCTGCACACCCAATCTCTGATGCCAACAAACTTTATTCCAAGTACGCTATTTTACTCTTAAGGTAGAGAAGTTGTGCAAAGGTAGTGTGTGGTTGTTAGGCTCCTAGTTATGTGAATTGATCAACTGACTATATTGGGCTATTCCAAAGTCACTTTAAGAAGAATTGGAAAAAAGAACTCAGAGCCCTATCTTAGGGCACACAAGAGGGATTTTTGAGTAGTGTAACATACATACTACTTTAAAGACTCACTTCTCTAGTGTGGCTCTAGAAAGCCTTGAGAAATTCTCTAATAGTGTAATTTCTTGGGTATCTGAGCAATTTGGTAGCTATTCTACAGTTCAGCAGGGACTTTGTTATGCATGAAGTGCCTCTTAGTGGCTTCTGAAGGAAGTTGTCCAACTTCTCATGGGAAAGGGAGTTTTATGATATGGAAGAGGTCAGTCATTCAATAGTAGCTGGACCTGAGGCTGCACTTGGAAGTTGTGAAAGGTGGTGAATTACAAACTGAAAGGAATTTAAGGCACTACTAGATATTAGGCTAAGGAAGCCCTTTTACTGCCTAAGTCCTGCTCTGTCACAGCAGGGATGCAGGGATTACCTGCAGGGGAAGAAGAGATTGTGCAACCTGAAAAATCATGTTAGATTTAATTATTAAATTCTAAATCAATATTCACATTACATGATTCATCATCAAGCCTAGTACCCGCAGAGACCTCCTTTGGCATTGCAATAATTTCACAAAGGTAACACTCTTCCTAACTGGAAATATGGTGTTTTATTTTACTATGATTCTTACTTTCTACTAGATTACTATTTATCATTTGTCTAAAGGGGAACCCTTGTGAGAGGAAAGATCATGAGATTTCTGAAGAGTCTATCTGCTCCCTACATTTTTTCCCTTGACAACCTGGTTGCTTTCAAACTGATACTGAAACAGGACAGGCATCCAGGTTTACCTAATGCCAGCCAGCCTCAGCATTGTTAACATAAGTCAAAAGATTATGAATCACAGTGGGAAATTTATTCATCTTTTAAAAAATAGAGAATCTGCAATTCATATCAGGGCTAGAAATTCAAGTTTGAAAGCGGGCTTTGAAATTCTTTTTTTTTTCTCTTTTTTTAAAATTTATTTAGTTGAGTTGGGGGCTAATTACTTTACAATATTGTAGTAGTTTTTGCCATACATTGACATGAATCAGCCATGGGTTTACATATGTTCCCCATCCTGAACCCCCCCCCCACCTCCCTCCCCATCCCATCCCTCTGGGTCATCCCATTGGCCCAGCCCTGAGCATTTGTCTCATGCATCGAACCTGGAATGGTGTTCTATTTCACATATGATAATATACATGTTTCAATGCTATTCTCTCAGAACGTCCCACCCTCACCTTCTCCCTCAGAGTCCATAAGACTGTTCTATGCATCTGTGTCTCTTATTCTGTCTCACATATAGGGTTATTGTTACCATCTTTCAAATTCCATATATATACATTAGTATACTGTATTGGTGTTTTTCTTTCTGGCTTACTTCACTCTGTATAATGGGCTCCAGTTTCATTCATCTCAGTAGAACTGATTCAAATGTATTCTTTTTAATAGCTGAGTAATATTCCATCGTGTATATGTACCACAGCTTCCTTATCCATTCGTCTGCCGATGGACATCTAGGCTGCTTCCATGTCCTGGCTATTATAAACAGTGCTGAGATGAATATTGGGGTACACGTGTCTCTTTCAATTCTGGTTTCCTTGGTGTGTATGCCTAGCAGTGGGATTGCTGGGTCATATGGCAGTTCTATTCCCAGCTTTTTAAGGAATCTCCACACTGAAATTCTTATAATTCAAAATCAACACAGACAGTAGTAATCAGCCAGGTACCTTTGTTAGCTCCCCCAAGGTGTACAGGTGCTTAAGCCAGAGGCTGGTTTAGGGACCTCTGAATTCAAAAAATTCCACAGGAATGAAAGGCTTCTTAACTAAAAAAGTTGCTTCCTTAAGCTTGTAGCTTGTTACCAGGAGGTTATGGAACATGGGATAGCACATGGAAGGGAAACTGTCATTAAGAGATGTAACCCCAGTGTTCATTGAATGGTCCCTTCCAGAAGGAACAACTATCAGGAAAATTTAAGAATTATGAGTTTGGACTTGATAAGTGCTTGTCTTACTCACTGTACATTTTCCTTTCTTTGTATAGGAAAAAGTCACCTTTAAAATCTAATCTTTAATGTTTTTTTTAGACCCAAAGATGTAAGTTGTTCAAAAGGATATTTAGAAGTTGTGTTTAATGTTAAATTCATGATAAAGAGGCATATTCAGAATATTGCAACTGTGCTACTTAGTTAGGAGATTTATATAAGCGAAAAACATTCCTCAAGATCCTCTCTAAATAAACTATATTCACCATTCCTTCAAGGGATTTGGGAGTTACTCCAGCCAGCAATATGCCTGTTCTCAGTTTTCCTCACCTTTCCCCCACATGTAGAGGCTTAACAGGTTTTAAAGCTCAGGGCACATGTATGTCTCTGTTTTCCAATTCAAATTTTGTCTATCTTTATTAGTTAAATTTTATCATTTTCACAAGTAAAGGCTTAGTAGAATTGAAGACTTCCTGGCCATTTCCTCCACAGGGACCACAGAACAAAGTTGACAAGTGAAATGCACCTATTTTAATACAGTATTTCTGTTTGTGACAGTTAGATTTTTGCCTGCAGCTTGTCACATAGGGTGTTGGGAGTAGGTTAGTTGATATCCTTTCACCTTTGAATCACAATATTTTCATCAAATAAACAGAACACTTTAAAAAAGGGGAAAAAACTTTTAGGAAATAAATTTTATTTTATGAATCATCCAGTATTCAGTGGAGACAGTGTTTACAACATAGTATGTTCTCCAAAATGAAAAATACTTTTGTGCTGTATAGATGTAACATCATTCTCTGAAATCCAGCTATTTCTTTTCAATTTTTATTGGAATTAACAACTTTGGTATGTGATACTGGTGAGATGCCATATACTATGGTTGAAACCAACAATATAATTGCTTACCCCACCATCTATCTTATTTTTCACCTTAAATTTCTTTCCATCCTATAGGAAAATGACTGGGTAATGCTCAAGTATCACATCAGTATGTTTCATCCTTTTCTGTTCTATAACATAATTACACATAGTAATTGAGTTATCCTTGCTGACAGGCCAATAGTTGGTAGGTAATAGGGGAGATATAGGTCAACTTGGAGAAGGTATTACAAGGTGTTGAAAGCATTGGTATATGTTGCTAGAGGAATAGCAACATGCACGCATGATAATAAATTTTCATTTTTTAAAAGCTTCACAGAAATTCACTGCACTGATGAAACTAAACAAGTTGTGACTGGACCCATGAAGGGAAAGGATCACATGCTTAGAACACTTTGAAAGAAGTTTGCAATGGTCACAAATCCACTGGAAATTTCAGATCATTTGTATATTTGTACGTGATTATGATGTGCTTTGATAAATGTAGTGTGCAGTTTCTCACAGGAGAAATCAGGGATAGGACAAGTGGTGCTTCTACTGAACAAGGGTTTGTTCATGCACATTAGATATTGTGAATGATGTGATTGTGTATCCTTCTTTAAGTCCTTTGCCTGACAGCTTAAACCCAAAATTGTGGCTCACATTTTCCATTGTGTAGGACTTAATAAGTTTTTTCCTGACTGATTTGACACACTGAACTCTCTTGGACTTTACAGATTTAATTTCACCTTTGCCTTATGGTTCCACTTATTTTTTTAATTTATTACATTTTATTGTGTGGCATGCATCTTTGTGAACTGCTAAGCTGCCTCATAATGTTTTTGGGACAAGGCATGATAGGGAGGCGAGGATGGGGCCCTACCGAGGGAGAGTTTGTGTGTGTGTGTGTATATATGTGTATGTATGTGTGTGATATAGTGTGTGTGTATGTATATGTGTGATATTGTGTGTGTGTGTGTGTGAGAGAGAGAGAGAGAGAGAGAGGGAATGATTGATTTGTGAATGCAGCCTAGCTGATCAATACAATGACCTCTGTGTTGAATTAAATTTGCTGGCAAGCACACATGATGGCAATAAGACCAAAAAAAAAAATCAAGCCCACTGCTATTTAACCTACCACCTCAGTAAGTTTCAGGTTCTTAAGATAAAAATGAAAACTTGGACTATATTTCATGTACTATAGTTAGAATCACCTCACCACCTTCCCTGTTAAATTGATTGTTATTGCTTTAAACCCTTAATAAAGGATTCAAAATATTCATACTCCTCAATTAGCTAGAATCGGTCTTCATTTTTATGGAAAAATAGCAGATAAGAAGTACATAAGCTAATTTCCAGATTTGTTTCTTAAAACTTAGCTTCTACTGCTATATGGTCTTGTGTGTGTTACTGTCAACCCACTGTTTGTGCCATTCTTGAGCTCTGTATTTAGAATTTTCTCTGCTTAGAATACACTACTCCCTCACTTAATACATTGGCAAACTACTAATATTTCAAGCCTTGGCTCAAGTATCCTCTCTCAGAGAATCTTTATGAACCATCTCCAAGCTGGGTTGGATACCTGCCTAACTCTACCATAAGATCTTGTGTCCAACTCTATTGGCCCACACTGTATTTAAAATATGTGTTTCCTTCTACTGGATTTTGAGTGACCTGGAAGGGAAAGAAGTTTGTAATAGGTATTCCTTGTTGTGTCCCTAGAACCTTACATAGTGTGTCCTTTTAACAGGAATTCAATTAAATGAATTAATGAAATATTTGTCTTAATACTTTGTCAGTCTAAATGACCAGAGGTTCACATGATCTGAGCATGCTTATAAAATGATTATTTCTTTGAACATTTTATGATTTGTTTTATTTTGAAATGGAAACAACCAGAATGTCACCTCTAAAAATATGTCTACAGGCCCCTATTGGGCAGCTGGGAAAATCCTGTGATAGCCTCTTGTTGTTAGGTAGGTTTACAAGGGCATTCTTCTGTGGGTGACAACTGTCCCACACAGTACCTGCCTTTGGCCTATCTTTCAGTTCAGTTCAGTTCAGTCGCTCAGTCATGTCGGAATCTTTGCGACCCCATGAATGGCAGCACGCCACGCCTCTGTCCATCACCAACTCCCGGAGTCTACCCAAACCCACGTCCATCGAGTCGGTGATGCCGTCCAGCCATCTCATCCTCTGTTGTCCCCTTCTCCTCCTGCCCCCAATCCTTCCCAGCATCAGGGTCTTTTCCAATGAGTCAACTCTTTGCATGAGGTGGGCAAAGTATTGGAGTTTCAGCTTCAACATCAGTCCTTCCAATGAATCAGCCCAGGGCTGGTCTCCTTTAGGATGGACTGGTTGGATCTCCTTGCAGTCCAAGGGGCTCTCAAGAGTCTTCTCCAACACCACAGTTCAAAAGCATCAATTCTTCAGCGCTCAGCTTTCTTCACAGTCCAACTCTCACATTCATACGTGACTACTGGAAAAACCATAGCCTTGACTATATGGACCTCTGTTGGCAAAGCAATGTCTCTGCTTTTTAATATGCTATCTAGGTTGGTCTTCGAAAAAGCAAGATCATCGAAAAAGCAAGAGAGTTCCAGAAAAACATCTATTTCTGCTTTATTGACTATGCCAAAGCCTTTGACTGTGTGGATCACAATACACTGTGGAAAATTCTGAAAGAGATGAGAATACCAGACCATCTGACCTGTCACTTGAGAAACCTGTATGCAGGTCAGGAAGCAACAGTTAGAACTGGACATGGAACAACAGACTGGTTCCAAATAGGAAAAAGAGTACGTCAAGGCTATATATTGTCACCCCTGCTTATTTAACTTACATGCAGAGTAAATCATGAGAAACGCTGGGCTGGAAGAAACACAAGCTGGAATCAAGATTGCCGGGAGAAATATCAGTAACCTCAGATATATGCGGATGACACCACCCTTATGGCAGAAAGTGAAGAAGAATTAAAGAGCCTCTTGATGAAGGTGAAAGAGGAGAGTGAAAAAGTTGGCTTAAAGCTCAACGTTCAGAAAACTAAGATCATGGCATCTGGTCCCATCACTTCATGGCAAATAGATGGGGAAACAGTGGAAAAAAGTGTCAGACTTTATTTTTTTGTGGGCTCCAGAATCACTGCTGATGGTGATTGCAGCCATGAAATTAAAAGACGCTTACTCCTTGGGAGGAAGGTTATGGCCAACCTAGATAGCATATTTAAAAGCAGAGACATTACCTTGCCAACAAAAGTCCGTCTAAGTTAGTCAAGGCTATGGTTTTTTCCAGTGGTCATGTATGGATGTGAGAGTTGGACGGTGAAGAAAGCTGAGCGCAAAGAATTGAGGCTTTTGAACTGTGGTGTTGGAGAAGACTCTTGAGAGTCCCTTGGACTGCAAGGAGATCCAATCAATCCATCCTAAAAGAGATCAATCCTGCGTGTTCATTGGAAGGTCTGATGTTGAAGCTGAAACTCCAATACTTTGGCCACCTCATGCGAAGTGTTGACTCATTGGAGAAGACCCTAATGATGGGAAGGATTGGGGGCAGGAGGAGAAGGGGACGACAGAGGATGAGATGGTTGGATGGCATCACCGACTCGATGGACATGGGTTTGGGTAGACTCCGGGAGTTGGTGATGGACAGAGAGGCCTGGCATGCTGCAGTTCATGGGGTCGCAAAGAGTTGGACATGACTGAGCGACTGAACTGAACTGAGGCTGGTCATAACTTTCCTTCCAAGGAGTAAACGTCTTTTAATTTCATGGCTGCAATCACCATCAGCAGTGATTTTGGAGCCCCCCAAAATAAAGTCTGACACTGTTTCTACTGTTTCCCCATCTATTTCCCATGAAGTGGTGGGACGGGATGCCATGATCTTAGTTTTCTGAATGTTGAGCTTTAAGCCAACTTTTTCACTCTTCTCTCTCACTTTCATCAAGAAGCTTTTTGGTTCTTCTTCACTTTCTGCCATAAGTGTGGTGTCATCTGCACATCTGAGGTTATTGATATTTCTCCTGGCAATCTTGATTCCAGATTGTGCTTCTTCCAGCCCAGCATTTCTCATTATGTATTCTGCTTATAAGTTACTAAGCCCCAAATCACTGGGTAATTTTCCCTCCCATGTCTGCACACGTTTTCAACCTTGTGGAGGCAGTTAAACTCTTCAGTTGGTAAGAACACATCCCAGTTACAGGGAGAGCTGCTGAATCTTTCAGATAATATCAGTAATTCAGAGACTAAAGCATGGGATGCTTGGATTTTGCACTGTACTCAGGATGAGTTTCTTCTAATTCTTACGACAGTATTATCAGATCCATTTCTGAAATTCAAATGTCATGAGTGACCTGATGTGCCAAGTCCTTAAATATCACAAATTTTTAAATGGAGTTAAAGTTAGAATCTAAAGCTTTAAATCTCTCTTGTAAATAGACTAAAAGAGGCCCTCATTATTTTAACGCTAGTTCAAATAGGTCAGGTGTCAGAGTTCATCTCTTTGGTGAATTTTAGAATACACATGTCATTTACGATGGTTACATAATTATACTGCTAGAAAATAATTTTTTTTCTGAACATGTGGCAGAAAAAATTATTGCACAGGATGAGTTTAATGAAATGTCTTCCAGTGGGGTAAATAATCAAAGGACAGAGAGCTGGGTATTAGTTTTATTAGAGGCTTAGCTCCCTAAATTATGCCTTGTTAGAAGTAGGAGTCTACACATTTTAGGTGGAAGCAGATGAGTTAAAGGTAGGTGAGAGGGGGGTTCAGGGTGGGGAACACATGTACACCCATGGCTGATTCATGTCAATGTATGGCAAAAAACACTACAATATTGTAAAGTAATTAGCCTCTAATTAAAATAAATAAATTAATTAAAAAAATAAGCCACATTGCTTTATTGACTATGAATTTGCATTCTTTTTTTCTCTTAAATTATGTGACTAAAGCTATAAACTGTAGTACCACTAAAACTTTCTTTCTAATCTTGTCATAATCTATCCACTGTGATACCAGTGACAACTTTTTAAAGTATTTGTGAAAACATCATGACCTATAGTCTATGAAGATCATAGTTTTCAATTATGTATTTCATAATTTTCAAAACCAGAGTGAAAAAAGTATGATTTCAATTAATTGAATGCAAAATCCCAAGGAAAATTATTTAAGACTCAGGAAGTAGAGATTTGCATATTTTAGAGCTTAAATGAACTTTATAAGTCCTCTACTATGCCCCTCTCCACACTGTATAGATGACAAATTGAAAAAAAGAAGGTAACATGCCATTCATCAAGTCACACAGCTTGCAGGTCCCAAACAGGCAGTAACACATGATAAACTTTTCTTTCTTGAAGTATACTTTGCCATTGTTCTTTATATTTTTAATATATTTTTTGAAGTACCATTCTTTTAGCTCTCTTCTAATGGAGAGACTCTAAAGCATTAGGGTAATATTAGTGAAGAAATGCAATGTCAAAATATATATTTGGTTTAGAGTGTCAGTACATTCCTGAAGTATTCAAATGAAAATTTTAAATGTCTTTGGATTATTTCTGGAGAGAAGAGCAACTTGATGAACACTTTAATATCTGCCCTATAATCTCCAAAGGTGGTTTAACTTGAAGATTAGATGGTTATTTTCATATTTTATTGGAGAAATAAGTGTTTTCAAGTAAATTAGCATCAATATCAGAATGGAAATTTAAGATAAGTTTGAAATATTTGCTGATAGTGAGTAAAAGAGATACATAATTGAGGGGCTGTCACATTCAAGGAAACTTTTTTATCTATTTGGGATAAATCAATCTATATATTTCACTGACAGTATTTTTGATGTATTTACATAGGGGAAAACTGATTCAACAATGGTTTGGACTAAACATTTAGTAAATAAATGAAATTGCTTTAGTGTTTTTATGAAACTCTCATTCTGTGACTTCAGTTCAGTTACTCAGTCACATCCAACTCTTTGCAACCCCATGGACTGCAGCAAGCCAGCCTCCCCTGTCCATCACCAACTCCCAGAACTTGTTCAAACTCATGTCATTCGAGTTGGTGATGCCATCCAACCATCTCATCCTCTGTCATCCCCTTCTTATCCCACCTTCAAACTTTCCCAGCATCAGGGTGTTTTCCAATGAGTCAGTTTTTTGCATCAGGTGGCCAAAGTATTGGAGTTTCAGCTTCAGCATCAGTCCTTCCAATGAATATTCAGGAATGATTTCCTTTAGGATGGACTGGTTGGATCTCCTTGCAGTCCAAGGGACTCTCAAGCGTCTTCTCCAACACCATGGTTCAAAAGCATCAATTCTTCAGCGCTCAGCTTTCTTTATGGTCCAACTCTCACATCCATACATGACTACTGGAAAAACCATAGCTTTGACTAGACGGACCTTCATTGGCAAAGTAATGTCTCTGCTTTTTAATATGCTGTCTAGGTTGGTCACAGCTTTTCTTCCAAGGAGCAAGCATCTTTCAATTTCACAGCTGCAGTCACTATCTATAGTGATTTTGGAGCCCAAGAAAATAGTCTCTCACTGTTTCCATTGTTTCCCTAGGGTTCAATTAAAATAGTTAAGGGAGAGAGCATAACATAGCAAAGCAAACATGAGTTTTGTGAGAGGCAGACCTGGGTTTGATATCTGAATTGGATAAATACTTCTTCAATTATGAGCAATTCATTTAAACTTTCTTGAATGTAATATGCCATCTGTAAAATGGAGGTAATAATGCCCACAGTTCATTGTCTTCAGGATTAACACTAATGCATGTGCTTGCATTACATTAACACTAATGTAAGTGTTTGGTTCATTGTAAATGAATTAACTAATGCATGTGCTTACATTACATTAACACTAATGGAAGTGCTTGGTTAATTGTAAATGATCAATAAATGATAAATCTCATTATTTGAGAAGTAATAGGAGCTATGGTTTAAAATGCAAGTTGATTTTGAAAATATTGCCAATAGTTCAAAGGAAATATAACATCAGGAGATTCTGTCTTGGTGGAAGAGATGGGAGTGTAGGACTATACCAGAGAAGAGAAGCCACTAGTTAAGTTGAATAACTATTGAACAATTCATTCATTCAACAAATATTTATTGAGTTCCCTCTCAAACAGTGGTGTGCACTGTTCCAAGGTATAGGGATTCAGCAGTGAAAAAGACAAAAAATTGTCAAATTAGCAAAGGGTGATGTATAAGACCTTTTTCTTGATAATTTTATTTCAGCATTGGTAAGTTGTGTAATCGGTAGTTTTAAGAAAGATCTATTTAGAGGAAGGCTCCCCTGGTGGTACTAGTGGTAAAGAACCCACCTGCCAGTGCTAGGGACTTAAGAGACACAGGTTTGTGGGTTGGGAAGATCCCTTGGAGAAGGGCATGGCAACCCACTCCAGTATTCTTGCGGGGAGAATCCTATGGACAGAGGAGTCTGGCGAGCTAAAGTCCATAGGGTCACAGTTGGATACGACTGAAGTACTTAGCACATTTATAGGAAAACATTTTTCCAAGTAGGAGCCTGTGTTTATATGTTTGAAAGTTAACTAGCTATATGTGAAATGACCAAATTTTCTTTGCTATTATTCCAAAATAAGTTACTTTCACCATCTCATAGCAAGTACCCTGAATTTTAATAAGATGGTAACTAGAGTGGGTTATGCATGTATTGATATATTCAACAAATTATTTTAGAAGACCGAGGCTACTTATAGAGAAGGTAATTAGTATTTTACAGTTTATTGTGAGAAGTAGACATTAACATACTAAATAGGTTTAAATGTTATAACAAATTAATGAATTCAAAGTTTTGAGAAAAGTAATAAGCCTGATTTTTATAGTGCTGTGGTGAGCAAAGTCCTCTCTGAGGAAACACTGTTCAAATTGAGAATCGGATGATGAATAGGAGTTAGCTAAGCAGAAACAGTGTCTGTTATATTGTTTTTCTAGGAGAGGGAAGAAGTGGAAAATGAACAGACCCATTTGAAGAACTAGCTAGACTAATGAGCCATTCTAAATTGTACTAAATAGAAACCAAAGCTGGCCTATCAATACAACTTCAGGAACATTAACATCATATTCTAACTCTGAAATTTGGGGAAACAGCTCTTTAGTCAAGTTCAAAGGTTCCATTCACTTTGTATTTTGCCTCTTCATATGTTTCACTTAGATTTTTCAAAAGAATATACCTGAGAAAACCAGACATTTTATACAGATAGCAACTCTTACTAAGACACACACACACACAAACATGCAAATTTATTTTTACTGTGACACTGTAGGAAACCCATAAGACAAATTAGACCTGTTCAGGTCTCACTTTCTGAATGTGACCTCTAAAAGGTGATCTTGGATTTTTGATGTTATCAGGGGAAAAAATGGACTATACAAATAGAAATATAATTTTAAGCTAAAATGATCACTTTGGTGGAGGAATTGGACATGAGGAGAAGGAAGGTGTCGGGAACTGTAATAAGATTTTTTAATATCAAATAAATCCTTGACTATGAAAATCAGGGTGGAGGTAAGTGTTAAATGGAGATATCACCAATTTCACAGCTGAGAATGTTAACATATTTTATTTTTAGGTTAAATCTGATTAAAAGCTATTTTAAAAGACTGGAATAAAATATTATCCAAGAAAACTTGAGAAAAAATGTGACACTGAAATGATAAGGCCCTTAGATTATAAGATGTAGGGAGAGGTACAATACCTTATTACGTATTCTTCAGGAGACTTTTCCCTTTTGACTGATGGGACAAATTGAGGAAACTGTACTCTGTTTAACATCTATTCACTGTGTTCTATGTGTAAAGCTTTTATGCCTTTTATTCTGCAGTCTAATTTCATTAAAATTTTATTTGGCTATCTACAAAGAAACACCTGGGCTTTCTATTGGGCTTGGCTGCAGACTAGAAAGAAAGAAAAAGACAAGTCTAATATTCCAAAGAGGCAAACTTGTAGAACTATCTGGTTGAGGTCACCTGCAAATGATACACACCTCGTGTAAACCTGGGCACTTATGAGAATCAGCAGTTATAGAGCAACATGTCAGACCTTTAGAAGATTTAACACTACTCTCTGAAGCCCCCACCACTTTCTGTAAGCTGAATTCACCACTGGAATATATAACATTTGATATTTACTTCTGCTCTTCTTCATTCTTTAAGAATTACCAAATTGTTAAAAAAAATTAAGCCTTATATCAAAACATCTCTAAGGGTAGGTCAAACAAACATTTCTCAGAACATATAAATCTGTTTGAAGGAGTATGTCTGTCAGACTTCAAGGAAAAGTTGTAAGTAAATCAAGTAATTTCATGAAATATGGACTTTTACTTTGATGGCTTGACCTTCATCTTTGCTGTTTAACCTTTCTACCCTTCAAAACTCCAAAAATGTGTGCACAATGAAGGTTCTTACAAAGTTCCTTCTGTTGCATCAAGCAGGACCAATGCATTGTGATTCTTCCAGTGATAATGATTGGAAGTAAAACAGTGGGATGCAGTTAGAAATAATATTACTGATCATGAGCATCTGGCTATTTCATGGACACTGTCTTTAAATCATGGATATTGGGAGTGCTTTAAAAATAAACTGACAAATGATGTTATAGAAAAAAAAAGAAAAAAAACTTAATTGGGGAACATTTTACACAGCATATTTATATATCCTGAAATATAAAAATGTGTTGCTATGCATTGTAACTTGGCACTGTTTACTTACATTTTGTTGCTGTTTAATGTTTTTGAATGTAGTTTTAAGATGAACATGAATGCCTTGCTTTATTACAGTTAAATACAAGTGTGAAGTGAAGTGAAGTGAAAGTCGCTCAGTCTTGTCCAACTCTTTGCAATCCCATGGACAGTCCATGGAATTCTCCAGGCCAGAATACTGGAGTGGGTAGCTTTTCCCTTCTCCAGAGGATCTTCCCAACCCAGGGATCAAACCCAGGTCTCCCACATTACAGGTGTGGGTTTGCTATATTCACAGTTCTGCCAAAAATATAGTGCATTGTGTGTCTTTATGTTCTGAATATTTGGAGTGAACAAGGAAAGAAAGACTAGGTGAACATGTTTCACTCACTGATTTCTGAAACTTTATAGGGAAAACTACAGTTCCTGGTTTGAGGCAGAACACAATGACTTCTAGCCCACAACCAAATGGGTGCTTCAGCATGCTGTCTCACATTGTTTTGGAGAAATCAATGTACGTGAGATCTGATTCCTATAGGAGAGTAAAAAGTCATTTCATATGTATTAGAGCAACTCTGGTAGTTTATTTTGAAAAGAGGAAATGATTGACTATTTTATGTTCCTAGAAATACAGGCTATTTTTATTCTTAAACCATTGACTTTCTAAATGGAAAGACAGCAAAGACTGGAGAGTCAGATGGTTCTGGATGCAAATTCAAGATGCCCCATATACTCGCTGTGTGATGTTGGGTGAATTGTTGCTGTCACTAAATCATGTCTGACTCTTTTGTAACCCCGTGGACTGTAGCTGCCAGGCTCTTCTATCCATAGGATTTTCCAGGCAAGAATACTGGAGTGGGTTGTCATTTCCCTCTCCAGGGGGTTTTCCTGACCCAGGGATTGAACTTACATCTCCTGCATTAGCAGGTGGGTACTCTACCACTGAACCACCATGGAAGCCCATTGGGTGGATTACTTAACTGTTATGAGCTGAATTATGACTCTTCCTCCCCAAACTCATGTGTTGAAGTGCTAACCCCATGTACCTGTGAATGTGACAAGCTAGAATAAAGTTATTAGGGTGGGTCCTCATCCAATCTGACTGATGTCCTCACAGAAAGAGGAAATATACACATAGGTAAGTACAGAGGGAAGACTATGTGAAGACAAGGAGAGAATGGCCATCTGCAAGCCAAATAGAGCAGCCTCAAGACATCAAATCTGCTGACACTTTGATCTCGAAGTTCTAGCCTCTAGAGTTGTGAGAAAATAAATTTCTGTTGTTAACCCCTTCCATCTTTGTTAGGATAGCCCTGAAGATGAATATAGATAGGACCCTTGTGAGTTTCAATATTCACATTAAATAAGGATTGTGAAGCACCTGGCCCACTTTAGGCACTCAATGAATGCTGGGTTTTTGTCATTATGCCTCATAGACTCTATCTTTCTCTCCATTCAAGATGGATGATATGCTTAATGATAATAAGTCTGTGAAACTGTTCTTTGAAAAATCATAAAAGAAATTATGATTCAGGGTATATATGTGCCAAAACTGGGTTGTTGGAACCAAATATCCTTGATCTCTTCTGCAGGGCTTGCTCTTACCCTTTTGATTGTCAGTTTACTGTATTGCTCCAAAACTCAGTGGAACAAACTCACTAATGGTATAGAACTATTTCATAAGTTACCAAGTTCTAGTTGAGAACTTACAAGTGCTTGAGACTTGAAATACAGATGATTGGGGTATACACCATTTATCATATAGTAAAATCTATTATATGTTTTTCATTTTAGGTTGGCCCAGGCTGAGATGGTGAGAAAAGAAAAAAAAAAAAGGTTCTTCCTTATGCATGCTCCATTTAGCCTGAAAAAAACACTACTTTGTAATCATATTAAGAAAAATGAGCTTTAGGTACTTAACTAGTTAGCTCAGTGGAAGACCAGATATTGAATACAGTCAACTTTAATAATTTTCCACAGTGCAAGAAAAAGGACAGAAATCTTAGAAGCTAGGAGAAACTCAAGAATAAAGTCTGATATTGGTTGTATTACAATGCTGATATACTACCTAAAGGCTTTTCATCAGATACAGTGCTTTAAGAGCCAACTCATTCCTGCTTGAGCTCTATATTGGTAATAAATTCTTATGGAAGTTATTTTATAGTTTTGATCTATCTAAATTTAAATGAAGAGAAGGAGAAGGGCAGTATGCTACAAAAAAGCCAGCTTATCTTTAATTTTTTTATTGAATTATGATTGATTTACAATATTGTGTTAGTTTCAGGTGTACAGCAAAGTGATTCAGTTATACATATATATATATATATTATTTTTCAGATTCTTTTCAATTATAGCTTATTACAAGATATTGAGTATAGTTCCCTGTACTATACAATAGGTCCTTGTTGTTTATCAATTTTATATGTAGTAGTTAGTAGTGTGCACATTGGAAAAGGCAATGACAACTCACTCCAGTGTTCTTGTCTAGAGAATTCCATGGATAGAAGAGCCTGGCAGGCTACAGTCCATGGGATTACAAAGAGTCAGACACGACTGTGTGACTAACACAGTGTGTGTATGTCAATCCCAAACTCTTCATTTATCCCTCCTCCCTTTTTACTTATCCCTCCTCCCTTTGGTAAAGAGTTCCTAACAGTATCCAGCACAGTATTCTGCACTGAGTAGACTATCAATAAAATTTTTGTGTTAAGGAAATAAGTAATTACTTGACAAATAAAATTCATATGCATTGACCACATATCCATACTCTTTAGGCCATTTACCTGTAGATCCTTGGATCTGAAATGGAGGAACTCAGTTGTTTTTGATAGTCTAAAGATCAGTTTAGGAAAATATATTCACCAGGAGTGTCAATGCAAGCCACTGTATAAGACAGTCTATGATCAATCAGTTTGGTTGTTTAAAAAAATAAAGGAACAAAGCTTTCCACATCCACACAATCTTTTAATGAGTGGGGAAGTATAAATACAGTATTTTTTTTTAAATGCAATTATCTGTTTGGTGCATTTGTTTAGTGCTGCACTTCTTTTTTAAAATGGGTAAAGCCCTCTCTGAGCTAAATATCATAGGCTTTCTGCAGCATAGGATAACTGTCCTCCTCTCCTGCATAGTATGATTCCTATTTTCACATTATTTTGATAAAAGTAGATTACATTGAGTTGAATTGTAGCAGCTGTTGCTGACAGGTTCTGACCTTTTAACCAAAACTTTTCTAGTGTTTTTTTTTTTTTTTTTGCTTTCATGTGGTTGTTCCTTTTCCTTCATGATGCTTCAAGACTCAGCTACTGCTTTGTGATGTTTAATTCATGTTTTTAACAATCTATTCCTTCCTGTAAACAAAAGAATCAAATATATGTTGCCATCTATATAATATTAATTACATAATATTAATTACAACTTTTCTCAGCCAACTTGTTTCAGCTTAAAATACCTTTATTGGAAAAATAAGCTAAAAAGAAAAATATTAGTTGCTTTGAAATATATCCTTTTCAAAATGGCTTTATTTTGTTTACAGAGTATTGTTTTTGTTTCTGTTTTTCCTTTTACATTCAACTTTAGTTTTAATGTCTACCACCTACAGAAAAAGAAAGCATCCTGGTGGTAATTATTTGACATCTACCTCATAGCTTCACACTGTGATTGGTATTTATTTTGATGACATGGATGATACTGGGGACACATTTAAAGATAAATTCACAGATGATAAATGCCTTGAGTTTTGTCTATATACACACACTATACCAGTTGAAGGTTAAAAGGCAACCAAGTGGCCCCACTAAATCGAATTATCATTCTGATTCATTGTTTCACTAAATTGTACAATTTCTTTAACCTTATTGAAATTGCCAAATCAGTCATGCCTTGGCATCATGTAGACACAGTCATAAAATATTTTCCCATAGAAATGAGACCATTTTAACCGCTTCATTTCCCCCACTCAGTAAAAAGCACAGATTTGGACTGTGAAAGAGACATTTTCCTCTTATAAATCCTTCAGAATTGAAAATATTGGAACATTCATCACAATGTAACTTCTATCTGCACTTTTCACTATTGTGGTGATTCTTATTGCCAAGTAAAGATTAGCACCAGATACTCTATAGAATTATTTTTTCTGATTTTTTTTTTGTGAATATAAAAGGACATCTTTAAGTGTATTTTTACAGAATTATATTGCAGTAAGACCTAAAAGGTATTTCATAACTCTCTTCAAGAATTTGGTATATATTTCATTAACACCCCAATCTGAAAATATATTATTATATTAAGATAGTTAAAAACAAACACACTGATGCCTTATCAATTCTGATAATAGTTATTTATATTAAATGTAATTATTAAATTTTATTTGAAAAAAATATGAAGCTATAGGAATAGCTTTTAAAATCATGTCATCAGAGTAAGAAATTTAGTTTTAGATTCATGAATAAAAGATTTCTGAATCAATTACTGTAAAAGTATGTGGCTCTAGTGCAGTGATAACCTGGAAAATGATATATTTTAAATTTTAGAATAATGAAATATTGATGAAATTGCAATAATTATTATGTCCAAAAGAAGTAATGCTATTTACTACCTGTAACAAAAAACAAAGTGCTTATAAATTATAAATACATCAAATAGCTTAATGGCAAAGAGCATAAGCTTTAGGTTTCATAGGCCTGTGCCAAAATCTGGCTTCTACCTCTTATTTACATCTTATTAACTGTGTAGAAGTTGCTTAGTCCCTTTGAGCCTCATTTTTCTTGCCTGTGAAATAAAGATAATAGTTTCCATTTTAAAATATTGTCAGTAATTATTTATATTATGAAAACTGTGTATGTGTTAGGTTAAAGATTAAGAAGAGCTCATTAAGTATTATATATTATTACAAGTATCATAGTTGTTTACCTCTTAAAATTTTTATTAATATAAAGATATATAGTTTATAAAGTAGAATGGAAAATCCATATGAATTTTAAAGATAAGAAATGTCTCTAGGCTGCTTCCATGTCCTGGCTATTATAAACAGTGCTGCTATGAACATGGAAGCAGCCTAGATGCCCATCAGCAGATAAATGGATAAGAAAGCTGTGGTACATATACACAATGTAATATTACTCAGCCATTAAAAAGAATACATTCGAATCAATTCTAATGAGGTGGATGAAACTGGAGCCTATTATCCAGAATGAAGTAAGCCAGAAAGAAAAACACCAATACAGTATACTAACACATATATATGGTATTTAGTTAATTGGTAAAGATAATCCTGTATGCGAGACATCAAATGAGACACAGATAAATAGAACAGTATTATGGACTCTATGGGAGAGGGCGAGGGTGGGATGATATGGGAGAATGGCATGGAAGCATGTAAATTATTTTATGTGAAACGAATCGCCAGTCCAGTTTCGACGCATGATACAGGGTGCTCTGGGTTGGCGCAACAGGATGACCCGGAGGGATGGGATGGGGAGAGAGGTGGGAGGGGGACTCTGGAAGGGGAACACATGTACATCCATGGTGGATTCATGTGAATGCATGGCAAAAAAAAAAAGAAATGTCTCTACATATGTATGTGTATTTGTGTGTGTTGATCCATGTCCTTATGTCTGTCTATTTTAAGCTATACCCCTTAGATTACCGTAGAGAGAAACTTACTTTCCTTTGTTGTTAAGGATATGTTGATGGAATAAATTTTGTCACTCATAGGTCTGAATTTAACAAGTTTGGATAAAACATTAGTTGATTTTTGGATAGAGAACATCCATTCACTCTTCTTTAATGCAACCCAGTTACCTTTAGGGGAATTACCTCTTCACTATGGGATACAGTTTGGTGGTACTTTAGTTGAGCCCCTCTTTTCCTAAATAAAGGATGGCTATAACCAAAGCTGGACAAGTCAGAATCTCTATTACTGGAAGTAAAATTTTAATAGAGGGTAACAGAAATGAAAATCAGTTGACATTCATTTACTCTTACCAGTGGTGAGGCGCTGGCCAGATTCTTCCTGCAGTCTGCTTCCACACTCCATTGTCTATCAGTTTTTTCTAAGATTAGATCTCCATTCTCCTGTTATCCTCTCTTAAAAAAATTCCTTTTGCCTAAAGTACACAGGGTGATATTCTGTTCCTTGTAGTCAAATGACTATTAGTGAGAGAGGATAATAGCTAGATTACAAGTGGAAGGGACTATGCTTTTTTGTTTTTGCTGTTGTTTGCCATGTTGTCACTTATCAGCAGGGTATTTCTAACTTAGTTACTAGAACTTAAGCATGGTGTCTGGTACATAGAGGGACTCAATAATGATTATTAACTGATGAGCAAAGGAACAAACTTCTAATGGTGGTTTTGTCACTTCAGCACTGTAGAGTGTGTATGTGTGTGTGCACATGTGTATTTGGTGTGGGAAGGGTATATAATTTCATCACACTGTTTGCATGTGAGGCAGCTCTTCATGTAGGTTCTTTGCATGGACTCCAGCACTGTTCTGAATTACATTCAGATGAATTTGATGTTCAACAATCTTATTTTCCATTGCTTCCCAATACCAATGCCCTGTTTCAAGGATGCCATTCTTCTCACTCTTTTCCAAACACATCCTTCTAATTCACAAGTCCAAGTTAAGACACACAGTTTCCTATGTTGATCTCTTCTACCTCTTGAGTAAGCAGAAAAGTTTTCATGTGAATCAGTGTAGCAAAACACTTAAGAGACAGAACTGTAGAGCCTGCACATCCAAGGTTCAAATCCCAAGTCTATCGTTTATAAGCTTTTTGACTTTGGAGCAGTTCATTAATCTTGTTTTGACTGTTACTACATCTGTTACACAGGGCAAATAATGGTGCCTAACTCATTTGGGGGATGTAAAGTTAATATTGAGATTCCCAGGTGGCTCAGTGTTAAAGAATCCCCCTGCTAATGCTGGAGCTGCAGGAGACATAGGTTCGATCCCTGGATTAGGAATATTGCCTGGAGGAGGAAATGGAAACCCACTCCAGTATTCTTGCCTGGGAAATCTCATGGACAGAGGGGCCTGGAGGGCTGTAGTCCATGGTGTCACAGAGTTGGATATGACTGAGCGACTAAGTAGGCACACACAAAATTAATATTTACAAAGGACTTAGTTTAGTGCTTGACACAGTGTTGTAGATATAAATGTTAAGCAATATTTGGTTCTCTTCCACCTCTGGGCATAGAGGAAGATCATAGTTCCCTACTGTTGCCCACACCACCACTGCCACCTTGAAGTTGACCTCCTGATCTGCTCTGCCAGGGAGGAAGCAGTACCCTAATACTGAAACATTCTAGAATTCTAGTCATCTTGTTGAGGATATCTATTCTGAAGAGTCGCCTAGACCTGCTATAGACTAGTCATAGTTTATGTCACAGTGTCAACTAGCCTATCCAGATTAATATACGTACTACTATACTATGACACTATAAAAGTGTTAGCTGATTTTGCTATATAGTCACCTATTCTGGCAGTCATTTCTGTAAATTCATTTATTTTTAAGTTTATATCTTTTATCTTCCCAACAAAGTGTTAGAGGGGAGATATTATAGCTTATGCTTCTTCTGTTATCCTCCCCCAGTGCCTAACATCATATGCGTACAACGCATCCTGGAAATATTAATCAAATGAAGAAGCTGTTTCCAAATTCAGGGTCTAGAGGAAAATTTGTAGTTTCCCCACGGGATCTTTTAAAAAGGCCGATAACAACGTATCAGAGACGATTGCAGCAGGTATGTATAAACTCATAGTCTGCAAAATTTTTCTCTCAGTCTCTGTTTTTTTATCCACCAGGGATCTGTGTCAGAACCTGAAAGTCATACTTGACTCCTCCCTCTCCTTTGTCTCCCACATCCAGTCTCCAAGTCCTGTCATTTCTACTTGCCAAATATTTTTCAAATCTGTTTCTCTCTCATTGCCCCAGCACTTGTTTTAGTTCTGTTCACCATAATTTCTTTCATGAAAAACTGAAGCAGCCTCCTAACTGTTCTAATTTCTAGTCTCAACCTCTCCCATCTATTTTGTTTTCTTGCTCCAGAGTGAACATTTTAAAAAACACAAATCTGATCATAGCACTTGCTTGTTTAATGTGGGTCCAGCTGTTGCCTTCATGATAAATTCCAGATTCTCTAATTTGGCAAACAATGTCCTCCACAATCTCTTAATCTTTTTATCATGATTTCCTCTCACTACCCCCCTCAAGCACTGTGCTTCAGCCACATAAAATTATTCAGAGCTCTTAAATGTTATTTTTTCCTTTACTTTAGGCCTTCTTATCTTCCTTTATCCTGGCACAGTCTTCCTGTTCCTACTTTGCTTAATTAACCCCTGTTTGTCCTTCATGTCTCAGCTAAGATCAGCATCTCCTCTATGAAGTTTTGCAAACCTCCCCAGAATTGTTCGTCCACAGGACTTTCTGCTTGCTTTCATATAATGAGGTAGTATATCATATTGACTTGCAGTTAGGCTAATCTGGATTTGAGTATCAGCTTTGCCAGTTATTTGAGGAGCGACCTTGGGCAAATTACATGGTACATGAAACTAATAATAGTATCTTCCTGTGCGATTAGAATAAGAGGCTTTTAGCACATTGTATAGAACATAGTAAGTGCTTAATAAATGCCAGCTACCTTAGTTGTTGCCTCACGCAACACACTGTCCCCTAGAGTCTTAAGTGAACCATCCCACTTTCAGGTCTGAGAAATAAGTTTCTCCTTTTCCCACCCTTCTTAAAGGAATGCAAGTAACCCTAGTTTTTAGTGATAAATGAAGTATTAATGTCTGTTTCTCCTAATACTATTGAAGTTCTTGCTCAGTGCTCTTGCGAAAATGTTGAGTGAATCAAAAAGAAAACTTTGAATAAAATTTTCTAAAAGGATAACTATTATCTTCAACTCTTACACTTTAGAGGGGCTTAGATCATTGTATCTCCTAATCTTGGGATGCACTTTAGATAGTGAAGACATTCTGTTTCTTCTGCAGGGATATTAGGATGCTGTGTTGAGTGATTGCCTTGGTGCATCTCCTGGGTTGTCTGTTCTTTAAAGAATACTTTCCATGTGCAAATATATACAGGCTCTGTTTCCTGGGTCTTTAGAAACCATCTGGTGGATCAACACTCAGGGAAAGACTGTATCAAAATGAAATAAGTATGTTCCTTTTACTTTTAGAGATTGAAAATGGAAGGGACTTCCTTTTAAGATATACTCCCTTTGCTAAAAGTTAAGCATGTCTCCCCAGTGTGCTGGTGTTTTCTAGTTTCCATGTAATGAATAACTTAATGGTAGCAGTGAGTTATTAAAATTGCTCTATGCTCTCAGCCTTCTGAAGATGACATCATATAAATTCTTTTGGTTGTTTATCATCAAATAGTTCTTCTCTGACATGTGATTCAATACTAGAGAACAAGAGACATATTTGGGTACGTGTGTCGCATTGCTTGCTTCTTAAAGAACTTTAAAGATTCCTGTTGATTTGGAGTATTCATTATTAATTTCTCATAAAAGAATTGTGATTAATGGCATTGGGAAAGGATGAGGTGATAAAAAGGAGCAAGTTTATAAATAAATTGGATGTTTTAGAGTTCTGAGACTCAAAAATTCCTTCTACATGCAATGTATCCTATTTCCCAACTTATTCTCAATTTAGATAGGATGCTTGGCATAGATGTGAAGAATCCTGAAGCAGATTGACTGACTGACACTCTCTTCCCCCTCCCTACAAGAGAGAAATTCAGGCTTCATTGACTGATTTGAAATCAGCAGAGCCTATTAGTGAACCCCTTATCCCCATCTGGTGATAAGAAGTAGTTTCTCTAAATTGTTCCTATTCAATCTGTATCTCACAATCTTACTGAAAGGGAGAAAACCCAAGAGATCCACATTCATATTGTGCAGGTACCAGGAGTGGGTCCAGTCCTGCACTCAGATTGGAAGTAAAAGAGTTACTCCTACAGACATGAGAGCTACAGATAGTTCTAGAAGAGAATCTCTAAAATCACCACTTGGTAGCCCCTCCATCCGCTCCTTCAGCTTCACACCAGGCTATATGTTAAATTTATCAGATGTGGGTCTTCACAAATGAGACCTCATTTGCTGTTTTCTTGGGAAGGACATCTTTGCCCTACTGAAGTTTTCTCTTTACGTGTAGAGAAGAAAGAAGTCTTGCCCGTTCTTCCTTTAAACAAGCAGACTCAATATAAAAGTCCAAATAACCCATTTTGCTTTTTATTGTGATTCCCAGATCTTGGGAAATGGAGTTAGAACTTACTGCTGCCAAGAACACACCAATCAAATAGTCAGAATAGGAAAATAGTGTAAATGATTAAATATTGCTTTTTTTCCCTAGAGATAAAGAACTCTAAGGGCAAAAGTATGGATCGCTCTTCTATCTATGGAACCTCACTAGGAGGTGAAGTGAGCTTTAGGCATATTTATATCTTAAAGTTCTAAAATCGGCAATATTTATTATTTACCAATAGGGGGCACTATAAGATAAATTAACCCCCAAAGAACAATAACAAAAAAACTGTTAAGGAAGATAATATAAGTAAGGAAAATTCAGAAATAAAAAGGTGATTTCTGTATTTAAATCTTATTCTTGTCTTAGGTAGATAAGGCAAAATTATTTTCTTCTGGAGAAACATTCTAAGATATGAGGAAATGTGCATTTTCTTTCAGAAATTAACAGTAGTACTTGTCAGTACTGAAATTCCCTATACCGTGGGTGATTTAAATTTCTACACAGGATTATATCATTTAGAGCTCTGTATGGATTCAGCAGTGTGTAACATACTGGATTTTGAAAACGTGGGACTATCAAATGAACACAGATAGACACACACACACACACACACACACTGTCAAAGATGACCTTGGCATTGGCAGGTCTGACATTCAAAGTGACTTACAAGATAAGAGATCTAAGCAGGAAAATATATTAGTCATCCATTTACATAGGACATCTTTTCTTTCCTTAATAATTTGAGACAAGAGTTTTTCTAGAGTCACATTTATCCCCATTTATATCCTATATTCTTTTCTTCTCCACAGATTTATTTAGTTGTAATCATCCTTTATTCAGTCACTTTGTTGATTTGGTTCACATTATTTTGAAGAAATATCTAATCGATAGGGTGAAATGTGCGACATACCTTTGAAATTTGCCTATAGTCTTAGCGAAAATGCCATTTAAACAGAAAAGAATCAGAACAAAACATACTCCACACTGTGGATGCAAGCATCTTGCTGCTTATATAACCCAGCACTGAAAAAAAGAAACAAAACTCACTCACGAGGAATACTGATAGAAAAGTAGCCTTAGCTTAAAAACCACTTTGTGTTTTTGGTCCTGTGATCTGTTGGCTGTAAGAGAGCACTCTCTCTCTCCCTCTCTCGCTCTCTCTCTTTTATTTTGTTTTTTTGTTTTTTTTGGCATTGCTTTTGAAATAGCTCCTTTTTTTCTGTTCATTTGGGAAAATTGACATCAGGGGGAAAAAAAGTTAAAACAATTTAAATAATTAAGTGTTTAACCCTCTTAAACTCCTAAAATTACTCTATTTCCTTATATGATGGCACTGTTAAAAGGTGGAAATTTTATTTAGTTTTGGAAAGACATGACAGGATGTTAAGATCTCATATGGTTCTATATTCCCAATTCTTTAGACATTGGGACTTGGGAGATTACTTCTGTGGAAACTTGAATTGAGATAAGTTTAATGGGGTGACCATTTTAGCTGGCTTCTTTCATCGTGTGCTACTAATTCTCAGAGGTACCATTTTGCTCTGGGAGCAAGAAAGAAAAGAAGCAACTTATGTGTAAATGGCTTCTCTTTGTCTACTTCTTCCCCACATGTCCTAATGCAAGTAGCTGTTGGAGGGTAGGTCCTTTTTCTTTTTTTTTTTCCAGGAGTTTTTTTTTTTTTTTTTAAGTTCTCTATACTCGGTACCTAATGCTGTGTCTGGCACAGAGAAGTGGCTTGGTAAATATCTGATAAAAGAATGAATAAATGCCTATTCCTCCATTAGATCAATTTTTTGTTGCAGAGAGCTGATGTTGTATAAGTGGTTTGTTGATAGCTAGGGAAGACAAGAAAATAAACTTTGTGGACAATGAGCATTTATTCAACACACATTGCCCTTAAATACATCAAGAAATAGAAATAGAAACAGATTCAGTCCTCAGCAAAATTGTGAATTTCATAAAATTGTCCTTTGTCACTTCATCTTTCGTACCAAGATTCATTTCCCTCCACGTGAGAAACAAAGTGATATCATGGGAATGTGCATGGACTTTGTGACCAACAGGTCTGTGTTGGATTCCAATCCTAGATTTGCCACCTATTACATTTTAGCCTTGAGTAATTCACTTCTCTCTGAACTTTAGTTTCCTCATTTGTAAAAAGAGGTTGATAACTGTTTTATAAAATTGCTAAGAGGACTCAGTTAGAACTTAAGTGCCTAGTACAGTACCTGGTGTACCAGTGTTCATTAAAAACTGTTTCTTTCCTATACTTGCTGTTACTTTTCCTCAAGGCAGCTTCATGAGATAAATATTTTTCTCATTGTTACTGTATTAGAATTGAGGAAGTGGAGGCTCAGTGAGGTTAAGTAACATAACCATATAAGTAAAGGTAAAAGATGGAGGAACTGGGATTCAAACCTCAGCTATCCAATCTGTGCTTTTAACCAGTATACTATATTAACTAGGAATTTTATTTCACTTTAGCATGAGAAAAGAAAGGCATGGCATATTTATTATCATGCTATCTTTGAAACTTGGTTCATATATGTGTGTGTGCATGCATGTATGCTTGCACATACACATAAACACATGCGTGCACATACACAGATATATAGTCAGGAAAGGAGACAGCATAATGCTTAAAAGTGCAAGTTTTGGAGTAGAGTCACATGTCACATCATCAGGGTTAAAAACTTGACTGTTGCTTATTAGTTGTGAATTTAGCCAAGTCACTGGCTTTCTATATTTTTAAGCTGTCAACCAAACAATGGGGATATTAATGGGTCTCACTTTATAGGACAGTTGTGAGGATTCTGTAAAATACATGTAACTTACTGTCCTTAGCACATAAGTACTCAAGAAATACTTTAACTATTTTGATTATTATTGAGAACAGAAATGTGAATAATTAATGATAGATAACCAAGAAATATTCTCAAAGATATTTCCAAAAAAACTTGTGTACATTTTTCGTAGATAATATTGTAGCATTTCTGGAGAAGGAAATGGCAACCCACTCCAGTATTCTTGCCTGGAGAATCCAGTGGACAGAGGAGCATTGTGGGCTGCTGTCCATAGGGTCGTACAGAGTCGGACACTACTGTAGCAACTTAGCATAGCATTGTAACATTTCATACATTAACATATTGTTCTTAGGAAGCCTCTCTAAAAATGTTCTTCCTGCTTTGTTAGGCAAATGCCAACCTTACCTAAGTGACTGGAAATTCAAACCAAGTTAGAATATTATTTATGTTCTCTAGCTCGACTCCATTGCTAACATCTTTTAACCCAGTAACTTAATGCACATTCTTTGCATAAATTTAATGAGGACAGACTTATGTAAACTAAAATTACATCACATTTGTTTACTGGAGTGTAAGGTAGCCATTAGGCAAACCAATCTACTTTAGAGAATGTTGAAAGATCCAAAGTTTAGGACTGAGAGTAAGTATGATTTAGCAAAAGTAAAGACTTGCTAGTAAAGACAAGATACTTTAGAAATAACCGACCCATTCAGCATGTGTTCCTGAACTTTTAAAATCTCTGTTTAAGAATACTATGCTTCCAGATTGTTTGAAAAAATGGAATGGAACATTAAAAATAAACACAACCATGTAATTAATATAGTTTTGGGGCTATGAAAATTTTTATTAATGGTTCTCTGAAGGAACAGACAAGTGAATTCCAAAAGAACGAAATATAGGACAAACTTCTGGACTGTCCAGATGGTTTTATTAGTTCAATTCCATTATGACTGTGCTGCCAGAAATCACACTTCTAGTCAGGAAGCCTATGGATAAACAGTAGAAGTATCTCTATCAGTAATAAATAAGTGAGTTAAAAGAACAACTTTTTTATACGCTTTACAGGGCAGTTATGTATATTCTACAAAATACATGTAAGTTAAAACTAGATACATGCAATGTAAGTAGGTTAGAGTAAGATGTTGAAGATGGAAAAGGAGTGTTTGAGGGGAGATTTGCTTCTCTTTGCCAAACCCTAAATTAATTAATTCACTCTTTTACTTAGAAGGCAGAGAGTGATATAATTAAACTTCTAAGAGGCAGATATGAATCAAATGAGTTTTTTGTTTTAAATAGCCCTGTAATTTTCCTACTCAAGGTAATAGTGAGTATTAATAAGGTAATATCTGTTCTGGTTTCTCAGGTTTCTTCTAATAATTTACCTTTCTTTGAATTACTTCAGAAGTTCAAACACTAAAGGCTCCTCTGCTATACCCAACTCTGTCTTAGCTTGGCAGACAAAGGATTATCTTTGAAACCAACCTAGTCAATACTTCCTTCCTAGGGAGCAAGTTCGTCTTTCTCTTTTGTGCGCAAATTAATTGACAGTGATGTTAAGTACTAGCATCCTCTTTCTCACTTGGGGCTTCCTCTGGTGTCAAAGAGAAATTACAAAGTAGAAATGTGCAATATTCTCAGAACAGAGAACAAGATATTAAGATTTTCAAGACCATGCTAGTTTTTTTTTCTTTCGTGATTATAATATTAAGCTATCAACTGTGAGTGAAACAGCTTATTTATGTAGCCCTCTTACTGACAGTTTATCCAGTCCATCTACTTTTCCAGAGAAAGAGAGTATTAGTACATGGCAAATGTCCATGAAGCCATGGCTTGTAAGATAGTATTTCCCAAGGGTCTCCTAGTAGAGAATGGTAAGGACTATTGAAAGAGAGTTGCTGCTTGATGACAGAATAAAGCTGTGAAAAGTTGTGTTTTGTTTAGTTTTTCTCTCTGCTTTTTATCTCTGGAGGATTGGACATTTTACCCACATCAGTGATTTTGAAATATAGAAAATGTCTTTAGAATGACAGTTGTTTAAAATGACATTTTAAAATTCATTTATTATATTCTGTTTATCTGTATAAGCTGAATATGGCTACAAATGATGACTGTTTATATTGATTCTATATGTTTTAACCCAAGTTAGTTTATAAATGCTACAGCTGTTTTTGATTGGGAGAACCTTATTATTATTATTATTATTTTTATTGGCCACAGGGTTTAACTCATGAGAGTCAAGCACTGTCTAGGACAAAGTCAAGGCATTTTTTTACATGGAGAAAAATACTACAGTTATTGAGTAATTACTCAGTTTTACAACTGTACTAAAATACTACAATCATTATCAGGATCTATTCACACATCTCTTATGGTTCCTGCTGGATGAACCTTCTTCTATTTCTCACCAAAATATTATATTTCCCACCACATTTTGCTACCAGGGCTTTCCCCCATTCAATTCTATGACTGTTTTGTTAAAGACTGAGGAGCCTCCATGATTTCATCTATCAAGGTTGTCCATTAAGGGCCTTCCATCACCTTATACACTTGAGCCAAAAGAGGGACAGATCCCTATTTACCCCAGTGGTAAATAGAATGGGAACATGGAAAAATGGTAAAAGAACAGAGAGGAGTGATGACAGAGTGAAGTATAAAGAAAGACAAAGCACCATTAACAAGACTTAAGTCAAAGCTTGCAGTTTATGTTAGAGGGGAATGATGGCTTTTTCCAGCTTCTCTGGATTTGAGGAGGAGAGAATTTTCTAGACACACTCCTTGCAATTCTATACTCCTTTTAATCACTCTGCCCAAAGTGATACGGAATGCCTTATGTGATTGGTAGACAACTAGCATGCTTGGCTAAGCTCTGTCTTTTCTTTTTTGAGTAAAGGCCTGCCTACAGGGAGACATATTGTGTTCTGACCCTTACAGGGAAGGGGGCTGTCCTGGTTCAGTGACACTGATTTCCATTGCTGTGAATTGGTGAATTAGCCTGTCTGACTTCAGGGTGTATTAAGTTCACCTGATTAACAGAAGTAAAGGTATGTCCTTCAGCTTATACTCCGTTAATAATAAAGGTGATAATGCTGGTTCTCTACTTCCACCTTCTATGTTTTATTTTTCAATTTATTCAGAACCTGAGCAGGGAGACTTTTAGGGGCCTCAGAATTATGCAAGTAGGCAGGATTAAAAAGTCAAACAAATAACAATTTTTATGGTTGCATTTACAATCACCACGTGATTAAAACAACAACAACAACAAAGAACAGTTTCCAATTTTAATTTTGCTCTCTGAAAAAAAGTATCAGAAAAATAGCATGTCCTATGTGTAAAATATGGGGCAAGTCTTCCCTGGTGGCTCAGATGGTAAAGAATGTGCTTGCAGTGCAGAAGACCTAGGTTTGATCCCTGGGTCGGGAAGATCCCCTGGAGAAGGAAATGGCAACCCCGCAGGTAAGAATACTGGAGTAGGTTGCCATTTCCTACTCCAGGGAATCTTCCCAACACAGAGCTTGAAACCGTGTCTCTTGAGTCTCCTGCATTGACAGTATATATTTGACCACTGAACCATAGAAAGGTCCCTGAGCCTGTCCTGATTAAAACATTTGGACAATTCAAATAAATGATGAGCTGGAATTTTGATCATTCTGATTATAATTTGAGCTTTTTCTTGTGTTGAAATTTCATGTATTTTCATGGGTTAAGTACCTATGAAATATATATATATATATATATATATATATATATATATATATCATGCCATTGATCATTAATATTTTCAGACTTCCTTAATGTAAAAAGGAAAATCATTCTAATGTTGGAGAGATATTTGGTTTTTAATGGAGATAATTTTAAATAATAATTTTATAACACTGCAGTGTATGAACAAATATAACCCCCAAAATTCCATAAAAATGAATTTTAGTTTTACAAATAGATATATGTCATAGAGTATTTTGGGGGAGCCGTGTTGGGAAATCAAATAATCCCATGGCAGTATTCAAATTCCTGAAGAATTTTAACTCATTCTTTTAAATTATAGTAATGAGGAAAAAAGCTTCTCATAGTGGAGAAAGATTTTTTCTTCTGTGTAACAAGATGTGTGCAATACAATTTGATACTATTAGAAATTGTCAACAAAATGATGTTGACGCATTGAACAGTGACCTTTGCTTGAATGGACTGACAGGCAGAGAAATCAAAAAAAGAAATTTTACCACATGAAACATCACCTAGAATGGAGGAACTTTTTCATTAAACCCTAAGTCAATATCTATTTCTACTCACCCATCACATACCCCTCTTGGGCTTTTTGAGTTTATAGAAGATTCAAACAGATAGTTTTATGACAGAAAAGTCACTCACAGTGTCTCACTTAAGGATTTTGAAATTCTTGTTAAACAACCTTACAAAAATCCACTTTCTAGTAGCCCAGGGCTTAGCTGCTTAAAGAATGGTGACATTGTAATGGTGCTGTCCCAGAGAACAGCTTAGCTTATAGTACAGAGTACATCTGCTTCACCATCTCATAAATCTCTACTATTATCTTCTTGAGTTTAGCTGACATATTAATTCACTATATAGAGAGCACTGAACAAGGATTCAAGAGAACTTGATTCTAATATTGGTTATATTATTACTGAACTATATCCAGTTCAGTTCAGTTGCTCAGTCATGTCCAACTCTTTGTGACTCCATGGACTGCAGCATGCCAGGCCTCCCTGTCCATCACCAACTCCCATAGCTTGCTCATACTCATGTCCATCAAGTTGGTGATGTCATCCAACCATCTCATCTTCCGTCATCCCCTTCTCCTCTAGCTTTTAATCTTTCCCAGCATCAGGGTCTTTTCCACTGAGTCAGTTCTTTGCATCAGGTGGCCAAAGTACTGGAGTTTCAGTTTTGGCATCAATCCTTCCAATGAATAGTCAGGATTTACTTCTTTTAGGATGGACAGTTTGGATCTCCTTGCAGTCCAAGGGACTCTCAAGAGTTTTGTCCAATACTACAATTCAAAAGCATCAGTTCTTCGGCACTCAGTTTTCTTTATAGTCCAACTCTCACATCCATATATGACTACTGGAAAAACCATAGCTTTGACTTGGCAGGCCTTTGTGGGCAATATGCTGTCTAGGTTGGTCATAGCTTTTCTTCCAAGGAGCAAGCATCTTTTAATTTAATGGCTATAGTCACCATCTGCTGGAGAAGGAAATGGCAACCCACTCCATTATTCTTGCATAGAGAATCCTGTGGAGAGAGGAGCCTGGTGGGCTGTTGTCCATAGGGTCGCATAGAGTCAGACACAACTGAAGCAGCTTAGCATGCATGCATGCATTGGAGAAGGAAATGGCAACCCACTCCAGTATCCTTGCTTGGAGAATCCCAGGGACAGAGGACCCTGGTGGGCTGCCGTCTATGGGATCGCATAGAGTCGGACACGACTGAAGCAACTTAGCAGCAGCAGCAGCAGCAGTCACCGTCTGCAGTAATTTTGGAGCTGAAGAAAATAAAGTTTGTCACTATTTCCATTGTTTCCCCTTCTATTTGCCATATTGAACTATATAATCTTTGGCTAACTACTTAGACTCTTTGGGTTTTAATTTGTACATGTATAAAATTGTAAGCTAAGTTCTTTAGGATTCTTTTCCATCTTAAACACACTATTTCTATTACTTTACTCATTGTGGGACAACAAGGAATATAAACAAAGAGAAAAATCATGTGATTTAATTATTGGTAAAAATGGCCCATGGGAATCAAAGGGTACATATCTTCCACTGATCAGATTAATTTCATGACATTAAAACTGGGTCTTCCCAGAAGATGCAGTATCTCTATGTAACCATATTCATATGCAAGAGGTATAAGCATTTGGAGGATGCTCAGGAACTCCTTGAATCTATCCCTATTAGTTTAAATTTTTATCCCTAACCTTTCAGAAGCATTTTGTTCAAATGGAAATTAAAACACATTCTGTTGGTGGCAGCAATAATTTAATTTTACCTTTCATATAAATAAACAAAGCTTAATATTTTATAGGTAATTGATTGGAAAAAGTTAACTGGATGGTAGAAACCCTCCTCCAAAATGTTCGAACACCTTAACCCATTTAATTTAGAAAATACGAATGGTATTTTAATATTATCCATGCTACAAATAATAATATATCAGGTGATATCTTCATTCTAGCTCCAGAGCATGTATATCCATACCAGTAAAACTTTCAATGCCATGAAAAGTGAAAATGAAAGTCAGTTAGTTGTGTCTGACTCTTTGTGACCCCACGGACTGTATAGTCCATGAAATTCTCCAGGCAAGAATACTGGAGTGAGTAGCCTTTCCCTTCTCCAAGGGATCTTTCTGACCCAGGGATCGAACCCAGTCTCCCGCATTGCAGGCGGATTCTTTACCAGGTGAGTCACAAGGGAAGCCCAGCCACAAGGGATGGTCAAATTCTTTCTCTGTCTCATGTCCTGATTATCTCTTTTATACTGATCTTTAAATATCTCGGTATGGTACTATGATAGGTTTCAGTTCAGTTCAGTTCAGTCCCTCAGTCGTGTACGACTCTTTGCAACCCCATGAACCTCAGCACACCAGGCCTCCCTGTCCATCACAAACTCCCGGAGTTTACACGAACTCACGTCCATTGAGTCGGTGATGCCATCCAACCATCTCATCCTCTGTTGTTCCCTTCTCCTCCTGCCTTCAATCTTTCCTAACATCAGGGTCTTTACAAATGACTCCACTCTTCCTATCAGGTGGCCAAAATATTGGCATTTCAGCTTCAACATCAGTCCTTCCAGTGAACACCCAGGACTGATTTCCTTTAGGATGGACTGGTTGGATCTCATTGCAGTCCAAGAGTCTTCTCCTACACCACAGTTCAAAAGCATCAATTCTTCTGTGCTCAGCTTTCTTTATACTCCAACTCTCACATCCATACATGACCACTGGAAAAAACATAGCCTTGACTAGATGGACGTTTGTTGACAAAGTAATGTCTCTGCTTTTCAATATGCTGTCTAGGTTGGTCATCACTTTCCTTCCAAGGAGTAAGCGTCTTTTAATTTCATGGCTGCAATCACCATCTGCAGTGATTTTGGAGCCCCCAAAAAGTAAAGCCAGTTGCTGTTTCCACTGTTTCCTCATCTATTTGCCATGAAGTGATGGGACTGAATGCCAGGATCTTAATTTTCTGAATGTTGAGCTTTAAGCCAACTTTTTCACTCTCCTCTTTCACTTTCATCAAGAGGCTCTTTAGTTCTTCTTCATTTTCTGCCATAAGGGTGGTGTCATCTGCATATCTGAGGTTATTGATATTTCTCCCGGCAATCTTGATTCCAGCTTGTGCTTCTTCAAGCCCAGTGTTTTTCATGATGTACTCTGCATATAAGTTAAATAAGCAGGGTGACAATATACAGCCTTGACATACTCCTTTTCCTGTTTGGAACCAGTGTGTTGTTCCATGTCCAGTTCTAACTGTTGCTTCCTGACCTGCATACAGGTTTCTCAAGAGGCAGGTCAGGTGGTCTGGTATTCCCATCTCTTTGAGAATTTTCCACAGTTTATTGTTATCCACACAGTCAAAGGCTTTGGCATAGTCAATAAAGCAGAAATAGATGTTTTTCTGGAACCCTCTTGCTTTTTTGAGGATCCAGCGAATGTTGGCAATTTGATCTTTGGTTCCTCTGCCTTTTCTAAAACCAGCTTGACCATCTGGAAGTTCACAGCTCATGTATTGTTGAAACCTGGCTTTTAGATTTTTGAGCATTACTTTAGTAGCATGTGAGATGAGTACAATTGTGTGGTAGTTTGAGCATTCTTTGGCATTGCCTTTCTTTGGGATTGGGATGAAAACTGACCTTTTCTAGTCCTGTGGCTACTGCTGAGTTTTCCAAACTTGATGACATATCGAGTGAAGCACTTTCACAGCATCATCTTTCAGGATTTGAAATAGTTCAACTGGAATTCCATCACCTTCACTTTGTTCGTAGAGATACTTCCTAAGGCCCAGTTGACTTCACATTCCAGGATGTCTGGATCTAGGTGAGTGATCACACTATCGTGATTATCTGGGTCATGTAGATCTTTTTTTTGTATAGTTCTTCTGTGTATTCTTTCCACCTCTTCTTAATATCTTCTGCTTCTGTTAGGTCCATACCATTTCTGTCCTTTATCGAGTCCATCTTTGCATGAAATATTCTCTTGTAATCTCTAATTTTCTTGAAGAGATCTCTAGTCTTTCCTATTCTATTTTTTCCCTCTATCTTTGCATTGATCGCTGAGGAAGGCTTTCTTATCCCTCCTTGCTATTCTTTGGAACTCTGCATTCAAATAGGTATATCTTTCCTTTTCTCCTTTGCTTTTCACTTCTCTTCTTTTCACAGCTATTTGTGACATCCTCAGACATCCATTTTGCTTTTTTGCATTTTTTTCTTGGGGATGGTCTTGATCCCTGTCTCCTGTACAATGTCATGAACCTCCATCCATAGTTCATCAGGCACTTTGTCTATCAGATCTAGTCCCTTAAATCTATTTTTCACTTCCACTGTATAATCACAAGGGATTTGATTTAGGTCACAAATGGAGAAATACAAACAAGTTTGGGCCATACGAACAAAAGCTTAAGGGGAAAATTTTTGAATTCAGTGACTCTTTCAACTCATGGACAGCAAGGAGGTCAAACTAGTCAATCCTAAATGAAATCAACCCTGAATATTTATTGGAAGGACTGATGCTGAAGCTGAAGCTCCAATACTTTGGCCACCTGATGTGAAGAGCCAAGTTTTTGGAAAAGATCCTGATGCTGAGAAAGATGGAAAGCAGGAAGAAATGTGGGCAACACAAGATGAGATAGTTAGTTAGCATTACTGACTCAATGGATATAAATTTGAGCAAACTCTGGGAGAGAGTGGAAGACAGAGGAGCCTGGTGTGCTGCCGTTCATGGGGTTGCAGAAACTTGGACAGGAATTAGCAACTGAACAACTCTTTCAAATCTGTGTTGACCCTTTCCTCTTCCCATTGTTTATATTGGTAGTAATTCTGTAGATCTTAAATATCCTAAATTTCCTTATTTATCAATAGAACCCCCTGCTTATGGCCTTTAACTGCTTTGGCAATGCATGTATAGTTTGTATTTTCTCCAATGTATATAATCTAGTACTTGTTTATAAGTATCATATATTGGTAATGAAATGTATGGTTCTAAGTCAAAGATATACATAGCCAGTGTGCCACTGGTATGCAGCAAAATGGGTCACACATGAGCTGGAATAGTGTTTCTCTTGCTCCTGGGGTGGCTGTGTAGAGCCTGGGGGAGCCAGGGCCCTTAGAGTCCAGTTGTGTCTTGCCAAGAGCAGCTTTATCCAGAAATGTCAGTGTGCATCACTAACATATAATCATCATTTTGTAAAGATACAGAAACTGTGATCTTGCTACTCAAAGTATATCCTCAACAGCTAGCAGCAGCATTATTTGGATACTTATAAGACATTCATACTTCCCAGGCGGCTCATTGGTAGAGAATCTACCTGCCAACACAGGAGACATGGATTTGGTCCCTGGGTGGGGAAAATCCCCTGAAGCAGGAAATGGCAACCCACTCTAGTATTCTTGCCCAGAAAATCCCATGGACAGAGGAGCCTGGCAGGCTACAGTCCAAGGGGTTGCAAAGAGTTGGACACGACTGAGCAACTGAGAATGCATGCATCAATAAATGCATAATTTCATTCTACCCCAAACAAACCTTCTCGCTTTTCTCAATTATATCACCCCTGGGTCCATGGCTACTGGTCTCGTGGTGTGAGTTACAGGGTAACATTTTCAACCAATGCTAGCTCCAAATACATTATGTTTCCTTCAATCAGCTTACGTTACCCCTTGCTTTTATCTTTCATTTAGTCTCTGCTATCAATTTTTAAAAGCTTAACCTATTTTTCTTGAAAAACCGTCTTCAAAGGAAAAAAGCTAGTTTGATAGCCACAACTGAGACATATCTTTAAACTGTTTATGTACATAAAAATTCTGTCAGGAAGAAAAGAACATAACAAAATAAAATAAGAAATGTTGAAAGCTAACAGCCATGGAAATGGAAAGAATGAATATGTTTATTTTATTCTGGTTTCAGAACTCTTAGAAAAGTTTATAATATCCCTTAGGAGCAATAATAAATGTCCAGAGGATTCTGGTTCATTCTGTCACCACCGGTCAAAATTTAAGGAGGTGATGTTTCAGGGTCATGACCTTAGAAACTCAGCTTTTGTTCCTTTTCTCACTTGGTAGTGACTTAGCTCCCAGATCAGCTGTTGGTCATATTAAGATACTGTATAACATTTTCCATCACTGCTGAAACAAGTTACCACAAACTTACTGGCTTAAAACAACAAAGATGTATTATTTCACAGTCCTGGAGGCTCACTTGGCTGAAATGAAATGTGTGGGCAGGGCCACACTTCCTTTGCAGGAAGAGGAGAACCAGTAGCTGTCACCATTGCTTGGCTTGTGGCTGCATTGCTCCAATCTCTGTCCCTGTATTCAAATTACCTTTTTTTTTTCTTTTTTAAATAAAGTTTTATTGGCACGCAGACACACTCTTGTGTACATACTGTCTTTGGCTTACTTTTGGGTACAAGGACAGTTGAGTAGTCCTGACAGTGACCAGATGGCTCCCAGAGCCTGAAATACTTGTTCTCTGGTCCTTCATACAACACAGTTGCTGTCTCCTGATCCAGAAGAAATTTGCAACACTCCTCTAAACTAAAAGGTTGCTTGGATTTTAGACTCCAATCTGCCCGAGAGAGAATATGTTTAAAATTGAAAATAACAAAAGATATTTAAAGCAATACAAAGAAACTCAGAGTACAAATGATAAGTTACAAGTATACATTATAACTCCAGTGTATATCTAAAGAGATTTCTTAGGGAAACCATGTTTCTGGGCATCTTTGTTCATCACCTGTGGTTATCATTGCCGACCCAGCTCTTTCCGTCTAGATCCCCACGTGTCTGATTTCACCTGCTAATTTCACCCTGGTTTTATCAGTATTCTAAGCCAGCATCTTTGCTTTCTCAATGTTCCTTCCTTCAGCTCCAATAAAATAGTCTTATAAAATGTTGGTATCACTTATAGAGGGCTGACCTAGCAGAAGTCCGCAACTAGTGAATGCTTAGCTTATCCTTTCAAGTAACTACTTTGAGATAATGCCTGTGATTCTAATGTATAAAACTAAAGAAATCAACAATTTATAAAGTAATTGTTGATATATCATTTCACTAAGAGATAAACAACAAAGCAAGTCTCTATTTTTCTGTTCAACTGTTCTAGTTATACAAAATAATTTCTAGAGATCTGCTGTACAACATTGTGTTTATAGTTAATGATGTTTTATTTCACACTTAAAATTTAAAAGGATAGATCTCATCATATGCTTTCACCACAATATAAAGAAATATTTTTCAAAAGAGGTAGACCTATTATACAGAGTGTATTAAGTCAGAAAGAGAAAGATAAATATCCTATATTAATGTATACATATGGAAACTAGAAAAATGGTACCAGTGAATTTATGTGCAAGGCAGCAATGGAGAAACAGACATAGAGAATAGACTTATGGACAGGGGAGAGGGAAGGAGAGGGTGAGATGTATGAAGAGAGTAACATGGAAACTTACATTATATTAGCATATGTAAAATAGCTAGCCAATGGGAATTTGCTGTATGTCTCAGGGAACTCAAACAGAGGCTCTGTATCAACCTAGAAGTGTGGGATGGGGAGGGAGATGGGAGAGAGGTTCAAGAGGGAGGGGATATATGTATACCTATGGCTGATTCATGTTGATGTTTGACAGAAAACAACAAAATTCTGTAAAGCAATTATCCTTCAATTAAAATATAAATTTTTAAAATAGAGGTAGACAACATTTGGGCTTCCCTGGTGGCTCAGTGTTAAAGAATTTGCCTGCAGGGCAGGAGACCCAAGTTCGATCCCTGGGTCGGGAAGATCCCCTGGAGGAGGGCATGACAACCCACTCCAGTATTCTTGCTCAGAGAATCCCATAGATGGAGGGGCCTAGCAGGCAGCAGTCCATAGGGTTGCACAGAGTTGGATGTGACTGAAGCGACTAAGCAGCAGCTGCAGCAGCAGCAGCAGACAACATATATGCAAAATATACATGAATCATATCATAAGACAGAATTCTAGGCAGAGCTGATGCCCTTTTTATAAACTTTCTCTCATGATCTGCTCTTTAGCTCTAGAAAATGTCTAATATTTCCTTAGTTTCAGCTGTGTTCTTTTATTCTCTTAATACTCTCAAGGATTAATTGAGCATGACAGCCATGTTTTTTTAAATGAAATGATCCTTTGACCATGCAGGTTATGTTTCTCAGATGACTCTTAACTCCTCCTCCATCCTTGCTCAAGACTGTATTCCCAGTATCTAGCCTAGTGCCAGGCACATAGTAGGAGCTTACAAATTACTTGCTGAATGAATGAAAAGTGATCTTATGATTTGGAAATGGAGCAAACAAACTAGCTGATTTTGATTAAACCAGATTGTTAGCATCTGGTAGTGATAATGAACTGCTTCCCTGAGTTTATAGAAATTCCTTGTGTTATAAACATTCATAGAAATGTTTCTTAAAGGTGCTGGACTTTCTCTTCCTTGAAAATGTTCCAGATATTTTGAACATAATCACATTTTTAAAAATGTTTGTACTATCTTCTGCATACTAATTATCTAGCCTTGGTTCTGGGGAATAACCAATACTTGATTGAAATAATGTGAGGTAAGTTGTGGAGTAGAGCATTCTCCTCATTTGAAGTCACTCTTGCTTTTTTTTCTAATTGGTCACTGGCTTTCCATTCCGTGAATGCTTGAATCTAAATTTTTTGCCTATCACTGAATACCCATTAGAAATTTACAAATGTGAACAACTCCTTGAACATAGTTTTATTTAAAATCTTTGTAAATATAGATAATGCATATACTAGAAACGACCATCTATCTACCTAGCTTTGTGAAAAAATGTGTTAATTGGAATTAAATAATGGTGTCTAGTATCATAGAATAAAATTTTGCTAATTATAACCACGGTAAATGAAAATGTGTTGGCATTATTATAAGGTCCATTTACATTTCACAACATAAATCCAGGTTTACCTCTCAATTTATAGGCTAAAACTTGTAATCATGACATTGCATTAAATAAGAGAGAATTATATTTGTGGTAATAGAAATCGAAAGATAATGATTACAAACTTGTTCATTTTTCTTTGTGACAATTCCCAGATGGAGTTACATGGAACTGCAACACTTGAGGAGAATGTTAATGTCTTCATATATTGCTTAACTCTTTGGTGCATAAATAAGAGTTAAATAGTTGGTTTCTTAGGGCACATTCATGCAGCCAAATGAAGCAAAGGGAATGCTGCTGCTGTTGCTGCTGCTGCTGCTAAGTCGCTTCAGTCGTGTCCGACTCTGTGCGACCCCGTAGATGGCAGCCCACCAGGCTCCGACGTCCCTGGGATTCTCCAGGCAAGGACACTAGAGTGGGTTGCCATTTCCTTCTCCAATGCATGAAAGAGAAAAGTGAAAGCGAAGTCGCTCAGTCGTGTCCGACTCTTCGCAACCCCATGGACTGCAGCCTACCAGGCTCCTCTGTCCATGGGATTTTCCAGGCAAGAGTATTGGAGTGAAAGGGAATGCAATCACTATTACTTAGTGAGGACAGCTAATCCCAGTCTGTTGTCTTCACACAGTTTATGAAATTTATATTCGAAGAACAACAGAGGACAAGATATCCTGTATTTCCATATGGCAAAAATTAACTTTCTCAGTGCCAGAACTTTAACAGATTTCATTTAGAAGTTTTCAAATCTGTGGTGCCTGGTTTTTTTCCCCTACTTCATTAAGTGTGTCATGCTATCATTTAATCTTTTATTAGTGATTCAGAATCATCGTTTCAGACCTGAAATATAGTTTTGTCAACACTTTTGGTAGTGTAATGACCTTAGAGGTATTTTGGGACTTCCTTCCTAGAAAAATACCCTGACATGAATTTTCATCTTAGTCTTTCATTTTTCTGTATAGAGGTACCACAAATAAATGTTTTGAGTAATATGATATGTCTATCATTATGCACAATTAATAAGTGAATTAAATGATAAAATAAATGATTTTCTTATTCTCCAGAAAATCATCATCTTTATTTCTTCTTGATTTGGCCACAGGATTCAAAACACTATCTCTTACTTCTTTATACTTTACAAAACAAGTCAGGGTCTTATCTTCATCTGCTCATATGTAATTTTCTTCTTTGCATGATTTGGTACCAAGATATAGGAAAGTTAGCCATCACTGTTTCAAGAATTTGTGAAATTGTGCTCTGCTGGAGGGTATACCTCAAGAGTGACAAATTATCCATCATCACTATTAGTTCATAATTAATATTAGGTGGCAGCACTCCTGCTGATGAGACATCACTCTTCAGGATTCTTCAAGTCTTGTGTGATATTTGTCTTTTAATTGAATCCCAAATATATATTAAAATATCTATAATCTTTGTTAAAATCAGAATGAAGGCCTTGTATCATTCCTGCATAATGCATCAACTTTCCCAAGAAATTTCATCTGTCATATATCATATTCTGAAAAGCACGTAGTTTTATATGATCAGCGAGGTAACACTCTGGAAACAGAAAAGCAGTAAAAAATATATTCCCTGGAGAGCTAGCCTTGCTTTTTTATTTTTTAAGTGAGATATTCAGAAATCCAGAGCTGTGGTTCTCAAACATAGTGAATATAGACAGTAAAATGGTCCCTTGGAAATGTTCTAAAAAATACCTCACCCCAAATAGTGATTTAGTAAGTGTGGGGTGAGATCTAGACTTTTGCATTTGTGATAAATGCCCCCAGATAATTATGATACAGGTGGTCCAGAAATGACACTTTGAGAAGCAGTATCTAGACTGATAGTTGTCAACTCTGACTGCACGTTAGAATCATCTGAAGAAATTTTTAATAATTGCTAGTATTGAGACCCCCACCCTCAACCAATGAAATAGAAACTCTGAATGTGTGGCACAGGTGTTGATAGTTTTAAAACTTCTCCAGATGATTTCAAAGTGCAGCTTTGTTTGAGAACCAAGAGGGAAAAGGTAGTTATTTTCTCATCTTATTTGGAAAAACAACAACAACAAAAAAATAATGGGACAAGACAAAAGAAAGTCTTTCTATCCATACAAATTTTCCTTCTTGGGAGCTTGCAGCATTAAGTTGTAAAGAGCTATACTGAAATTGGTTCTAGCTGAATCAGGATGTTACATGGTGCAGCTGCATAGAACTTTCCCTATGCAGATTAAATCTAAATCTAGTCATATACTTGGTTCCCAGCCCATGCAGCCTCCTTAGCGTTGCAGGGCCACACAGAAACTTCAACTAAACCTGTCAGTAAGCAGAAGAACTTCATAGAGCCTTACCATAGTAACTTACCTGAGTTAGCTGTGCGGCTGGTTCTCTTTTGACTCTGGTTTTGTCACCTGACTTCTTGCCTTACTCTTTGTTAACCCGTCTTTGTTTGACACTCTGGTGTTAAAACTTGGTTTCTTCATTATCCCTTGCATGCCTGGGCTCCTACCTAGAGTCTATGTTCAATAATTTCATTCACTGGATGTTCAAAAGCACTCAAGGCCCAAGATGATATCTCAAGCACCTTGCCTGAGGGTTTTTGTTGTTTTAAATATTCATTTTGTAAAAATTAATATTTACAGAAAAGTTGCAAGAATAAAACTAGTAACTCTCATCTATCCTATACTCAGATTCACCAACTTTTTATATTTTGCTTCTATCTCTCTTTATACATGTATGTATATGAGTGTATGTATTTATGAGTAGTCCATGCCTACTTTTTCCCCTAAATACCTCTGCATGTATTTTCTAAGAACAGGGGTCTTCTATTATCATGGTGGCAGTTGTCAAAACCAGGAAATTTAACATTGATATACAACTATTATGTAACCCATAGTCAATATTCAAATCTCATCAGTTGCCCCAATAATGTCTTGTGTAGTTCTTTTTCCTGGTCCAGAATCCAATCTTGTATCACTTACTGAATTTAGTAGTCATGTCTCTTTAATATCCTTTAATTAAGAATAGCCCCTTCTGTGTTTTTAGGCTTTGATATTTTTCAAGTGTACAAGCCGGGTACTTTGAAGACTATTGCTCAGTGGTGTTTCCTTATGTAGAGATTCTGGTTGTGAAATTTTTGGCAGGAATATCTCATAAATGATATGGTATCCTTCTTAGGGCATAATACTGGGAGCCTTATTTAAGGTGGAATCTATTAGTTTTCTCTCCTGTAGCATTGTAATTAATAAATAATTTGTAGGGAGGTCATTTTAAGGCTGGATTTACGCATTCAGTTTCTCATCAAAATTTCACCCATTGGGTTTTCTGCTGTAAGAACGTACTTCCCTTCACCTGCCATTGATTTATGTGTAACCATATGGGCTCATGTATTCCTATTTTATTCAGTGGGATATAATCCATTGTTGTTAGTATCCAAATTTATTTGAATGTTCATATTGTTCCTTTGGGCTTCCCTGGTAGCTCAGATTGTAAAGAGTCTGCCTGCAGTGTGGGATACCTGGGTCCAATCCCTGGGTGAGGAAGATCCTCTGGAGAAGGAAATGACAACCCACTCCAGTATTCTTGTCTGCAAAATCCCGTGGACAGAGGAGGAGCCTGGTAGGCTACAATCCATGGGGTTGCAAAGAGTCGGACAGGATGGAATAGTGACTAACACTTTCACTTCATTGTTCCTTTGAGCTGTCTCCTCTTTTTCACATGTCCCCATTATTCTTTAAGTACTTTATTATTTCCTGATTTCAAATGATGTTCTTATGTATGTTTTGTATTTAATCTGTTCCTGCCCTGGAATCAACCAAGGAGCCCAGGTTCCTTTTATTGGATAATAATATTTAGAAACCAAGATCTGGACTTGAGATGTGCTCATTATTATTGATGTTTCATTTCTTTTAGATTATTTCAGCAGATTGAGCTAGGAAATATATCTTTGTGCCACTGTATATTTCTCTCTCTCAATTCCATAGTGACACTTTGAATTCCAATTCAGCAAAGTAGGGTACATTTTGTATCCTCCTTTCCATATATGTAACTCCCCCAACAGTAAGAAACTTAACTCTCATCATCTTCAATATGTTTAATCATTTGCTCAAGTTTGGAATATATAAGATGATAGTTTCACAATTTCTAACCCATGTCACTGTACAAACTTTGCCTGGATTTTAAATTTAGGTTCCAAGCCACTATACGTGGGATTCCGATGAACAGCATTCCAGTTTTCTCTCCCAGGGTCCTTCCTGAAGATGGAGTCTTTTTTTCATAAGTGCAGTTTTCAAGTCCTAAAGCCCATCATTTACTGATATACTTGTCTAAAGTAGAAGGTTTCCTTCCTCGAATCTTTGACTACTGCCTATTTTCAATAGCATTCTCAATCCCCTACCACCATATTGTAAATTATTTTCGCCAGGGCTTCTCTGTATCTCCAACTGGTCTGTGCAATCTCTGTCCAGCACACTTCACTTCCAACAAAGCCCTGATTCAGACCAGTATAAGGAAACGTCCATAGTCTGTTTTTATTGTCCATAAAAGAGAAATTGAACTCTATGCAAGTGCATGCAAGCACATGTGTCTGTGTGTTTGTGTGTGTGTATATATCTGTGTGTAGAGGGAGCTGTGGATGTGTGTGGAAATGATTCATTGACAGGCACTTTAAAAACTAAGAGTTAGCATCTATTTCCAAAACTGTTCAGTTTTAAAAACATTGCAAATATATAATATATTCACATAATTTTCAGAAGGCGTTTTTCCTGGGAAAAAAGTTACATTCTTTTTCAGCATCATAAATTACTGTCTCTCTCTCTCTCTCTTTTTTTTTTGAATACCAACTATATGTAGCCTTCTAATGCTCCCTCTCACTTTGAAATGTCAAAGTCATCCTTCTGAAAAGTCACACAATTAGGTCAAATATATTGTCTAATAAAAATCTTTCACCTTCTCAATGATCACTGGGACAAAAATAAGAGGTCTTTAAGAATCATTCATGCAGTACAAGGCCTAGATCTTCTAATTTGTATATCCAGTATTTTAATGATTCAAAATCTATTTTAAAAATCAAACACTACTCTTGGGGAAGACACTGAGAAGAGACAATATTCCATTTGAGATTGTGAACTAAAGAGTCAGATAGAACTATGTCTATGTTACTTAACTTTTCTGCAATTCAGTTTCTTTATCTGTAAAGTGGGTGTAATAACTTGCAGGGTTCCTGCATTAACTAATACACTGCAATAAAACATTTAATGGTGTACTTATACCTAGGAAATACTCCATAAATGTTATCTCTTCTTATAAATATTATTCAGATCTATAATCCTTTTCTGTGCTTTTAGTTCTTGGTTGTTTTGTCTTTTTCCTTGTAATTGTTTGCAATTCTGCTCTTTGCCCTTCAGTGAAAAGAGATTATTGGATGATTTCCATGCTTCCCTGCTTCTGCCGTGTTGTTTGTGCATGTGGTATTGGTCAAGGCTTATTGCTTATTCCAACATAGCTCAGCTTGTGTATGTAGTACTGTCAGTCTTAAGAGGCTGTATTGAGCTCCTGGGATGCATTTACCTGCTTCTCACACCTAAGATGATATTGACGAGGTATAAGGGACTCTCAGTTATTGTCCTACTCCTAACTACTCTTCCAATCAAGTTTGTCTTTTGTCTCTTCATTGTTAGCTATCTTCTTTCTGATATATGCTGCTTTTTGCTACTCCACCTCCCAACTGCTTCAGGTCACTGCCACTATACCTATCTTTTCTCTTTTCTTCCTTTAACTGCTTCTCTATTATTTTCCTGACTTCATTTGCATGAGCTGTCTTAGGCTGCTATTTTATAAAATCACCAGTCAATGGAATATTCTTTTCATGCAATTAAATACATAGTGAATTGACCAATCATCATATACTGATTGAAATATTTAGGTCTCTTGTACTTCTTTCATCTGTCTATTCGTTGGTGGCTATTTAGGGCTACACCATTGATCTTATATATGGTTTTATTCTGTTTGGATGTCTTTTAAGATATGTGCTATTACAGTAGACTGAGATTTTCAGACAGCTAATCTTTGGGGGAGCTGAGGTCTTACCACATTTTGAACCCAGAAAAATATTTTCTAAAACACACACACACACACACACACACACACACATATATATATATATATATGTATATATATATATATATTTCTGAAAGAGATGGGAATACCAGACCACTGGACCTGCCTCTTGAGAAACCTGTATGCAGGTGAGGAAGCAACAGTTAGAACTGGACATGGAACAACGACTTGTTCCAAATAGGAAAAGGAGTACGTCAAGGCTATATATTGTCACCCTGCTTATTTAACTTATATGCAGAGTACATCATGAGAAACGCTGGGCTGGAAGAAGCACAAGCTGGAATCAAGATTGCTGGGAGAAATATCAATAACTTCAGATATGCAGATGACACCACCCGTATGGCAGAAAGCAAAGAAGAACTAAAGAGCCTCTTGATGAAAGTGAAAGAGGAGAGTGAAAAAGTTGGCTTAAAGCTCAACATTCAGAAAACTAAGATCATGGCATCTGGTCCCATCACTTCATGGGAAATAGATGGGGAACCAGTAGAAACAGTGTCAGACTTTATTTTTTGGGGGCCTCCAAAATCACTGCTGATGGTGATTGCAGCCATGAAATTAAAAGATGCTTACTCCTTGGAAAGAAATTTATAAACAACCTAGATAGCATATTAAAAAGCAGAGACATTACTTTGCCAACAAAGGTCTGTCTAGTCAAGGCTATGGTCTTTTCAGTAGTCATGTATGGATGTGAGAGTTGGACGTTGAAGAAAGCTGAGTGCTGAAGAATTGATGCTTTTGAACTGTGGTGTTGGAGAAGACTCTTGAGAGTCCCTTGGACTGCAAGGAGATCCAACCAGTCCATCCTAAAGGAAATCAGTCCTGGGTGTTCATTGGAAGGACTGATGTTGAAGCTGAAACTCCAATACTTTGGCCACCTCATGCGAAGAGCTGACTCATTGGAAAAGACGCTGATGCTGGGAAGGATTGGGGCCAGGAGGAGAAGGGGACGACAGAGGATGAGATGGCTGGATGGCATCACTGACTCAATGGACATGAGTTTGGGTAAACACCGGGAGTTGGTGATGGACAGGGAGGCCTGGCCTGCTGCAATTCATGGGGTCGCAAATGTCGGACACGGCTGAGCAACTGAACTGAACTGAACTGAACTGAAGTTTCCATGTTACTCTTTCCATACATCTCATCCTCTCCTCCCCTCTCCCCATGTCCACAAGTTTATTTTCTATTTCTGTTTCTCCATTGCTCCCTTTAAGTAGATTCTTCAGTATCATTTTTCTAGATTCCATATATATGCAATAGAATATGATATTTATCTTTCTATTTCTGACTTATTTCACTCTGTATAAGAGGTTATAGGTTAATCCACCTCATTAAAACGGACTTCAAGGCATTCCTTTTTATGGCTGAATAATATTCCATTGTGTATATGCACCAGGACTTCTTTATCCATTCATCTGTCCATAGACATCTAGGTTGCTTCCATGTTTCAGCTATTGTAAATAGTGCTGCAATGAACAATAGGATACATGTGTCTCTTTCAATTTTGGTTTCCTCAGGTTATATGCCTAGGAGTGGGACTGCTGGGTCATATGGTGGTTTTATTCCTAGTTTTTTAAGGAATCTCCATACCATCTTCCAGAGTGGCTCTATCAATTTACATTCCCACCAACAGTGCAAGAGTGTTCCTTTTTCTCCATACCCTCTCCAGTGTTTATTGTTTGTAGACTTTTTGGGGATGACCATTCTGACCAGTGTGAGGTGATATCTCGTTGTAGTTTTGATTTGCATTTCTCTAATAATGAGCGATGTTGTGCATCTTTTCATGTGTTTGTTAACCACCTGTATGTCTTCTTTTGAGAAATGTCTGTTTAGGTCTTTTTCCCACTTTTTGATTGGGTTGTTTGTTTTTTCGGTATTGAGTTGTATGAGCTCCTTGTATATTTTGGAAATTAATCCTTTGTCAGTTGTTCCATTTGCTATTATTTTCTCCCATTCTGAGGGTTGTCTTTTCACCTTGCTTATAGTTTCCTTTGCTGTGCAAAAGCTTTTAAGTTTAATCAGGTCGCACTTGTTCACTTTTGTTTTTATTTCCATCACTCTAGGAGGTGGGTCATAGAGGATCTTGCTTTGATTTATGTCTTTGAGTGTTCTGCCTATCTTTTCCTTTAAGAGTTTTATAGTTTCTGGTCTTACATTTAAGTCTTTAATCCATTTTGTGTTTGTCTTTGTGTATGGTGTTAGAAAGTGTTCAATTTAATTATTTTACATGTAGCAATCCAGTTTTCCCAGCACCATTTATTGAAGAGGCTATTTTTGCCCCATTGTATATTCTTGCCTCTTTTGTCAAATATGATACTTATAGATGCATGGGTTTATATATGGACTTTCTATCTTGTTCCATTGGTCTATATTTCTGTTTTTGTGCCAGTACCATACTGTCTTTATGACTGTAGCTTTGTAGTATAATCTGAAATCAGGAAGGTTGATTCCTCCTGCTCCATTCTTCTATCTCAAGACTGCTTTGGCTATTCAGGGTCTTTTGTGTTTTCATATGAATTATGAAAGTTTTTGATCTAGGTCTGTGAAATATGTCATTGGTAATTTGATAGGGATTGTATTGAATCTGTAGATTGCATTTGGTAGTATAGTCATTTTCACAATATTGATTCTTCTTACCCAGGAACATGGAATATCTCTCCATCTGTTTATGTCATCTTTGAGGTCTTTCATTAGTGTCTTATAATTTTCTGTGTACAGTTCTTTTGTCTCCTTAGGTAAGGTTATTCCTAGATATTTAATTCTTTTTGTTGCAATGGTGACATTATTTATGAATTTTCATTGTTAGTATATAGAAATGAAAATTATTTCTGTGTATTGATTTTGTATCCTGAAACTTTGGTAAATTCACTGATTAGCTCTAGTAATTTTCTAATACTATCTTTAGGATTTTCTATGTACAACATTATGTTATCTACAAACAGTGAGAGCTTTAATTCTTCTTTTCCGATCTGGATTCCTTTTATTTATTTTTCTTTTCTGATTGCTGTAGTTAGGACTTCCAGAAATATGTTGAATAATAGTGGGGAAAATGTGCACCCTTGTCTTATTCCTGATCTTAGGGGGAATGCTTTCAGTTTTTCACCACTGAGAATGTTTGCTGTAGGCTTATCATATATGGCCTTCCTATGTTTAGGTATGTTACTTCTATGCCCATTTTTTGAAGAAGTTTAATCATAAATGGGTGCTGAATTTTTTCAAAGGCTTTTTCTGCATCTATTGAGATGATCAATATGTTAATATGGTGTAGCACATTGATTGATTTGCATATATTGAAGAATCCTTGCATCCCTGGAATAAACCCAACTTGATCGTGGTGCATGAGCTTTTCGATGTGCTGAATTCTGTTTGCTAAAATTTTGTTGAGAATTTTTGAATCTATGTTCATCAGTGATATTGGCCTGTAGTTTTCTTTGTGTGTTGTCTTTGTCTGGTTTTGGTATCAGGGTCATGGTGATGGTGGTCTTGTAGAATGAGTTTGGAAGTATTCCTTCCTCTGCAATTGTTTGAAAGAATTTTAGAATGATCGGCATTAGCTCTTCTCCAAATGTTTGATAGAATTCTCCTGTGAAGCCATCTGGTTCTGAGCTTTTTTTGGGGGGGAGATTTTTGATCACAGCTTCAGTTTCACTGCTTGTAATTGGGTTGTTCATAATTTCTATTTCTTCCTGGTTCAGTCTTGGAACTTTACTAAGAATCTGTCCATTTCTTCCAGGTTACCCATTTTATTGTCATATGGTTGTTCATAATAGTCTCTTATAATTCTTTCTATATCTGCATTGTCTGTTGTAACCTCTCCTTTTTCATTTCTAATTTTGTGGATTTGACTCTTCTCTCTTTTTTTCTTGATGAGTCTGGCCACAGGTTTGTCAGTTTTGTTTATCTTCTCAAAGAACCAGCTTTTAGTTTTATTAATCTTTACTATTGTTTCTTTCATTTCTTTTTCATTTATTTCTGCTTGGATCTTTATAATTTCTTTCCTTCTACTAATTCTGGGGTTTCTTTGTTCTTTTTCCAGTTGTTTTAGGCGTAAAGTTAGGCTGTCTATTCGATGTTTTTCTTGTTTTGCTATAAACTTCCCTCTTAGAACTGCTTTTGCTGCATCCCATAAGTTTTGAGTTGTCATGTTTCCATTGTCATCTGTTTCTAGAAATTTTTGATTTCCCTTTTGATTTTTTCAGGAACCTATTGGTTATTTGGAAGCATATTGTTTAATCTGCATGTGTTTGTGTTTAGTACAGTTTTTTTTTCTTGTAATTGATATCTAGTTTCATAACGTTGTGATCACAGTAGACGCTTGCTATGATTTCAACTTTCTTAAATTTACTGAGGTTTAATTTGTGACCCAATATGTGGTCTATCCTTGAGGATGTTCCATGTGCACTTGAGAAGGTGTATTCTTCTGCATTTGGATGAAATGTCTGGAAGATATCAATGAGATCCATTTCATCTAATATGTCATTTAAAACTTGTGTCTCCTTATTAATTTTCTCTTTTGATGATCTGTCCATTGGTGTGAGTGGAGTGTTAAAGTCTCCTACCATTATTGTGTTACTGTCAATTTCTCCTTTTCTGTCTGCTAGTGCTTGTCTTATGTATTGAGATGCCCCCATTTTGGGTGCATAGATATTTACAATTGTTTTGTGTACCTCTTGGATTGATCCCTTGATCATTATGTAGTGTCCTTCCTTATCTCTTGTAATCTTCTTTATTTCAAGGTCTATTTTGTCTGATATGAGGGTTGCTACTCCAGTTTTGCTTCCAGTTTGCATGGAATATATTTTTTTACATCCTCTCACTATCAGTTTATATGTGTCTTTAGGTCTGAAGTGTTTTTCTTGTAGACAGCACATATATGGGTCTTGTTTTTGTATCCATTCAGCCAGTCTCTGTCTTTTGGTTGGAGCATTTAATCCATTTACATTTAAAGTAATTATCTATGTTCCTATTTCCATTTTGTTAATTGTTTGGGGTTGTTTTGTAGATATCTTTCCTTCTTTTGTATTTCTTGACTATATAAGCCCCTTTAACATTTGTTGTAAAGCTGGTTTGGTGGTGCTGAATTCTCTTAACTCTTGCTTGTCTGAAAAGCTTTTTAATTCTCCATAAATTTTGAATGAGATCCTTGCTGGGTAGAGAAATCTTGGTTGTAGATTTTCCCCTTTCAGTACTTTAAATGTATCCTGGCATTCCCTTCTGGCCTACAGATTTTCTGCTGAAAGATCAGCTGTTAAGTGTATGGGTTTCCCTTGTATGTTACTTATTGCTTTTTCCTTGCTGCTTTTAATATTCTTTCTTTGTGTTTAGTCTTTGTCAGTTTGGTTAGTATGTTTGTTGCCATGTTTCTCCTTGGGTTTATTCTGTGTGGGACTCTTTGTGCCTCTTGAACTTGATTGACTATTTCCTTTCCATGTTGGGGAAATTTTCAACTATTAGCTCTTCAAAAAATTTCTCATGCTCTTTCTTTTACTATTCTTCTTCTGGGACCCCTGTAATTCTAATGTTGGTGTGTTTGATATTATTCCAGAGGTCTCTAAGACTATTCTCAGTTCTTTTCATTATTTTTACTTTATTCTGCTCTTCAGAAGTTATTTCCACCTTCTTTATTTCTTCTAGGTCTTTGTTAATTGATTCTTGCATTTTCCCCATTTTGTTTTCAAGGTTTTTGATCATCTTTACTATCATTATTGTGAATTCTTTTTCATGTAGTTTGCCTATTTCCTCTTCATTTATTTGGACTTCTGTGTTTCTAATTTGTTCCTTCATTTGTGTAACATTTCTCTGCCTTTTCATTATACGTTTTTTTTTTTTTTAACTTATTGTGTTTGAGGTCTCCTTTTCCCAGGCTTCAAGGTTAAATTCTTTCTTCCTTTTGTTTTCTGCCCTCCTAAGGTTGGTCCAGTGGTTTGTGTAAGCTTCCTATAGGGTGAGATTTGTGCTGAGGGTTTTTTATTTTTATTTTTGTTTGATTGTTTGTTTGTTTTTCCTCTGATTGGCAAGGCTGAATGACTTGGTAATCCTGTCTGCTGATGATTGGGTTTGTGTTTTGGTTTTGTTTGTTGTTTAGACCAGGCATCCTGCACAGGGTGCTACTGGTGGTTGGATGATGCCAGGTCTTGTATTCAAGTGGTTTCCTTAGTGAGTTCTCACTATTTGATACTCCCTAGGGTTAGTTCTCTGGTAGTCTAAAGTCTTGGAGTCAGTGCTCCCACTCCAAAGGCTCAGGGCTTGATCTCTGGTCAGGAACAAAGATTCCACAAGTGGTTTGTTATGGCATTAAGTGAAATTAAAACAAATACTCAAAAATGAGAAACCAAAGATGAATCCCAGACATATGGCAGTTACTAAATCAGGGAACTAATAATTAAAATAATGGAATATACACATATACATATACACCCATAAGCAAAGTCAAAACAGTTCAATTAAAATAAAGTACAGTAGATTGTCCCAGCAAACAAAGGAAATAAAAAATTATATTTACCAGTTAAGAACAAAATTAATAAAGCAGAAGCTGGAAAACAAAACTAAACCAAGGTGCCAAGTGGGGGATAAAGCTATGAAAACAGAAGTAACAAATATATTGAGAGGAAAGCAAAGAAAGAAAGAATAGACATGCAAAGTTAAATAGAAGTAGATGAAGAAGATTAATGTACATTATAGATTAACTGCAAGGGGAAAATAACAGTAGGAAAGGCAAACAAAGGAATAGATGTAAAAAAATATAATAGGTTTTTAAAAATTAAAAATATAAAAAAATAAAAAAAATGAAGAAGAAAGAAAAAAACAAAGGTAAACTCCAGAGAACTGCAAAAACCCAACGTAGAGGCAGTTGTTTATAGCAAAAATAAAAGGTGTGACTGAATATACACATGTACATATACACCCATAAGCAAAATCAAAACAGTCTACCAAAAATAAAGTACAATAGATTGACCTGGTGAACAAAGGAAACCAAAAATTATATCTACCAGTTAAGAAGAAAACTAACTAAAGCACAAATTGGAAGACAAAACTAAAGCAAGGTGCCAATTGGAAAGTAAAGCAATGGAAACAAAACTAACAAATATGTTGAGAGAAAAGGAAAGAAAGAAAAGAAAGAATAGATATGCAAAGTTAAATAGAGGTAGATTAAGAAGATTTATATACATTAAAAATTAACTGTAAGGGGAAAAGAACAGTAGGAAAAGCAAACAAAGGAATAAATGTAGAAAAAAATAATAATAGGTTTACAAATTAAAGTTAGAAGAGAGAGAGAGAGAGAAAAGGAAAATTCTACAGAACTGTGAAAGCCCAATGTAGAGGCAGAGGATTGTAACAACAATAAAAAATGTGACTGAGGAAAAAAAAAAAGCTTAATTAGATTTCATAGTGCCAATAAAATCAACAACTACAACAGAGGGGGATAGAAAAAAAAATCCAAAAGAATCTACAGAACAAGTCAAGACATAAGAACAATACATGTTTTTCTTGAGTCTCTGCTCTCAGAGTCCTTTCCCTCGCTGGGAGTCACAGTCCACCTCGCCTCCCTAGGATGCCCTCCAACACTGTGATGATCTCTGGACCTGTTGTGGGGGCAGCTCAGATTCTAATCTGGTCCTAATCCTGTGTATTCTTGCCTCCACTGTCCACAGATACAAGAACTAGTGCGTTTTCTTTTGTGGGAGCTCTCAATGTCCTTTTATATATTCCATAGCCACAATCTGCTTAGTTGATCGTGTGGATTTAAACTTCAGCTTGTACAGTTGGTGGGAAGATTTTTAATCTGTGTTAGCCACATTGCTCCTGGGTTTCAATTGTGGTTTTATTTCCACCTCTGCATGTGGATTGTCCACTGGGGATTGCTCCTGAGGCTGCCCTGGAGGACTTGCGTTTGCCCCTCTGAGGGCCAGGTGTGGAGGTGGTGCAGTTCCTTGGGTTGCAGGGGTTTTGGCAGCACGGGCAGCAGGAAATATAGTGCTCTAGAAGGGTATGGAAACCAGTATTGGCCAATATGTTCCAGTATTCTTGCCTGGAGAACCCCCCGACAGAAGCCTGGAAGGGCACAGTCCACAGGGTCTCAAAGAGTTGGACACGACTGAAACAACCTTGTGCTATAGATGCTGGATATTTTTGCCTGTGGCAGCTCTGCTTCCGTGAGAGTTGAGCATGAAGGTGGTGTGGCTGCTTGGCTTACCCTGGTGGCATAAAGTGTGCAGGGCATGGACTGCCTCCACCCCCAGGAGTTATGGCCCTATCATAGTCTTTTTTTGAGCCTCTTCTAGCTTGTAATCAGATCAGAAGGCCTCTTTGGCCAGTCTTTATCCATAGCTTCACCCATTCAGGCACTTAGAGGGCTCCCTTGCCAGGGGTCCTTCTCTGTTGTTTGACGTGTCAGGCACATAGAGGGGCCCCTCTGGCTGGGGTCCTACTCTGTAGTTCGGTGCATTAGTCACTTAATGGAGTATTTTGGGTGGGGTCCTACTCTGTAGTTTAGTGCTTCAGGCGTTTGATGGGTAGCCTCTCTATTGTTCAGCTGCCGATGTTACCATGTGGGGAGAAAGAAGCTATGGTGATGGCTCCACCCCTACGCGTGACTCAGCAGTATTGCCTTGCTTCCATGGCTGCCTTGCTTTCCTCCACAGGCATTTCCCACCACAGTCTCCTCCCTCACATCCCCTCTATCCGTCTCTCCACAGTCAAGAGCAGCCCTCGCCCTGGGATTTCTCCACAATCCCTGAACTCCAGCTCCCAGCCGCTGCACCTTCCAGGGGACTGGCCTCCCTGTCCAGAGTATGCATGGCTGTGACAAGGACTATCTGATTCTCATTCAGTTTAGGCTGCCACAGATCAGCTGTTTCACTGTCAACCTTGCATGTTTCTCCTCTGACTCAGTTGCCCTGATGTAGGGATCAGACCCCTGCTTCAGTTCCACCACCTGCTGAGGGCAGACCCAGTCCTACTCACAGTCTGATTTTTCCCCCTGGTTCCTTCATCCTACAGAGTTTTTCATGGTTCTGTATATTCTTTTCCACTGGTCAGGTACTCCTGTCCACTCTCAGCTGGTGTTCTGCATGCACTTCTGTGTCTGAAGTTGTATTCCTGATGTATCCATGGAGAGAGATGTACTCTATGTCCACCTACTCTGCCCTCTTGTTCTCAAGAGTTTATATTTTAACATAATCCAACTTTCATCCAAGTGGACTGTGACTTCTAGTCTGCATTTGTACCTCATTGAAGCAAAATTACAGTGATACATCTGCTCTCCACCCACTGTCTTCATTTATTATAAGCAATAACTTATGGCTGGTACTACTGATTTTTCTTTCAATATAGCAATCCCAAAATAAGGTCTAGAGTTTAATTTTGAATGGCACTTGAAGAGTAGCATAATCTAAAGTAGTTTTCTGTTAATACATAGGCTCTCATATTAAAACCTTTATGTTTTTGGTAGATGTTAATAGTTCTGTTACTATGGAACATGTATTCCTTTAATTTTATGTAAATTTAAATTTTATGATGTTTCCTTAACCAAGATTATATAATCCTTTTTTATTATTGAAAAGAATCACAATTATGCAAATGATTATATTCAAGGAGACAAACAGCGATTAACTGTGGAAGACAGGCTGTTACTGTAAGAATTGTGTTCACACTGAATGGAACTGGACCTTTCTTAAAATAAACTTTTAATAAGAAAATTCAGTTGATACAGATTTTAAAGGCAAGCAGTTCATTGAGACTGGTTTGTACTCTTGCCATAGTAGTTTTGCATTTTAATATTTATAGTTTTTTTTTACTCTAGTATTCTTTTAGCTCTTGCCTTATTAAAAATGGCTGCTTCAGCAAGTAAGAAATATTTGTGGAAAAAAATCTCACTCACGTTCTTTATTATTAAGAAAACTAGGCAATAATAACCATTTTACAGATTTTTTTAAACCTAAATGTGTTTCTTCTTGTTTATAGCTTTTCTAAAATTAAAATTTGTTTTCATTGTGATCCTTTAACATGTATTGAGCCAGAATTTCCCTTAGGTTTACTTTTTGGTAGTGAATTGTGCACAGAAGGAAGGGTTTTTAGTGCTTTAAGTGGTGAGGCTCCATTGGCTGCATTTCTTTTGCTACTGTCCCTGTTCAAAGGGTCCAATAAGACTTAGAGGTTGTTTAACATCTGTTTAAAAGTGCAGATTTCTTTGAGGTTAACTACTTTATTTTATTTTTTTTTTTTTTGCATTTTTTAAAACTGAAGTGTATAAAAAGAATATACAATATTACATTAGCTTCAGATGTAGATCATAATGATTTGGTATTTATATACATTTCAAATGGTTACCATAATAAGTTTAGTTATCATTTGTCACTATACAAAGTTACTATTACTAAAATATTATGGAGTATATTCACTATATATTACATCCCCGTGACTTTTTTTTTTTAATAACTGGAAGTTTGTACCTCTTAATTTCCTTCACCTATTATTTGCCCCCACCCAACCTCAGTCACTTTACCTTCTGGTAACCAACAGTTTCTTTTTTGTACAGTATGTGTGAACCTGTTTTGTTTCTCTTTGCCTCTTTTATTTTGCAGAATTCACATATAAGCCTTTTGCTGTCTGACATTTCATTTAGCATAATACCCTCTAGACCAGCAGTCCCCAAACATTTTGGCACTAGGGACCGTTTTCATGGAAGACAATTTTTCCATGAACTAGGGGATGAAGTGGTTCAGGCTGCATTGCAAGTGATGGGGAGTGATGGGGAGTGACAGATGAAGCTTTGCTTGCTCACCCACTGCTCTCCTCCTGCTTTTCAGCCCACAGATACATACCCAGGAAAGGAATTCCTAGAACTATTGTCATTCTGTGTTTAAAGTTTTGAGAAACCTCCTCCATTTTCCATAGTTGTTGCACAAATTTACATTCCAACCAACAGTGTAGGAGAGTTCCTTTTTCTTCATAACCTCACCAACATTTATGATTTTTTGTCTTTTTGACAATAGCCATTCTAATAGGTGTGAGGTGATGTGTCATTGTGGTTTAGATTTTCATTTCCCTGAAAAAGTGCTGTTAGGCATCTTTTTATGTACCTGTTGGCCATCTCTAAGTCTTCTTTGGAAAAATGTCTATTCAGGTCCTCTGCCCATGTATAAAATCAGATTGCTTCATTTTTGACATTGAGTTGTATGAATTCTTTGTATATTTTGGATAGTAACCCCTTACCAGATATATCATTTGCATATATCTTCTCCCAGTCAATAGATTGCCTTTTAATTTGTTGACTGCCATTTCATTTTGTGGATAGTTTCCTTCACCATGCAAAAGCCTATTAGTTTGCCATTGGTATTTTGATAGGAATATACTGAATCTTTAGATTGCTTTAGGTAGTCTGGGCATATTAATAAAATTACTTCTTCTAATTCATGAACATGTTATGGCTTTTCATTTATTTATATCATCTACACTTTCCTTCATCAATATCTTAATAATCTTCAGAGTACAATTGTTTTACCCTCTTAGTTAGATTTATTCCTAGATATTTATTTCTTTTTGATGAAATTTTAAATGGGATATTTTTCTTCAATTCTCTTTTGCATAGGTTATTATTAGTTTATATTAATTTTGTATCCTGTAACTTTGCTGAATTCATTTAATAGCTCTAAATATTTTGATGTAATGATTTCATTATTTTTATCCTTTATTATTTTCTATGCATAATATCATGGAGAAGGAAATGGCAAGCCACTCCAGTATTTTTGCCTGGAGAATCCCATGAACAGAGGAGAATTGGAGCTTCAGCTTCAGCATCAGTCATTCCAATGAATATTCAGGACTTATTTCCTTTAGGATTGATTGGTTGGATTTCCTTGCAATCCAAGGGACTCTCAAGAGTCTTTTCCAACATCACAGTTCAAAAGCATCAATTCTTCAGTGCTCAGCTTTCTTTATGGTCCAACTCTCACATCTGTACATGATTACTGGAAAAACCATAGCTCTGACTATGTGGATATTGTTGACAAAGTGATGTCTCTGCCTTTTAATATGCTGTCTGGGTTTGTCATAGCTTTTCTTCTAAGGAGCAAGCATATTTTAATTTCTTGGCTGCAGTTACTGTCCACAGTAATTTTGGAGCCCAAGAAAATAAAATCTTGTCACTGCTTCCACTTGTTCCCCATCTATTTGCCATGAAGTGATGGGGTCAGATGTCATAATCTTAGTTTTTTGAAAGTTGAGTTTTAAGCCAGCTTTCTCACTCTCTTCTTTTTTTCAGGGTGACGATATACAGCCTTGTTGTACTTCTTTCCCAATTTTGAGCAAGTCTGTTGTTCCATGTCTGGTTCTAACTATTGCTTCTTGAGCTGCATACAGGTTTCTCTGGAGACAGGTAAAGTGATCTGGTATCCACATCTCTTGAAGAATTTTCCATAGTTTGCTGTGATCCATCCACACAGTCAAAGGCTTTAGTGTATGCTATATTATTTTAAATGCAGAACACTTTAAAATGAAGACAGTTATGCATCCATATATGCCTGCATGTGTGTGGACATGTGCACACATCCATATACAGTCACATGCAAAAGCATGACATTTATGTATATTTTTGACTTTCAAGTTTCCTATTGTAGATCAAAGCTGGCTCCAACCTAAGTTTCGAGGGCTAGCTTTAGCTCTCTTCTCCCTCCTATTTACATAAATCTCCCTTCTTACATTTACTTGTCTCGTCTAGGCATCTGTGTCCTCATATTACCGAGAAACTCTTGCAGAAAATCCAGTACAGATATCCTTTTCCTGCAGAGTAAAAACTTGCTTTCCTTTCCCTCATCAAAATGTAACAGTTACTCTCCTCCCAAGATTTTCTCATGTTTTCCATTGCTACTCCTAGATAACCTATGCAGATAATTTAGTAACTGTTAATGATTTTATTCTTTGTAGGCAATACACTTTTACTTAAATTGAGACTTTCTTAAGACACTGCCCTAACCTAAAGTAATTGCTTTGATGGCAGAACTATCAGGTGCTATAGGGAAGAGGGCAGACATTTCTTTGATGCCTAAAACTGATTCACTAACTAAAGTCTTTCTATAGATCTAGTGTGCTCACCTGTATGATAGTAAAAAAACAAACAAACAAAAAACAAAAACTACATGGGTGTACATGTTTTCCACCTCCAGAACCCTCTCCCACCTCCCTCCCCATCCTATCCCTCTGGGTCATCCCAGTGCACCAACCCCGAGCACCCTGTATCATGTGTGGAACCTGGACTGGCGATTCGTTTCACATATGATAATTTACATGCTTCAATGCCATTCTCCCATTTCATCCCACCCTCGCTCTCTCCCATAGAGTCCAAAAGACTGTTCTATTTATCTGTGTCTCTTTTGATGTCTCGCATACAGGGTTATCTTTACCGATTAACTAAATACCATATATATGTGTTAGTATACTGTATTGGTGTTTTTCTTTCTGGCTTACTTCACTCTGTGTAATAGGCTCCAGTTTCATCCACCTCATTAGAACTGATTCAAATGTGTTCCTTTTAATAGCTGAGTAATATTCCATTGTGTGTATGTACCACAGCTTCCTTATCCATTTATCTGCTGATGGGCATCTAGGCTGCTTCCATGTCCTGGCTAGTATAAACAGTGCTGTGATGAACATTGGAGTGCACGTGTCTCTTTCAATTCTGGCCACGGTGGATTCATGTCAATGTAGGGCAAAACAAATACAATATGGTAAAGTTAAAAGATAGATAAATAAACTAATTTAAAAAAAAAAGAAAATTTCACCTTACGCACAAGCGAAATAGCACAAATTTCAAATAAAAAATATCAAGAACTGTGTAATTTCAAAAAAAAAAACAACTCAATTGCAAGTTAGCAATGTTGGAAATGGAAGGTTATAAGGTTAGTGTTATTGATAAGAGAGGATAATAGCATCCTTATAGAAGGAAATGGTCTTAAATATAAGTTTCACAGATGTGTAACGCTCTTGACCATTAGTGACCTAGCTGATTCCAAAAGATTTTTGAAACAGAGAAAAGATAAGGAAAGTATCACATTTTCAATTGTCTGACAGATATGACTCTCTCTGTGAAAACAGTCCTAGAAGAAACCATGATTCTTGGCTTGGATATTTCCCCCAGTAGAGCAGGAAAGATGTGATAGTATCTCAGGAAATAGAAAGCTGCAACTTTAGGATATGATCACTGCATATTTCCTGATGGATTACAGATAAAAAAACGTTTTGCCCTTCAATAATATTTTACCTCTAGATATAAAATCTGAAATGTGAAGTTAAAAACAAGTTACAGTGGACAGGAAAATATTTAATGAGAAATTAAATATCAATGGATTTTACTTTTCCTTGGTGCATGCACTGTTAAAATAACAAGAAGTTGCACTGATAAAAGAAATATAAATTCAAACCATATATTACCGCTTTGGTTGCCTAAAAATTATGTCACATTATGAAAACCAAATTCTTAAGTAAGACTAGCTGTCTGTAGATTCATGAAAATAAACACTGGAATAACTATGTGTATTAAATAAAATTTAGGCAGTGGGACCTGCCACAATCTGCTGATCTTTCCTAGTATATTGTCTTTCTTCTTAGGGGGATGTATGCAGGGCAATTTAGAGGAAGTGAAGTGTTTTATGAGAGGAAAACAGGAAGAATGAATAGAGATAGAGATAGAGACTAGGAAGTAAGGAAGGCAGGTGGGCACATAACACAATCTAAATAAGAACTAAAGCTTTGAGGTTTTTTTTCTGTATTAGTTATTACTTGTTCTGATGATGAAGAGATCAATGATTTCTGAACAAGACACTCATGCTCTTTTATCCTAATAAAATAGAAATACTTTGGCCAGTTTTACTTATTTTCAACATTTTACAAAACTTTTCTTTTCTAATTTTTCTTCTCATATTCACTTGGGATTTAGTATACCATTTAAGAGCCTCTTGATGAAAGTGAGAAAGGAGAGTGAAAAAGTTGGCTTAAAACTCAACATTCAGAAAACTAAGATCATGGCATCCGGTCCCATCACTTCATGGCAAAGATATGGGGAAACAGCAGAAACAGTGAGAGACTTTATTTTCTCTGGCTGCAAAATCACTGCAGATGGTGACTGCAGACATGAAATTAAAAGACACTTGCTCCTTGGAAGAAAAGCTATGACCAACCTAGACAGCATATTAAGAAGCAGAGACATTACTTTGCTGACAAAGGTCCATCTAGTCAAAGCTACGGTTTTTCCAGTAGTTATGTATGGATGTTAGAGTTGGACTATTAAGAAAGCTGAGCACTGAAGAATGATGCTTTTGAACTGTGGTGTTGGAGAAGACTCTTGAGAGTCCCTTGGACTTCAAGGAGATCCAACCAGTCCATCCTATAGGAAATCAGTCCTGAATTTTCATTGGAAGGACTGATGCTGAAGCTGAAGCTCCAATACTTTGGCCACCTGATGTGAATAACTGACTCATTGGAAGAGACCCTGATGCTGGGAAAGATTGAAGGCGGGAAGAGAAGAGGGCGACAGAGGATGAGGTGGTCGGATGGCATCACTGACTCTATGGACATGAGTCTGAGTAAGCTCCAAGAGTGAGCTCTTGGAGTTGGAAGCTTGGCTTGCTTCAGTCCATGGGGTCACAAAGAATCGGACACGACTGAGTGACTGAACTGTACTGAACTGGAAGGCAAGCATCTCCACTGAACCTCCAGTAAAATTATCTTATGCTCAAGGCATCATACTTTGGCCTAATAATTGTAAGTCTACCATATCAGGTCTTTCAATATATATCCGTTCCTATTGTATACAGTGTCTACTCTCTACTCCTTTTTGGAACCAAAGATAATTTTCCCCTGCACACCTTTCCACATGCTCCACCCTCCATCCTCTAGATTCTTTGCAATGAGCTTTACAAGGAACATGTTAGATAATTGGAACCCCGATCATGAGGGAATAAACCTGTGACACTGAAATGTGTTATTAAGTTTTATCAATTTTTGCTAAGAAACACGGGTTTGATCCTTGGGTGGGGAAGATTCCCTGGAGAAGGGCATGACAACCGACTCCAGTATTCTTGCCTGGAGAATCCCATTGTTAGAGGAGCCTGGAAGGCTATAGTGAATGGTGTCGAAAAGAGTTGGATATGACTGAATAATTTAGCACACATACGCAACCAATAAGCAGCTAGTTGTGCCAGATTCTTTCCATACCTAAGTCATTCTCTTATAGGAAGTCAGACTTGAGGAGATAATAGTTTTAGGCAATTAGGATCACATTAAATTTACTGCTGAAGTAATGTGGTGATGCATTAAATGGTACCCTTGAATACAGTGTGAGAAATATAAGCCTCTAAAATAGTGTATATAACCCTCAAGCAAAATTCATCATAAGGGCTTCTTTCTCAAATCCTCACAGTGTTAACTTTTCTGTCATACACAAGATACCTTCTTAAGCACTATTATAATTGAGATTAGTTATTGTGGTTATGACATGACAAAAGCTGCTTCCAAACTATTCTAACTTCTACTCTCATTATTTACACTTACTATCATGTGCTATGCCCCAGTAGTTCTAGAATATTTGACATGCTCTAGGCACATTGTTTTATCTTTCCACTACTGCTTCTTTACTCATTTACTCTGTGGGAGCAAGAAAGAGTATGGATTCTGTGGTCAGATTACCTTATTTTGAATCTCAGCTTTAATGCTTGCCAAAATTGTGGCTTTACACATGCTACTTCATTTTTCTGATTATTCTGTAGATCATTCTCCTCATCTATAAGGTGGATAATGATAATGTCTACCACATAAGGTTGTTGTGAAGACTAAATGAACTAAACTTATGACATATTTTCAAAATTTCCTGCCAGATGGTGAGCTCTTAACAATCATTACATTTTGTTGTCGTTGTTATTATTCCCACATCCCAGAACATTTCCCTGCCAACTGCACCTATTGATAGTTTATGTTCCTGTCAATGATCAGCTCGAATGCCACCACCCCATGAAGCCTTTGCCTGGCTATGTAGTCAAGAACCATAACACTAACAGTAATTTTTGCCTTCAGTTTTCCTATATAGTGTAGGAACACCAGTGAAAGGAGTATCATGTAATTTAACCTAGATGCCTTTTGCACACTCCTTTTCAATTGTTTACCCAGCATGCCACAAGTGAGCTGCCAATGAAAACATATGCCATGTGGGCAGCACTTCATCACTGCCCCAGTTGTATAAGATATGCACAGATGTTATATGACAATTTGTTCTGATTCATACTTTCTAATGGTAGTGCCTGCATAGTCATAATACATTTGTTTACCATGTACTAACTCAGATACAGTTACAGCTTGGTTCCTTTGAAATGCTCTGGGAAGAGGGTTTCAAATAGTTTCTACCTATCTTACTAATCAGCTAAGTACCAAAGTATTCTTTAAGATAGTAGTTTTCAGCCTCTTTTTTAATCCAGGGACAGTTGAAAGTTGACAGGTTGGCAGATATTCCACAGTTTACAGGGCATTGAAGAGATGTTGGAATGAAATGTGTTCTAAAAATTATAGTTGAACTCACTTCAGGACACTTTTTAGTGAATCACTGAGACTAGAAATCCATGACCTGAGACTGAACAGGTGAGATAAAACATTATTCTCAACCAAACAGTTCTGTTGTTATAGTTTTACTTAACTACCTGCAGTTCTTCTAATGTCCCATATTCTTTCTCCTCTTCATGTCTTTATACTTGACGATCCCTCTGCCTGCAAAGCAAGTTTTTTGCTACCTCCACCTCTCTGCTTATCTACATCTCTCTATGTACAAGTCTCACTTGGACTTATTTAAAAAAAAATATATATATATATATATATACACACACACACACACATATATATATACATATATATATATATTTGAAATATAGTCGATTTGTGATATTATATTAGTTTCACATGTACAACATAGTGATTGAGTGCTATAATAGCTTATACTTCATTACTACAAAATAATGGCTATACTTCCCTGTGCTATACAATATATCTTTGTTGGTTATTTATTTTATACATAATAGCTTGTATCTCTTAACCCCATACCCCTATCTTGGCCCTGCCCGCTTTCCTCTCCCCAAGTAACCACTAGTTTGTTCTCTATAACTGAATCTCTTTCTGTTTTGTTACATTAAAAAAAAATACACAAAGAACAAAGCAAATGAATGAACATGACAAAACAGAAAGAGACTCACTAGGACTTCTGAGATAACTTCTCTGAACCTACCAAAGTTGATTTGCTGTCTCTGTGACTTGTCTCTGCAGCCTACACTTCTACCTCATAGCTCCTATCACTCTGAGTTATAAGCGTCTGTTTGCTTATCTGCTTTCACTGACTAGACTGAAAAGAACTTGGGATTCATATTGTATCTTTTTCATTTTTATATTTCTCATGCTTTGGCATATAATTTCTAATGCTTCCTCATGATAAAAGGGAGCTCAGTAAATGTCATGAAGTGAATCCATTGGTTTTGCCATAAATACACCAACATTGACACCTGACCTCATTTACTTCTTTCCTAACCCAATAGTAGATTCATGAAGATACAGCATTCAGTAGAGAAGTTGTCCTGGAGTGGTTAGTGCACAACCTTTGGAGTCACACAGAGATACACATTCAAATTCCAGCGGTACAAATGACTATTCTTGTCACCCCAGGGGGATTACTTCTCTTCTGTGAGGCTGTGTTTCTGCATCTGGGAACTGTGAATCATTCACTAACCTCTCCTTGTAGAAAATGGTCATAAAGATTTTATGAGATGCTGCATGCAAAATACTTCATGTAGTTCCTGATGTCCCATAAGCATTTTATCAATAATAATTATCTCTTATTATCATTAGGTTTAATTATAGCCAGAAAATAGATAACAAGCTGTTAATATAAGAAATGTTAGGAGACTACCTTTATATCAATTTTCTTAGTTGATTAAAGACATTTATGGTAGAATATCTATTAAAATGTATAGAATCATGTGATATCTGAAGACAGCCATAATGAACTTGACTTTGTCAGTACTTTGATGCTTTTAGTATAATTGCTTTTTTTTTTCCTTCATGCTGCTAAATTTCCTCTCACTTCTTTCTGATAGATTTCCCCTTCAATTTCTTGACTTCCTTTACTGAAACCCCTAAATGTTGGTGTGAGGAAAATGTTAGTGCTCTGTATTAATTACCTTTTCTGTTCCTATAAAATAATAGTAACTAAAAGTTACCATTTTTGTATATTCTAAGACCTAGTTACCACACTCACTTTCTGGAAAAGTATGAAATGGATTTTGCTCTGATTTCTCTTACGGTTACAAATGTATGTATATTTACCTCAAGACTGTGAAGCCTGTTGTGGGAACCTTAAAGTAGCATTTAATTGTCACTCTAAACATGTCACCTCTTAATTTTTCAACTTCTCTATTTTCTTACTCCTCTACCATAAGAAAGGCCAAGGTGTATCCAAATAATGAGTCAACACTATTTATAAATACCCTCAGTAAATGGAGCACATCATACATGAGGAATTCCACAGAAATTTATATAAAAAGGATAAAGCTAAATCAGAACATAATCAATAAATTTAGGTAAGGCCTATAAAGGCATAGTTAGCTGGCCTTTGGGCAAACTTTTCTAAATGTGTTCAACAACTTTTTTGTTGTTGTTGCACACATTATCATTTATTAGACATAAATATTTCATGGTTAGGTTGAAAGTTTAGACCAAATTAAAAGGGAATTGCAAGGATCAAATGATTTTCTCAATTATTTTCTTACTCTATTTTCCTTTCTATTAAAAAAAATCTTGATTATAAGAGCTGCTTTTAAAACCATTGAAGATTATTCACCATGTCATCGAATAGAATTGATCCACTATTTCCCCCTCATAGGAATTTGCTGTGCTTTCTCACTACCCAAAGTAAAATTCATTTCTTTAAGCATCTCATGTTATCTTGTCTGTTACATTCATATCTAACGCAAGTGATTAAAAATTGCCACTTCTCATAACCTTCATTCAAAGGGGACTGACATTTCAATTTGGTTTAGTAATTCATTATTTTATCCCACTTTAAAGATGGACAAAGGCATAACAGTTTATTAATAACCAGTTTCCACAGAAGCCCCACTGTACATACACAATCAAGTGTGTCTGTAGAGAGATACAGAGAAGTCTTTATAGGCCTTCAACAGGGCAAGACATGGACAACCAGGGTAGAGAAGAGCCAACAAGTAGCTGTTTTCTAAGAAAAGTATATTACTTGAAGAAGCCTTCATTTCAAAATGACTTCAGGTGTGAGAAAAAATTTAGGATGCCCTTTAATGCATTATGAACAAGTGGGGATGCACTACATAATGTTGGTATTCTGGGATACCTTGGATCAAGAAAGATAAATCAATGCTTCATGCATATATAATTTTTTCCTTTAAAGAATCTCAAAGCCTTGTTTTCTTCATTTGAACAAAGTTGAAGCAACCCCAAAATTCTTACTGAAAACTTCATTTGATTTTAATAAGTTTGCATAAATATCAGATAATCTTTCCCTCAAAGTCCTAGTGAGCAGTTCTGTGTATTTCACTCTTGTTTCACATAGAGAATATCTAAGATGTTAATGGGTGTTCAGGTTTTTGAATGTGTAATGATATTTCCACATGTAGACCAAAGAAAAGGCAGTTTGGTTGAATGCTCCTTTCTTTCCTTTCTTCTGTACCCATGTGCTATATTAGGATTTTGAAAAATGTAAGGAACAGTAACATTCCACTTATCCACCTATCAGATTTCTAGCAAAATCAATCACCTTGAGCACAAGTGAAGGCCAGAATTAAATGAATCACCTGAGAACAGCAAGTAATGGGAAAAAAAATCTGTTTTAGAGCCTGGGTCTTGTACTCTTATACAAGCACTGTATAGAAAATTCAGCTTATCATTTTACCTAGCTTGTCTCCCTGATTCCCTCTGAAAAAACTATGCCTACCTTGTCTTAGAATGTATAGCTACTTTAGAGGTATTAGCAGACACTGTTCAAAACATATATCCACAGCTATGAAAACTGCTAGCTAACTCACAGAAGAGGAAATAAACTATGATTTAACAGGAATTTCAAACTATAGTAATTAGTTGACCAATGATTAGATGATTCATTTAATCATTCCACACAAACCTACTGAAAGAATATTGTTTGCAAATGGAACAGCATGCACAAATGTATGGGTGTATGAGAGCATTGCTTGTAGAGGGAACGGAAAACACTGAGTGTGACTAAGTAAAAGGAACATTAGGACGGGAGACTAGACAACAATGGTGATAGTCAGAGGTGGGAGCCAGAAGGTAAAGGGTCTTCAGTGCTCAGAATTTGAATTTTATTTGGGGATAATGAGAAGCCACCACCAGAAGATTTTAAGTTTAAGAGTGACATGATTGGATTTATGTTTTGGACAATACACTCTGTGAAAATGTGGGAAGCAATGGGAGTATTCTGTTTTTGCTTGCATAAAAAAAGGGAAATATCATATATATATATATGTAATATATAATATTCATGAAGTTGCTTTGAAAGGACAAATAAAAACTGCTAATACTGGATGCCTCTGAGGCAGGAAAATGAGGATCTGTGACTTAGGCTTTGTTTTGCTTGGGGGAGACTTACTTTTTGCTGTCTACCCTTTACACTCTTTGATTTTAACTATGTGTCTTAGCCCTTGTTCTCTGTGAGTAGAGCCTGAGGCTAGATTAACGTGCTGACAGTTTATTTGGGAGGGCAAGTCCAAGGATTTGAAGGTAAAGAACAAAAGGGTAAGTGAGGCAAGGAAAGGCACAAAGCAGCGGCAGGCAGTGAATTCCTTAGCTGGTTTTTGCTTCATCACAGGCACTGTGGAGAGACATGGTTGTTCTCAGCAGGTGTGTTTGTTCAGCACCACTGTTGCTCGACTTTTCTGGAAAGCTTGAAAAGAGGACCTGCTTCTTGGAGTCATCTTCTGAAGGCTGAAGGGAGAAGGGGTTTATCTGCCTGACTCATTTATTGATCAAGTTCACCTCATGGGAAGTTAATACCCACTACTTCCAGATTGCATCATCCAGGTACTCAGAGGGCATTCAGGAAGCCAGATCATGCAGCATGGTGGCACATTTCATTCATGTCCAGAAGTGGCTTACTACATTTAGGCTTGGCATATGAGATAGAGTGAGTATGTCAGTCTAGGGCTTTGACTTGGATTCCAGCTAGCTCAGTGAACTCCACAAAGGAAGTACAGTCCAAGAGGTAGGCAAACATATGTGAAAAAAACAGACTCTTGATGCATTTTGAGAAAGTGCATAGATTTGTATCCAGAACATTTTTTAATGTATCATTTTTTAAAGCTACTGGGGAAAAGAGCATGCTTATTCTAATAGCAGTGTGAAAGATGATTTGCAGAAAGACTAGAGGTGAAGAGCCTAGTTAGGGGGGAATATTGCGGCTGTTTCATTGACAATAGATGAACTAAAGCAGTAGAAGTAAGAAGACATATAAGAAATATTCAAGAAGTAGTTTCCATGAGACTAGGTTGATGAATGAATGTTAATAACAAGGCAGAAGATGTCAAGAATGACTGTAAGACTTATATGTTAGACTATAGATAGGGAAAACTGGAAGAATAACTCAACTCAGTTTCTGAGGGAAGATAATGAGGTCAGTTTTGTCCACGTTGAACTGAAGATGACAGAAGATACATTCTGATAATGATACCCTGTTTATAGTTGGAAATATATACTTGAAGTTCAAAACAAGATCAAGTGTCTACCCGACACATTTTGGATCATATGGATATAAACGGTAGGTAAACTTGAGTTGTTTGAAAGAATGGAAGAGATCATCAAAGGATATTTTCATTAACATCTGTTTAAAAGGAAGAAATATATGAACTACGTTTAGAAATGTATCCATCATAGCAATGAACCTATTTGCAGGGAAGGAATGGAGACACAGATAGAGAGAAGGGACTTGTGGACACAGTACGGGAAGGAACGAGTGGGACAAATGGAGAAAGTAGCATCAACATATATACACTATCATGTGTAAAACAGATAGCTGGTGTGAAGTTGCTATATAACACAGCTTGATGCTCTGTGATGATCTAGAGGGCTAGGATGAGGGAAAGGAGGGAGGTTCAAGAATGAGGGTATGTGTGTATAGTTATGGTTGCCTTACATTGTTGTACAGCAGAAAGCGACACAACATTGTAAAGCAATTAACGTCCAATTAAAAAATAACTCTAAAAAAGGAATAGAAAAAGAAACGTATCCATAAAAATGATTTGTCTTAACACTTAATAAGTACTTTAGTTTTATTAAGCATAAACATAGAAGCTACACTACCAGTATTGGATCCCCATCATGAATAGATCATGATCCTAAGTGTTCTGAGGCAATAATATAGTAAATGGTAGGCAGGATACCTCACATACATGCTGATAATATAAGGCGAAGATAAACTAGATGCACAAAACATAGACATTAACCATTTAATAAAAGCTACTCAAGACATTATTAATTAAACCTGTATACACCCAAAGCAACCAAAACATATATGTATAGTAACCACAACTATGTTTAAAAAACAAAAACGTTATTTATTAATCTGAACAGAGTTGTTATGTAACCACTCTTTGCTATGCTTAACAGATAATAATAGTTATATCAGTGGTCATAGTATCTTGATTAATCATAGATAATCTTTACTCAGGTTGCAGTCAGTCGATCAGTTGTTCAGTTGTGACTCCATGGACTGCAGCATGCCAGGTATCCCTGTCCATTACCAATTCTGAGAGCTTGCTCAAACTCATGTTCATCAAGTTGGTGATGCCATTCAACCATCTCATCCTCTGTCATCCCCTTCTCCTCCTGCCTTCAATCTTTCCCAGCATCAGGGTCTTTTCTGATGAGTCTATTCTTTGCATCAGGTGGCCAAAGTATTGGAGTTTCAGCTTTAGCATCAGTCCTTCCAATGAATATTCAGGACTGATTTCCTTTAGGATTGATTGGTTAATCTCCTTGCAGTCCAAGGGACTCTCAAGAGTCTTCTCCAACACCACATTCAAAAGCATCAATTCTTCAGCGGTCAGCATTCTTTATGGTCCAACTCTAACATCCATACATGACTGCTGAAAAAAAACATAGCTTTGACTAGATGGAATTTTGTTAGCATAGTAATGTCCCTGCTTTTGAATATGCTGTCTAGATTGGTCATAGCTTTTCTTCCAAGGAGCAAGCATCTTTTAATTTTATGGCTGCAGTCACCATCTACAGTGATTTTGGAGCCAGAGAAAATAAAGTCACTCTCTGTCACTGTTCCGTTGTTTCCCCATCTATTTGCCAGGAAGTGATGGACCGGATACCATGATCTTCATTTTTTGAATGTTGAGTTTTAAGCCAGCTTTTTCACTCTCCTCTTTCACTTTCATCAAGAGGCTCTTTAGTTCCTCTTTGCTTTCTGCCATAAGGGTGGTGTCATCTGCATATCTGAGGTTATTGATATTTCTCCCTGCAATCTTGTTTCCAGCTTATGCTTCTTCCAGCCTGGCATTTCATATGATGTACTCTGTATATAAGTTAAATAAGCACAGTGACAATACGCAACTTTGACGTACTCCCTTCCCAAGTTGAAGCCAGTCCATTGTTCCATGTCTGGTTCTAACTGTGGCTTCTTGACCTGCATACAGATCTCTCAGGAGGCAGGTCAGGTGGTCTGGTATTCCCATCTCTTGAAGAATTTTCCACAGTTTGTTGTGATCTATACAGTCAAAGGCCTTAGCATAGTCAATTAAGCAGAAGTAACGTTTTTCTGGAATTCTTTTGCTTTTTCTATGATCCAACGGATGGTGGCAATTTGATCTCTGGTTCCTCTGCCTTTTCTAAATCTAGCTTGGACATCTGAGAGTTCTTGGTTCACGTACTGTTGAAGCCTTGCTTGGAGAATTTTGAGCATTACTTTGCTAACATGTGAAATTAGTGGAATTGTGTGGTAATTTGAACATTGTTTGGCATTGCCTTTCTTTGGGATTGGAATGAAAGCTTTATCAGGTCTAAAGGATCCAGATGGAGAGCAGTATAAACACAAATATTTTCAGGCCCAAGATTTAGTGATGGGGAGAACTGACTTTGAGATAATGAATCTTGTTGGTATAGACTAAGTTTAAGTTTTAAACCTTCGCTCAATCATGTCCTACTCTGTGCAACACCATGGACTGTAGCCTGCCAGACTCCTCTGTCAATGGAATTATCCAGGCAAGAATACTCAAGTGGATTGCCATTCACTTCTCCAGGGGATCTTCCTGACCCAGGGATCAAACCCAGGTCTCCCACATTGCAGGTGGAATCTTTACTGTCTGAGCCCCCAGGGAATATATAAACTTGACTAATTCAAGACTAAGTGATAAGAGTAGACTAGTTTCCCCCTAAACTAGAATGTTCATCTTTTATCAAATATTTACTATGTGTTGAATACTCTGTACTTTAAATCATTTATCTCATTTAGCAGTTACAATTATTCCAAGGCAAAAATACCTATTTTACAGTGAGGAGACTAAGATTTAGAAAGGCTGTCATTTTCCCAGGCATGTAAAAAAGTTGTAGTCCTGACTAAAACCGTGGTAGCCATTATTAGCAGCCTCCAATGTATTCAGTTCTCTTTTCATTCTAGTACACAGAGGATTATACTTCCCCACCTTCTTGAAATTAGAGTAGGCCATGTAACTAGTTCTGCCTGATGTAATGATGTCAAAAGCGGCATGTCACTTTCTGGAAGAAGCATTGAAATGCTTTGTCTCAACTCTTAAGCCCTGTCTTCCCATGTTGAAGTGGACCCTTGAGTTTTGTATTAAAATGACAGCATTTTAAGTTAGTGGAGATTCCATCAATCTGAATGACAGTTATGTGGTGCAAAGTTCCTTAACCTCCTACTCCCTACCCTCTGGTCAGCTTACATTGGATAAGTAACGATAGGAAGAAATAAACCTTTGTTATTTTATTTAAGCCTCTGAGATTTTGGAGTTTGTCGATACCACAGAATAGCCTAGACTATCTTGACTGACAAACAGTCACCATATATTTGCTCCATATTCTGCCCTCTTTCCATTATGCACCATCACTTTTTTGAATTGACTGTTTTATAGCCTAAATATACCGCATGATTATAACTTAACATTTTTTTTGCCACAAATACTTGATTTTTCATTATTTTATTTATTTTTTAAAATTAATTTATTTTAGTTGGAGGCTAATTACTTTACAATTTTGTAAGTAGAAAGGTGAGAATCAAAGAGGTCTCAATTTTTATTTCTTCAATGAAACTGAGAGAAATCACAGTGACATGAATAAAACACCTTTCATATACAGAATTCACTGCAAATGTATTAAAACGAAGTCATTTTATGTCATGTACTTGATCTGAAAGCTTCCAGGAAAGAGAAATACATATTTGTCTGGGGATCCAACTTCCTACTCGACCTGCCAAAGCAACTCAACTGCAGACTCAACTGCACTCACCGGGTACATGTATTTTTCCACATCCCTGGAGTCTAGATGTGTCAGTGTATAACTTATGATGGAAGTTGATCTTTAGCTAATTGACAAATTCACCAGTAAGTTCTAGTGCAAGAGTAGTTTCAGCCCACAAGAATATCGATGTTTTCCTTGAAGTATAACATGACATTCTGGGACTCAGCCAAATTATATGCTCCTCTTGTTTCTTGAATGCACCTTAAAGAGTATCTTGAGTAGTGAAATGAAAATTAAAGTAGCTCTGGGCTCCTGGAACTGTTAGGATTAGCATTTAAAATCAAGTTTATGTCAGCAGACTAGACTTAAATGAGCAAAACTACTTGATTATGATTAATCGCTGTTTGACCTTGATGAATAAGTATATTATGGAGCACAGCCTTTCTGATGATGGCTTCTGGTAGCAATGGTCAGGCTAAGTTTCTCTGTTAGCTATCATGGTGTGACTGTATTTATTCTAGCAGTGTTTGACATGACAGGTGTTAGGCTTCTATGGGCAACCCTATCCAGAGAACAGAAGAATCAAGTCATCTTCCTTGCAGATTTGACTCTAAATGTGAGTGGATCTGACTTTATTTTACAAGTACACTGTATCTAAGTGTCAGGTTTTCAGAAACAGTTTAAAATTAGGCTAAACATAAATATTTCTAGATGAAATCTTATTTCAGTTAAATACCTGCAAATTCTATAAAAATAATGTTGCATTTGTTAGGAGAACAGTGTGTGTTTATCTCCTTTAAATTCCAATTTGCCTTACACTTCATTTGTTTCCATAATTTTTCTTCTCTTAAAATATTTTAGTTGAATACCATCTTGGAATTCAATCTTGAGACTCTGCTAATGTCAAAACACCAGAGTGAAGTGTATGTGATTCAGAAGCAGCTACAGAATTCATAGTTTGAATTACAGCCCAAGTATTCTTTTGGATCTCAATGATGCTATCTGAAACATATTTTTCAAGGCATATTCACAAGTGATTAGTCATTTTACTATTTTCATGGAATAGTTCTTATGTACCACTTCAAATCTCTCAGGCTCACTTCTTAACTCCAGCCACATCTGTTGTAACCAGTTCCCCACAGATTTTGACCAGCTTGGTACAGGTGAAAACTGACAGAACCTCCCCTCAAGTCTGAACTAAATATCTATTTTCTCCTGCCCTGGGCTTCTCTGATACCATAAAAAGGTTATGATGGGAACCTGCTCATTGCTCGTGCATGTTCAGTCACTTCAGTCATGTCCAGCTCTTTGCGACCCTATGGAATATAGTCCGCCAGGTTCCTGCCCATAGGATTCTCTAGGAAAGAATACTGGAGTGGGTTGCCATGCCCACCTCCAGGGTACCTTCCCCATTGCTCACACAAATGCAAGCTGAAAGTACAAGGCAATTAATGCTTCTTAGGGTAAGCCTTGACCAATGAAGAAAGAAATTCAATGAATGAATGCTTTACCCTTTTTTTTCTCTGGAGAAGACCATTCTTAGAAACATTTCCTAGTAAGTCTTCTCACAAGAGTCAGAAGGAGCCTGCTATCAGTCACTGGTGGGAGTAGCCACCTTGATAAGGCATCCTTGAACGGGTTTCTCCATTGTCTCTTTCATTCTCTGTCTTAGGTCCTGTTCATGAATCATTTCAAATGAGCCATTCTCCAGCTTTGATTTTAGGCTAAAATGTTGTATAACTCATGAATCAAATTTAGGCAAACTCCAACTTTTATCACAGCTTGCTGACCATATTATTATAGAAAATGTTCACATTATGCTCCCTTTGAAAGAAATTTATGATTAAGCACTTGTTCTTAGAAGAAAAGTACTGTATCAGGGAGAGAATAAGTATATTCAAGACAGAGAATGACAAAGATTACATACAAATAACACAGAATACTGGGGTGCACATACCAAAGAGTCCTTGTTCTCATTCATTCATTCATTCAAAGAAGTATATACCAGATGCCAGGCACTATACTGGGTATTAGGAATACAGAGGTAAGTATAGTGCATATGGTCCCTCTCCTCATGGAGCTTAACTTCTACAGATTTTACAGTGGTCGGTCATAGATATATATCAGCCTAAAAAGTAATGATCAGCAGAGGAAAAATGAAAATCTTTCTTCAGAATAATCTCTACTCCTAACACCAAATAACTCCAGAAGTAAATATACAGACAAAAGTAGCTACCACAGAAGGGAGATTAAGAGTAATTAGTCAAACCAAGAGCTCATGCCAACAATAAATTAAGAAAACTTTCTGATTGCTCACTGAAGCAGTTCCCTGTTTGGCTTTGATGTGTCATGACTTTAACTCTTCTCTGGAAAATTCCTTTATAAATGGTCCTGCTCAAGGATTTCTCTTGCTACAATAAACAGTGAGCTTTATCCAAATGAAGATCTCACCAGACTATTTCCGATTTTGACGCAGAGAATTTAATCTCAGTGAGGTGTTTATCATTGATGCTGGATTTGCAGCAGTTGGACAGCCAAAGAGGCAGTTGCTCAAGAAACTGCTTGGAAAAGGAAAAACAAACAAAAAACAACAACAGCAAAAAACACCTGACCCTTTTCAGATTTTCCATAGTACTCTAGCAATCTGGATCTGGATTTGAAATGCCATCTAAATTATGCATCTTTGCTCTGGGGTTCACTAACACTTTTCTCAAGCTTCAAGGCCTGCCATCTCACCTTAACCTCATGTGACTAGATGTGACTAGCAATGCTCAGTGTCTCAGTATGTTAGGACATTTACATCTCCTTCTGTTTCCCCTGTAGCTCAGTCGGTAAAGAATCTGCCTGCAGGGTGGGAGGCCTGGGTCCGATCGCTGGGTCGGGAAGATCCCCTGAAGGAGGAAATAGCAACCCACTCCAGTATCATTGCCTGGAAAATCTCATGGACAGAGGAGCCTGGTGGGCTGCAGTCCATGGGGTGACAAAGAGTTGGGCACAACTGAGAAATTAACATACATCTCCTTCTAAGTGTTTAATCTCAGGCCCTCTAAAGTGCTCACAAAGCAAGGGGAAACAAAAGGGAACAAAGGAATTATGTTTAAAAAGATAATATATTAAAGTAAAACTTTAAGCCTAACCAGATTGCTTTAAAAATGAGGTTTCCTTGTTGACTGATCATTCTATTTATTGGAAGATGAAGATGAACTGATTTTTAAAACAAGAATTTCTCATTCTGCCTTGATGAATATAATTAATATTCAATTCTCTCAGTTTTGTGTCTGAAGTCTTGAATAATAATAGTTAATATGAATACCATCTGTAGGCTACCAGGCTAAGTGTTTTTACACAATTATGTTGTTCAGACCTCATAACAAACCTCTAAGGCAAATACTATTATTAGTCACATTTTACAGGAAAGTCAGAGAGTTTATGAAACTCACCCAAAGCCACATAGCTGGTTAGTGGCAGAATTGGAACTTGAATCTGGATGCAAAAGAAGATGTTTGATATTGAAGACAAAAGTAGAGACATAACATGTAATAATTGATACTTATGAAAGATGAACAGAAATTACCCACAAACTATATGACGTAGTAAAATAAAGCTTTTCTGAAAAACTCAGACATTGCAGATCAAAGAGTTCTTGGAAAAAAATATTAGAAAATGCTTAAGATCAAGATACCCTAATAAAAGTATTCAACTTCAAGGATAAAGAAACTTACAAGTATTCCTACAAAAGAAATAGATGACTCACAAACCAAAATGAAGCAAAGGCAAGACAAAACCTCAGGCTGGTCTTTACATTTTCATTCACATTGCATTCCAAAAAAAAGGGGGGGGAGGCACATCTTCAGAGTTTGGAGTATAAAGGTCGGAGCCCTATAATTCTGTATCTATCTAGTGTGTTGTTTATTTTAAAGGTAAAAGAAAAGCATTCCCAAATACATAACTCAAGGATTTTATCATCTACTTACCTTTCCTGAAAAATCTTGTTAAACTGTTCTTTATTAATGTAAAGTTCCACTTTACAAGAGAAACAATCTTTTAGGTGCTTTCCTGGAGGGTTAATTTGTAGTGAACCAGAAAATTTACCCTTGCTAAATGGGCTTTTGTTGTAATTCTAGTGTTAAAGATTCCTTTAGGTTAAAATGTGACTCTTTCAAAGTACAAATACTTCTGGGAAGGCTAACATCTTAAGGATTTCACAATCATTTACAACATGTTAATGAATAAGTTTAATTGATCAAATATTTCCCTCCTCACATGTAAGCTGAGGTTCAGTGAAGCTGCTGTAGAAGCATTTTGATGTAATGAAAAAAAGAACATTGTAGGAATAAAGGTAGATGGAAAAGACTGAATGGGTTGCCAAGCAAAGCCAGAGAGCATTTGTGTGCCCTTAAGACATAGTGACTTATTTGACAGTTTTGCTTAAGACTGGCTCAGCACAAGATGATGAATGCAGAAAATTGAGCACAATCTGGACTTAATCCAAACATATGGTGAAAGTGCTTTAAACATGAATTCTTCATGTTGTTATCTCTGATGTGTTTTTATATTCTCCCTCAAAAAGTACAGTTTATGAAGTCGTCTTAACTGAGGGTTCCAGTTTAAAAAAAAAAAAAAAAAGTTTTGCTTGAAATCATCCTTATTTCAGCAAAGGAGATCCATTCTCAGGTTGAACTGTAATGGATTTTAAGGATCATTGAAACAGAATAAAAATAAATCATATTGTCTTTTGTGTATTTTGTATCAACTTTAATAGGTCCCCCCTTCTTGTCTTGTATTTAGTTAAGGCACAAAGCAATTTTATTGGAGGCTACTTAGCTTTGTAGGAAATTAAATATAACAGTATACAGACATTCATGACTGTTACACATTTAATATAGCAACAGTTTTGGCAAAATGTCTAAAAAAGGTGATCCTGACTCCCTAGTATTTAAATTTTAGTACTTAAACAATTTATTATATTCTAATGAATATGTAAAATAGAAATTTCACTTGGAGCCCTATGGAGTTGTATGACTCACAACAGCTTTGGAAGGGAAATAAAAAAGTATAGGTTTATTATGAAACTCATAATTTAAAAGTTGCCCTCATAGATGCTCAGCACCAGATCACATCATAATGTTCAGAATTATGTATAGATAATAACAGAGGTCAGCTCTAGCAGGGAATGTAGTTATACTGGATTGTGAGAAAGCACATTCTCTGAAGGAAAAAAAAAGTCACTGTATTATTTACAAAGGGAAAAAAAACCAAAATCTTAACTGGCATTCCACCACTGTTCTTAAGGTACTTCTTCTCCAGGTTCTTTCATATAAGCTGTGGCATTGTATAGTGATTAAGTACCTGGATTCTGGAACCTGATTACCTGGCTTTAAATCCTACTTCTGCCATTTAGTAGCTCTCTTACTTTATCATGTCCTCATAACTCAATCTTTATTTGTTCCTCTGCTCTTCCTGCCTCCTACCAATCACTGTTCTGTCCTGGGGTGCTGCCAGATTTTTTTCAGTATTGAGTTTCCTCCTGGATCTTTTGGAGGAGTGGCATTAACCTCCTAAGATCTTGAGCATCTTAGAGGCTTTAGGGCTCCATATGATGCCATAGAAAAACATCTTTTTCTTATAATATTTTCAAGGTATTATAAAACTGGGGTTAATAATGTAGGCAATGAGCTAGAATGTTGGAGAATAAATTCTACCTACCTCACTTCCTAACTGTCACTTTGGCTAATTACTCACGCACAATATGCCTGACATTCCTCTGCTATAAATTAGGGATAATAACACCTACCAGCTCATTGGATTGGTGTGAGGATTGAGTTAATACATGTTCAATTCAGTTCAGTCACTCAGTCTTGTCCGACTCTTTGTGACCCCATGAATTACAGCACGCCAGGCCTCCCTGTCCATCACCAACTCCCGGAGTTTACCCAAACTTATGTCCATAAAGTCAGTGATACCATCCAGCCAACTCAACCTCTGTCGTCCCCTTCTCCTCCTGCCCCCAATCCTTCCCAGCATCAGGGTCTTTTCCAGTGAGGCAATTCTTCGAATGAGGTGGCCAAAGTACTGCAGTTTCAGCTTCAACATCAGTCCTTCCAATGAATATCCAGGACTGATCTTCTTTAGGATGGACTGGTTGGATCTCCTTGCAGTCCAAGGGACTCTCAAGAGTCTTCTCCAACACCACAGTTCAAAAGCATCAATTCTTCAGCGCTCAGCTTTCTTCATAGTCCAACTCTCACATCCATACATGACTACTGGAAAAACCATAGCCTTGATTAGAAGGACCTTTGTTGGCAAAGTAATGTTTCTGCTTTTGAATATGCCATCTAGATTGGTCATAACCTTCCTTCTAAGGAGTAAGAATCTTCTAATTTCATGGCTAAAGTCACTATCTGCAGTGATTTTGGAGCCCCCCAAAATAAAGACTGCCACTGTTTCCTCTGTTTCCCCATCTATTTTCCATGAAGTGATGGGACCGGATGCCATGATTTTAGTTTTCGAATGTTGAGCCTTAAGCCAACATTTTCACTCTCCTCTTTCACTTTCATCAAGAGGCTCTTTAGCCCTTTTTCACTTTCTGCCATAAGGGTGGTGTCATCTGTATATCTGAGGTTGTTGATATTTCTCCCGGCAATCTTGATTCCAGCTTGTGCTTCCTCCACCCCAGCGTTTCTCATGATGTACCCTGCATATAAGTTAAATAAGCAGGGTGACAATATACAGCCTTGACGTACTCCTTTTCCTATTTGGAACCAGTCTGCTGTTCCATGTCCAGTTCTAACTGTTGCATCCTGGCCTGCATACAGATTTCTCAAGAGGCAGGTCAGGTGGTCTGGTTTCCCATCTCTTTCAGAATTTTCCACAGTTTATTGTGATCCACACAGTCAAAGGCTTTGACATAGTCAATAAAGCAGAAATAAATGTTTTTCTGGAACTCTCTTGCTTTTTTGATGATCCAGCAGATGTTGGTAACTTGATCTCTGGTTCCTCTGCCTTTCCTAAGTACAGCTTGAACATCTGGAACTTCACGGTTCACATATTGCTGAAACCTGGCTTGGAGAATTTTGAGCATTACTTTACTAGTGTGTGAGATGAGTGCAATGGTGCGGTAGTTTGATCATTCTTTGGCATTGCCTTTCTTTGGGATTGGAATGAAAACCGGTCTTTTCCAGCCTTGTGGCCACTGCTGAGTTTTCCAAATTTGCTGGCATATTGAGTGCAGCACTTTCACAGCATCATCTTTTAGGATTTCAAATAGCTCACCTGGAATTCCATCACCTCCACTAGCTTTGTTTATAGTGATGCTTTCTAAGGCCCACTTGACTTCACATTCCGGGAAATCTGGCTCTAGGTAAGTGATCACACCCTCGTGATTATCTGGGTCATGAAGATCTTTTTTGTACAGTTCTTCTGTGTATTCTTGCCACTTCTTCTTAATATCTTCTGCTTCCGTTAGGTCCATACCATTTCTGTCCTTTATCCAACCCATCTTTGCATGAAATGTTCCCTTGGTATCTCTAATTTTCTTGAAGAGATCTCTAGTCTTTCCCATTCTGTTGTTTTCCTCTATTTCTTTGCACTGATCGCTGAGGAAGGCTTTCTTATCTCTCCTTGCTATTCTATGGAACTCTGAATTCAAATGGGAATATCTTTCTTTTTCTCCTTTGCTTTATGCTTCTCTCCTTTTCACAGCTATTTGTAAGGCCTCCTCAGACAGCCATTTTGCTTTTTTGCATTTCTTTTCCATGGGGATGGTCTTGATCCCTTTCTCCTGTATAATGTCACAAACCTTCGTCCATAGTTCATCAGGCACTCTGTCTATCAGATCTAGTCCCTTAAATCTATTTCTCACTTCCACTGTATAATCATAAGGGATTTGATTTAGTTCATACCTGAATGGTCCGGTGGTTTTCCCTACTTTCTTCAATTTCAGTCTGAATTTGGCAATAAGGAGTTCATGATCAGAGCCACAGTCAGTTCCCAGTCTTGTTTTTGCTGACTATATTGAGCTTCTCTATCTTTGGCTGCAAAAAATATAATCAATCTGATGTCGATGTTGACCATCTGGTGATGTCCATGTGTAGAGTCTTCTCTTGTGTTGTTGGAAGAAGGTGTTTGCTATGACCAGTTACTACATGTAAGAAGCTTTTGTTAGTGCCTGACACATGACGAGCAGCCACTCAATAAACATGAACAGTTGTTATTACTACTAGTTGAGGAACTCAGTGCTCTCATGGTGCATGAAGGTGACTCCAGGTTCCCCAAAGTAACATCTTATGCAATACCCTGAATTACCCATCCAACTCTCATCTAATGTCTTCTGCATCATTCCCACCGACCTTCCTACTACCTGGTATGAGCTAATTTATCAGATCAATTAATTGATATATGTAATTAAAGATACTTGTCATTGATGAATTGATGTTATTTCTCACATGGAACATTTGTTTTAGAGTTGTCTTCTGGAGACAATGCCTTATGATAAACGAATAGCTAGCATAGGGTTCCATAGCTATCTTTATGTGAAAATAGCCCCTGTTTTAAGCCTGAGGACTTAGTATCTTTAGTTTATACCATGAGAGTTGCAAGTTAGAAAATGAAAGTTCTTTCGTCTTGAAAGAATTGAGTTTTCAGGTGCAGTAAACTGTCACCAGGTGAGATTAGTGCCTCAGTCATAGGATCGAGAAAAAAGTAATGGTTTACCATGAAATGAATCATATTCTTTCATTCCACACTCCTGATATTAGTAAACTACTTGATTCTGTCTAATCTTTGTTTATGATGTCTGTCACATCTGTCCCTTTCCTAACCATTCTGGTTCTTAATTAACACAGTGGTCTAATTTATCCCCTCTCTCTAGTTTTTCTCTCATCTACTCCATTCTCTGTGCCTCTGTCACATTTATCTTTTCAAAGTTCTATTTCTGGAAAGTTATTATCCAGTGCAAAATCTCTACTCCTGAAGAACGTTTTACTCAGCCATTCAGAACCCTCTGCCCTCTCCCATAGGAATTAGTGATTTAAGGAGGCTGTAGAATTGGATTTCCTAGAGATACCTAAGAAGCTATTCATTTTTACAGTAATACAAAATAATAGAAGAGAGATGTCCCAAAAATCTCTCTAATGTTACCAACTTTGCTTGATGGGCACAATATTCCCGAATAATGTGCTTTTCCAAAGCCATGCACAGCAGAGTGGGAATGAAGGGATAATTTCCAACTCATTCCACAAGGAGGCAGCAAAAACACCAACTTTGGTTTGTGTAGATGCTACAAGAGACCGCAGGAGCAAAAAGGAGTTCAAGGTAAGATGAACCTAATTATTTTTCTCCCATTGAGACAATATCCAAATTGCCCCTTATGTAAAGGTCAAATTCCAGAAAAACCCTGGGAGCTTGGCAGAAATTGCAGTCTTGTCCCTCATCCAGACGGATTTTGGATTTTGATGCAGTTCTCCATACTCCCTGAGAGTGCTGATAAACACAAAGACACCTAATACTATACTCTCTACTTCAGCACTATTCACCAACCTTGTCCGTTAGGCTTTTGCACTTTTTAATACCGTTTTTTTCCATCTCTTTAACCTTTGAAAATCCTTTCTCTCTCAAAGACTATTGCAAATTAACATGTCTCTGATGTCTTTCCAGAGCCGCACCGTCCCCAAACCCCCAACAGACTATTGTTTCCTGCTGAAAATCGTTGGGATGGATATGGGATGTCTCAGTCCTAGGGTAGGTGTGTATAGGTGGCCACTGTTTATTGGACTGCTGGGATTCGGATAGAAATGATTCTAATTTTTCATTGAGTTTTGCGTATGTTTTGTTGCATTGAGTTAAAATTACCCAAAACTAGCAGCTGGTTAAAAATTGGGGGACGTAGTCGACATTTCATTTCAGGCCCTCCATGGGTTAGAGAAGTGGTTTCCAAACTGCAAATTGGGGTATTTAAAAACTGATACCTGGAATCCACCCCAGACATTCTGAGCTTTAATTTGTATGAAGTGTAACCTGTGGATGATATTTTAAAAACTTCCCTAGGAAATTTCTAATGTGCATGTATGTGTGGAAACTTTTAAATTAGAGTGATAGAAATATATTTTAAACACAGTTTGGGGGACTGCCAGTCATATCAAGGGCAGCAGGCTTATACGAAGAAGAGGAAATGAAATGGTTTCCCAATAGTTTCCTCTGTGAAGACAGTTGTAGGGGAGAGGGATTGGTACATTGAGGAACAATCTAAATGCTGAGTATTGAAGGTGAGTTAGGGCTTTCCCTGATAGCCTCAGTTGGCTAAAGAATCCGCCTGCAATGCAGGAGACCCCAGTTCAATTTCTGGGGTCGAGAAGATCCCCTGGAGAAGGGAAAGGCTACCCACTCCAGTATTCTGGCCTGGAGAATTCCATGGACTGTACAGTCCATGGGGTCGCAAAGAGTCGGACATGACTGAGCAACTTTCACTTTCTTAACTAACTTGGAAGGTGAGTATAAAAGGCAGATAATAATTGCACATGCTGGGTTAGAGACACTGTTATAGCCTGTGAGTGGTGAGATTTAAGCTAGGATGTAAACCAAGAAATACCAAATGCATGTGATTCCAGCACATAATCTTATGTTTCCCCACAAGTTTTTCAAATTTAATATTCATCATGAGTCTCTGGAAAATATTGTTAAAAACACAATTCCTTGAGACCTTAATTCCATAACAAACATTTGTGCATGTGGTGGGCTGTTGTTTTTAAGCAACAAACCACTTCAACCTTTTTGTTTTCCCAGCAAAACTACCTTGAACTCGATATATAAAACAAGTAAAAGCAGAGCTGATTTACCTCAAGCAGAAGTATTGGTCGTTCAGCTTAAACCACTGTAATTTTTCTTCACTCATACCCATCCTCTCAGCTAAAGTCCTTGAGGCTGTCTCTTCCTATTTGAAATCCACTTCATGAAATCCTATACAAAATTTTTAAAATAAATTCTAAAAAAATACGCTATAGAAATACTTGCAAAATTGTGTAAGAAGTAAACAATGGAGTGCTAATTCACCACTGTGAAAATGAAAAACATTTTTAGAGATAATGAAAATGGTCCCATCAATGTATGGTTAAATCATTATACGTAATTAAGATAACTGATGGTTACTGAGGACTTAGATATTGACCAAGAACTGGTTATTTTTTTCTGTTATCGCATTTATACCTCTCAACAGCTGTACAAATTAATGGTTAACTTAATGCAAAAATTGCAACAGGCAAAGTTAACCACAGGCAGGTAAAAGACTTTATTAAGGTTATTGCAACAAGAAGTCAGAACTCAGACTGAACTCAATACTGCTCAAAGATTGGGGGGTGTAGATAAAGCTCCTGGAATGAAATAGGGGAAAAGTACTAGAGGACATTAGTGGGAGACTCATAGGCCTGCTGTGTTTACTAATTGGCTTTACATGAGAAAACTAAATTCATATGTTTTATGACAGGAGATAGGTTAACAGATTGAGCAAGACACACAACACTACACCAAAGTTACGCTCCTCTTCTCCCACAGAGATTGGGAGGAAACGGTGCATGTTTCTTGATGATTAATTTTTATTGGAGTATAGTTGCTTTACAATGTTGTGTTAGTTTCTGTTGTACAGCAAAGTGAATCAGCTATACGTATACATATATCCCCTCTTTGTTTTGGATTTCCTTCCCATTTAGGTCACCACAGAGCACTGAGTAGAGTTCCCTGTGCTATACAGTCAGTTCTCATTAGTTATCTATTTTATACATAGTATCAGTTAGTGTATATATGTCAATCCCAATCTCCCAATTCATCCCACACCTCCCCTTTTCCCCTTGGTATCCATATGTTTGTTCTCTACATCTGTGTCTCTATTTCTGCTTGCAAATAAGTTTCATCTTATGATTACATTTTAAAGGGATGGATTCTTGAGAAAGACATACCTTGAGTTGTAAACTGGCAATCAGACTTTTAAGAAAGATTTAACATCTCAGAGTAGCCGAGAAATAATTTGCAAGTTCTCTATAAATTACAATGACCTTAAAAAAGGAGGTTAAGGCCTAGAATCAGGAAGAAGCTGTAATAATGTTTAGTTAACTGAGGAACATAATGTCATCTTGGGCAGTAAATACTATTATAATATCACCATTTTACAGATGACGAAGTCATCGGATTTTAGAGAATGCAAGGGTCTTGTTCAGATTACACTACTAGCTATGCATCTGAGTCAAATCAAACTTCATCTTTGGACTCAAGTAACAGCAAGTTTAAACACTTAGTGATGCTCTGCTCACCATGCAGATAATGGTAAATCATGGAGCCGTTTTAAAAGCATAAGGTAAGATCTGTATGTAACAGACAAACAAAAGATTTTCCTCAAAAAGGTTTAAATTTTTTAAATAATTTGTGGAACATTTGATTATTGTTTCGGTCAAACAGACAATTATATCAATTGAATGAAGAAACCATAACACTCAATTTCTCTCACTCTCTTTCTCTCCGCCTTTTTCTCCCTTTTCAAAATCCAAAGTGAAATATATGAAACAACAAAATAAAACTTTTATTAACTCAACAAGGGTTTTTTTTTTTTTTGTACATGGGAAAATTTTCACACAATTCCATCCAAATCATTTAGTTTTCTTTGTCTTCTGTTTGAACACCATTTGTGCTTTTGTTTTTTATTAGTTTTTATTCATCTATGTTTTTTTTAACTTTACAATATTGTATTTGTTTTGCCATACATTGACATGAATCCACCATGAGTGTACATGTGTTCCTCCTTCCATACCCCCCCTCCCATCACCCCTCTCCCATCCCTGCCTTCTGGTCAACCCTGTGCACCAGCCCCAAGCACCCTGTATCATGCATCGAACACTGGAACTGGGCGTTCTTTTCACATTATGAATAATTACATGCCTTTCAATGCCATTCTTCATATCCACCCAACCCTTGCCCTCTGCCACTGAGTCCATAATACGTTCTATTTATCTATGTCTCTTTTAATGTCTCGCATAAAAGGTTATCCTTTGCTGATTAACTAAATACCACTATATATGTGTTAGTATACTCGTATTGGTGTTTTTCTTCTGGCTTACTTCACTCTGTATACTAGGCTCCATTGTCATCCCCTCATAGAACTGATTCAAAATGTATTGTATGTAATGGCTGAGTAATATTCCATCTGACCTTTCTCTTCAAGAAAACTCTATGCATGTCAGAAGAAACAGTTTTAGAAACTGGACATGGAAAACAACAGACTGGTTCCAAATAGGAAAAGGAGTACGTCAAGGCTGTATATTGTCACCCTGCTTATTTAACTTATATGCAGAGTACATCATGAGAAACGCTGGGCTGGAAGAAACACAAGCTGGAATCAAGATTGCCGGGAGAAATATCAATAACCTCAGATATGCAGATGACACCACCCTTATGGCAGAAAGTGAAGAAGAACTAAAGAGCCTCTTGATGAAAGTGAAAGAGGAGAGTGAAAAAGTTGGCTTAAAGCTCAACGTTCAGAAAACTAAGATCATGGCATCTGGTCCCATCACTTCATGGGAAATAGATGGGGAAACAGTGGAAACAGTGGCAGACTTTATTTTTGGGGCTCCAAAATCACTGCAGATGGTGACTTTAGCCATGAAATTAAAAGACGCTTACTCCTTGGAAGGAAAGTTATGATCAACCTAGAAAGCATATTCAAAAGCAGAGACTTACTATGCCAACACAAGGGTCCGGTCTAGTCAAGGCTATGGTTTTTCATACAGTAGTCCTAGTATGGGATGTGAGAGTTGGACGGAGAAGAAAAACTGAGCACCAAAGAATCAATGCTTTTGAACTGTGGTGTTGGAGAAGACTCTTGAGAGTCCCTTGGACTGCAAGGAGATCCAACCAGTCCATCCTAAAGATCAGTCCTGGGTGTTCATTGGAAGGACTGATGTTGAAGCTGAAACTCCAATACTTTGGCCACCTCATGTGAAGAGCTGACTCATTGGAAAAGACCCTGATGCTGGGAAGGATTGGGGGCAGGAGGAGAAGGGGATGACAGAGGATGAGATGGTTGGATGGCATCACCGACTCGATGGACATGGTTTGGGTAAACTCCTGAGTTGGTGATGGACAGGGAGGCCTTGCTGCGGAGAGATTCATGTGGGGTCCAAAGTGTCAGACACACTGAGCGACTGAACTCGAACTTAATAATTCCATTGTGTATATGTACCACAGCTTCTTTATCCATTCATCTGTTGATGGGCATCTAGGTTGCTTCCATGTCCTGGCTATTATAAATAGTGCTTCAATGAACATTGGGGTACATGTGTGTCCTTCAATCTGGTTTCCTCAGGGTGTAACCCACATTGTTATTTGCCTGGGTCATATGGGCAGTGTTCTCTTCCCAAGTTTTTAGGAATCTCCACACTGTTCTCCAAGTGGCTGTAGCTAGTTTTGCATTCCCACAACAGGTAAGAGGTTCCCTTTTCTCCACACCCTCCTCCAGCATTTATTGCTTGTAACTTTTTGATAGCAGCCATTCTGACAGGTGTGAAATGGTACCTCATTGTGGTTTTGATTTGCATTTCTCTAATAATGAGTGATGTTGAGCATCTTTTCATGTGTTTGTTACCATCTGTATGTTTTTCTTTGGCGAAGTGTCTGTTAGTTCTTAGGCCCATTTTTGATTGGGTCGTTTATTTTCTTGAATTGGGCTGAAGAGTTCTTGTATATTTTGAGATTAATTGTTTGCCCGTATTCTTCATTTGCTATTATTTTCTCCTCATTTCTGAAGCTGTCTTTTCACCTTGCTTATAGTTTCCTTTGTTTGTGCAAAAGTTTTTACTTTTAATTAGGCCCCATTTGTTTATTTTGCTTTTATTTCCTATATTCTGAGAGGTGGGTCATAGAGGATCCGCTGTGATTTAAGTCGGAGAGATGTTTTGCCTATGTTTTCCTCTAGGATTTTTTATAGTTTCCAGTCTCACGTTTAGATATTAAACCATTTTGAGTTTATTTTTGTGTATGGTGTTAGAAAGTGTTCTAGTTTCATTCTTTTACAAGTGGTTGACCATTTTCCCAGCACCACTTGTTAAAGAATTGTCTTTTCTCCATTGTATATTTTTGCTCCTTTTTCAAAGAAAAGGTGCCCATAGGTGCGTGGATGCATCACTGGGCTTTCTATTGTTGTTCCATTGATCTTTTATTCCTGTCCTTGTGCAGTATCATGCTGTCCTTGATGACAGGGCTTTGTATAGAGCCTGAAGTCAGGCAGTGGAACCTCCAGTTTTCCATCTATCTTTCTCAAGATTTCTTTGGCTATTCGAGGTTTTTTGTATTTTCCATACAAATTGTGAAATGGATTTTTTAGTTCTCTGAAAAAATACCATATGGAACTTAATCAGGATTGCATTTGGAATCTATAGATTGCTTCTGTAGTATACTCCATTTTCACTATATTGATTATTCTGATCCCATGAACACAGTATATTTCCTCCTCTATTTGTGGTCCTCTTGATTTCTTTCACCAGTGTATTATAGTTTTTTCTATGGAGGTCTTTTTGTTTCTTTAGGTATATATATTCCTAAGTATTTTTATTCTTTCATTGCAATGGTGAATGGAATTGTTTCTTTGGGTAATTTCTCTTTCTGTTTGCTCGTGTTAGTGTAGAGGAATGCAATGGATTTTCTGTGTGTTAATTTTATATCCTCACACATTTACTAAATTCATTGATTAGTTCTAGCAGTTTCCTGGTGGCATCTTTAGGATTTTCTATGTACTGTATGATGTCATCTGCAAACAGTGACAGTTTTACTTCTTCTTTGCCAGTTTGGATTTTTAAGTTTCTTTTTCTTCTCTGATTGTTGTGGCCAAAACTTCAAAACTATGTTGAATAGTAGTGGTGAGAGTGGGTGTGGCACCCTTGTTTTGTTGATGACATTAGGGGAAATATTTCAGTCTTTTTCACCATTTGGTAAATTTGCTGTTGGTTGTCCACTTATAGCTTTTATCTATGCTGAGGTATGTTCCTTCTCTCCTGCTTTTTGGAGGGTTTTTTATCATAAATGGTGTGAATTTTAATCGAAGGCTTTCTCTCTGCATCTAATTGAAATAGTCATAATGATTTTTTTATTTTTCAATTTGCTTATGTGGTTTATTACATTGAATTCATTTGTGAGATATTAGAAGAATCTTTGCATCCCAGGGATAAACCACTTGGTCACGATGTATGGTCTTTTTTATATCTTTGGATTCTGTTTGCTAGAATTTTGTTAAGGATTTTTCATCTATGTTCATCAGTGATATTGGCCTATAGTATTTTCTTTACTGTGGCATCTTGTCCAGGTTTTGGTATTAGGGTGATGGTGGCTTCATAGTATGATTTTGAAGTTTACCTTCCTCTGCAATTTTCGGAAGAGTTTTGAGTAGGATAAGTGTTACTCTTCTCCATAAATTTTTGGTAGAAATTCACTGTGAACCATCTGGGTCCTGTGCTTTTGTTTGCTTGAAGATTTTCTGATTACAGTTTCAAGTTTCCATCTTGTGATTGGGTCTGTTGAAATTTTTCTATTTCTTCCTGGGTTCAGTTTGGAAGCTCGTACTTTTCTAAGAGTCTTATCCGTTCTTTCCAAGTTGTCCATTTTATTTGCATATAGTTGCTGATAATAGTCTCTTAATGATCCTTTTGTATTTCTGTTGTGTCTGTTGTGATCTCTCCACTTTCATTTCTAATTTTGTTGATTTTGATTCTTCTTCCCTTTTTTCTGATGAGATCTGGCTAATGCTTGTTAATATTTATTTATCTTCCAAAGAACCAGCTTTTGGTTTTGGGTTGAATTTTGCTCATGGTCCTTTTGTTTCTTTGCAGTTAGTTCTGCCTTAATTTTTAAGATTTTCGTTCCTGTCTACAACGCTGGGGTTTCTTCATTTATTCGCTTATCTATTTGCTTTAGGTTTGAGAGTTAGGGTTATTTATATTAACTTTTTTTCTGTTTCTTGAGTGACATTATTGGCTATGAATCTTCACCCTTACATTGCTTTATAGTGTCCCCATAGGTTTTTGTTGTTGTGTTTTCATGTTCATTCTTTATATGCATATTTGATTTCTTTTTTGATTTCTTTATGATTTGTTGGTTATCATCAGTGTGTTGTTCCATCCCTCCATATGTTGAGTTTTAATAGTTTTTCTCACTGTAATGTGACATCTAATCTTATACTGCAATTGTAGTCAAAAAATGATTGGAATTGATTTTAATTTTTTTTTTTGAATTTACCAAAGATAGATTTATGGCCCAGGATGTGATCTATTCTGGACAAGGTTCTGTGTGCACTTGAGAAAAAGGTTGAAATTCATTGTTTTGGGGTGAATACCTATAGATATCAATTAGGTCTAATGGATTATTGTACATTTAAAGTTTTGTTTCCTTGTTAATTTTCTGTTTTTGTTGATCTGTCCATAAGGTGTGAGTGTGGTATTAAAGTCTCCCACTATTATTGTGTTATTGTTAATTTCCCCTTTCATACTTGTTAGCATTTGCCTTACATATTGTGGTGCTCCTATATTGGGTGCATATATATTTATAATTGTTATATCTTCTTCTTGGATTGATCCTTTGATCATTATGTAGTGTCCATCTTTGTCTCTTTTCATCACCTTTGTTTTAAAGTCTATTTTATCTGATATGAGTATTGCTACTCCTGCTTTCTTTTGGTCTCTATTTGCATGAAATATCTTTTTCCAGACTCTTCACTTTCAGTCTGTATGTGTCCCTTGTTTGGAGGTGGGTCACTTTGTACACCACCATATAGAGTGCTTGTTTTTTGTATCCATTCCAGCGCATCTTTTGTTTTGATTGGGGCATTCAACCCATTACATTTAAGGTTAAGTTATTGATAAGTATGGTCCCGTTGCCATTTACTTTGTTTGTTTTGAGTTCGTTTTAACATCCTTTCTGGTGTTTCCTGTTTAGAGAAGATCCTTTAGCATTTGTTGGAGGAGCTGGTTTGGTGTGCGGAATTCCCTCAACTCTTGCTTTGTCCTGTTCAGCTTTGAATTCTCCTTCATATCTGAATGAGATCTCCTTGCTGGGTACAGTAATCTGGTGTAGATTTATTCTCTTTCATTACTTTAAGTATGTCCTGTCATTACCTTCTAGCCTGAAGAGTTTCTATTGAAAGATCAGCTGTTATCCTTATGGGGATCCCCTTGTGTGTTATTTGTTGTTTTTCCCTTTCTGCTTTTAATATTTGTTCTTTGTGTTTGATGTTTGTTAATTTGATTAATATGTGTGTTGGGGTGTTTCACCTTGGGTTTATCTTGTTTGGGACTCTCTGGTTTTCTTGGACTTGGGTGATTATTTCCTTCCCCACTTTAGGGAAGTTTTCAACTATTATCTCCTGGAGTATTTTCTCATGGTCTTTTTTTTTTTTTTGTCTTCGTCTTCTGGGACTCCTATGATTCATATGTTGGTGCATTTAACATTGTCCCAGAGGTCTCTGAGGTTGTCCTCATTTTTTTCATTCTTTTTTCTTTTTCTTCTCTGTTACAATCTTTGTTTTTTATACTTAAGAAGGCAGAGAAAAGAATGGAAAAAGTGAGGTAGGGAAGGGAAAAGAAATGGGAGAGGAAGAGAACAATAGCAGACAGGCAAAAAAGAAAGAGAGATTTTTTTTTTTAAGTAACAGAACAGGAGACAGGAAAATAAGAGAGCAATGGAAAGTAATGAAGAAAAGATAGGGAAAGAGAGAGGGGGGAAGAAAGGGACTGTGAGACAGGGATAAAAGAGGAAGAGAGAAATAAGAGAAATTGTAAAATGGCAAAATGAAAAAAAAAGATAATGAAGAGTAGCATTGGAAGGAAAAAATAAAATAAAAAGAAAGAAAGGGGATGAAAAATATGGGAAAAAAGAAAAGGAACAAAATAATGAAAGAAAGCGGAAAGAAATTGGTAGAAAGGAATGGCAACCATTCCAGTATTCTAGCCTGGAGAATCCCATGGACAGAGGAGCCTGGTGGGCTATAGTCCATGGGTCTCAAAGAGTCATATACAACTCAGCAACTAAGACTTAAGTCCATTACAACAGGGCTAGGGCTTGAGTCTAGGAAGTAGAATAGTTTCCTTCAAATGCTGATGTTCTGTTGACCTAAGAGTGAATGGGGACCTATTTGGGGAGGCCTCCTTGTGTGTCTCAAGCACTCTTGCTTCTTGGAGAAGAACATCTAGAGCAGGTACCAGGTGTGAGTAGGACTCGGTGATGACTTTATATGACTTAACTATTTTCCTCCTAATCATAAGAAAAAAACAGATTTCTAGTCCAGGTTCAATGCATGAGACAGGGCACTCAGGGCCGGTTGCACTGGGACAACCCTTGAGGGATGGGATGGGGAAGGAGGTGGGAGGGGGGTTCAGGATGGGGGACACATGTACACCCATGGCTGATTCATGTGAATGTATGGCAAAACCACTACAATATTGTAAAGTAATTAGCCTCCAATTAAAATAAATAAATTAATTTACGAAAAATAAGGAATTATCTGATCTACTCAGAAAAGTCTTCTTACTCCTAACAGGAATTTATTGTTCATAGCTCTTCTTTTTCTTGTTGATTTATATAAGTGCTATTGTCTTCTCTAGCTGAAGATCACCCCAGCAGAAACTTTGGTCCATCTGCTTTTACTATCTTCATCTAGAGGACAGAGGTTGAGAAATTATTTTCAGAAGTTTTTGTATGCTATCCAGTAAAAAAATATTGAAAAGGTAAACAAAACATATTTTTAAAGCAGTATTTTTTTTTAATTTTTTTTAAAATTAGTTTATTTATCTATTTTTTAACTTTACAATATTGTATTTGTTTTGCCATACATTGACATGAATCCACCATGGGTGTACATGTTTTCCCCTTCCAGAACCCTCCTCCCACCTTCCTCCCAGTGCACCAGCAGTGTTTTGAAGTAATTGCATAAAACAGCAGTTTTTCTCTCTCACAAACAAAAATCCTGTCTCTGCTCTTGTCTTAGAAACAAATAACCTTTGTATTACCTGACTTTTCCTCCACATTCTCATAACTGATAACAAAATAAAAAGTCCAGTGACTTGCTGTGTGTGTGATCAGTTGTGTTTGATTCTTTGCAACCCCATGGACTGCCAGGCTCCTCTATCTATGGAAATTTCCAAACAAGTATGCTGCAATGAGTTACCATTTCCTATTCCAGGGGATCTTCCTAACCCAGGAATCAAACCCTTGTCTCTTACATCTCCTTCATTGGCAAGCAGATTCTTTACCATTGTGCCACCAAGGAAGTCTGTGACTTGTTGCTTCTGTCTATAGTGTCCATTCTCATTGTATTTAAGACCAAGTTCATTATAGAATGAGGGTATCTCTAAAGAAAATTTCTTTAGCTGTAAAGTACAACTTTCATGATGAACAATATTTATGTTCATATAGGTTGATATATTTCACTGTGTTTTCCCTCAATTTTCTCCGTTTATAGCCCAGACAAGATGGTTTTTTTTTTAAGCCACAGTTATTAAGAAGGAAGGTTGCTTAAATAGTTTTGCTCTCACCTCCAAGTCAGGGAATGCCCACCAGGTACAGATTTATTTTATAACAGTCTCTCAAAGGTATCCTTTTGTTTGGAAATGTATGAAGAGTATGAAAGGATTTGTTGGGAATGACTATAAAACAGTGGTTCTCAAAACTTACCTTGTCTTTGAATCAACCTTGGGAGCTTGTTATAAGATTCCCAGACCTTACATGGTTATAGCTTCACATGGCTAGTATATTTTTTTATTGCTTCAGTATTCTTATTACTAGGTCTTAAAACTTGCTTATTGAGGCTTAGGTTTTACATTCTTGGCAATCAATATTTATTGAAGGGTGTGAATCATCTCAGTATTCCATATAGCAGCACTGTTCAACAGAATTCTAATACAACATATGTAATTTTATATTTTCTAATAGCTTTATTTAAAAGTTAAAGAGAAATAGGTGAAATCAATTTTAATAATTTCAGTTAACCCAATATAACTGGAATTTTATAATTTCATCAAGCAATAAATATAAAATATTTATTAATTATATAGTTTACATTTTTTGTTCATATTGAGTCTTTGAAAACCAGTGCATATTTTATACTCACGCTCATCTCAGTTTGGACTAGCTACATTTCAAAAGTTTAGTAATCAAATATGAAAACAATCTACTATACTAGTGCAGATCCAGAAGACTGTGGTTGTGGTTTTAATCTGATTGCTTCAGAACTTCATCTATATTTTCTTAATGTGAATCATTCCTGCCACACTGTAGCTGAGTGCAGTTCAATGGTGGCTGAGATGAAAAGGGTCCTTCATGATGCATGATAATGGTTACCAGATCATTTCATGTACAGTGCTGCTAAATATTCCCTAGAAAGCAGTAACTCTTCTGTTTTCTGTTTATTCATTCTTGCCCACATTATGTGAGTTACATAAACAATTCTCTACAGTATATATTGGATGTACTGTAAAAAATAAAAGTCAATTTCCAAGACTGAGTCCATTTACAATATGTGATATATAGGTCTAACGTCAGAGAGTCATGAACAGCTGAATAGTCATCTGTGAATAGAAGCAGCATTAGGTGAGATATATGATCCAGGGAGGCACAAAAATGTAGTAGAACACATAAACAACATACAAGAGAAAAAAGAAAGTAAAGATACATATACGCAAATATATGTTAACATACATGTGTATGACAATGGATCTACATGCTTAAAATCATTGGATGCAAAGAAAGCGTAGTCTGCTTATTGTTTTTATTGAATCAAAGAATGAATTTCATGGTAAACCCAGTGACTTATATAGATGTCAGATATTATAATAAGTAAGCAGCAAACTCAAACCATATGTTTTTGCATTTCAGAATCTCAATTTGATGTATTATAATAGTTCCCAGTTAGGAAGATTCACTCATGCAAAATATTGCCTATTTATAAATAAACCAACATGACTGAACAAAACTTTGGGAGTAAGAGGAATACAAAGACTAAATATAGTCATGCCAAATTGTAATTGATGAGGATCTTCTAATTGAATCTCAAACAAATTACATTGTTCAAAAACAGTGATATCAAACTATGAGTAGGCAGAAGACAGAACAGACAAAAATTCCTGAAAAATTACTTGAGTGGGAAAGAATAAGAAATCCCATCAAACAGCCAGAGACACTTTTACAGTAGAGTATAAAACATTAATTTAGGGAAAACTACAAGTATTTCAGTTTGGATGCTTTTTGTTGATATGTAACAGAAAATTCAACTTAAATTGTTTTTTTTTTTTAATAAATTTATTTATTTTAGTTGGGGGCTAATTACTTTACAATATTGTAGTAGTTTTTGCCATACATTGACATGAATCAGCCATGGGTTTACATGTGTTCCCCATCCTGAACCCCCCTCCCACCTCCCTCCCCATCCCATCCCTCTGGGTCATCCCATTGCCCCAGCCCTGAGCATTTGTCTCATGCATCGAACCTGGAATGGTGTTCTGTTTCACATATGATAATATACATGTTTCAATGCTATTGTCCCAGAACGTCCCACCCTCACCTTCTCCCTCAGAGTCCATAAGACTGTTCTATGCATCTGTGTCTCTTATTCTGTCTCACATATAGGGTTATCGTTACCATCTTTCAAATTCCATATATATGCATTAGTATACTGTATTGTTTTATACAATGAAAAAAATATGTTGGCAAGATGTTGTTGGAAAAGTCTAGGAGCAGGAATTGAGGCAGTTTTATCAGGCATCTAACTCAGTTTCTCTGTTATTTTTTCATCCCTGCTCTCCTCCAGGTGTTTTAATTTCTTTTTCAGGGTGTTCTTACTGTAGCAAAATGGCTGCAGCAGTTAGAGGATTTACATCAGTACACTACACATTTATACAAGAGTCCTGTGCTAAATTCTGAACCAATCCAAACCAATGTGGTGGTCAGTAGAATACCATATATTCTACTTTATTCTACCATATATTCTTGCTTTAAATCAGGATTATTGACTATCCATAGTTTGGTATCACAGAGGAGGTGAGGTTGTGCTCATTGGATTATGCTTCTCAGGGCTTACCGTTGTAAGGAGGGTCAATCCCACCCAAACTACATGACCATCACGTAATGAGAGAAGGATGAAATGGATGCTGTGGAAACAAACAAGTATCCACTTTAATGCAACATAGGAAATAAGTTCCCTGAATAATACATCTGAGAATCCAGCCAAAGAAGATTTAAATTAATCCCAATCTGATCTAACCAAAGAGGAAAGTTGGCTTTTATCAACATGATGAGCAGATGCTTAAGCCCTTTGCAAATAAGTAGACCTTATTACATTTAGGCACAATGACTGTGAAGACTTTGGAAAATTATTCTAAATTAAATAAAATTCTAAATTTAATAAATCATTAAATATTGTCTTTCCACATATACTTAATTAAGCAGAATGTACTAATACGTATAAAATGACTTTAATAAACATTTCACTAGATGAATGTCATTTATTTATTGAACCTCACCAGTTGAAATCATCTGCTCCATTTCATTTCTCCCAAATAAATTTTTCCTATTTAGCAAAATCTGGGAGATAGTGAGGGACACAGATGCCTGGCATGCTGCAGTCTGAACTACAGCAACATTATGTAGATATATATATAATATAGAGTTAATAATTATCTTATCAATTTGAGATGTCTAGAAAGACAATTTGGGTAATTTGAGAGCCTTAATGAAATGTCTATCTTTAATGGTTTCCATTGAAATCAAATACTGAATATTGAATGAACCAAGTATATTATTTTCCATTGAAAGCAAATCCTGAATACTGAATCAAGTATATTATTTTTGTGGGATTTTCTTTTGTTTGACTCTGGACTCTGTGTGTGTGGTATTAGTTTAGGACAGTGCAATCCAAATGAGATATAATGCAAGGAATATATGTAACTTTGTATGTAATAGCCACATTAAAAGGTACAAAAGAAAGATTATTTTATTATATAATAACCCAATATTTCCAAAATATTATTTCAACACTAATCAAATGAAAATATTAATGAGATATTGCATCCTTTTTTGTTTTCCTAAAGTTTTCAAAATGTGTGTGTTTGTTATACTGAAGCATATATCAGTTCAGACCAGCTGCATTTCATGTGTTCAATATCCCCATGTGACTAGTGCATATCATGCTGTATAGGTCGAGAATTATTCATGTTTGTTCTCACAATCCAGAGGCTGTTATTAGCCAAGAGTACAATGCACCTTGTACTATATAGCATTTTCCTCACTATAATATCACTTTTTGCTTCTACTAAAAGATGTATTTCTCTTATTTTTGTCCTTGTCACATACTTTTATAGTTTATTAATTATATGTGCTAAGTATTTGCTCGTCCGTTTTTTAAATTCTAATTTTACCATGTTTTTCTTATTATCTTTTCTTTATTTAGAATTTATTGGAATGGATGCCAATGACTGCCTTAATTCCACTTTCTTTATCTTCTCCCTTTCTACATTAATTTTGTCTGTATTATTTCCTAGATTCTTTAAACCTTTTGTGTTAGTGTATTCTGTGACCTAATAATTTCCCCATCATTTACCTCCCTCTCTTCTTGTTCCATCCTACCATCATTATTTCATTGGAGCAGGCTTGGCAGCAGAAAATGGTAGTTAGAATTGTGAGCTTGAGTCAGACTGTGTTCGGTTCTTAGCTCTGCCACTCATTAGCTGTGTGATCTCAAGCAAGATTCTTGTTATTAGATTATTTGTATGTAAGTTAGTAATGATAATTTTAACTTATATCACTGGTTATTGAGAGTTTTAAGTGAAATATTTATGCTTGTACAAACTTAGCACTCAATAAAGTTCTGTATTATTATTAATAATAACTGTAGTACTTTAAGGTAAATTCTCTTCACTGGAATATATCTGCATATATCTGTCTTTACTAGTGCAAATTGAAAAGTAGTTTTACTTGAAGAAGTATCCAAAACTGTGTGGCAAATATATGTGTAAACTTAATCACTTTGTATTAGTACAGAATATATTTTAAACATCAATTAACCGAATATTTTAGCCAAGAACCTAGAAAAAAAATCCAAAGGAACCAACAAAAGTAGGAAAGTCATTTAAGATGAAAAACACTCCCATAGAACTATTAAATTAAACCAAAGTCAGTAGTTGTTTCTGTGAAAATAAATTCACCCATCACAGATCTAACCCAGAAAAAAAATGAAAATAACACAAATTTGAACAAGGTTAAAAAATGAAAAATGAGGATATGAAGAATTTAAAAACTGAGAAAATATGTAAAATTTTATATAAAAATTTTGCAAATCTATATTAACTAAAGTTATAAAAAATAAATTACATAAGCTAAAAAAGCTACTCAAGAAGAGGTATAACATACAACTTGAATTGACCAAAAACAAAAAAAAGAAGAAAAACATAAAAATCATGCTATATGTATGTATGTTTGTGCTCAGTCATGTCCTACTCTTTGCGACCCTATGGACTGTAGCCTGCTAGGGTCCTCAGTCCACGGAATTTTCCAGGCAAGAATACTAGAGTAGGTTGCCATTTATTAATAGCTAAAAGACAATAGAACCAATGATTTTGCAATCAATTTGCAGTAAGCTTTCAAGGAAAAGAAAATTCATGATATTTTTAACTGTTCCAGAGCATAAAAAAGAGATATAAAAATTCTCAATTCATATCACTCATCTAGTTCAACTATGACACTAGATCCTTTCAAGGAAAGCAGACCCAAAACAAACTAATGGCCACTACTTGTTTGTATAAATTGCAAAACTGATGTTTCCCAGTTTTACTGAGAAATAATTCACATATATATGTTTAAGGTACACTGCATGATGGCTTGATTTACATATATTGTGAAATGATTGCCACAATAGGTTTAGTTAATATCTGTCATCTCATATAGATATAGTCAAAAGGAATAAACAATTTTCTTTGTGATGAGTACTCTTAGGATCTACTCTCTTTAAAACATTTCTACGTTATACAGCAGTGTTGACTATAGTCATATTATACATTGCATCTCTAGTACTTATTTTTCTTGTAACTGAATTTCTGTACTTATGACCACCTTGCTCCAGTTCCCCTCACTTCAATCCCCTCCTCTGGTAACTGCAAATCTGATCTCTTTTTCTGTGAGTTTGGTGGATTTGTTGTTGTTGTTGTTTTTGCTTTTAGAGTTTACATAAAAGTGAAATCATGATCCTATAGTACTTGTCTTTCTGTGTCTGACTTACTTTATGACAAAACTGATTTTTTAGTGGGAGGATTTGATAGTACAAAATGTCAGTTTGCCCAGTTTGCTTTATAAATTTAAATTCAATGCAATTCAGACACATGATGGGATATCTTTCAAAGCTTAATAAATTAATTCTAAATTCTACATGAATGGAAAGAAGGTGTGACACTAGCGATTTAAAATCTGTTGCATGTGAAATCTAAAAAAAATAAAATAAAATAAAATAAGACAGCAAACAGATATTGTTACCAGGAGCTACAGGGATTGAGGAGTGGGAAAATGAAAGAGAAGTTAAGTGTACATACTTGCATTATGTAATGTGATAGAGGTATTAGCTAAGGCTACAATAGCAATCATACTGCCAATCGTTTTACACCTTAAATTTACACAATGTTGTATGTCAAATATATTTCAAGAAAAATGTCAAACATTAATTAGATTAATGAAGACATGATGCTTGTTAAGGAAGTTATCTAAATGTAATATAAGGTACAAGTTATTTGACCCTGGAAGAGGACTAAACAGATGAAAATCAATGGAATAGAGGAGAAAGACCAGAAACAATGCTATTTCTCATAGCATATTATAAAAGTAGCATCTCAAATCAGCAGGGAAAGGATAGATTGTTTAATATATGTTGTAAATATAATTAGCTATTTGGAAATAAGTCAGCTAGAACCCCCAGTTCAATCTGAAATAGGAATACATTTCAGAAGAGTAACCTTTTAATATATAAACAAAACTATAAGTGGAAAATACAGGGAAATGTGTTTGTGTGGGACTCAAGAAGGCATTTCTAAGCATGGTGTGAAACACAGAAACTTTGAACAGAAAGACCAAATATTTGAGGACATAATGTTATATATATATATATTTTTTTCTCACAGGCAAAATACAGTATATGCAGAGTTAAAAGAAATAGAAAACTAACGAGATAGTTTCAACATGTAGGCCACCCAAAGGGTTACTGTACTTGCTATAGAAAGATATATCAAATGACTATTTCCTTTTAAGCTAAAATTCTGTCAGTCAGTTTTTGGTTTGTGTCATTAAACTGCATCCCAAGCTAATAGAGAATGTGCAAAGCCTGAGAAACCTCTCCAGGGTAGTTATGTCTTAGCCTTTTTCCTCCAACAAAAAAAGATGCTTTACCAGGGCTTTATGCTTTATTCACTTATTCCATATGCCATTACTGTTATTTTGTGTGCTTAGTTTTTCAGAGTCAATATTAAAAGATGTTTTCACCAATTAAGAAAAAAAAAAGAGATGAAAAAACCCATAGCTGCAAATTTAGCTTTACTGGTATCAGACATGACTACCATAACTGCATTATTCCGTAAATCACAGTCATGTTTAAGATTAGTTATTAGCACGTTTTAAATCTTTTTCAGAATTGTAACTCTTTATTAAAGCAGCTACAGAAAGGATTTTAATCAGAGAGCATAAGTGTTATTTTTTTCCTCAGAACACTTTTACAAAGACATAATTCAGCAATGAAAATGATCTATGCTGAGATCCTGCATCCCAGCCTCTCAGTATCTGCTTCTTTCTGTCTTCAACAATGGGAAAACATGTTAATTCCAACGTGGGGGACTTTTAGAAGTTTCCTTGTCATTTTATCTATGAAGAGTTTTTCAACATCAATCTTTTAAAGACAACTCCTTCCATTCTCCACATTTACTATCTGTCACCCACAAGTGATTTTAATGGTTGGACTTTGTGTTTCTACAAGGAAATAAATAATGGCTGGTGGGAAAGCTATCTTTGGATAGATGTCAACACCTATTAATATATAGAGCTTAGTGCATCTCCTGTAAATAGGGCCTTGCTTTGCATTAACAATCGTCTACTACTTTGAATCTAGTTATATATAAATAGATCAAATTATCTTATCAGCGGTCCTGAGGGGAAATCTAATCATGAAAGAAAGGGATAATTCTAAGAAATTGAGACTAGAGTCATAAAATAATTAATTGTCCCTATGAATAAAACCTCCTACTCTAGTTCACTAATTTGGCATTTAGAAGAAAAAATACAACATTAATTTTTAAGTTTAGAGATGTAATTTGTCTTGTAGTCTCATCATATACAGCCATAGAAATATGTTAATATTCTATTTACAAAGCGATGTATTAACTAAAGGAGGTTTAAATATATTAAAATGTATTCATTGATGAAAAGTTTCTCCACAATGAGGGACACCTGGAGAGGTACACAGAGTTACATGGAGAAGAGAGGAGGAAGGAGGGAGATAGAGGTGAACAGGAGGAGAAGAGGGGGGATCAAAAGGAGCGAGAGCAAGCTAGCCAGTAATCACTTCCCTATGTGCTCTCCATACTCTGGACCCCTCAGAGATGTTCACGGAGTTACATAGAGAAGAGAAGAGGGAGGAAGGAGACAGAGGTGGCCAGGAGGAGAAAAGGGGGAAGCAAAAGGAGAGAGACAGATCCAGCCAGTAATCAGTTCCCTAATTGTTCTCCACAGCCCGGAACACACAAAGAGATTCACAGAGTTGGGTAGAGAAGAGAAGGGGGAGGGAGAAGATAGAGGCAACCTGGTGGAGAAAAAGGAGAGTCAAAAGGGGTAGAGAGAAACAAGCCAGTAATCTTACTCCCAAGTAAAAATGGGTACTGATGATTGGGTCCTTAAAGGTACAAAATTGATAACAAATACCAAAAAGCAAAGATTAAAAATCTAGGGTAGAGGTTAGATTCCCAAAAATACAATATTAAAAAAAAACAAAACAAAGTCACAAAAATTATAATATGTATATATGTATATATATGAAGTTTACTTTAAAAATAGAGTCTTTTTTTTGCAAGGTAATAGTAGGTTATAAAAATGAAAATTAAAGGAGTAATAGGGGACTTAAAATAAAAATAAAAAATGATAATAGTAAAATATATCTAGGACTTTCTCTGGAGCTGTTCCAGACAGTGTGGGGTCAGTTCATTTTCTGATAGTTCCTTTATCGGGCTTATACTTCTCAAGATCTATAGGCCCCTTCCTATGTATTCAGTGCTAACTACAGGGTTTTAATCTATTGCACCTGTCACTTCCAAAGCGGTTCCCTCTGTTTATTTTAGCTTCTTCTGTTTGCTGGTCTCTTCAGTGTCTAATTTCTGCCTTCACACAAGGGGCAGTGGTGGTCACTTTTTTAGGCTCACTTTTTCAGTCGTGTGTGGGGAGGGAGGAACACTGCAAACAAATATCACAGGTGTGTGTGGGGAATGCTCGCATGTTTCAGCTGCACTGTGTTTTCCCCCCACCCCCACAGGGAGTGTGTCCTTTCATGATCTACACATCTCAGGCTCTAGGTTGGTCTGCCAGGAACTGTCTGAGGTGGGCAATGGGTTGCGTGCACTTCCCAGGTCTACGTTGCTCAGGTTCAGGTTCTCGGGTACTCCACAAAGGTGCAGACTCGGTTGGGCCTGCGTTTTGTGCCCTTTCCAGGTCCGAGAAGCTCAGGTGACTAGGTGCTTGGTGATCTCAGTCACCCCTAGTTGGAAGGTGTGTCTTATTGCCTCCCCTATCCCAGCTGCTCGGTTTTCTGGCATACAATGGGCGTGCCTTCTCAGGTGTGCTGTGTGTCTCTTCTGAGGAACTGATCTCTGGCTGTGACCCTCCTGGCAGATGTCAACTGTCCAGAATCCCAAGAAGTCTTGGTTAGCAACGCAGCCTGCTTGCAGTTTGGTAGAGAATGCCTCTCTGGGGCTGCAATTGCCCCCTTCTGGCTCTGGATGCCTCTGCCTGCCTGTCTCTGGTGGAGGATGAGTCAGCCCATAGCTGGCTAGCAATGCTCAGTCCTTTGTTCTGTGAGAGGGCCTGGCAGTGTCTTAGGTTGGGGCTTCTCACAGGATAGTTCTATCTCTCTCTCTCTTTTTTTCCCCTCTCTCTCTCTGGGTATCCCACAGTCAGGGTTGCTATCGCACCTTAGTTCCCTCAGATTGCCCTTGGGGGATTCAGGCTCGGTCTTTACCCTAAGCAGTGCAGCTTGGACATTTTTACCCAGCAAGGATCTCATTCAAATATGAAGGAGAAATCAACAGCTTTACAGACAAGCAAAAGCTCAGAGAATTCAGTACCACCAAACCAGCTCTCCAACAAATGCTAAAGGATCTTCTCTAGACAGGAAACACAGAAAGGGTGTTCAAACTCGAACACAAAACAACAAAGTAAATTGCAATGGGATCATACTAATAAATAATTACCTAAAATGTAAATGGGTTGAATGCCCCAACCAAAAGACAAAGGCTGGCTGAATGGATACAAAAACAAGACACCTATATATGGTGTGTACAAAAGACCCACCTCAAAACAAGGGACACATACAGACTGAAAGTGAAGGGCTGGAAAAAGATATTCCAAGCAAATAGAGACCAAAAAGAGCAGAGGTAGCAAAACTCATATAAAATAAATAGACTTTAAAATAAAGGCTGTGAAAAGAGACAAAGAAGACACTATATAATGATGAAAGAATCAATCCAAAAAGAAGATATAACAATTATAAATGTATATGCACTCAACATAGAGCACCACAACATGTAAGGCAAATGTTAATAAGTATGAAAGGGGAAATTAACAATAACACAATAATAGTTGGAGACTTTAATACCTCACTCACACCTATGGACAGAACAACCAAAGACAAAATTATCAAGGAAACACAAACTTTAAATTACACAATGGATCAGCTAAACCTAACTGATATCTATAGGACATTTCACCACAAAACAATGAATTTCACCTTTTTCTCAAGAGCACATGGAACTTTCTCCAGGATAGATCACATCCTGGGCCATAAATCTAGCCTTGGTAAATTCAAAAAAAGAAAAATTGAAATCATTCCAAGCATCTTTTTCTGACGACAATGCAGTAAGATTAGATGTCAATTACAGGAGAAAAACTATTAAAAATTCCAACATATGGAGGCTGAACAACACGCTGCTGAATAACCAACAAATCACAGAATAAGTCAAAATATGCATAGAAATGAATGAACATGAAAACGCAACAACCCCAAACCTGTGGGACACTGTAAAGGCAGTGCTAAGGGGAAGGTTAATAGCAATAAAGGTTTACCTCTAGAAACAAGAAAAAAGTCAAATAAATAACCTAACTCTAAACCTACAGCAAATAGAAAAGGAATAAATGAAGAACCCCAGGGTTAGTAGAATGAAAGAAATCTTAAAAATTAGGGCAGAAATAAATGCAAAAGAAACAAAAGAGACCATAGCAAAAATCAGCAAAGCCAAAAGCTGGTTCTTTGAGAAGCTAAATAAAATTGCCAAACAATTAGGCAGAATCATCAAGAAACAAATGGAGAAGAATCAAATCAACATAATTAGAAATGAAAGTGGAGGGATCACAACAGACAACACAGAAATACAAAGGACCATAAGAGACTATTTTCAGCAACTATATGCCAATAAAATGGACAACATGGAAGAAATGGACAATTTATTAGAAAAGTACAACTTTCCAAAACTGAACCAGGAAGAAAAAGAAAATCTTAACAGACCCATCACAAGCACAGGAATCGAAACGGTAATCACAAATCTTCCAGCAATCAAAAGCCCAGGACCAAATGGCTTCAAAGCTGAATTCTACCAAAATTTTAGAGAAAAGCTAACACCTATCCTAGTCAAACTCTTCCAGAAAACTGCAGAGGAAAGTAAACTTTCAAACTCATTCTATGAGACCTCCATCACCCTAATACCAAAACCAGACAAAGATGTCACAAAAAAAAGAAAACTATGGGCCAATATCACTGATGAACATAGATGCAAAAATCCTTAATAAAATTCTAGCAAACAGAATCCAACAACATATGAAAAAAATCAAAAATCATGGCCAAGTCGGCTTTATCCCAGGGATACAAGGATTCTTCAATATCTGCAAATCAATTAATGTAATACACCACATTAACAAGTTGAAAGATAAAAACCATATGATTATCTCAATAGATGCAGAAAAAGCCTTTGACAAAATTCAGCATCCATTTATGACAAAAACCCTCCAGAAATCAGGAAGAGAAGGAACAAACCTCAACATAATAAAAGATATATATGACAAACCCACAGCAAACATTATCCTCAATGGTGAAAAATTGAAAGCATTTCCATTATAGTCAGGAACAAGACAAGTGTGTCCACTCTCACCTCTACTATTCAACATAGTTTTGGAAGTTTTGGCCACAGCAATCAGAACAGAAAAAGAAATAAAGAATCCATCGGTAAAGAAGGAGTTAAATTTTCACTGTTTGCAGATGATGTGTTCTTCTACATAGAAAACCCTAAAGACTCCACCAGAAAATGACTAGAGCTAATCAATGAATACAGTAAAGCTTCAGGATAGAAAATTAACATACAGAAATCCCTTGCATTCCTATACACTAACAATGAGAAAACAGAAAGATAAATTAAGAAAACAATTCCATTCACCATTGCCATGAAAAGAATAAAATACTTAGGAATATGTCTACCTAAAGAAACAAAAGACCTATATATAGAAAACTATAAATCGCTAATGAAAGAAATCAAAGAGGACATAAATAGATGGAGAAATATATCATGTTCATGGATCAGAAGAATCAATATAGTGAAAATGAGTATAATACCCAAAGCAGTCTATAGATTCAATGCAATCCCTATCAAGCTACCAACAGTATTTTTCACAGAACTAGAACAAATAATTACACAATTTGTTTTGAAACAGCCAAAGCAATCTTGAGAAAGAAGAATGAAACTGGAGGAATCAACCTGCCTGACTTCAGGCTCTACTACAAAGCCACAGTCATCAAGACAGTATGGTACTGGCACAAGGACAGACATATAGATCAATGGAACAACATAGAAAGCCCAGAGATAAATCCATGCACATATGGACAACTTATCTTCACCAAAGAGGTGAAGATATACAATAGAGAAAAGACAATCTCTTTAACAAGTGGTGCTGGGAAAACTGGTCAACCACTTGTAAAAGAATGGAAGTAGAACACTTTCTAACATCATACACAAAAAATAAACTCAAAATGAATTAAAGATCTAAATGTAAGATCAGAAACTCTACAACTCCTAGAGGAAAATATAGGCAAAACACTCTCCAACATAAATCATAGCAGGATCCTCTATGACCCACCTCCCAGAGTATTGGAAATACAAGCAAAAATAAACAAATGTAACTTAATTAAAATTGAAAGCTTTTGCACAACAAATGAATCTATAATCCAGGTGAAAAGACAGCCTTCAGAATGGGAGAAAATAATAGCCAACAAAGCAACTCACAAAGAATTAACCACAAAAATATACAAGCAACTCTTGCAGTTCAATTCCAGAAAAATAAATAACCCAATCAAAAAGGGGGCTAAAGAACTAAATAGGCATTTCTCCAAAGAAGACATACAGATGGCTAACAAACACATGAAAAGATGTTCAACATCACTCATTATCAGAGAAATGCAAATCAAAACCACAATGAGGTACCATTTCACGCCCATCAGAATGGCTGCTATCCAAATGTCTACAAGCAATAAATACTGGAGAGGGTGTGGAGTAAAGGGAACCCTCTTACACTGTTGGCGGGAATGCAAACTAGTACAGCCACTAGGGAGAACAGTGTGGAGATTCCTTAAAAAAATGGAAATATAACTGCCATATGATCCAGAAATCCCATGCTGGGCATACACACCAAGGAAACCAGAACTGAAAGAGATACGTGTATCCCATGTTCGTCGCAGCACTGTTTATAATAGCCAGGACATGGAAGCAACCTAGATGTCCATCAGCAGGCGAATGGATAAGGAAGCTGTGGTACATATACATAATGGGATATTACTCAGCCATTAAAAAGGATGCATTTGAATCAGGTCTAATGAGTTGGATAAAACTGGAGCCTATTGTACAGAGTGAAGTAAGCCAGAAAGAAAAAACACCAATACAGTATACTAACACATATATATGGAATTTAGAAAGATGGTAATGATAACCCTATATGCGTGATAGCAAAAGAGACACAGATGTATAGAACAGTCTTTTGGACTCTGTGGGAGAGGGCGAGGGTGTGATAATTTGGGAGAATGGCATTCAAACATGTATAATATCATATGTGAGACAAATCTCCAGTCCAGGTTCGATGCATGAGACAGTGTGTGCTCGGGGAGAGGTGCGGTGCACTGGGGTGAGTGACCCAGAGGGATGGGATGGGATGGGGAGGGAGGTGGGAGGGAGATTCAGGTTGGGGAACACATGTACACCAGTGGCGGATTCATGTCAATGTATGGCAAACCACTACAATATTGTATATTAATTATCCTCCAATTAAAATTTAAAAAAAGGAAAAAATATATTCATTGAACAACTCTCATTTTAAAGAACTTACAAAACAGGCTAGTTCTTTAAAATAAAATTCTTATATGTGTGATTCCTAAATTTGAGTAGGACAGTATACAGAATGAACTATATTTCCTTATATGGAATATATGGTACACTTTGGCACCAGAGGTGTCATTGCCAACTCATTTAATGCTCTAACTAGAAGGAAATGGCAACCCACTCCAGTATTCTTGCCTGGAGAATCCCAGGGACAGAGGAGCCTGGTGGGATGCCATTTATGGGGTCACACAGAGTCGGACACGACTGAAGTGACTTAGCAGCAGCAGCAGATTTAAATAAAAGTTAACCTTTAAATGGAACTGTCTGTGAATTTATGCAAGAAGCAGGAGAATATGTACAATTCTATATGTAAGAAAAGCTGTTTATTTTTATACATTTACATCCTCATCTGTGTTTACATCTATCATCTATATTACAAGCACTATGTATTGATCAGACACTGTATTAACTGCTTTATTATAATTATTTCATTTAATTCTTGCAAAAAAAATTGAACCCAGATCTGAGTTAAATACTCAAACACTTTACCAATATAAAGGGTGCACCATCTTTTTTAACCTGCAAGCAAATGAGGGTTTTTATATTCTTAGTACATCTGGAACTCTGGGAGGGAATCTGAGGGTTGTTGCAATCAGAACTCTTGGCTTTGTGAAACAAGTCTAGAAAAAGTGTTCACTTAATATTGAAAATAAGTGAACTAATGAGTGAATTCTATGTACTATGCTATCAGTCCCATTGCACTTTTGATTGCACTTTATATTCAGCTTAGTTGACATGGAAAATGGGATAAAATCACAGGTTCTAGTTTCCCACACTGATCTCAAGATGCAATTTGGACTACGCTTTGCATTTGTTCATTTAACCACTTCTTAGTGTACCTCTGAAAGTGAACGGGCCTTCTTATTTCTAGATCTCCTCACGTGGAAAAACATGGGGGCTGTTAAAAATATAAATCTCTATCATTGTCATAGAAAGAAAAGTATAATTCATAATTAACTCAAACAAATGATAAGATATTAATTTACTTTAATTTCTTAACACAAGATTATAAATATCATCTCAGGGACTAGCCAGAGGTGAGCAAGGCACTCACCTCAGGAAAGAAATTTAAGAGATTTCTAAAAAGCTCAGAAATCAAGATAATGGGTATTTTAATACAATATTATAAAATATCAAAATTAATATAAAAATTCCATGATGAACAAACTTTTAAAATTTTAAATAAAAGTCGAAATAAAATTTATTGTAGCCAACAGGCCCTCAGGAATGAGTTCATCTGACTTTGCTTCCAGGTGACACTACATATAAAATTATTATAATTGATTCAATGTTTTCTTAAGCAACCTAGTGCAAAGATTGAAAAGTTTTATTCTCAGCAAAGTAATGTTGTATACCTGTCTTTACCTGTTCAAGCTGCTTAACCAAATACCATAGACTAAGTAGCTTATAAACAAAAGACATTTATTTCTCACTATTCTGAAATATGGGAAGTCTAAGATCATGGTTCTATCAGATTCCATGTCTGATGAGAACCTACTTTCTGGTTCATGGCCCCTTGCCACAGTGTGTGATGGAAGGGAACTCTGTTAAATCTCTTTCATAAAAACACATTTCATTCATTAGGGATCCACCCTCAGGATCTAAACACTTCCCAAGTGCAATATTTCTTCATACCAACACAGTGGCATTAAGTTTCAACGTATGAATTTGTTGGGGGGTGGGGTGGGGGTGGGAAAATGCTCAATCTAGAGCAATACTGTTTTTAAAATAGATAAAATAATTGTGTGCAATAAAACAAACTTTGTACAACTACCGTCGTTTTGCTGATTTCATATCAATCATTTCACATATATACACATTTATATTTCTGTAATTATGGTCATATATATTGTTATTGGGTTTTCTGGGTAGCTCAGACAATAAAGAATCTGCCTGCAGTGCATAAGATCTGGGTTTGATCCATAGGTCTGGAAGTTTGATCCTAGAAATTTGATGCTGATCATCTTCATCTAATTCCCTTTTCCCTATATTCCCACCTCTGATCTCTTTTTCTGTGGGTTTCTTTGTTTTTGAATCATAATTGGCCTATAAAACTGAGTTTCTGGTGTGCAACATAGTGATTCGATATTTCTATACATTCCAAAATGGTCACCATGATAAGGCTAGTTACCATCTGTCACCATGCAATGATATTGCATTATTTTTTAAATTTTTAATTGGAGGCTAATTATTATCAATATTGTGGTGGTTTTTGCCATACATTCACATGAATCAGCCATGGGTATACATGTGTTCCCCATCCTGACCCTCCTTCCCACCTCCCACCCCATCCCATCCCTCAGGTTCATCCCAGCGCACCAACCCTGAGCACCCCGCCCTCATGCATTGAACCTGGACTTGGTGATTCTGTTTCACATATGACAATATACATCTTTCAACGCTATTCTTGAAATCATCCCACCCTCGCCTTCTCCCACAGAGTCCAACAGTCTGTTCTTTACATCTGTGTCTCTTTTACTGTATCACATATAGGGTCATTGTTACCATCTTTCTAAATTCCGTATATATGCATTAATATACTGTATTGGTGTTTTACTTTCTGACTTACTTCGCTCTGTATAATAGGCTGCAGTTTCATCCACTTCATTAGACCCGATACAAGTGCATTCTTTTTGATAGCTGAGTAATATTCCATTATGTATATGTACCACAGCTTTATTACCCATTCATTTGCTGATGGACATCTAGGTTGCTTCCATGTCCTGGCTACTGTAAACAGTGCTGCGATGAACACTGGGGTACACGTGTCTCTTTCAAGTCTGGTTTCTTTGGTGTGTCTGCCAAGCAGTGGGATTGCTGGGTTATATGGCAGTTCTAATTCCAGTTTTTTTAAGGAATCACCAAACTGTTCCCCACAGTGGCTGTACTAGTTTGCATTCCCACCAACAGTGTAAGAGGGTTCCTTTTTCTCCACACTCTCTCCAGTATTTATTGCTTGTAGACATTTGGATAGCAGCCATTCTGATGGGCGTGAAATGGTACCTCATTGTGGTTTTGATTTGCATTTCTCTGATAATGAGTGATGCTGAGCATCTTTTCATCCATTTGTTAGCCATCTGTATGTTTTCTTTCGAGAAATCTCTGTATAGTTCTTTGGCACATTTTTTGATTGGGTCGTTTGTTTTTCTGGAATTCAGCTGCAGGAGTTGCTTGTATATTTTTGAGATTAATTCTTTGTGAGTTGCTTTGTTTGCTATTATTTTCTCCCATTCTGAAGGCTGACTTTTCACCTTGCTTATAGTTTTCTTTGTTTTGTAGAAGCTTTTAATTTTAATTAGGTCCAAGACTCCACCAGAGAATTACTAGAGCTAATCAGTGAATATAGTAAAGTTGCAGGATATAAAATCAACACACAGAAATCCCTTGCATTCCTATACACTAACAATGAAAAAACATAAGAGAAATTAAGGAAACAATTCCATTCACCATCACAACAAAAATAACAAAATACTTAAGAATATTTCTACCTTAAGAAACAAAAGACCTGTATATAGAAAACTACAAAACAATGGTGAAAGAAATCAAAGAGGACACAAATAGATGGAGGAATATACCATGTTCATGGATCGGAAGAATAATAGTGAAAATGAGTATAATACCCAAAGCAATCTACAGATTCAATGCAATCCCTATCAAGCTACCAACGATATTTTTCAGAGAACTAGAACAAATAATTTCACAATTTGTATGGATATACAAAAAATCTCAAATATCCAAAGCAATATCGAGAAAGAAGAATGGAACTGGAGGAATCAACCTGCCTGACTTCAGGCTCTACTACAAAGCCACTGTCATCAAGACAGCATGGTACTGGCACAAGGACAGAAATATAGATCAAAATAGAAAGCCCAGAGATAAATCCACACACCTATGGACACCTTATCTTTGACAAAGGAGGCAAGAATAAACAATAGGAGAAAAGACAATCTCTTTAACAAGTGGTGCTGGGAAAATTGGTCAACCACTTGTAAAAGAATGACACTAGAACAATTTCTAACACCATACACAAAAACAAATTCAAAATGAATTATAGATCTAAAGGTAAGACCAGAAACTATAAAATTCCTAGAGGAAAACAGGCAAAACACTCTCCGACATAAACCACAGAAGGATCCTCTATTACCCACCTCCCAGAATATTGGAAATAAAAGCAAAAATAAACAAATGGGACCTAATTAAAATTAAAATCTTCTAGAATTATGACTTACTCCAAATCCATCTTAGTCCACAATCGTAACAAGTATTGAAATTAAATTGCCTTATTCATATCATAGAAAACATTCTATCAAGTATGCTTTTTAAAGGGAAGAAATTTTTCTGTCTTTTTTTAGTTAAAATCTTAGAATGTTCAGGTTCAAACCTTTGAGAATGTTTGGTTAAGCAGCTTCATTTTTGATATTGTAAACTGAGATTTCAAATGATAAAACACCTTGTCCAAGATTGCACAGATGTATAATTGCAAAGTTGAAACTAGAATCTAAGCGTTTTAATTCCTTTCCTCAGGCTCCTTCTACTACATTACATAGGAAAATCAAATTGAAATGATTTAAGCCTTTATCACTATAACATTCCCTATACTCCTATTTTGCTCTTTGGAGCAAGATAGTTAATTGTTTCTTCTGCCAAAGACAATTCCTCACACAGCTAAAAACTGATGGTATGATTCAACAATCCCCTACCCCACGCCCCCACCTATGTTTAATCTACATACTTCATGCATGTGTCCTGCTCAGTCTCGACGGACTGTTTGCAACCCCATTAAATGTAGTCCGCCAGGCTCCTTTTTCCATAGAATTTTCCAGGCAAGAATATTGGAGTGTGTTGCCATTTCCTATTCCAGAGAATTTTCCTGACTCGGGGATCGATCCCGCATCTGTTGCATCTCCTGCATTTGCAGGAACATTCTTTGCCACTGCACCACCTGGACAACAAAATACCTTATACCCTTGGTTATTCTCTTCTGGACAGTCTCTAATTTGTCAAAATCTCTCCTGAACTAAACACCCATAAACTTAGATGTGATATCAACCTAACCTTAATTTCTTCCCATGCTTAGATTTTTCTTCATTCTACAATAACATTTTAAAATAAATATTATTATTACCATCTCCATTTTACATATGAAAAGATAGAGATTCAGGGATGTTAAGGAACTTGTCCAAAGTCATCTTGCATATAGCCACGTGTGGTCATTGTATATTGTCCTAGTATATTCCTAAAGATCCCTAACAATCAATTGAAAAACATTTATTTATTAAACACCTGCTATGTAATAAATGCAACTATATCTACAAAAAAGTATAAACTGCCTCCCCTCACTGCCTTCAAGAAAATTACTTTCTAGTTGAAGTTATATAAAGATCCGTTAGAATATGATATAATAAAAATAGCAAAAATTATGATGATGATATTTAGAGGAAGGAAGAAAACAGGCAGAAAAAAAATCTTCTAGCATTTTAAACATTTTATTGTACATTTATCGTGTGCCAGATGTTGTGTTGTCTATTTTTCATACAAAATATAAATCCTTAAAAAAGTACAATGATGCAAGCACTAGTTTCCCCATTTTAAAGTAAGAAAATTGATTCTGAGACTCAAAGGGAGACTGAAAGAAGAAAGGCAAGAGATATACAAGGTGCAAGATGTATTTGTTAGGTACAGAATTAAACAGTGTAATTGGAGGGAGTTCATATTGGGGAATAGCGAGAGATAAAACTGCAATCCATAGTAAGTAAATGAGTTGAATTTCAAAGATGTTATTCCAGAAGCATTGGAAACAGTTTCAATGTCATATGCTCTAATACTTCAGTACTTCTGAGTCTAATAAAGAGAAGAGCCTTGCACCCTTGCTCTCCACAATTTTCAATTTGGTGGTGTATGGAATGGGAAAAAGGAAGAATGTTGAAATGTCAAGAGACTTGCTTTACATGACCAACTAGAATACCGGGACTCTATCTCCCTTAAGTTCACTTGTCTTTCAAGATTATTACTAACATCTCCAAACTGGATCTCAAAGTACATGTATTTATATATATATATATATATATATATATATATATATAAATATAAAAATATATATATATATATATATATATACACACACATACATATATGTATATATGTATATATATATATATAATGGTGAGTAATACAGTTTTGGCTTGAGAAATAGGTGGTAATACAAATATATTTATCTCATACACTAGTGAGGTAAGAGCTCTGACTTCTCGTCAAACTGAGGCTCTTAAAAAGTCAACCAATGCTATCAAGGTCAATCTTACGTGCTAGCATAAGTGACTATTGCCTGCATGCTGCGTGCTAAGTTGCTTCAGTCGTGTCGAATGTTTGCGAACCTATGAACTGTAGCCCACCAGGCTCCTCTGTTCATAATGGAATTTTCAGATTCCCTGTTGGGTCAGCAGTAGAGAATCTGCCTGCAATGCAGGAGACAGGAAACATGGGTTTGACCCCTGGGTCAGGAAGATCCCCTGGAGAAGGAAATGACAACCCACTCTAGTATTCTTGCCTGGGAAATCCCATGGACAGAGAAGCCAGGAGAGCTACAGTCCATGGGGTTGCAAGAGTCGGACACAACTTAATGACTAAACTACTACCACACCAATGAGATTTTCTGGCCATCATGTAAACCCTATATCCCTAAATTTCCTGCTGTGTCAGTTTGTAAAAGAACTTCCCATTTCATCATTATAGTATCAATCCTTTGTTTTAAAGCATTGTATTTATAATGTTACCCTAAAACTGTACCTTCAAATGCAGTTGCAAGGGTACGTCATAGATCAAACATTTACTTGTTAGCATGAAATCTGTTTTTAGATAGTCTGACAAAGTCTAAAGATATGTTCTCCAACATGAGAACCTCTAGTCACATATTGCCGGAGTCCAGCTGCAGCAGCCAGGGAATGATGCAGCCTCTGACTCAAAGTGCGGGACTGCATGTTTATTTTAAAGCATCAGTTTTCTTGCACACTTTTACAAAAGCATTAGGTCAGAGATTTTGACGTCTTCAGTTTTCCCCTCAACTAGATTTACTGTCTCCATAAATCATTGTTGTCCTTCAGAGTTCCCTCTTAAATGTCCCTGTGATTACATGGTAACTCATGTTTGTCTCTGGGCTGCATACCACATTCCACAGTTTATTTCTTATCTTTCTAAATCCTGCTAGCCCCTAGTATCTTAAGCTCATTATCTCCTAAAAAGGCTTCTAGCTGTTAGTATCTCTCTAAAATTCCTAGTCTCTATAAGCTATAGTAAGAAATATGCCAACACTACAAAACATTCCTTAAACTTTTAGCTTCTAACTATTCTTAATTATTCCTAAACCCTAAACTCAGCAAACTTCTTTTGCCATAAACATTTCTCTCACAAGCAGGTCTCAGATAACAATGTTTCCCATGGCCTCAAGCTGTGGCCTATGTGCTCATCCTGGAACATTCTTTGTAAAGATCCTTGAACAAATGTCAATAGTTAACTTTATGGATTATTTCCTGGGCGTAACTGCAGAAGGCTCTGTGCTTTCTCATGCTCCTTGCAAGAACAATAAGCACCTTAACATTCTTTCCAGCCAACTCAACCGAAGGAAGGAAAGGACAAATCAGAATCACAAGACCTAACTCCTTCATCCCGGGACAGTGCCTGCAGGATGAGGAGAGGAGGTTGGGGCTGTGCCTCCGTTTTGTCTGTAGTGCCTAACGCGGCTCCTGACAACATATGATTTCCTTACATTCAAATTTAAAATATTTAAACTTAAGGAATGTAAAATTTAACCCCTCAGTCATACTAGCCCCATTTCAAGTGTTCAGTTGGCAAATGTGGCTGGTAACACCATACTGGACAGTACACATATAGAATATTCACATAATTGGAAAAAAAGCTCTATGGAATAATGCTGGCCTAGTGGTAATATTTTGGGAGTAACAGGAAGTTGGAAAGGATCAGCACCTAGGAATACATCCTGAGAATAGCAGACTCAGGGTAGGGATCTGTTATAAAAGTAAGATTAAAGTAAGATTAAAAAGTAAGGTTAATGTAAGGTATTTAATTAAAGTAATGTACCTGGATTAAAATAAAATATTTAATGTACTAGTCATAATGATACTCTCCTCTGGTCATGATCATATCTTTCATCTAGGATATCATGTAAAACCTATATTCCCAAGAGGCCAGTAACCCATTCTTCTTTGAGGCCTGTAGTGTCCAGCTATACTACCTACCTATATTTCCTACCATCTTTTGCCCTTCCTTGCCTTATTCATCCACGGATCTTTTAGTCACTTTTGAAGATTCTGGTACCTGGGGCACAGTCTCTCCATCCCAAATACTGATATCATCATTGATAAAGTCCATGTGGATAATTCACCTACCATTCTAATATCACAATGTCTTTACCTCAACTTGAACAGCTTTCATATCTCAGTCATTCATCCATGTCCAGGACTGCTTCAGATTTTAAATCCTAAACTCCAATATATAGGTCTCCCACACTGCAGACAGATTCTTTGCCAGCTGAGCCACCAGGGAAGCCCAAGAATACTGGAGTAGATAGCTTATCCCTTCTCCAGGGGATCTTCCTGACCCAGGAATTGAACCAGGGTCACTTTACCAGCTGAGCTACCAGGTAATCCCTACTATTCTAATACAAATCTGCAATTCTTCCAACTCACTTCCTTTCTTTAGTCAAGAATTTTAGCTGCTTAACGTGTCCATTTTTCTCAACTTATCAGCTCTTTTCAGTCTTCAGTTCCTTTGCTATATATACAATATCATATTTCCCATTATTATTCCTCTTGCCATATTCTAATTGTCCTTCTATTGCCCTCACCAATCATGCCCTAAATTTCTCAGTCAGTTGTCTTATCAACTTTCCCCCCATTTACATCCAGGTTTATGAGAACTACTGGAGAAGAACACAGCGGTGCATGTAGGCATCACTACAAATCCATGTCTGCTAATCTTAGCTGTGCTCAAGAACTGCTATAAGGCCAGAGATGGAACCTGTGTATCCTGTGTCTCCTGCATTAGCAGACTGATTCCTTACCACTGTGCCACTAGGGGAGCCCTATTTTATGTGGATGTATTAATATCACAAATTAATTTGTTCATTTACCGGGTGATATGCATCTAGGTTGTTTGTTATCCCACGGAGTTTTATCCTTGTCCCTATACTCTTTACAGTGTTATACATTCATTCTTGATTAGTTTATTAGTACTAATGGTGTTAAATAGTTTAACCTGTACAATGCTGATTCCACAAATTCCATAACCAATCCAGACTGATTTCCCTAGCTACAAGTACCATAAAGGCAAAATTGAATTCATCATCTATTTTTTACAGTCATCCACGTATGCTACTCTCACCCTTATCTCAACTTACTACCTACCCAGTTACTCAAGCAGGAACTTGAGAATTAGCATAGGTTCCTCATGTCAACTAGTGACGAAATTCTTAGTTGTGCTTCTCTTTTAGATTCAATACAGTTTAGAGGTTGAGCCACTCCAATTTTTTAACTTATATTCAAGTGGTAGGGAGTGAAGAAGTGATCATAAGGAATGTGAGTAAATGATTCGATTGTGTTACATCCTGTTCAATTTCATGGGGTAACAGACAGTGTTATTACTTCACTCATTAATAGTAAATTTGAGAATATAAAATCCCTAGGATTCAACAGAAAGACTTCAACAGTCCTTCAACAGGATATTTATCTCATAATATCTACACAAGTTTAGGATATGTTTGAATCTGACTATATTCAGATTCATGTTGTTTGCCATATATATCTGCCTCTCTATTTTGCACACATGGTAGGATTGTACTTCCTGGACTTCTTACACTTGGGTAGAGCCATGGGATTATTTTTGGGCAACGAGTTTGAGTCAAACAGACATCCCATGACATGCCACAGTATTGAATAGTTGATACAAGATTCTCCAGTGTTTTCTTTTTCCCTTTTGGTATAGTGAGAGTGAAAAAGCTGGCTTAAAATTCAACATTCAAAAAACTAAGATCATGGCATCCAGTCCCATCACTTCATGGCAAATAGATGGGGAAAAAAGTGAAAAGAGTGACAGATTTTATTTTCTTAGGCTCCAAAATGACTGTGGACAGTGACAACAGCCACAAAACTAAAAGCTGCTTGCTTCTTGAGAGAAAAGCTATGACACACCTAGACAATGTATTAAACAGCAGAGACATCACTTTACTGAAAAAGGTCCACATAGTCAGAACTATGGTATTTCCAGTAGTCATGTATGCATGTGACAGTTGGACCATAAAGAAGGCTGAGCACCAAAAAATTGATGCTTTTGTATTGTGGTGCTGGAGAAGACTCTTGATAGTCCCTTGGACTGGAGGGAGATCAAACCAGTCAATTTTAAAGGAAATAAATTCTGACTATTCATTGAAAGGATGGATGCTGAAGCTCCAATACTTTGGCCACCTGATGCAAAGAGCCAACTCATTAGAAAAGACCCTAATGTTGGGAAACATTGAAGGCAAAAGTAGAAGAGGGCAGCAGAGGGCGGGATGGTTGGCATCACTGATTCAATGCACATGAGTTTGAGCAAACTCTGGGAGATAGTAAAGGACATGGAAGCCTGGTCTGCTTCACAGAGCCGGACACGACTTAGCACCTGAACAATGGTGGCTAACAATGTTCTGATGGTTGTGCCATCAACCTGAGATCTTTAGTGACTATGATGATCACAGATGCCCTGATGATTTGTACTGAACCTGTAGAATGAATGAGAAATAAACTTTCATCATTTTAAATTAGGTTTGGGTATTAATTGTTGCTGAGTGATAATATAACCTATTCTGATTAATACCATTTCTCTTTTCCATACTTATTTCTATTTTCTGTGGTTGAGTCATATTAGTTTTAGCGAGAACCCAAAATGTTATTATTTAAAAAACATCGATGACAGAATGTTTGGAAAAAATGGAAAGTAGTTAATAAAATTTTAAAGTGTGTTCGAAAGATCTCATACAAGGCATATGACAATCACAATAGTGATAATAATGACAGATAATACTGAATGAAACTTACCATGTGATAGGAGCTGTGCTAAATAGTTCACATACACCATGTGTTTCTCACAACAACCTTATAAGAAATTATCTCCACTATCATTATCATCACTTTATAGATGAAAACACTGAGGCACACACAATCTAAAGGACTTGCCCAAAGGCACACATAAAGTCATTTAAAATGTTTAAAACTGAAAATCAGGCCCCAAGGGTCTAAAACAGGAAGAAAAACTCATAAAGTTTGTAGGGAATTACAAAAATTCCTTTGATTGTTACTCTAAACAACTTTGTATTCAAAGATTAGGTCTTCTGCAGAAAAGGTGAACAATTTAATTCAAAAAGCCTATTCAAGGCCATTCAGATTCATTACATAATTACCACTGAAATTGTATGGCACCTCATAAAAAAAGGAGTTTTGCTACTAACAGTTTAGAGAAAACACAAGTGCATGTTCAAATTCAGCATTTTAAAGGTGTTTTAAAAAAAAAACTTTTTTTTTTTTTGCAGAACATTACATCAATTGGACAAGTTCTTATGTCTGTGTTATACCTTGTCTTTAAATTTACAAAATATCACATCTAACCTGCTGCTTCCATAAACATTTTAATACAACCAGTATCATTTTTATTCATGCATTTCATAACTTGCTGATATAACATGACAAATTCTTTCAAAGTATAAACAAATTAACAAAGTGTAGTTATTTCAAAACTGCTATTAACTTATTTCAGACTATTATCATTACAATTTGAATTTTATACTGCTAGTAATAGGGAACCATTGAAGGATGGAGGCCTAAACTAAGGCAAAGATACTTTGGACAGAAAGGAGTAAAGACGTATTTGATTATATATTGGGAGTGAGAATTGAGATGGCATCACTGATTCAATAGACATGAATTTGAGCAAGCTATGGGAGTTGGTGATGGACAGGGAAGCCTGGCGTGCTGCAGTCCATGGGGTCGCAAAGAGTTGGACATGACTGAGTAACTGAAGTGAACTGAGGACACAGAACAGGGAAGACAGTTGAAGGAGGAGGGAAAGATTGGCACATAATATGTTCCTGCCCACACAGGATAAGCCTGTACAGAGAGAGCACCATTATGGGGATTTTGTGGCGATCAAAAAATAGCATAAGAACATCTAGTACATACAGGCAAAAGATTGCATATGCCTGAAGGGTTTGGGGCTGATGACATAAGGTAGTAGTAGAGTGCTAAGGAGGGAAGTCAGAGGCTGTTTCCACAAGTTTTCATAGAGTCAGTTTTATTGTTAGTTCTTGTCTAGAGAAACTTGCTTGTCAGCAGGTAGGATTTACTACGCAGAGAAAGCACAATTCATCTTTAAACATAAGGTTACTCTTAATTTTTCTCCTGCATGTTGTGTGTGTGCTGTCTCTTCAGTCATTTCCGACTCTGTGACCATGTGGACTTTAGCCTGCCAGGCTCCTCTGTCCATGGGATTCTCCAGGCAAGAATACTGGAGTGGGTTGCCATGCCCTCCTCCAGGGGATCTTCTCAACCCAGGGATTGAACCTGTGTGTCCCTGTGGCTCCTGAATAGCAGGTGGATTATTTACTTATTTACTGCTTAGTCACTGGGGAAGCTCAGCCACCAGGGAAGCCCAATTTTTCTCTTATCAGTTGTTAAATGTACCATTCACACTTATTGTTCTTCCTTGTCTGCCATTTCTCTAGCTTCTCTATCAATCTCAGTCTCCTGGCTTCCTGGTTGGATGTCTTCACGTTTACCATCTATCTGATCCCCTAGTTAGCCTCACATACCTCTACTCTCTGCTCCATTCCCATCTTTATTGCTATTATGAAACAAGCTAGTTGGATTAATTCATACTGGTCATGATCCAACTATTTTCTGGACTGTTGAGATCTGAAAACAATTTTTAATTTATACTATAAAATATAACGTGTATTCCAACACAGCAGGTTACATTTTTACATTTTCTTCCCCAAACACATCATGCTTGTCAAAGCTTTCCTTCTAATACTACTTTCTTTTTTCCCATCTGCTGTGAGATTCTTTCTCCTCGTGTGCCTAAAGAACTCTTATTCATCTATCACAAGACAATTCCATTGTTAACTCTTCTTTGAAACCTGTTATGGTTTTCCCTAGGCAGAATGAGTTGTTCTTAATCTGTGTTTATAACATTCTGTATCAGTTCAGTTCAGTTCAGTCACTCAGTGGTGTCCGACCACTTGTGACCCAATGGACTGCAGCACACCAGGCCTCCCTGTCCATCACCGACTCCCAGAGTCTACCGAAACTCATGTCCATCTTGACAGTGATGCCATCTAGGCATCTCATCCTCTGCCATCCCCTCTCCTCCTGTCTTCAATCTTTCCCAGAATCTTTTCCCCGGGTCTTTTCCAATGAGTCAGTTCTTCGCATTAGGTGACCAAAGTTATTGGAGTTTCAACTTCAGCATCAGTCCTTCCAATGATTATTCAGAACTGATTTCCTTTAAGATTGATTAGTTGGATCTCCTTGCAGTCCAAGGGGCCCTCAAGAGTCTTCTCCAACACCACAGTTCAAAAACATCAGTTCTTCGGTGCTCAGCTGTCTTTATAGACCAACTCTCATGTTCATACATGACTACTGGAAAAACCATAACTTTGACTAGATGGACCTTTGTTGTTAAAGTAATGTCTATGCTTTTTAATAGACTCTATATGTTGGTCATAACTTTTCTTCCAAGGAGCAAATGTCTTAATTTCATGCCTGCAGTCACCATCTGCAGTGATTTTGGAGCCCAAGAAAATAGTCTGTCACTGTTTCAATTGTGTTTCCCCATCTATTTGCCATGAAGTGATGGGACCAGATGCCATGATCTTTGTTTTCTGAATGTTGAGCTTTAAGCCGATTTTTTCACTCTCCTCTTTCACTTTCATCAAGAGGCTCTTTAGTTCTTCGCTTTCTACCATTAGGGTGGTATCATCTGCATATCTGAGGTTACTGATATTTCTCCCGGCAGTCTTTATTCCAGCCTGGCATTTCTCATGAGATATTCTGCATATAAATTAAATAAACAGAGTAACAGTATACAGCCTTGACATCCTCCTTTTCCTGTTTGAAAGCAGTCTGTTGTTCCATGTCCGGTTCTAACTGTTGCTTCCTGACCTGCATACAGGTTTCTTAAGAGGCAGGTCAGGTGGTCTGCTATTCCCATCTCTTTCAGAATTTTCCACAGTTTGTTGTGATCCACACAGTCAAAGGCTTTGGCATGTCAATAAAGCAGAAATAGATATTTTTCTGGAATTATCTTGCTTTTTCAATGATCCAGTGGATGTTGGCAATTTGGTCTCTGGTTCCTCTGGCTCTTGTAAAACCAGCCTGAACATCTGGAAATTCACGGTTCACATATTGTTGAAGCCTAGCTTGATGAATTTTGAGCGGCGCTGAAGCAAGGGGTGGCTCCATGGTGCTTGAGCGAGCAGCCGTGAGGAGACACCCCACGTCCAAGGTCAGGAGTGATGGCTGCACTTCACTGGAGAAGCCATGAGGAGAAACCCCACATCCAAAGTCAGAGAAACCCCAGTAAGATGGTGGGCACTTGAGTGGCTGTAAGGCGATATCCCACGCCCAAGGGCAAGGATGCCCCAGCAAGGTAGTAGGAGGGACAAATTCGCATTTAGAATCAAACCCCTGTAGCGCCTCAGGTCAGGTAAAATGATGCGCTCCTATAGAGACCAATAGTTTTTTGAAGGTAATGAAGAACTTCCAGATGTTCAAGACTAGATATTACCTTTCTATTAAAGAAAGCACTAAAAGTTGAAGTAGAGTGGTAGACAGCGGCTTTACTTCTGCAATACTAAGTGGTGCCCTTTTCAAGTGTCTAAATATTTTTGTCAGCAATGTTTTGATCCAAATATGGTTGCATATTTTCATGGTGCTATAATTTTGTCCACACAAACACATCCTAATTGTGCCTTTTTAAAGAAAGGTGTATTTCAGACAGCATAAAATACCGCTGTAAATTTTAGGATTCAGTGGTTTTAGCATATTTAAAATGTTGTACAGCTATCACCACCATCTACTTACAGAACATTTTCCTCATTGAAAAAGAAGCACCTTGCCTATTAGCAGTAACTTCCTACCCTAGGGAACTCCCCAGCACATGGAAACCACTAATATGCTTTATATCTGTATGGATTTGTCTTTTGAAAATGTTTCATATAAAGATTCATACAGTATGTGGCCTTCTGAATCCAATTTCTTTCACTTGAAATAGCGTTTTCAAGGTTCATTCATGCTTTAGCTTATGTAAATACTATTTTTTTTCCTTTTATGGCAGAATAATATACCATTTATATAGATATACCACATTTTGTTTATCTAGTCACTGTTGGAGGGACATTTAAGTTGTTTCCATGCTTTGGTTGTTTTGAATATGCTTCTATGAACATTCATGTAAAATATATGTGTGAAACATATTTCCATTTCTCTTGGGTGTACACACACACACACACACACACACACACATACACACACACACCTGGAAGCTGGGTCATATGATATATTTGTGTTTACCTTTTAGAGAAACTACTGAATATTATTCCATAGTGGCTGCAACACTTCACAATGACACCAGAAATGTATGAGGACTCCAATTTCTTCACATCTTTGCCAAAACTTGTGATTTTCAGTTTTTAAAATTGTAACCATCTTAGATTGTATGAAGTAGTATCTCATTCTAGTTTTGATTTACATATCCCTGATGGCTAATGATGAGAATCTTGCCCTGTGTTTATTGTCCATTTGTATAAATTCTTTGTAGAAATATCTATTAAATCCTTTGTCCCACTTTATAATTTGACTATTTGTCTTTTCTACTGTTGAGTTGTAAGAGCTTTTATACATTCAAGATGATAGATCCTGATGAGACATAATTTTCACATAGTTTATCCCATTCTATGTGTCATCTTTTCAATATTTTGGTAGTGTGTTTGGATGCATAAATTGTTTGTAATTTTGATAAGTCTAATTATCAGGGTTTTTTTATTTTATTTTTTTGCTGCTTATGCTCTATGTGTCATGTCTTATAAAGCATTGCCTAATACAAGGTAAGGAAGATTTACAGCTTTATTTTCCCACAAGTTTTACAGTTTTATCTCATATTTAGCTCTGCAATCCATTTTGAGTTAATTCTTATGTAGTGTGAAGAGAACAAAGTAATACTTTTCCATGTGAACTCATTCAGAGTTCATTTATTTCTGAACTCTTAATAACATTTCATTGATGTATACATCTATCCTTATGCTAGGGCCACATTGTTTTTATTGCTATAACTTTGTAGTAACTTTTAAAATTGGGAAATATGAGCCCTCCACTTTTGCTGTCTTTTTTCAAGATTTTTTGTTGTTGTTGTTATAGTGGGTTTCTTACATTTCCACATGAACTTGAGGATCAATTTGTTAATTTTTGAAAAATAGCAGTTGGACTTTAGATAGAGATTACATTGACTCTGTAGATAAATTTGGGGAACATTGCCAACTTAATATTAAGTCTTCTAACCAGGAACACAGCCTATCTTTATATTAATTTAGATTTTCTCTAATTTATTTAAATAATTTTGGTTTTCTTAATGAGGTATCATAAATCTCTTAAGTTTCTTCACTCTTCTTCATTCTTTTTGTTTTCTTTTTGTTCCTATGATTGAATAATTTCCAATGGCCTGTCTTTCAGTTCCCTGATCCTTTGTTTTGCTTGATCCGGTTTACTGTTGAGCCCCTCTAAGAATTTGTTAGTTCAGTTATTGTATTATTTAGCTCTGAGATTTCTGTTTATTGCTTTCAAAATATTTTCTATAACTTTGTTGAAATTCTCACTTTGTTCTTGCATGATCTCCTGATTTTGTTGAGCATTTTTATGATGATTATTTTAACTTCTCTGTGAGGTAAATTATATATCTCCATTAGAATTGGGTCCTAGAGATTTATCTTGTCTCTTTGTTTGAAACATATTTTGTTAGCTAGAGTGAGGGGCTACTACAAGTGTTTTCATACTAGTTCAAGCTGCTGTCTTTGTTCGTCATGGTGCTTAGGTGTCTAGAGTATGCTTGGATTCATTGGCACTCTGAGACAAGTGAGACAGAGCCAGTGCTTTTGGCATCCCCCAGAAATTTAGAACATTGTACAGGTAGTCCAACTCTTTTTCTCCCCAGGGAGAAGTTGGGAGGGAGCTAGGTGTTTCTTTTTAATCATATGATACTGTGCCAAGGATAGGTATTATGATGAGAGAATTTTCCTACTGCCTTTGATGTGACTAGTTTCATGTTTGCCTAGGGTATAGAAATTCTCAATTGGATTCCAGATTTCTCACAAAAGGAATTTGTTCACATACTGCTACTGATTCAGTGTGCCTGTGAGGGAATGTGGGGTCTAGGGTTTCTACCATTTTGACATCACTCCCCTTTATTCTTTTTTAATGTAGATATTTATAGCTGTAAAATCCCTGGAAACATAATTCTCTCTGATTCCCATTTGTTTTAGTATGTTATACTTCTCCAAGTTGTTTTTGTTCCCCCAAAATTTTGCATGTAATTTCTTCTCTTACCCATTTATTTTTATTTAGGAAGGTGTTATTCAATTTCCATATATTTATGAATTTTCCAAATTTCTTTCTGTTATTGATTTCTAATTGCTTTCTCTTCTGGTTGGAGAACATACTTTATGTGATTCCAATCTTTGAAAATTTACTGTGACTTTTTTTATGACCTAACATATGGTCTATCCATATGTTACATGGCAAAATGCTCCATGAACAATTAAGAATATTGTGCAGTCTGCTGTTTGTGTATGGAGAGTTCTATAGATGTCTGTTAGGGTTAGGCTTGTTGATTTATAGTATAAAATTTTATATTTCCTTACTGATCATCTGTTTACATTGTTCTATCCATTATCAAGACTACATTATTGATGTGTCCACCAATTATTTTTACATGTCAAGTATGTTGTTTTTTGCATCATGAAATTTGGTGCTCTATAGTTGCTGCTACTGCTAAGTCGCGTCAGTCGTGTCCGACTTTGTGCGACCCCATAGACGGCAGCCCACCAGGCTCCCCTGTCCCTGGGATTCTCCAGGCAAGAACACTGGAGTGGGTTGCCATTTCCTTCTCCAATGCAAGAAAGTGAAAAGTGAAAGTGAAAGTGAAGTCGCGCCCGACTCTAAGCGACCCCATGGACTGCAGCCCACCAGGCTTCTCTGTCCATGGGATTCTCCAGGCAAGAGTACTGGAGTGGGTCGCCAGTGCCTTCTAGGTGCACACACACTTAGAATTGTTATATTCTCTTGGCCTCTTTTTGATTAAGAAATGTTTCTTTTGTTTCTAATAATAAGTTTCATGTTGAATTATACTTCTAATTGATTTTTATTGGAGTATATCTGATTTGCAATATTGTGTTAGTTTCTGCTTACTGCAAAGTGAATCAGTAATACATATACACTCTTTTTTTTTTTCACTTTGAAAGTGTTACAACTGAGGGATTTTAGATACTTTCCCCATACAGGTCACTACAGATATTGAGTAGAGTTCCCTGTGCTATACAATAGGTCCATATTCAGTTCAGTTCAGTCGCTCAGTCGTGTCTGACTCTTTGTGACCCCGTGAACTGCAGTATGCCAGGCCTTCCTATCCATCACCAACTGCCGGAGTCTACCCAAACACATGTCCATTGAGTTGGTGATGCCATCCAAGCATCTCATCCTCTGTTATCCCCTTCTCCTCCTGCCCTCGATCTTTCCCAGGATCAGGGTCTTTTCAAATGAGTCAGCACTTTGCGTCAGGTGGCTAAAGTATTGGAGCTTCAGCTGCAACATCAGTCCTTCCAGTGAACACCCAGGACTGATCTCCTTTAGGATGGACTGGTTGGATCTCCTTGCAGTCTAAGGGACTCTCAAGAGTCTTCTTCCACACAACAGTTCAAAAGCATCAATTCTTCGGCGCTCAGCTTTCTTTATAATCCAAATCTCACATCCATACATGACTACTGTAAAAACCATAGCTTTGACTAGACAGATCTTTGTTGACAAAGTAATGTCTCTGCTTTTTAATATGCTGTCTTGGTTGGTCATTACTTTCCTTCTAAGGGGTAAGCGTCTTTTAATTTCATGGCTGCAATCACCATCAGCAGTGATTTTGGACCTCCCCAAAATAAAGTCAGCCACTGTTTCCACTGTTTCCCCATCTATTTCACATGAAGTGATGGGACCAGATGCCATGATCTTAGTTTTCTGAGTGTTGAGTTTTAAGCCATCTTTTTCACTCTCCTCTTTCACTTTCATCAAGAGGCTCTTTAGTTTTTCTTCACTTTCTGCCATAAGGGTGGTGTCATCTGCATGTCTGAGGTTATTGATATTTCTCCCATCAATCTTGACTCCAGCTTGTGCTTCCTCCAGCCCAGCATTTCTCATTATGTACTCTGCATATAAGTTAAATAAGCAGGGTGACAATATATACAGCCTTGATGTGCTTTTTTTCCTATTTGGAACCAGTCTGTTGTTCCATGTCCAGTTCTAACTATTGCTTCCTGACCTGCATACAGGTTTCTCAAGAGGCAGGTCAGGTGGTCTGGTATTCCCATCTCTTTCAGAATTTTCCACAATTTATTGTGATCCACACAGTCAAAGTCTTTGACATAGTCAATAAAGCAAAAATAGATGTTTTTATGAAACTCTCTTGCTTTTTTGATGATCCACTGGATGTTAGCAATTTGATCTCTGGTTCCTCTGCCTTTTCTAAAACCAACTTGAACATCTGGAAGTTCACGGTTCACATATTGCTGAAGCCTGGCTTAGAGAATTTTGAGCATTACTTTACTAGCGTGTGAGATGAGTGCAATTGTGTGGTAGTTTTAGCATTCTCCTTTGGCATTGCCTTTCTTTGAGATTGGAATGAAAACTGATCTTTTCCAGTACTGTGGCCACTGCTGAGTTTTCCAAATTTGCTGACATGTTGAGTGCAGCACTTTCACAGCATCATCTTTTAGGATTTGAAATAGCTCTGCTGGAATTCCATCACCTCCTCTAGCTTTGTTCATAGTGATGCTTTCTAAGGCCCACTTGACTTCGCATTCCAGGGTGTCTGGCTCTAGATGAGTGTGAGTGATCACACCGTCTTGATTATCTGTGTCATGAAGATATTTTTTGTACAATTCTTCTGTGTATTCTTGCCACCTCTTCTTCATATCTTCTTCTTCTGTTAGGTCCATATTAGTTACCTATTTTATATGCAGTAGTGTGTGTATGTCAATCTAAATCTGCCAATTTATCCCCCATTGCCCCCTGGTAATCCTAAATTTGTTTTCTACATCTGTGATTCTATTTCTGTTTTGTTAATAACTTCTTTTGTTTTATTTTTTTTAAGATTCCACATATAGACAATATCATATGATATTTGTCTTTGTCTGATTTCACTCAGTATGATAATCACTAGATCCATCCATTTTGCTGCAAATGGCATTATTTTGTTCTTTTTTATAACTAAATAATATTTCATTATATATATGTATCACATCTTGATATTTATATAAACACTCCATCTCTATTTTGGATTCTCACATCAAAGCATGTATTTTCCTACCCGTTGAGTTTCCAGTTTTTTGTGCTTTTTAATATAAAGTGTGTCACTTGTAGAGAGCATATAGTTGGGTTTTTAGATCAATTCAGCCAATATCTGTCTTTTAATTGGAAGATATAATCTATTTAACATGATGTAATAAGGTAGGATTATGTCTGCAGTTTTGGTACTCGTTTTCTATGTTTATTCTTTTTTTAATATTAATTTTTTGTTGTTATATTATTTTGTGTTAAATACATATCTTCTTTTGTACCATTTTAGCTTCCTGGCCATTTTTTGTTCTATATATTTTGAGATAATTTTTCCCTGATAGCTTCATAGATTAAAATTAATTTAGCTTGGATAAATACCAAGTTAATTTCAATAATATACAGATACTTTGCTTATATGTATAATATCTCTTTCCTCCATCTATTTTTCTATTATTGTATCAAGTTAAATTGTCATACATTTTATGCATGTCCACACAAGTTAATAATAATTGCTTTATGTAGTTGTCTTTTAAATCAGATAGATGAAGGAAGTTATAACAGAAAATATATTTATACTATTTTTTGTGTTTGCTTATGTAGTTACCTTTACCAATTTTCTTTATATATTCTTAAGAATTTGAGTCACTGTCAACTGTTCTTTCATCTCAACTTGAAGAGCTCATTTTTTTTCCATTCCTTTAATTTTGATTTTTTTTTTAATATTGGAGTATAGTTGATTAACAATGTAGTGTTAGTTTCAGGTGTATGGCAAAGTGATTCATTTATACATATACCTATTATTTTTCAATTTTTTTTCCATTTAGGTTATTATAGAATATATCGAGAAGAGTTCCCTGTGCAACAAGCACTAGGTGCTTGTTGGTTATATATTTTAAATATAGCAGTGTGTACATGTCAATCCCAAACTCCAAATCTATCCCTTCTCCCCTTTTCCCCTAGTAACCATAAGTCTGTTCACAGAGTCTGTGAGCCTGTTTCTGTTTTGTAAATAAGTTCATTTGTATCTTTTTTTTTTTTAGATTCTGCATATAAGCAATATAATATACTTGTTTTTCTCTGTCTGGTTTATTCACTTAGTATGATAATCTCCAGGTCCATGTTGCTGCAAATGACATTATTTCATTCTTTTAAGTTCCTGAATAATATTCCATTGTATATATGTATCACATCTTCTTTATCCATTCATCTGACAATGGACATTTAGGTTGCTTCCATGGTATGGCTATTGTAATAGTGCTGCAATGAACATTGGGTGCACGTATCTTTTGGAATTATGGTTTTCTGTGGATATATGCCCAGGAATGAGATCGCTAGATCATAGAGTGATTCTATTTTTAGGATTTTTAAGAAAACTCCATATTGTTCTCCATAGTGACTGTACCAATTTACATTCCCACCATTGGTGTAAGAGAGTTCAAATGGCTCCTTGTTGCATTTCTTTTTGAGCAGGTCTTCTGGCATCAAACTTTGTGTTTTTATTTTTCTGAGAATGTCTTATTTTCTGCTTTAATTTTCAAGGATAGTATTTATTTTCTCCACATAGAATACATGATTGAGTTTTTTTTCCCCTTCAGTGGCATAAATGTTGTATCCCACTCTCTTCTGGCCTCCATGGTTTCTGGTGAAAAACAGCTGTTAATGTTTCTGAGTATCTCTTGTTAACTTATGAAGCACTTTTCTCTTGCTCCTTTCAAAATTCTCTCTTTATCTCTGGCTTTCAACAATTTGACTGTAATCTGTATAGATGTGAGTCACTTTTATTTCATCCTATTTGAATTTTGTTGAGCTTCTTAAATGTGTAGATTAAGTTTTTAATCAAATTTGTAAAATTTTCAGCCATTATTTCTTCAAATATTCTTTCTTCCTCTTTATCATTCTCTCCTCTGCTTTGGTGTTACCCATTATCCATATGTCATATGCTTGATGTATGTCATGTGCTTGTCCCACAAGTCTCTGAGACTCTCTTCATTTCTCTTCATTCTTTTTTTTTTTCAGTTTCTTAGACCTTCACATTTAAGCTGAAACTTTGCTGAATTTGTTTATTAGCTCTGGATTTTGCTGTTGTTGATTTAAGTTTTTCTCTATATTTTGTACACATCCTCCACAAATAGAGATAGGTTAGTTTCTTTTCTAATCTGGAGGTCTTGTGTTTCTTTCTTTGCCTAATTGTTCTGACTAGAACCTCCAATACTATGTTGAATAGCAATTGGAAGGCAGACATCCTTGTTTTGTCTTTTAATTCAGGAGGAATACTTTCAATATTTCATCACTGAATATGAAGTTAACTGTGGATATGCATAAATGATCTTTATATTGATAGAGAAGTTTCCTTCACATTTTCTGAGTGCTTTTATTATGAAAGTGTATGGGATTTTGTGCAATACATTTTGTAAATTAATTGAGGTGTTCATTTTTTTTTCATTATATTAATTCTCTGCATTTCATTAATATATTTTAGTATGTTACACCAACATTACATTCCTGGGATAAATCTCACTTGATCATGGTGCATAATCATTTCAATATGCTCTGTAATTAGTTAACTTGTATTTTGTTGAGGGTTTTTACATCTATACTTATAAGGGATATTGGTCTGTATTTTTCTTTTCTTGTGGTGTCTTTGTCTAGTTTTGATGTTAGGGTAATGCTGGTCTCATAGAATGAATTACAAAATACTTCCTTCCTTTCTATTGTTTACAAAAGTTTGACAAGGGTTGCTGTTAAGTCTTCTTTAAATGTTTGGTAGAATTCACACATTAAGTCATCTGGTCCTGGAATTTTGTTTGTTTTGAGTATTTTACTGCTATTAAATATTTGTCCTTATTATAGGTCTATTCAGATTCTCTGTTTCTTTTGAGTTAGAATTACTCTTTTTAATATGTGTTTCTAGGAGTTTGTCCCTTTCATCTAAACTATCTAATCTGTTGTCATATTGTTTGTCCCTTTTTTATTTATTTAAAGGAGGTAACAATTACTTCATTTTCTTTAGCTTTTAGTTGTGTCTTCTTTTTGACTAGTCAGCTTATCTAAAGGTTTGTCAATTTTGCTGGTCTTTTCAAAGGACAAACTTTTAATTTCATTGGTTCTCCTGTTTGTCTATTCTCTAAAATATTTGTTTCTCCTCTATTCTATATTGCTTTGTTCATTCTGCCAACTTGGGTTTAATTTTCCCTTCTTTTTTTTAATGCTTTATGTTATATAGTTAGGTCATTGATTTTAGATATTTCTTATTTTGACTGAAGATGTTTACAGCTATAAATTTCCCTCTGAGCACTACTTTCACTGCGTCTTATAAATTTCAATGTATTGTTTTTATTTTTCAAAAGTCTCAAAATACTTTCTAATTCTCTGGTGACTTCTTATTTGGCACATTCTTTGTTTAAGAATACATTGTTTAATTTTCACTTTATCTATGAAATTTCTAATTGTCCTTCTGTTATTAATTGTCATTTTATTCAGAGATCCTCATGATTTCTATCTTTTTAAAATTATTGAAAATTGGTTTGGAGCCTAAAATATTGTCTTTTTTGGAGAATGCACCACGTCCTTTTGGAAAAAAAAAAAATATACTCTGCTCTTTTTGGGTGGGTTGTTCTATATATATATGTTTCTTATGCCCACCTGATTTGTAGTGTTTTTAAAGTTCTCCATTTTCTTAGGAGAAGGCAATGGCAACCCACTCCAGTACTCTTGCCTGGAGAATCCCAGGGATGGGCGAGCCTGGTGGGCTGCTGTCTATGGGGTCGCACAGAGTTGGACATGACTGAAGTGACTTAGCAGCAACAGCAGCAGCCATTTTCTTATTTATCTTATTTCTAGATTTTCTGTCGGTTATTGAATGTTAGGTATTGAAATCTCCAAATACTATTGCATAATTATTTATTTCTCCCCAATTATGTCAGTTTTTCCTTCATATATTTTTGAGTCCTCCTATTAGATGTATATGTGTTTGTAATTGTTACATCTTCTTAGTTGATTTACCCTTTAAGCAATGTGTGATATCTTTCTTTGTCTCTTATAACAGTTTTTGAATTAAAGTCTCTATTAGTCTAATTCTAGAGTTTTATTATAAACGATCAGCTAACATGATTATGGAGGTGGGAAAAACTTAAGATCTGCCGGCAAGTTGACTAGCTAGAGACACAGGAAAGATGACAGTTTCATTTTCAATTAAATCCAAAGCTGTAAGAACCAAAAGAGATGATGTTTTAATTCCTGTCTGAAGGCAGGCAGGAAAAATTCCAATATCTCAGCTCAAAGACAGGAAGAATTTTTTCTTTCATTCTTTTTTTTTTTTTTTTACTGAGGGGGAAGGTTAACCTTTTCTATTCAGATCCTCAACTGATTGGATTAGAGCCACCCACACTAGAGAAGGCAACCTGTTTTATCCAGTCTACCAGCATAAATATTTATCTCATACAAATATGCTCTCATAAAAGCACCTGAATTAATGTTTGACCAAATAGCTGTGTACCCTGCAGCCCAGTAAAATTGACACATAAAATTAACCAGCATAAAGTATATTGTCTGATATTTGTATAGCCAGCCCAGCTTTCTTTAGGTATTATTACTATAGAATATCTTTTTCCACTCTTTCACTTTTAGCTAATTTGTTTCTTTGGATCTAAAGTGAGTCTCCCGTAGACAACATACAGTTTGGTACTGTTTTCTATCCATTATGTCAACTTCTGTCCTTTAATTGGTGTTTAATTAATTTATAGTTGAAGTGATTATTAATGAGAACTTTTTCTTGCCATTTCCTATTTGCTTTCTATGTGCCATAAATACATTTTTCTGTTTTTTTAAATAGTTTGATCACAATGTGTCTTGCTGTGGATCTCTTTAAGCTCATTCTGATTGAAGTTCTTTGAATATCACCTTTCATTTGATTTGAGAACTCTTTGGCCATCATTTCTTTTTAATATATTCTTTTTAAATCTTTCTCTTGTCCATCCCCGATGACTATTTGAGGCCAATTTAAGGGTGGCCCCCTTTTACAGATTTATTCCTAGGGTTTTGAGATTTATTTTCGCAATTGTTTTTTTGCTTGGGCTGCAGTTGTACCTTTCCTCCGTGACTATTCCAATTTATTTTTTTCTAAGATTGTGTTTTTTGTTGTGAATTGTCATAGAAGTCTCTGTTCTATTTTGTCAGTGTATATGCAATGATCACGAAGTGCTTTACTTAATGTGTGTTCCCTATAAGAATAGAGAAGAAAATAAGCAAACAAAAACCAAACTCCCCCATACTTTGCAGACTAGCTCTGAGACAGCATACTTCTTTCATACCTAGCCACCCTATCCTAGGTTTTTGACCCTATTTTTTTGTCCTCTTTCAGAAAACAAACTGATTCTTACTATTATCATCCGGTAATGTATAATGCTTTTATAGCAAACATTTGATTACAACGATTGTGATATGTCATGATTTATATTATGTTCTTTCCTTGTATGTGACAGCACAACACAATATGTAACTCACAGTCAATAAGTCAGAAATTGGTACAACATCCACCTATATGAAGTTCCCTTGTAAAAGTTGATAAATGCAATTATTAATTTTCTCTTGCTGCTGAAATAAATTTCCAGTGATTTAAATATTTAAATAATGCCTTTTGTATTACAGTTCAGTGGATCACAAGTTCAACATGATCTGGTTGTTCTAAAATCAAGGTTTTGACAAAGTTATTTTCCTTTCCTGAGACTCTAGGGAAAAAATCTGTTTCCTTGTTTTGTTTTTCCAGCTTGTTAAGGTCTTAATGTTGCTTGGTTCTTGGGTCCCTTATCTTCAGAGCCAGCAACACTGAATCTCTCTGTAAACCCTCTCCAACATCATATTTCTTTTTGTCTACAACCAGGAATTCATTTATATAATTACACTGTCGCTATCTGGCTAAGCCAGTATAATCTTCCCATCTAAATGTATGGAATCTTAATTACATTCACAAAGACCCTTTGCCATGTGAGGGGACATATTCACAAGTTCTAGGAATTAAGAATATGGGCATTTGGGGGGAGGCATTATTCTGCCTGTTACAGTGCCTTCTTGACTGTGATTTTTGCTCCCAAGCCCCCACCATTATCCTCCGCAAAGTGTATCTATGATTAGCTTTACTTAGATGAGATTTTGTTTTTCAGATCTGACTGTAGGTCTTCTCTTGTAACCTCTTAGTCCTTTAAATAGATACAATTGTAACAGTCTAACACTCTCTTTCCATCTTGATTTAATTCACCAATACTGTGTATTAGGTCTTCCAGCTATTCATATTCATTTTCACCTTCTTTGTTAAATATTTTCAATTAGAAAGCTGAACAAACAGATTGTTTCCTTACTAGTGAACTTTTACATTTTCTTCATTCATTGTATGCTAGTGTTTGAAATGAAAGTTTGAAGTAGTTTCTCAGACTTAACTTTAGAATTCCAGTTTTCAGTTGTTTATAATATAGGAGTCACGCATTAAAAAGAGCGACTGTATAACTAAACTTTTATATTTATTATTTTTCTCTATATATCAATAATTCCTTCCAGAGTTCAAATGAAATGTAAAAAAAATTAGAATTCTTTTTATAAGAAATCCTAACCTACAAAAATACAAAAATGTTTGCATACATACATTTTAAAATACTGTTAAATATTACATGTGTTAAAGAGCCATGTAGTCCTTTAAATGGAGACACTGTTCATAGTCAACCACTCCCCTCCTTCTTGGTTAAGTTCACAAATAGTATAGTATCTGTTGAGAGAACATCAAGTAAAATACTCTGTAGAGGGAATATGGGTGTAATCATTATACAACCTTAGAGCTAGAAAAGTTTTTTGAGATCAATGAGACAAGTGATTTTTTAAAGCTGCTATGTTAAAGTTGTAAAGCTTATTCATCAAATCAAATCTTCCACAAACTTTAGCATATAAAAAACAATGATACCTGAGCCATTTGAGGTGAACCTGGTTATTTATTGAGTAGCTACAGCATATCAGGTACTATGGTCAACATTTTATTTACAGATGCCATCCCGTTTAATTGTACAATGTGCCAAAGAGGCAGGCATTATTATTTGAGGAAACTGAAGTTTTGATTGAATACTCTGCCTCAGTTCATTGCCAGTCATTTCTTTGTTTGCGTGAATATGTTGTGTTTTATTGGGCTTCCTAGGTGGCTCAGTGGTAAAGAATCTGCCTGCCAATGCTGGAGACACGGGTTTGATCCCTGGGTTGGGAAGATCCCCTGGAGGAGGAAATGGCAACCCATTCCAGTATTCTTGCCTGGAGAATTCCATCGACAGAGGAGCCTTGTGGGGTATAAGCCATAGGGTTGCCAAGAGTTGGACATGACTGAGCATGCATACATGTTGTGTTCTATTAAACACTGATCTTATACCTAAGAGAGAACATAAAAGACTTTACTATCTGAATCACAACTAAAGGAAAGCTAATCATCCTTCCATGATTTGCAGGAAGATGAGTCCTCTTGGACCTGAACATTTTGGACTTAGGAGAGCCTAGAATTGGTAAGGGGAATCAGTCTAAGCAACACCTTGGAAACAGCTGTCAATACTACTGCTTATGAAACCAAAGCCAGACTTACTGATTTCTGTGTATGAATGCACCCAGCTGGCCACTCCTGCAGGCTGTAACTTCTCTGAGTCATGAATGCTTTAAGGAGACCAAAAGTATCGGATTGATATACCCATGTAACAGACCAGGTATAGAATTGTACTGATCGTTTGTCAATGCTGATTTTCTGCCCTGCCGACTTTGTCTTTTGAGATTTCAGAATAATGCCACCATTTGAATAGTTTGAGGAAAAACCTTTCACAACTTGAACTTCGTTCCCCTTCAGTATGGCACAAAATGGTGTCAAGAAAAAAGAAGCTACAGAATACGTTCATTCAAAAGGATACTTGCTTGCTACAGCAAGGACTATAGTAAAGACCATTCATACATGAAGATGATATGACGAGTATTTCTCAGCCCTAAATGAATGCCCCTATCCAAACACTGTTGTGACTTAAATTCCACCATTAGAAATTTATTCCTTTGAAAATTATCGTTTTGTACTTCTTTGAATTTGTAAGTGAATCTGATAATTGGAGATACTATTTATTTGCTTTACTCTTTATATTTCTACAGGTTAAAGGAGGCAAACTCTGTACAAAAAGGGAAGGTTAGCTATACCAAAAAAAACACTTTTATTAAAAATTTAGGTTTAGCTGATTTTGTATCTTAAGCTGATTCATTTCTCTCATATTGAAAAGTTATTTCTACTCTATCCATCTTCTTTTTCGTACAACTAAAATTGAGAGGACAAGATCTTCCCTTTCACATCTTAAATGAGTTTAGAAAATCAGTATGAACACAAAAGTAGAACTATACTAATTTTCTAAATTCAATTCTTTTCTTGACAAAATATTTCACTATCTTTCAAAAAGCATCAAGTGAACCAGTATTTACATAAAACAAAACAACTAAAAAATTGAACTGTGGCCAAATCAAAGTTCATTGAACAGAATCAATTCACACACTAATATATTCCCCTAAATTCAGAACACTTATGTAATTTAATGTCCTGAGCATAAACAATTCAGTGATTAAAAAACACTTCTCAGTTGTCTTTTCCCTCTTCGTCCAGTTTAGTGATTAAGAGTTTCATTATGTTAAAACCCACAAACTAATGAAAATTTATCTATACAAGAGCCAGAGTTTAAGATCTTTAACTACTGTAGTTTTAAAAGATTATTTCCTGATTTTTCTAAAGTGTATACTTAAAAAAAATGATTTAAAAATTTAACTTTTTATGATGAGGAAACTAAATTCTGTCATGCATGGAGATTTTGTACATGATTCAACTCATTCAAAACCCATTTATTGATTTACTTGGCATGCAGTGATAAAGTAAGCAAAAATTAGGACAAAAATCATAGCCATAGGTTCAAGGTTTAGTGGAATGTCTGAATTTATCAGTGTTCTCAGTGATCATTGTCAATTTTTAATTTCGTTAAGTTTATTATTAATAAATAATATTTATCTTATTGTGGAAAATGAAAATTATGTATAGACAGGCTTTCTATGTTCTATCACTTGACCTGGTTTGTTTTAGATATATTAATGCATTACTCACCCCATCTCCTTTATTAGCATATCTTTGTAACAACTATGAAAAACTATTTAAAAATGATCAAAGTTGAAGAGTAGTTCTGCCTGCGGCTTGAAAGATTTGTTTAACAAATGGGAATTATGTAGATTTCAAGTGATTATCAAAATATGAGTCAGTTTTATTTTTCCTTCAAGAAGAAAAACAAAAAATAATCAAGGAGTAAGAGAATCAGAGAATTGGTCAATATAGCAACTGTTATGATAAAAATTAGAGATAGAAAAGTGGGTCAAAGTTTTCAGATATTATTTCATATTAATACATTTCTAAAAGCAGCAAGAAGTAGTACTTTAAACTACCACAAACTCAAACAATGCTCTCTTTTAACTCACTGTAAAAACAGTGTTGCAAATAATTTCTTATAAATAAGGCATATACTAAAATAATATTACTCAAAACTATAATTTTCCTATATAAACCATACTTAAGATATTATGCCATTTAATCACTTATATTCAGGAAAAGACTAATATAATTACCTATGGTGACCCTCCGAAAAGTCTTACCTGACAGTTTATTTGTATTCGATGTTATATGGCAAATTGAATATTGAAATAGCAATACTGACTTTAAACTACTGGCTAAAAAATTATCAGTAACCTTTGTTAGGCCTCCCAGAAATTCAAGAGATCATTGCCCCAGGGACGCTCTAAGTACCCATGCTTGCAGAATGCAGGAACCTGACTTTGAGACTGCCATAGTTGGGATGAGCAATGTCTGTGAACTGCCCCACCCAGAGGTAGAATTGCCTGGCCAAAGCTGTTTGCTCAAAGAGGCCTCCAAGGCTTCCTGGCCAAAATCACTGCCAAAGCCATCAAAAGTATCAGAGGCAAGGTTAGATGTGACTGAAGTTTAGGCTCCCAGAGGGAAGAATGCAAACTGACTGGCCACTGCCAAAGCCAGGGCAAGTAACTAAGGCAGGGGACAAAACACCAACACTGAGGTCCTAACATCCATTGGATCACAGAAAAAGCAAGAGAATTCCAGAAAAAAAAAATCACATAGTTCTGCTTTATTGACTCTGTCAAAGCATTTGACTATGTGGATTACAACAAATTGTGGAAAATTCTTAAAGAGATGGGAATACCAGACCACTTTACCTGCCTCCTGAGAAATCCATATGCAGGTCAAGAAGCAACAGTTAGAACTGGACATGGAACAACCGACTGGTTCCAAATCAGAAAAGGAGTATGTCAGGGCTGTATATCATCACCCTGCTTGTTAAACTTACATGCAGAGTACATCATGAGAAATGCCGGGCTGGATAAAGCACAAGCTGGAATCAAGATTCCCAGAGGAAATATCAATAATCTCAGATATGCAGATGATACCACCCATATGGCAGAAAGCAAAGAGGAAACGAAGAACCTCTTGATGAAAGTGAAAGAGGAGAGTGAAAAAGCTGGCTTAAAACTCAGCATTTGAAAAACGAAGATTATGGTATCCAGTCCCATCATGCCATGGCAAATAATGGAAACAGTGGCAGACTTTATTTTCTTGGGCTCCAAAATCTCTGCAGATGGTGACTTCAGCCATGAAATTAAAAACAAACAAACAAACAAACAAAAAACACTTGCTCCTTGGAAGAAAAACTATGACAAATCTAGACAGCATATTAAACAGCAGAGACATTACTTTGCCGACAAAGGTCCATCTGTTCAAAGCTGTGGTTTTCCCAATAGTTATGTATGGATGTGACAGATGGTCTATAAAGAAAGGTGAATGCCAAAGAATTGATGCTTTTGAACTGTGGTGTTGAAGAAGACTCTTGAGAGTCCCTTGGACTACAAGGAGATCAAACTCGTCAATCCTAAAGGAAGTCAGTCCTAAGTATTCATTGGAAGGACTGATGCTGAAGCTGAAGCTCCAATACTTTGGCCACCTGATGCGAAGAACTGACTCATTGGAAAACACCCTGATGCTGGGAAAAATTGAAGGCAGGAGGAGAAAGAAACGACAAGGGATGAGATAGTTTGATGGCATCACCAACTAGATGGACATGAGTTTGAGCAGGCTTTGGGTGTTGGTGGTGGACAGGGAAGCCTGGTGTGCTGCAATCCATGGGGCTGCAATGAGTTGGACATGAGTGAGCAACTGAACTGAACTGAACTGAGGTTCCAACCCCAGAGGTAGCAGCTGCCATCAAGCCATGCGCAGGCACAGGTTACTAACAACCTGCTCCTTCCTGGGAGCATATGCAGCTTGGCTCTGCCAAGGGACACAAGACCTGGAGCCAATCCCCCTGAGAGAGTGCATGACTCCCTCCTCAGACTGTAACAGTTACTGCAAGCCTTGGCCACAGGAGGCATCCCCACACACACCCAATTTGTGGTTTCCAAACCCCTCCCTTCCTGACCCTATTAAGCAAGTGTACCTTAATAAGCCACCACTTTTGCCTCCTGGTGTCTAGGCAGTGACCAGACACTGGAGGGTGACCTACATCAGAGGTGGGCCCCAAAACAAAGTGGAGCACCAGGGACTGTGTCAGCAAAGAAGAGGAAGGGAATGTACTCCTGCAGCCACAGGTGAAACAGATTAAATCCCCACAATTAACCTGAGACTGTGACCTCCAGGGGAAATTATGGACTAGGGGAGAAGTCCAAGCTAGGGAAAGTTCAGATGTGAGTCTGAGCTGACCCCCCTGCACCCACAACAGGTCCAGAGATCTTCTGAGAAATGGTAGAGGACTTCCTGATTTGGCAGATTGGCTGGTGCTCACTCTGTGGAGAGGAAAATGGAGGAATAAAGAGGACATTCTTCTTAATACTACTCTATATATTTTTTCTTTTTTTGTTTTTCTATTTCTTTATTGTATTCTTCTAACGTTGTTCTTTGTTTATGATTCCTATGTTTTTAATTTATTTTAACTTATTTTCCTTTTTTTTTAATTATCTTACTTTTAAATAAACTTATTTTATTTTTTCTTAATTTTACAGTACTTTTTAGTTATATAATTAGTCCTCCTGGTGGCTCAGAGGGTAAAGCATCTATCTGCAACGCGGGAGACCTGGGTTCGATTCCTGGGTCAGAAAGATACCCTGGAGAAGGAAATGGCAACCCACTCCAGTATTCTTGCCTGGAAAATCCCATGTTCCGTACAGAGAACTCCCAACCTCATGGAATGTTAATCAGTGAGAGTTGTCCCAAAAGCTTCCATGTCAACACTAAGACCAGACATCATCCAAAGGCAAGCAAGCTTCATTCCCAGATGCCTCATGCCAAACCTTCAGCAAAATAGGAACACAACCCTGCCCATTAGTAAACAGGCTGCCACAACCAACATCAAGCCCATAGACACCCTGAATCACCCTACTGGACTTGGCAGTGCCCTCCAGATTAACAAGATCCAGCTCCATCAACCAAGACACAAGCACAAGTCCCCCCAAACAGGAAACCTTGAAAAAGCACTGATACAACCCCAACTACAGGGGACAGATTCAATAAATAAGAGGAACTATGACCTTCCAGCCTGCCAAAAGGAGACCCAAAACACAGTAAATTAAACAAAATGAAAAGACATAGAAACATGCAATAGATGAAGGAACATGATAAAACACTACAAGAGTAAAGAAATGAAGAATAAATAGGCAGTCTACCAGAAAAAACAATTCAGAGTAATGATAATAAATATGATCCAAAATCTTGAAAATAAAATGGAGGCATAGATAAATAATCTGGAGGCACAGATTGAGAAGATACACCAAATGTTTAACAAGAAATAAAGAGTAGACAATTTGCAATTAACAACACAACTGAGATTAAAAATACACTAGAGGGAACCAATAGCAGAATGACTGAGGCAGAAGAACCGGTAAGTGAACTGGAAGAGAGAATGGTGGAAATAACTGAAGCACAGCAGAATAAAGAAAAAATAAATGAAAAGAAATGATCACAGTCTCAGAGACCTCTGGGGCACCATTAAGTGCACCAACATTCAAATTGTAGGGGTCCCAGAATAAGAAGAGAAAAAGAAAGTGTAAGGGAAAATATTTGAGGAGATTATAGTCAAAAACTTCCCTAACGTGGGAAAGGAAATAGCCACCCAAGTCTAGGAAGCCCAGAGAGTCCCATACAGGATAAGTGAAATCACAAACAGAATCACACCAAGACACATATTAATAAAACTAAAGAAAATTATACACAAAGAAAAAATATTAAAAGCAGCAAGAGAAAAGCAACAAATAACATAAAAGAGTATCTTCATGAGGCTCAAAACTGATATTTCAACAGAAACTCTGCAGGCCATAAGGGAGTGGCAGGATATATTAATATTTAAAGTGATGAAAAGGAAACACCTACAACCAAGATTACCTTATTTAGCAAGGATTTCATTCAGATTCAAGGGAGAAATCAAAAGCTTTACATACAAACAAAAGTTAAGAGAATTCAGCACCATCAAATCAGATTTAAAACAAGGGCTGAAGGAACTTCTCTAGATAGGAAACACAAGATAAATAAAAGACCTACGAAAACAAACTCAAAACAATAAATTAAATGGCAATATGATAATACTTATCAATAATTACCTTAAATGTAAATAGATTAAATGTTCCAATCAAAAGACACAGATTGGCTGAATGGATACAAAAAAAAAAAAGGCCCATATATATACTATATACAAGAGATGCACTTCAGATCTAGGGACACACACATACTGAAAATCAGAGGCTGGGAATGATATTCCATGTGAATGGAAATCAAAAGAAAGCAGAAGTAGCAATAATCATATCAGATAAAATAAACTTTAAAGACCATTACAAGAGACAAGGAAGGATATTGCATAATGATCAAGGGATCAACCCCAAAAGAAGATAAAAACAATTATAAATATATATGAACCCAAAATAGGAGCACTTCAGTACATAAGGCAAATGCTGACAACTATTAAAGGGGAAATTTACATTAACACAATAATAGTGGGGGACTTTAACATTCCACTCACAAGAATGGAAGCTGAAATCAAGATTGCTGGGAGAAATATCAATAACCTCAGATATACAGATAATACCACCCCAATGGCACAAAATTAAGAGGAATTAAAGAGCCTGCTTTATTGACTATGCCAAAGCTTTTGACTGTGTGGATCACGATAAACTGTAGAAAATTTTTAAAAAGATGGAAATACCAGACCATCTGACCTGTCTCTTGAGAAACCTGTATGCAGGTCAGGAAGCAACAGTTAGAACTGGACATGGAACAACAGACTGGTTCCAAATAGAAAATGAGTACGTCAAGGCTGTATACCGTCACCCTGCTTATTTAACTTATATGCAGAGTACATCATGAGAAACGCTGGGCTGGAAGAAACACAAGCTGGAATCAAGATTGCCGGGAGAAAAATCAATAACCTCAGATATGCAGATGGCACCACCCTTATGGCAGAAGGTGAAGAAGAACTAAAGAGCCTCTTGATGAAAGTGAAAGAGGAGAGTGAAAAAGTTGGCTTAAAGCTCAACGTTCAGAAAACTAAAGATTATGGCATGTGGTCCCATCACTTCATGGGAAATAGATGGGAAAACAGTGGAAACAGTGTCAGACTTTATTTTTTGGGCTCCAGAATCACTGCTGATGGTGATTGCAGCCATGAAATTAAAAGACACTTACTCCTTGGAAGGAAGGTTATGACCAACCTAGATAGCATATTCAAAAGCAGAGACATTACTCTGCCAACAAAGGTCCATCTAGTCAAGGCTATAGTTTTTCCAGTAGTCATATATGGATGTGAGAGTTGGATGGTGAAGAAAGCTGAGCACCGAAGAACAGATGCTTTTGAACTGTGGTGTTGGAGAAGACTCTTGAGAGTCCCTTGGACTGCAAGGAGATCCAACCCGTCCATCCTAAAGGAGATCAGTCCTGGATGTTCATTGGAAGGACTGATGTTGAAGCTGAAACTCCAATACTTTGACTACCTCATGCGAAGAATTGACTCATTGGAAAAGATCTTAATGCTGGGAAGGATTGAGGGCAGGAGGAGAAGGGGACGACAGAGGATGAGATTGCTGGATGGCATCAACAACTCGATGGACATGGGTTTGTGTAGACTCCGGGAGTTAGTGATGGACAGGGAGGCCTGGCGTGCTGCAATTCATGGGGTCGCAAAGAGCCGGACATGACTGAGCGACTGAACTGAACTGAACTGAAAGAGCCTGTTGATGAAGGTGAAAGAGGAGAGTGGAAAAGCTGGCTAAAACTCAACATTCAAGAAACGAAGATAATGGCGTCTGGCACCATGACTTCATCGGAAATAGATGGGGGAACAATGAAAACAGTGATAGACTTTATTTTCTTGGGCTTCATATCCACCGTGGACAGTGACTGCAGCCATCAAATTAAAAGATGTTTATTCCTTGGAAGGAAAGCTATGACAAAACTAGACAGCATATTAAAAATCAGAGCTATCACTTTGAGAGAAAGGTCCATCTAGTCAAGTTCAGTTCAGTCCAGTCACTCAGTCGTATCCAACTCTTTGCGACCCCCATGAACTGCAGCACACCAGGCCTCCCTGTCCATCACCAACTCCTGGAGTCCACCCAAATCAATGTCCATTGAGTCGGTGATGCCATCCAACCATCTCATCCTCTTTCTTCCCCTTCTTCTCCTGCCTTCAGTCTTTCTCGGCATCAGGGTCTTTTCCAGTTAGTCAGCTCTTCACATCAGGTGGCCAAATTATTGGAGTTTCAGCTTCAACATCAGTCCTTCCAATTAATACCCAGGACTGATCTCTTTAAGATGGACTGGTTGGATCTCCTTGCAGTCCAATGGACTCTCAAGAGTCTTCTCCAACATCACAGTTCAAAAGCATCGATTCTTTGGCACTCAGCTTTCTTTATAGTCCAACTCTCACATCCATACATGACTACTGGAAAAACTGTAGTTTTGACTAGACAGGCCTTTGTCAGCAAAATAGTGTCTCCGCTTTTTAGTATGCCATCTAGGTTGGTCATAACTTTTCTTCCAAGGAGCAAACATCTTTTATTTTATTTTTTTCCTTTACAATCTTTATTGAAGTTATACAAAAAGAATCCCCAAGAAACCTGGTTATAGTTCTTCTCTGGGCGTAACTAACCGAGTCTTAATATAAGAACAAAGACTCGGTTTAAGCCCGGACCCACATCTTTTAATTTCATGGCTGCAGTTACCATCTGCAGTGATTTTGGAGCCCCCAAAATAGTCTCTTAGTGTTTCCATTGTTTCCCCATCTATTTGCCATGAAGTGATGGGACCGGATGCCATGCTCTCAGTTTTCTGATTGTTGAGCTTTAAGCTAACTTTTTCACTCTCCTCTTTCACCTTCATCAAGAGGCTCTTTAGTTCTTCACTTTCTGCCATAAGAGTGGTGTCATCTGCATATCTGAGGTTACTTACGTTTCTCCCATCTTACATGTTAAACAGGAGGTAATCCCATCCTGAATTTAGGAGGAGAACTTAACATTATTGATGATTTCATAACTTATTTCCTCCTAAGATGTTTCATAAATGACTTTATAACGACTATATGCCATCAGAAATAACATGACTATTTTATGAACTCAGCATAAAGTTGTTAGAAAATCAGTTTTAAGAGGAAAATTGTTACAGCTAGAGATGACCCTGGCAAATAAACTGTTAGGGAAATTAAATTCCACTGGATACACAAAATTTGGATTAACAGTATAACTATCAGGAGATCCCATCATCCCAGGGTAGAACATGAACATACAGTTGCCTGGTGTACTTTCTTCATATCTTTCAAATACATTTGAAAGCCATGTTATCTATTCCAGGTAATACCAATTTAAATCTCCACATCATTCTTCTTCATCTTTTTCAAGTACAGTACCATTTTATAGGTGAAAAAGAATATTCTTTTTTAAGGAAAAGAAAAGTGTCTCTGGCAAAGAGATTGAACTAGTGTAGAAGAGGATCAAAAAAAAAAAAAAAAAGAAAAGAAATAGGAAAAAGAATTATTACAAAACTGATTATAAACCTCCAGAATAATCTGTGTTGGTAGAATAAAAATATTTTTAAATATAAAGGACAGCTAATGAAATACAAAAAGCTCTGACTACTTGCATTTCCCGCATGCTTTGATACATAGCAATTGGACAGGCAAATAATTAAATAACTTTATTTCCTTTTCTGCCTTTTTTTATATGGAGGGGTAAGGTGGTGTTTCTTTCCCAGGGCCTTCATTGCATTTCACACTCTTCCCAATTCTCCTCATGGCTACTTAATAACAATCTTCTATATACCTGGAATGGAGATGAAAATAATTGAGAAACAGCCAGGTAGTTTATAGAGTCTGAATCACTGGTTTCACTAAGAACATGTAAACTGCTGAGTGTTGAATTAAGCCCCCCCAGGAAGATGATTTATATAGGCCCTCGATACTATACAGATGATGACTAGAAGTCCACTGCTTTCTATCAGTTCTTAGGGTAGATAGACCCATGAGTTACTGAATATAGTCTTCTTGGTGTAATACCTAGTTCAGGACTGAAAAAGAGAAAATGTTCCTTCTTGTGTTCTATAGCAAAGAGTAAATGTAAGCCCTACCCATATGTGTTGCAACAAGAAATTTTGTGGATCATCGTTGCTAAGATCTTGAAAATAAGCATCTATTTTCTGACTCTATAAAATCTCATTATAATATAATAACCATTTTTTCAGTATTGGATCTTCATGTCATATCAGTGCAAAATAGTCTGGAATATGGTTCCTCAGGAAAGAGTAAAATTTTTAATTCGTGGACATTTTATTTTGAAAACATTATGAATTTGGGAATATGTTTTTTCACGCAATGAAGTTGATTTCCAAGATGGTAAAAAAAGTAAATGATTTAGTCACTCACACCCCTATTCTCCCCCCCATATGTATTTAAAGCTTCTAAGTCAGACACGACTGAGCGACTGAACTGAACTGAACTGAAAAATAATCATAAGAACCATATATATCCAAATATAAGAATGTTGCTATGTTTTCAGTGCTCCCTCAAGCTTTTTCAATTTATATTAATAATATATAATTTTCAATGCCCTTCATCTATATCATAAAATATTTATTTACAAGCTCTTGATAATTGTGTTCCCATGTTAGTTGCAAACATTGATTTCTAGTTAAACATTTCATAACTGAATGAGTAGAGACTAGGCATGATCTAGATATATAAAATCTAGAGAAATCATGGACCATTTAACTACCATGGAAAGGCTATTGGACTCCACCTAGTGGATAAAGTGTTTTTTTTTTTTTTTTACCCTGCTGAAGGAGTCAGAGGCATGTGCAAATATATGATTTACACCAAATAACAATTCAGAAAACTAGGGATCAAAATGGTCAGTGACTAAAGTTACATAGAGACGCAATTATATCCAGATGTGTTAGAGAAATAACACCCATTTCTCTAGCATTTAGGAGTTGACTTACCTCCAGTAGTGATCTTAATTACTGGAACTTATAATTTATGAAAGGAGATGGAAATCCTAAGTCATGTACACTGTCATTTTATTTGAGAACATTGTAGAAAATGTACTAGGAATTAGGAAATTTGAAAAGGATTAATAATAAAAGTTTAAGTATTTGAGAGTGCCCATAGAATAGAAATATAACTTGAAAGCCAAACACATACTAGAATAATTGAAAATTCAACAAGTACTAGTTATATGACTTCTTGCACTTAATGTGACTTACTAATATCTAATTAAAAGAATATATCTGGAAAACATCTCACAAAAGTAGACAAATCAAATATTACCATTTGACCAAGAGAAAATAGGTCAAATAATGTGTTCTAACGGGAAGTGTAAATCCTTGGGGCCAATTATATTAACTCTTATTTTACAGCATTCAGCTATTTGTATATCATTTGTATGGCATTACATAGATTTTATAAGCTGCTATTTTACTGTTTCTGGATGTACCTCTCACTTTCTTTACCATATTCATGTGTGCTCATGTGTATCTCCTTACCTTAAATGCTTATACTATCTTACCATCAAAATCATACCCATTCTCTAAAAAGCAATTTCAAATGCAATCCCTTCTCTTAGAATTCTTCTAATACCCTGTAGATGGTAAACATGACCACAAATATGTTGATACTCCTCCCATTGAGAGATATGTTCTATGGGCCCTTTTCTTACATTTGTCTGAACTCTGTGACTACTTTGACTAAAAATATACTGTGATAGAAGTAACATTGTGTCAATTGCTACCTACAAGCCTAAAGTGATCAGTCGTTTCCACTCTGAGATTTAAATTGGTACCTTTGAGGCAAGCCTACTGCCATGCCAACAAAGGTCCGTCTAGTCAAGGCTATGGTTTGTCCAGTGGTCATGTATGGATGTGAGAGTTGGACTATGAAGAAAGCTGAACATCGAAGAATTGATGCTTTTGAACTGTGGTGTTGGAGAAGACTCTTGAGAGTCCCTTGGACTGCAAGAAGATCCAACCAGTCCATCCTAAAGGAGATCAGTCCTGGGCGTTCATTGGAAGGACTGATTTTGAAGCTGAAACTCCAATACTTTGGCCACCTGATGCAAAGAGCTGAATCATTTGAAAAGACCCCATGCTGGGAAAGATTGAGGACAGGAGGAGAAGGGGATGACAGAGGATGAGATGGCTGGATGGCATCACCGACCCAATGGACATGAGTTTGGGTAAACTCCAGGAGGTGATGATGGACAGGGAGGCTTGGCGTGCTGCGGTCCATGGGGTTGCAAAGAGTCGGACATGACTGAGGAACTGAACTGAACTGAACTGCCATGAAAGATATCTGACTGTCCTAAAACTATCATGCTATAGGAAGCCAAATTACCCATGTGGGTGGGTTGAGTGGAGAGAGAGAGATGTTTGCCTAGTCTTTCCTATTCTAGTAATATCATTTCAGGTACCTGACATGTTAATAAAGAAGTCATATAGGGCAGTATAGTCTCAGCTGACAAGACAGAAAGAACAGAAAAAAACCAGCTAATAGCCAGAGTCAGGATCCAGACACATCTAGCCATCTGAGGAACCTCCAGTTATTAAGCCACTCTAGCTGATATCTGAGTCATTATACAACACAGAGAAGCCATCCCTACTCCATCCTGACTGAATACTGATTCACCAGTAATCATAAACATAATTGAATATTTATTATTTTATGCCACTAATATTTGGGTACTAGAAGAAGAAAATGACTTAGATTCATTTAACTTTGACTAGTTATATTTTAGATATGCTGATACTGTGAAAGGTATTAAAGTTATTTTTCATTTTGATGATATTGAATAGTGCTAATGATTTTTTTCACTTTTTTCTGATTGAATAAATAAATTTTTGAATTAAAATATTTATTGGAGTATTAGTTCATCTACAAATTTGTGTTAGTTTCAGGTGTACAGCAAAGTGATTCATTTATACATATGCATATATTTATTCTTTTTTCAGATTATTTCTTCATATTAGTTATCACAGAATATTGAGGAGAGTTCCCTGTGCTATACAGTAGGTCCTTGTTTGTTATCTATTGTATATATAGTAGTGTGTGTATGTTAATCCCAAACTCCTGTTTTATCCTTCAACCTCCTCCCCCCCACACACATTTCCACTTTGGTAACCATAAGTTTGTTTTCAATATCTGTAAGCCTGTTTCTGTTTCTGTTTTGTAATAAGTTCACTTGTATCGATTTAAAAAAACATATTAGATTCCACATATGACTGATATAATATGGCATTTGTCTTTCTCTGACTTCATTTAGTGTGATAATCTCTAGGTTCACCCATGATGCTACAAATGTCATTATTTCATTCTTTTTTTATGGCTGAGTAATATCTCATATATATACCTTCTTTATCCAGTCCTCTGTCAGTGGACATTTAAGTTGCTTTCATGTCCTCATTATTGTAAATAGTGTTGCAATGGACATTGAACTGTATGTATCTTTTCAAATTATGATTTTCTCTGGGTATATGCCCACAAGTGAGTTTGCTGAATCGTTTAGTAGTTCAATTTTAGTTTTTTAAAGAACATACATACTGTTCTCCATAGTGGTTTTACCAATATATATTCCCACCAACAGTAAGGGAAGGTTCCTTTTTTTCCACAACATCTTCAGCGTTTATTCATTGTAGAATTTTTGATGATGGCCATTCTGACTGGTGTGAGAGGGTACCTTGTTGTAGTATTGATTTGCATTTCTCTAGCAATTAGTGACTTTGAGTATCTTTTCATGTGCCTGTTGGTCATCTGTATGTCTTGTTTGGAGAAATATTTTCTTTTATTAGGTCTTCTACCCATTTTTTGATTGAGTCCTATGAGCTATTTATATATTTTGGAAATTTATCCTATGTTTTTTGCATTGTTTGTTTGTTTCCTCCCAATCCATAGATTGTCTTTTTGTTTTGTTTCCCTTTGTTGTGCAAAACCTTGTAAGTTTGATTAGGTCCCATTTGTTTACTTTTGCTTTTATTTTTATAACCTTCAGAGGATGACTTAAGAAAACTTTGGTACAATTTATGTCAGAGAATGTTTTGCCTATGGTCTATTCTACGAATTTTATGGTGTCATGTCTTATGTTTAACCAAATGATTTCTTTTTATATTTTCTACTTCCTTATTAAGATTCTCAATGTGTTTTATTCTTTTCCCTAGTTTTTTTTAGCATTTATTACTAATGCTTTGAATCCTATCTGGTAAACTATCTCTTTCATTAATTGTTTTTGTCACTGTGCTTTTATTCCTTTGTTTGACATAAATTCCTCTGTCATCTTTTACTGTCACTACGAAATTATGTGAAACAGCTACTTATGATGGTCTCTTTTTAAAAAAATATTTCCTATGCACTCCTTAAAAAAATATATTGGTGTATAGTTGATTTAAGACGTTAGGTTAGTTTCTGCTGTACAGCAAAATGAATCTGTTTTATTAACACAAATATATATATATCTACACTTTTAAAAATTATTTTCCTGTATAGGTCATTACAGAGTATTGAGAAGAGTTTCCTGTGCTGTACAGTAGGTTCTTATTAGTTACCTATTTTATATATAGTAATGTGTATATGTCGATCCCAATCTCCCAATTTAATCCTTCTCTACTCTTACACCCCAACAACTATAAGTTGTTTTCTACACCTGTGTCTCTATATCTGTTTTATAAATAAGTTAATTTGTTCCATTTTGTTTTTAGATTCCACATATAAGCAATATCATATGATGTTTGTTTTTCACTGTCTGAGTTAATACACTCAGTATGACAGTCTCTAGGTCCATCCGTGTTGTTGCAAAAGACATTATTTTGTTCTCGTTTATGGCTAATATTCCATTGCATATATGTACCACATCTTTATCCATTCCTTGTTGATAGACATTTAGGTTATTTCTCTGTTCTGGCTGTTGTGAATAGTGCTACAGTGAACATTGAGGTGTATGAATCTTTTCAGATTATGGTTTTCTCTGGATATAGGCCCAGGAGTGGGATTGCTGTATCATACAGTAGCTCTATTTTTAGTTTCTTAAGGAACCCCCATAGTTCTCCATAATGATTTTAGCAATCTAAATACATTCCTTCCAACAGTGCAAGAGGATTCCCTTTTTTCACACTCTCTCCAGCATTTATTGTTTCTAGATTTTTTGATGATGGCCATTCTGATTAGTGTGAGATAATACCTCATTGTAGTTTTGATTTGCATTTCTATAATATTTAGTGATGTTGAACAGTTTTTTATGTGCTTTTTGACCAACTGTATGTATTCTTTGAAAAAAAATGTCAATTTAGATCTTCTGTTCATTTTTATTGAGTTGTTTGTTTCTTTGATATTGAGCTACATAAGCTGTTTGTATATTTTAGAGATTAAATCATTGTTGGTTGCTTCATTTGCAAATACTCTCATTCTCGGGGTTGTCTTTTTGTTTTGTTTATTGTTTCTTTTGCTGTGCAGAAGCTTTTAAGTTTAGTTGTGCTGTGCTTAGTTGCTCATTTGTGTCCAACTCTTTACAGTCTGAGCCACCAGGGAAGCCCCAAGTTTACCTTTATTGTCTGAGCCACCAGGGATGCCCTAAGTCTAGTTAGGTCCCATTTTTACATTTTTGTTTTTATTTTCATTACTCTAGGAGGAAGATCAAAAAAAGATCCCGCTGTGAAGTTTGTCAGAGAGTGTTCTGCCTATGTTTTACTCTAAAAGTTTTAGAGTCTCCAGCCTTACATTTAGGTTTTGAATTCATTTTGAATTTATTTTTGTGTATGGTATTAGGGAGTCTTCTTGTTTTATCCTTTTACATATAGCTGTCATGGTTTACAGCACACCTTATTGGACATACTGTCTTTTCTTCACCATGTATTCTTGCCTCCTTTATCACAGATTAGGTAACCATTGATGTGTGGGTTTATCTCTGTGCTTTCTATCATGTTATATTGATCTGTATTTCCATTTTGTGCCAGGACAATACTGTATTGATTACTGTAGATTTGTACTAACTATAGTCTGAAGTCAGGGAGCCTGATTCATCCAGTTCTGTTTTTCTTTCTCAAGATTGCTTTGGCTATTCATGGTCTTTTGTGTTTCCATACAAATTGTAAATTTTTAAATTCTAATTCTTTATAAAATGCCATTGGTAATTTGATTTGGATTGCATCGAATCTGTAGATTGCTCTGGATTGTATAGTCATTTTGACAATACTGATTCTTCAAATCAAAAATATGGATGCTTCACAAATTTGCATGTCATTCTTGCACAGGGGCCATGTTAATCTATATTGCTCAAATTTTAGTATGTGCTGCCACAGTGAGCACCCTATGATGATATTGATGTGGTATCTATGTGGGAGTGTCCCTATACAGTCTGTTCACAGTTTCTTTGGTGGGAAAGCTGGATCTGAAGTGAACATGGGTCATATCTTTCCCCTGGGTGTGCTGCCAGATGGTGAGAGGTGAAGCTGGAGATGGAGCAGCTAGAATCACGGTCAAGTTTGACCTGGGGCACCTCTTCTGTTCAGTGGCCAATGCCATCCTATTGATAGAGGGGTTGAGTTCCATGTTCCTGGAGCATAAACCCTGAACTTTTGGCCCATGCTGACTCTGTTCCCTGTAAATGTGTGCCCTCCACCTCCCAGCATCATCACCCTCACTCTAAACGGGAGCAGTTCTAGAGTAAGAGGGTCTGATACAGGTACTTGGCATGGATTGAGCATGGGTTGTAGGGGTCCTGGCACCAGATATCCAGTCTACTCCCAAAATAAGCACCAGAAATGGTTGGTTGTCCCTGCCCTGTTCAGATGCCTTTCTGAGCCTGAGCCACTTGTTTCCTCACAATTGTGCACTCCTCTCAGCCACTATATTTCTTCACCATGGAGCAAGAGGAGCCAGAGCTGGCATGTAGCTCAGGCTGGGGCACATACCAAGGCACTGGGGAAGAGTCAGCCATGATCCTGGGCAGTTTCAATCTTCTTACTCCCCCTTGTTTTGGGATTATACAAACGTGTATATACCCTTTATGAGTGGTGTCTAGGTTTCTTAGAGTACTGCTCTCAGTCCCACTGGTTTTCAAACAAATTAAGGAGATTTGTACTACCAGTGTTGAACCCCAGGACTGGGGTGCCTAATATGAGGCTCAAACTTCTTACTCCCCAGAGAGGATCTTCAAGCCTGTATAATCACTGTCCTCTTCTGTGTCCCCTCCAAGAGGTGCAGGCCCCACATTGATTGCTTGTCTTCCCTTCCTTCCAAACTCAGTGTAAGTCTTACATAGAGACTGCTACAGATAATAGTCTTTCTCTCAGTCTCTTTTTCTTTCCATTGAAAATTCCTTCACATGTGGATGTATTTTTGATGTTTTCATTGAACGGAGGTGAATTCCATGTCCTCCTATTCCACCATCTTGACCTCTCAAGACTGTAGATTTTAAGGGTGATGTTGTGTATTCGGAGAAATTCAAGTAGAGGACTAACATTATCTGAACTGCTTGTTTAAACAATTATCTGCTTAATGTTTAGAGAACTAATTGAATTGGGAAAACTAAAGTCAAGACGACCAGTCAGGCAACATCTTGCAGAAGTCCAGGAAAAAAAATCATGGTAGCTTGAATATGGTGATAGTGATGGAAAAAGTTAGAAGGAATAAGATCCTGGATATATTTTGAAAGTAGATTTGAGGATGGACTAGATATGGATTGTGAGAAAAAGAGAGAAGTCCAAAATTCTTGTCTCCAACAACTAATGAATGACAGTGTTGCATACCGACATGAGGAAGACTGAGGGGAACATTTTGGAGAGTATGTATGAATTAGTTCGATTCTGGACAATGAACTAGACAAACAAAGCATGCTCCTTTTCAGATTTCCTCAGTTGCCTCATTTCTGTCTTATGATTGGTAACTCTACTGCATCAAGTTGCTACTTACTCTTCCATGTCTAGATTTAAATGAAATTACACACCAGGTAGTGTGGGGTCTGTCTTCCTGAGTATAGTGACAAATTTATTATGCGTTACCCAGGACTGAGAAAACAGGACTATCAGTGCTAAAACTCAGTCAGTCCCCAGGGAGCTAGAATGCTATTTTATCCTTAAGTAATACCAAGGGGCCAGATGATATGACTCAAATGTTTGGGGAATTAACTGTTTATCTAATGGACTTTGACTAATGAGAAATGAGAGACAGATGATGTTGTAGACTGAGTTTTCTGGATACAAATACTTACATTGATGTTGTTCAGTTGCTAAGTCATGACCAACTCTTTGAGACCCCATGTACTGTAGCACACCAAGATTTGTTGTCCTTCACTATCTCATGGTGTTTGCTCAAACTCATTTCCATTGAGTTGGTGATGCCATCTAAATATCTCATCCTCTGTCCCCCCTTCTCCTCCTGCCCTCAATCTTTCCCAGCATCAGGGCCTTTCCCAATGAGTCAGATCTTCACATTAGGTGGCCAAAGTATTGGAGCTTCAGCTTCAGCATCAGTCCTTCCAATGAATAGTCAAGGTTTATTTCCTATAGGATTGACTGGTTTTATATCCTTGCTGTACAAAGGACTCTCAAGAGTCTTCTCTAGCATCACAATTTGAAAGCATCAATTCCTCAGTGCTCAGCCTTCTTTATGGTCCAACTTTCACATCTGTACATGACTACTGGAAAAATCATAGCTTTGAATATACGGACAGAAAATAAAATCTTTCATTACTACTACTTTTTTCCCCTTCTATTTGAAGTGATGAGAATGGATGCCATTCTTTTAATGTTGACTTTCAAGCCAGCTTTTTCAATATCCCCTTTCAACCTCATCAAAAGTTTCTTTAGTTCCTCTTTACTTTCTGCCATTAGAATGGTATCATCTGCATATCTAAGGTTGTTAATATTTATCCCAGCAATCTTGATTCCACCTTGCACTTCATCCAGCCCAGTATTTTGCATGATGTGCTCTACACAGAAGTTAAATAAGCAGGATGACAATATACAGCTTTGACATACTCCTTTCCCAATTTTGAATCAGTCCATTGTTCCATGTTGGGTTACAACTGCTGCTTCTTGATCTTCATTCGGGTTTTTCAGGACACAGGTAAGGTGGTCTGGTATTCCTGTCTTTTTAAAAATTTTCCACAGTTTGTTGTTATCCACACAATCAGAGGCTTTAGGGTAGTCAATGAAGCAGAAATAGTTCTGACAAAACGTGGTCCACTGGAGAAGGGAATGGCAAACCACCCAAGTATTCTTGCCTCAAGAACCCAATGAACAGTATGAAAAGGCATAAGTTATGATACCAGAAGATTAGTTTCCTAAGTTGGTAGGTGTCCAATATGCCACTGGTGAAGAACAGAGAAATAGCTCCAGAAAAAATGGGAAGGCTGGGCCAAAGCTGAAATGACACTCAGTTGTGGATATGTCTAGTGGTGAAAGTAAAGTCCAGTTCTGTAAAGAGCAATATTTCATAGGAACCTGGGATGTTAGGTCCATGAATCAACGTAAATTGAAAGTAAGAAAAAGAGTAGCCCTCATAGTCAGAAAAGAGTCTGAAAATGCAGTACTTGGTGCAATCTCAAAATCGACAGAATAATCTGAGATCATTTCCAAGGAAAATCATTCAACATCACAGTAATCCAATTCTATGCCCCAACCACTAATGCTGAAGAAGCTGAAGTTGATCAGTTCTATGAAGACCTCCAAGACCTTCTAGAAAAAAACACCAAAAAATATGTCCTTTGCATTATAGATAACTGGAATACAAAAATAGAAAGTCAAGATATACCTGAAGTAACGGGCAATTTTGGCATTGGAGTACAAAATGGAGCATGGCAAATGCTAACAGAGTTTTGCCTAGAGAACACACTGGTCATAGCAAACACCTTCTTTCAGCAACACAAGAGACAACTCTACACATGGACATCACCAGATGGTCAATACTGAAATCAGATTGGTTATGTACTTTGCAGCTGAAGATGGACAAGCTTTATATAGTCAGCGAATACAAAGCCTGGATCTGGCTGAGGCTCAGATTATCAGCTCTTTTTTGCAAAATTCAGGCTTAAATTGGAGAAAATAGGAAAAATCACTAGGTCATTCAGGTATGACCTAAATCAAATCCCTTATAATCATACCGCAAAGGTAAAGAATAGATTCAAGGGATTGTATTGGTAGATAGAGTGCCTGAAGAACTATGGACAGAGGTTTATAACATTGTACAAGAAGTGGTGACTTAAACCCTCTCAAAGAAAAAGAAATTCAAAAATAGCAAAGTGGTTGTCTGAGGAAGCCTTACAAATAACTGAGGAAAGAAGAGAAGTGAAAGGCAAAGGAGAAAGAGAAAGATACATCTAGTTGAATGCAGATTTCCTGAGAATCACAAGGAGAGATAAGAAAGCCTTCCTAAGTGAACCATGAAAAGAAATAGAGGAAAACAATAGAATTCTAAAGACTAAAGACCTCTTCAAGAAAACTGGAGATATCAAGGGAACATTTCATGCAAAGATGGGCACAATAAAGGACAGAAACAATAAAGACCTAGCAGAAGCAGAAAAGATTAAGAAGAGGTGGCAAGAATACACGGAAGAACTTTAAAAAAAAAAAAGAGAGATCTTACTGACCCAGGTAACTGGGATGGTGTGATCATTCCCATAGAGCCAGACATCCTGGAGTGTGAATTTAAGTGGGCTTTAGGAAGCATTGCTGTGAAAAAAAGCTAGTGGAGGTGATGGAGTCCCATCTGAGCTATTTGAAATCCTAAGAGATTATGCTGTTAAAGTGTGACACTCAATAAGTAAGCGCATTTAGAAAACAGCAGTGGCCACAGGAGTGGAAAAGATCAGTTTTCATTCCAATCCCAAAGAATAACAATGCCAAATAATGTTCAAACTACCATACAAGTATGCTCATTTCATATACTAGCAAAGTTATGCTCAAAATCCTTCAAGCTAGGCTTCAAAAGTGCATGAATTGAGAACTTCCAAATATACAACCTGAATTTAGAAAAGGCAGGGGAACCAGAGATCAAACTGCCAACCTCTGTTGGAACATAGAAATACTTACGTTAGCATGTTGTGTATTTATTGTGGGTTATCACTTGTATGGAAGGATACAGAAGTAAGATTAGATAGAGAGAGAATGCAACTGCAAGAAACACTCAACAAAACTTTGGTTAACCCTATGGTTGGGCATGTAAAGCCCATTAGAAATGTCCTGAAGTAGACCAACATGGCCTAACTTTTCTACCTATGTAATCCACTTTTGGTTGTGAGCTGCCCCAGGAAATATGTGCTGTTGGATTAGATGGCTCTCTGAAGGAGGTGATAGCTGGAGTCTGACTCATTATAGCATTCCCAGCAGCTGGTCAAAAAATTCTTTCTTGAATGCAGTTATGCATAAGCACATGTTCATACCCCCTACAGAAAGGACTTAGCATGTAAATCTCTGTATTTATTCCCACTGCAGACTGCTCTGAGGTATGATCTTGCAAATCTTGAGATGTCTGTGTATTGATGAACATAGGTGATGAATCTAAACTGCATTTCATTACCCTTTTACTCCTTGCATTTACTAAACTGGATTCGTCCTCCCAAATGATGCCAGCATATTGATTTTTACCTCAGACTTTGATACCTAGAAGACTTAGCCAGTTATGTTAAATATGAGATGCCTTTTAGATACCTAACAGGAGATATCAAGTAGGCATCCAGAAGGTCAGGGCTGCAGTTATGCATTTCTGAGTCATAAATGTCATTTAAAACCATGAAAGTGAATGAAATGACCCAGAAAGTGTGTACGGATAGAGGAGAGAACAACATTGAGCTCAGAGTTACATTGTCAATAAATAGAAGCTATACATAATCTTCATATCATTTCCTTAAACATGAGCATTTAAAAACAAAAGAATTATTCTCAGTTACCACTATGCATTGTAGTTTAAATCACATTAATTTTGTCATTCATGTACTAAAGCAGAGATTTTAGTATTATCTGGGAGAAAGGGATAGGGAGAAATATGAAATGAGAGAAAGAAAGGGAACATTGTCTCCAAAGGATCAGTTTGTTACAATGTTCTTGAGTCTGAGATCAAGGAATATAAAACTAAATTAGGAAAAGTAATCCATCAATAGTATAATTGCAATATTATGCTTCCTATACCCAGGAGGCATTTTTTGCTACTTGTATACTGCCTGCTTTGCTGGAGAACATTGTCTGAGATCACAGAAGACCTCAGAGGTCACAGAGTCAAATTTGTAACCTTAAGTTCCAAAAACAGACTCTTATAGTACAAGGGGGAGAAAAAGGTCTTGAAAGTTAAGGTTTTTCTTTTATAAGAGCTCTCTTTTTGGAATGCAAAGATTAAACTCTGAAGGAAGCTGTTTATAATTCCTATACCATACAATAAATATTAAGAAATAGATGATGAGACATGTAATGCAATCTAGGGAGAGGAATGGAATTGATAGATTTTAAAACTTCCATGAGAAAAATTTTGATAGCTAGTAAGTTTATTTCAGAGTGATTAAATTAAAATTTTATAAATAAAAATTTAGGGCTTGGAAAATTAGTCACAAGAAAACAAAGTTATTATTTTTCAAAATCAGCATATAAATTTTAATGTTGCTTTATATATTCATTGTTTATTTTTCTGTTTGTAAAAGTATTACAAGATCATTTTACATGTAACAGTATTTTTGGCTTGGTAATATGTGATGGTATGTGTAGCCTCTATTCCAAATTTCCATGTGCATTTTGCTTTTGGAAACTGTGGGACAAGGAAGATTGCCTCCCACACATGTCTGTCTGTAACTGATATTTACAAGGGGTCCTCTGAGAGAAAATTAATTAGGACCTCAATTATTTTTCTTTGAAACTGAAAGTCATTAAAACACATAGAGGTGAGTGGTGTGAGAACAGAGGGCATGAATAGCGATGGGGGCACATGAAAGACAATTAAAAATAAATGAGAAGGAAATCTAACTACTGATCTAAGCTTAACATAAGGAGCTGGAAGGCAGCAGGCAAGAGTAACTGATTCTGCATGTTCTGTGCAGATCATATAACTTTGTAACTCAGCCATTATGGTTTGATTATACTTTGAGTTAATGATGGATTTAAGTTGATAATATTTTATTTAGGTTTTTACATTATACATATTCATAGTGAAGATTAATCCTTGGTTTTCTTTTCTTACTTTCTTTTTATTTGGATTTTATTTGCCAAGTTTGAATATCAGGACTGTGCTACTGAATTTTACATTGTTTCATATGGTTCATAATACTTTGAGTGGTATAATATTTTCATTGGAGATATAATACATCTTACACTTTAAATAATCTAAGTTAGGAAATATTTAGGAAGTTGGAGATGGTGATCATTCTTTTGATCTCGATAGTTATCAAACATTCTACATATTTAGGGGCCTTTGGTTTATTTCATTAAAACTTGCTAATATGTTAACATTATCTTTCATGTATCATTCCTACATTTTTATAGTTTTATCCTTTTTCTCAAGTTGTTTGATGATTGTGTTTAATTTTTGCTTTTCATGATTTCATGTTTTCACTATGTATTTTAAAGACCAAACTATTATACTCTTTCTCTGCTTCCTACTTTATTTTTCCTTTTACTTTGTTAACCTCTTCCTATTTACATTCCTCAGGTCTACTTTGTATTCCGTGTATTGTGTTATGTTTAGTTCACAAATCATATTACATTCCTTAAGTGTTCTATAGAGTGGTATTGTTTTATTATTATTATTTTTAATTAGAGAACCCATTTCAAAGTTATCATGGAGAAAGACTGAATTTTCATACAGAACTGCTTATTTGGTGTAGTCCCTTCTGGGAAACATTGACAATACTCTTCAGTTCCACTCCTTAGTAACTACAGTTTATACTTTTTGACTGAAGAAAAATACTGCATCTTATAAATAATCCATCTTATAAGAATATTCATCTTATGAATAACAACACAAGAGAATAATACACATAGACATCACCAGATGGTCAATACTGAAATCAGAATGATTATATTGTTTGCAGCCAAAGATGGAGAAGCTCTATACAGCCAGCAAAAACAAGACTGGGAGCCGAATTGTGGGTCAGATCATTAACTCTTTATTGCCAAATACAGACTAAAATTGAAGATAGTAGGCAAAACCACTAGACCATTCAGGTATGACCTAAATCAAATCCTTATGATTATACAGTGGAAGGGACAAACAGACTCAAGGGATTAGATCTGATACACAAAGTACCTGAAGAATTACGGAAGGAGGATCATAACATTGTGAAGGAGGCAGGGATCAAAACCATCCTCAAGAAAAAGAAATGCAAAAAGGCAAAATGATTGTCTGAGGAGGCCTTACAAATACCTGAGAAAAGAAGAGAAGCTAAAGGCAAAGGAGAAAAGGAAAGATATACCCATTTGAGTACAGAGTTCCAAAGAATAGCAAGGAGAGATAAGAAAACCTTCCTCAGTGATCAATGCAAAGAAATAGGGGAAAACAATAGAATGGGAAAGACTAGAGATATCTTCAAGAAAATAAGAGATAACAAGGGAACATTTCATGCAAAGATGGATACAATAAATGAAAGAAATGGTATGGACCTAACAGAAGCAGAAGATATAAAGAAGAGGTGACAAAAAGACAGAAGAACTGTACAAAAAAGATCTTCATGACACAGAAAACCACAATGATGTGATCACTCACCTACAGCCAGACATCCTGGAATGTGAAGTCATGTGGGCCTTAGAAAGCATCACCATGAACAAAGCTAGTGAAGGTGATGGAATTCCAGTTGAGCTATTTAAAATCCTAAAAGATGATGCTGTTAAAGTGCTGCACTCAATATGTCTGCCAATTTGGAAAACTCAGCAGTGACCACAGGACTGGAAAAGGTCAGTTTTCATTCCAATACCAAATAAAGGAAATGTCAAAGAATGTTCAAACAACCACACAATTGCACTCATCTCACAAGCTAGCAAAGTAATGCTCAAAATTCTCCAGGCCAGGCTTCAACAATATGTGAACTATGAACTTCCAGATGTTCAAGCTGGGTTTTGAAAAGACAGAGGAATCAGAAATCAAACTGCCAACATCCATTGGATCATCAAAAAATCAAGAGAGTTCCAGAAAAAAACATCTATTTCTGCTTTATTTATAATACCAAAGCCTTTGACTGTGTGGATCACAACAAACTGGAAAATTCTTAAAGAGATGGGAATATCAGACCACCTGATCTGCCTCCTGAGAAATCTGTATGGCGGTCAAGAAGCAACAGTTCCAAACATGGAATGCCAGACTGGTTCCAAATTAGGAAACGAGTACGTCAAGGCTCTATATTGTCACCCTGCTTATTTAACCTATGTGCAGAGTACATCATAAGAAATGCTGGGCTGGATGAAGCACAAGCTGCAATCAAGATTGCCAGGAAAAATAACAATAACCTCAGATATGCAGATGACACCACCCTTATGGCAGAAAGCAAAGAACTAAAGAGCCTCTTGATGAAAGTGAAAGAGGAGAGTGAAAAACTTGGCTTAAAACTCAACATTCAATAAACTAAGATCATGGCATCCAGTCCCATCACTTCATGGCAAATAAACGGGGAAACGATGGAAACAGTAATAGACTTTATTTGGGGGGGCTCCAAAATCACTGCAGATGATGACCGCAGCCAGTTCCTTAGAAGAAAAACTATGACCAATCTAGACAGCATATTGAAAAACAGGGACACCACTTTGCCAACAAGGTCTGTCTAGTCAAAACTATGGTTTTTCCAGTAGTCATGTATGGATGTGAGACTTGAACTATAAAGAAAGATGAGCACCAAAGAATTGATTCCTTTGAACTGTGGTGTTGAGTAGTCCCTTGGACTGCAAGGAGATCAAGCCAATCAATGCTAAAGGAAATCGGTCCTGAATGTGCATTAGAAGGGCTGATGCTGAAGGTGAAACTCCAATACTTTGGCCACCTGATGTGAAGAACTCACTCCTTAGAAAAGACTCAGATGCTGGGAAAGATTGAAAGCAGGAGGAGAAGGGGACAATAGCGGATGAGATGGTTGGATGGCATCACCAAGTGGATGGACATGAGTTTGAACAAGCTCTATGTGTTGGTGATGGACAGGGAAGCCTGGCGTGGTGCACTCCATGGGCTTGTAAAGAGTCGCACACGACTGAGTGACTGAACTGAATGAATGCTGCTGCTGCTGCTAAGTCACTTCAGTCGTGTCTGACTCTGTGCAACCCCATAGAGGGCAGCTCACATGGCTCCGCTGTCCCTGGGGTTCTCCAGGCAAGAACACTGGAGTGGGTTGCCATTTCCTTTTCCCATGCATGCAAGTGAAAAGTGAAAGTGAAGTCGCTCAGTCGTGTCCGACTCCCGGCGACCCCATGGACTGCAGCCGACTCCCAGCGACCCCATGGACTGCAGCCAGGCTCCTCCGTCCATGGTATTTTCCAGGCAAGAGTACAGGAGTGGGTTGCCATTGCCTTCTCTGGAACTCAATGAGTAATCCAGGTTTATTTTCTCCCCATATGTTTTCATTCGAGTTGCTCCAGCTTTGTTTGCTGTTGTTGATTCATGATAAATATTTGCAAAAATATATTTTGTACATGTAACTAATTTAATGAAAATTATTTTCCAAAGAGGTTGTATCAAGAAAATGTTCTCCTACCAGAAATACATAGCCTATTGATTCACTGTATCTCTAAATCTTGGCATTGTCCTGATTTATTTTTATTGATACTTTTTATTTTATTTTATTACATTTTTGCCAATTAAATGAGTATAGGGTTTTCTCATTGTAGTTTTATGTGTATTTTCCTGATTGTCAATGGAATAGAGGATCTCTTTCTATTGGTTGTAAATGTTTCCTTCGCTTAAAATACTTCTTTTTTTGCTGATTTTTCTATGAGTATATTTGGTGTCTTCTTATTGATTTACATGACATTCTTATGTTTTTCAGTTCCTATTCTTTCTTGTTTATATGTGCTGTAAATACATTTTTTTTTCTCCCAGTCTATGGCTTGTGATTCTTTGCTTTTCTTGTGTGTGTGTGTGTTTGTGTTGTGTTTTTACTCTCCTAAAAGCTTAGCTCCGTGGACAGAAGTTTTGCTTTTAATATAGTCAAATTTATCATGTCTTAAAAAATGTTTTTTTTTTTTTTTTTGTCTTTAGAAGACTCTCTCAACCCCGAAGTCAGGAATATATTCACCAATATTTCCCATTAAACATTATACCATTTTATTTTTATATGTAAGGTTTTTAATTCCTTACATAAATTTAAGTTTGAATGGTGTAACAGTCCAAATTCAGTTTTTCCCTATGAATAACTGTTTTCCCCACCTGCTTTTATTGAATAGTTTTTCTCTATTTATCTACTATGTTATATTTGACATATCAAAATTTTATATATGTGTGGGTGTGGGGAAATACAGCTTTTTAGAGTTTTCAGTCCTCCTGTTAAAAAGCCCTAACCTCCTGAGACATAAAAATATAAAGATAGAAAATATTTGTCTTAATTTCTCCTAGGAACATTTTACTTTTCACATACACAAAAATGAGATTGTGGCTATTTGTCCCTGTTAATTGCTTTGATCCAAAGGAACAATAAAATGTGTCTATGTCTTCCAGAGAGGGTCAAATAGTTACAGTCCTGACTAGACCCCTAGAATAAGTCCCAAAGTTCCAGGAAGACTAGAGCTCTGTCTCCCTTGGTATTTACATGCCAAAGGGTCGAAGCCCAGAACTTGGCAATATTTCTGTTTTAAAACAGAGACAACTGGGGTTTATTTAGCACTTGGAAAGATGTATTTATATTCCAGAAGGTGAAGGTAAGAACCCAGGATACTTTTCATTTAATCTTAAGCAAGCAAAGGGGTTTTTCACTGTTTGGGGGGAGAAGGAGGGAGAACAGAGGGTGGTTGCCTATCTCTTGTATAAAAATGGAGAAAATTCATTGTTAGCCATACCTTGTTTGTGGCAAATAACCTGACAATCCAGTAGAAAGAGTCCATAAGCTGTCACATCATCTGTGGGTCTAAGTGTAGGAACTGATGGTTGCAGTGTTTTTCTGGTTGTTGATCTGGTTATGTCAATTAGGAACTCTTTTTATGTGACCTAAATGTCTTCTGTTTTTATATCCATATATATATATATATATAACCTATACATAGCATCTATAGTATAAATGTATCTATAGCCTATATATAGTATATAATTATAACCTATATAGTATAATTATATTATGCAATATTGTATACTTATAAAATATTTTAATAATTGCATTATATTTAAATATATATTATGTATATATTTCTGTATATTTATTACATATATTAAAATATACAATTATATATATATATATATATATATATATATTATGGGCTTCCCTAGTAGCCAAGATGGTAAAGCATCCACCTGCAATGCAGGAGACCTGGGTTTGATCCCAGGGTTGGGAAGATTCCCTGGATAAGGACATGGGAATCCATTACAATATTCTTGCCTGGAGAATCCCATGGACAGAGGAACCTGGTGGGCTACAGTCCATGGGGTTGCAAAGAGTTGTACATGACTGAGTGAATAACACACATGTATATAATGTATATATGTATGTAAATATATGTGTATATATATGAATACAATTATTTAAAAATTTATAGTTATACAATATTACATAATAAAATTATAGTATACATTATATAGTATATAATTATATACCATATATATGCTATAGACACATTTATGATACATATGCCATATATGCATGTATGTATATATATATATATATATTATAAAAACATAAGGAATCTAGGTCATATGAAAAGAGTTCCTTATTGATACAACAAGATCAACAACCAGGGAAACACTGTAGCCATCAGTCTCTACATTTAGACCCACAGATGATGTGAAAATTTATGGATTCTTTCTCATTAGATTATCTGCCACAGACATATAACATTATGGTGCAAGTGGGATAATATGTCAAACCCTTCACTTTGAAAAACATTGGATCCCTTTCTATACTCTATTCATAATAATTCCAAGTAGTGGTAGAGCAAATCTGCTCTTTTTCTCAGAAGTATCTTAGCTAATTTTAGAATATAATTTTTTCACCAAATTCTATGACTAGCTTATCAACTTGCATGAAAAATTGTTGAAATTTTGATGGAATTACACAAAATCTATAGATTAAGGAGAAGTGCCACCATTATGATATCATCTTCTATCTTGAACAGATATATCTCTCTTTCTATTTAAGTCTTCCTTAATATATCAATGTAATTTTATTATTTTCCCTGTAGAGATCATCAATATCTTTAATTAGATACATATTTAAGGAATCATCATTTTTGATGCTGTTTTAATTTTTAATGATCCTAGTTATTTGTAGTTTATAAAATGCCATTTGACTTTTGAATATTGATTTCTAGCTGCCTAATGCTGCCCTTCTATTTATTTTAATATTTAATCTGTAGATTACTTTGGAATTTCTATGTAGATAAGTATTTCATCTGCAAATAATGGCAATTTACCTCCTTTTTAATCCTTATGACTTTATTTTTATTTTTCAATTGTGCTGGTTTTATCTCCATTATAATGGAATAGAATAAAATCAGTGATAGTGGTATTGTGTCTGATTTAACGTTTCTCAACTCCATCACTTTGATATATAATGCTTTATTATCATTTAGTTTTAAATGTTTTCTTTTGTCCTATGAATTAGACTTAAATGCTTTATATTCATAATAGATATTTAAATTTGTCTTGTCATTACTAACTTCTACCTTGTTTCTGTTAGGGATCAAACTATAATCTGCATATTATCTGTTCTTACAAGTTTTTGTTTCAATTGTATCTTACAGACACATCTTTGCTAACCGCAGTGAGTCATGCTCTTGTATGATCAATTCCACTTAAATGTGGATGGTACCTGTAACTTCAAACCAACAGTCTATGGCCAAGGTGATGGGCTATGGCTGCTGCCGCTGCTGCTGCTGCTGCTAAGTCGCTTCAGTCGTGTCCGACTCTGTGCAACCCCATAGACGGCAGCCCACCAGGCTCTGCCGTCCCTAGGATTCTCCAGGCAAGAACATTGGAGTGGGTTGCCGTTTCCTTCTCCAATGCATGAAAGTGAAAAGTGAAAGTGAAATCGTTCAGTCGTGTCTGGCTCGCGACCCCATGGGCTGCAGCCTACCAGGCTCCTCCGTCCATGGGATTTTCCAGGCGAGAGTACCGGAGTGGGTTGCCATTGCCTTCTCCGGGGTTATTGCTACCTGATTCATTTATCTTATAAGGCGAAAGTGAAAGTGAAGTCGTGTCCGACTCTTTGCGACCCCATGGACTGTAGCCTATCAGTTCCTCCGCCCAAGGGATTTTCCAGGCAAGAGTACTGGAGTGGGTTGCCATTTCCTTCTCCAGGGGACCTTCCCGACCCAGGGATCAAACCCGGGTCTTTCGCATTGTAGGCAGAGGCTTTTACCATCTGAGCCACCAGGGAAGAGCCATATAAGCCATATAAGCCCTATAAGGCGAAGATGACAAAATTTTGAAGATGTAATTAAGGTCCCTAATTATTTGACTGTTAGTTAATCAAAGGAAGATTATCATGGGTGGGCCTGATCTAATAAGTTGAGCCCTTACAAGAAGATTTAGAGGTTAGTGACTTGAACTTACAGAAAATCTCTTTCCTTTTTGGCTTTGAAGATGAAAGTTGTCATGATTTGTACAGCCATAAGGAAATGAACATGCCAATTTTCAAAAGGGGTTTGTAAGTGACTTCTTTCCTACTTAATCCACCAGATGAAAATATAGCTAAACCAACACTGATTTGTTATGAAGCATTGAAAACTAATATATTTTGTTACCTAGTTCATGTTCCATTTTTGAAAATGCCCAATATGTGCTTGAGAAGAATATATCTTCTTTTAATTGTTGATTGAAAATTCCTGTGTGTATCCTTGAGATCAAATTCATTGTTCTTCACAGCCTTCGTCATTGTCTCTCCAGTTCAAAATAGCTTTTTGTGTCTTCAGAATTTTTTTTTCACTTTTGCATATACTTCCTATATTCTAGGATATTCATCTGTGAAATTCCTCCAGAGTCAAACTTGGTGGATAATGGAATTTGAGTGATAGATATCTAGCATTTTGTGCTTAACTACCATCTTGGCAAGACCAAAATAACTACTTTTACACTCAACTGCCAGAATAATCATTTAAAAATGTAAATTTTAGCATGTAAACTCTGTTTTACCATGTCAATAGATTCCCACGGCTCTAAAAATCAAAATCAAAAGCTCCAATAAATGCCATGAGGCCTGGCTTGATCTGAACCCTGTCTCATTACAACTGTCTCATCCTATTTCCCTCCTCACTCCTACATTTCTGCAAGTTGCTGGAGTTGGTCTTTCAAGTCTTTTATGGTGCCAAATTCCTTCCCATAACAAGGCTTTTGCACATGCTATTTCCTCCTTTGGAAATGTTCTTCCCTTTCTTCTTCACCTAGTTATTCTGTTCATCTGTTATATTTCAGCTTGAGACTCCTCATGGAATCATTCAGTTACCTCTTGTACTAGGTCAAATGCTCCTGTTTTTGGAGCATGCTGTACTACTCTTTCATATCACTAGTCAAAGATGAAGTTTTACATTTGAGTATTTGGTAAATGTCTCTCTACTCTGCATTTTAAGTCTATGAGGTCAAGGATGTTGTTTATCTTGTACAGAATTATAGCTCTATTTCCTGGCACTGTATACTTCATATAATACTTCCTCAATCGATATTGAAATGAGGCAGAATCACACAGTGGCAGATACCAAGATTTTAGATTTCTGTTTTAAAATCTAGTTCAACCACTTACTGAGAGACCAAATTACTCAACATCTCTGTGCTTAAGTTTCTGCATCTGTAAGATTAGGATAATAATAGCATCTAACTTATAGAGTTATGTAGAGAATTAGATGAGTTATTATATGTAAAACACATTAAATGTTACCTGGCTCATAATAAATATTATATTATAGTTCACTGTTATTAAGTGAAATGAAATATGCTTTCAGGTTTACATGGTTATAACCTCATAATCTAAAATATACATAAGTATATATATATATTGCTCTTTTTATTTATAATGTAGAGGTGATTGACAAAAATATAGAAAACTCTGTTGTTCCAGAATGATTCTAGATCACTATTAATTTGATCATCCTTTCACCCCTGGCAAATTTATCAGAATGATTGTGACTATGATGAATTTGCCAAAATATCTCACTTTGGAAACCTCCTTACAGGTTTATAAGTATGTTCATCATCTGATTCTTATAACAACTTGATCAAGGGGGTCTTTTGTCATCTCCATTTTTTCATATGGGGAAAATAAGGTTCATAGACTTTATTTTTTCTTGGAGTAATAAAAAATGAAATTAGTATTTTCAATATTCATCTTCATGTGTTGTAAGGGAAAGGTTCTTCCCTGTGTTATGTTGAACACTGTGATAAAGGGAGGGGCATCCCTGGTGGCTCAGACAGTAAAGAATATGCCTGAAATGAGGAGACCTGGGTTCAACCCCTGGATTGGGAAGATCCCCTGGAGAAAGGAACAGCTACCCACTCCAGTATTCTTTCCTGGAGAATTCCATGGACAGAGGAGTCTGGTAGGCTACAGGCCATGGGGTCGCAAAGAGTGGCACATGGCTGAGCGACTGCACTTTTTTAAGTAAAAGTACAGAAAATATGCATGTCAACAAAAGACATTTTACGGGGCAGATAAGACATATATTAATTTCTTACATCTTTAGATTTATCTATTCTTTTTATTTTGTCTCATCATTTACAGAAGCTAAAAGCTGGACAAACTGCTAAAATTGAATGCAACCTTTAAAACTGATGTACCTCTGCCTGAAACATATTCTGTCCATAATTTGTTTAATTATAGTCATGTAACATTTTAAGTTCAAAATTATTTATGTGTTTAGTTAAAATAAGACAAACTATGCTTGTATGTTGCTTTAAAAAGTACATTCCTTACTTGATTAACATTATTTGAATCTACCTTCCCATTTATTTTAAAATCTATTCCCACTTATTCTTTCTAATATTGTGTTCTCACTTAAGGTTAGTTCACTATAAAATATCAATTGTTTTTAACTTATATGTTTCCTTATCATTGCTTAATTTATATACCTAAAATGTGCTTTTCTTGCTAAATATGAAGCAGTCTGCTCCAGATGGATTTCTTCAGTTGCATTTCTTCTTTTCTAACCTGGTAACAATTTTTCACTATCATCTGCAATTTCTCCCTAGTGTATGCCAAGAATGAAAGAAGGTTAAAACACCGTTATCCTCATTAACTTGCTTAGGTCATGCTCATAGGTGGGGAGCTGTTTATTTTTTTCAAAATATAATCCTAGTGGTTCATAATTATAATTTCCCAGAAATTCAAGTGAAATATAAATGGGATAATGGCAGAAACCAATTCATCATTCTCAGTTCAGTTCAGTCGTTCAGTCGTGTTCGACTCTTTGTAACCCCATGAACTGCAGCATGCCAGGCCTCCCTGTCCATCACCAACTGCCAGAGTTTACCCAAATTCATGTCCATTGAGTCGATGATGCTATCTAATCATCTCTTCCTCTGTCGTCCCTTCTCCTCCTGCCCTCAATCTTTCCCAACATCAGGGTCTTTTCAAATGAGTCAGCTCTTCACATCAGGTGGCCAAAACATTGGAGTTTCAGCTTCAACATCAGCCCTTCCAATGAACACCCAGGACTGATCTCCTTTAGGATGGACTGGTTGTATCTCCTTGCAGTCCAAGGGACTCTCAAGAGTCTTCTCCAACACCACTGTTTCAATTCTTCTGTGTTCAGCTTTGTTTACAGCCCAACTCTCACATCCATACATGACTACTTGGAAAACCATAGTCTTGACTAGATGAACATTTATTGACAAAGTAATGTCTCTGCTTTTTAATATACTGTCTAGGTTTGTCATAAATTTTCTTCCAAGGAGTAAGCGTCTTTTAATTTCATGGCTGCAATCACCATCTGCAGTGATTTTGGAGCTCAAAATAATAAAGTCAGCCACTGTTTCCCCATCTATTTGCCGTGAAGTGATGGGACCAGATGCCCTGATCTTAGTTTTCTGAATGTTGAGCTTTAGGCTAACTTTTTCACTCTCCTCTTTCACTTTCATCAAGAGGCTCTTTAGACCTTCTTCACTTTCTGCCATAAGAGTGGTGTCATCTTCATATCTGAGGTTATTGATGTTTCTCCTGGCAATCTTGATTCCAGCTTGTGCTTCTTCCAGCCCAGCATTTCTCATGATGTACTCTGCATATAAGTTAAATAAGAAGGGTGACAACATACAGCCTTGACGTACTCTTTTTCCTATTTGGAACCAGTCTGTTGTTCCATGTCCGGTTCTAACTGTTGCTTCCTGACCTGCATACAGGTTTCTCCAGAGGCAGGTCAGGTGGTATGGTATTCCCATCTCTTTTATCACTTTAAATTATAGTATTTTTTTCTAATCCAATGGCCTCTACTACACACTGGCCACCACCCAAAACATTTGTCACTGGTTTGCTTACGATTTGTTATTTTATTATTGTTATGAATAGTTTATTGGTAGAAAAAATGTTCATTTACTTTCAAAATAGTATATTATAAGTAGAGTCATATTGAATATTACAAGAAGCTAGAGAATGACTCTCTTTTTTATTACTTTCTAACATTCACCCTTTTGAAAAGATTATTATATTTTTTCAGTTTCCATCCACTTGATTGTGTAGAAGCTATTTTTCTTCCCTCATGGGATTGCATGATGGTTTATTGAAGTTATAGGAAGGACTTTCAAAAATATTTATCTTCAGTTTTTTCCCCTGATTGCTTCCCCTCCTACCCTCACTGACTTTCTGTTTGTCACCTGTTTTCCCACTATCAAGTAATGAATTGCAAGGAAATCATGGTGGATGTTGTTACACAATCAGTGGAACACTGGAGTAGACCTTAACATTACAAAACACTTTTGGAGTCTGAAAGTCAGATGCAGTTGATAAATTAGCAAAAATGGGCAATTTATTTTAACAGTGACAGCAAAGTATGAGTAGGAGTCAATGATAACTAGAAGGTATAGATAGGATGGCAATAAAAGGGAGTAAGAGTTTCATAGGCATTAAGAGCAGGGGGAAAAGAAATAAAAATTCACATAAATGCTTCTCTACTAAAGGATTATTTTCCAGTGGATCACGTTTTGTCAAAACTCTCCACTCTGACCTGTCCATCTTGAGTGGTCTACGTGTCATGGCTCATAGTTTCACTGAGTTAGATAAAGCTGTGACCCATGTCATTAGTTTGGTTAGTTTTCTGAAATTGTGGTTTTCATTCTGTATGCCCACTGATGGATGAGGATAAGAATCTTGTGGAAGATTCCTGATGGGAGGGACTGGCTGCTGGAAAACTGCATCTTGCTCTAGTGGGTGAGGCCATGCTCAGTAAGTCTTTAATCCAATTTTCTGCTGACAGGTGAGGCTGTGTTACCTCCCTGTAGTTTGGCCTGATGGTTTTGGTAGTGGCAGTAATGGCGACCTCCATCAAAAGGACTTATGCCAGCATGCTGCATATTCGTGCCACTTCAGTATTCCTGCCTTAAGAATTTCATGAGCAGTATGAAAATGCAAAAAGATATGGCAATGGAAGATGAACTCCCAAAGTTGGTAGGTTCCCAATAAGCTATTGGATAAGAGCAGAGAAATTGTTCCTGAGGGAACGAAGAGGCAGAACCAAAGCAGAAATAACACCCAGTTCTGGAAGTATATGGTGGTGGTAGCAAAGTCTGATGCTGTAAAGAACAATAGTGCATAGGAACCTGGAATGTTAGGTTCATGAATCAAGGTACATTGGAAGTGGTCAACAAAGAGATGGCAAGAGTGAACATTGACATTTTAGGAATCAGTGAACTAAAATGGAACAGAAAGGGTGAATTTAATATCTACTACTATGGGCAAGAATCCTTTAGAAGAAATGGAGTAGCCCTCATTAGTCAATAAAGAGTCTGAAATGCAGTACTTGAGTGCAATCTCAAAAATGACAGAATGATCTCTGTTTATTTCCAAGAAAACCATTCAATATCACAGTAATCCAAGTCTATGCCCTAAACACTAATGCTGAAGAAGCTGAAATTGAACAGTTCTATGAAGACCTACAAGACATTCTAGAACTAACACCAAAAAAGAAGTCCTTTTCATCATATGGGACTGGAATTCAGAAGTAGGAAGTCAAGATATACCTGGAGTAACAGGCAAATTTGGCCTTGGAGTTCAAAATTAAGCAGGGCAAAATCTAACAGAGTTTTGGCAAGAGAACAAACTGGTCATAGCAAGTACCCTCTTCCAACAACACAAAAGATGACTGTACACATGGGCAACACCAGATGGTCAATACTGATCAGATTGGTTATGTTGTTTGCAGCTGAAGATACAGAAGCTCTATACAGTCAGCAAAACAAGACCAGGAGCTGACTGTGGCTCAGATAGTAAATTCCCTATTGCCAAATTCAGACCTTTAGTTGAAGAAAGAAGGAAAAACCACTAGGTCATTCTGGTATGACCTAAATCAAATCCCTTACAATTATACATTGGAAGTGACAAAAAGACTCAAAGGATTAGATCTGATACAGTGCGTGAAGAACTATGGACGGAGGTTTGTAACATTGTAAAGGAGGTGGTGATCAAAACCATTCCCAAGAAGAAGAAATGCAAAAAGGCAAAATGGTTGTCTGAGGAGGCCCTACAAATATCTGAGGAAAGAAAAGAAGCAAAAGACAAAGGAGAAAAGAAAGATATACCCATCTGAATGCAGACTTCCAAAGAATAGCAAGGAGAGATAAGAAAGCCTTCCTCAGTGATCAAAGCAGAGAAGTAGAGGAAAATAGAGTGGGAAAGACTAGAGATCTTTTCAACAAAATTAGAGAGAGCAAGGGAACATTTTATGCAAAAATGGGCATAATAAAGGACAGACATGGCATGGACCTAAGAGAAACAGAAAATATTAAGAAGAGGTGGCAAGAATGCACAGAAGGACTATTCAAAAAAAGATCTAATGAACCAGAAAAACACAATGGTGTGATCACTCACCTAGAATCAGACAAGTTGGAGTGTGAAGTCAAGTGGGCCTTAGGAAGCATGACCACTAACAAAGCTAGTGGAAGTGATGGAATTCCAGCTGAGCTATTTCAAATCCTAAAAGATGATGTTGTAAAAGTGCTGCACTCAACATGCCAGCAAATTTGGAAAAACTCAGAAGTGGCCACAGGACTGGAAAAGGTCAATTTTTATTTCAGTCCCAAAGAAAGATGGTGCCAAATGATGTCCAAAGTACTGCACAATTGCACTAATTTCACACACTATCAAGGTAATGTTCAAAAACCTCCAAGTTAAGCTTCAATAGTATGTGAACCAAGAACTTCCATATGTTCAAGCTGGATTTAGAAAAGGCAGAGGAACCAGATATCAAATTGCCAGTGTCTGTTGGATCATAGAAAAAGCAAGAGAGTTCCAGAGAAAAAACATTTACTTCTGCTTCATTGACTGTGCTAAAGCCTTTGACAGTGTGGATTACACCAAACTGTGGAAAGTTTTTAAAGAGACGGGAATACCTTTTCATCTGACCTGCATCCTGAGACATCTTTATGTAGTTCCAGAAACAATAGTTAGAACTGGCCATTGAACAACAGATTAGTTCCAAATTGGGAAAGGAGTACGTCGAGGCTGTATATTGTCATCCTGCTTATTTAACTTATATGCAGGGTACATCATGTGAAATGACAGGCTGGATGAAGCACAAGCCAGAATAAAGATATTGCCGGGAGAAATATCAAAACCTCAGATATGCAGATGACACCACCCTTATGGCAGAAAGTGAAGAGGAAGTAAAGAGCGTCTTGAAGAAGGTGAAAGAGGAGAGTGAAAAAGATGGCTTAAAACTCAACATTCAAAAAATAAAACTCATGGCATCCAGTCCCATCACTTCATAGCAAATAGATGGGGAGACAGTGACAGACTTAATTTTCCTGGACTCCAAATCACTTCAGATTGTAACTGCAGCCATGAAATTAAAAGATACTTGCTCCTTGGAAGAAAAGCTGTGACAATCCTAGATGGTATATTAAAAAACAGAGATATTGCTTTGCCAACAAATGTCTGTATGGTTTTTCCAGTAGTAATGTATGGATGTGAGATTTGGAACATAAAGAAGGCTAAGCATCTAGGAATTGATGCTTTTCATCTGTGATGTTGTAGAAGACTCTTGGAGTCCCTTGGACACCAAAGAGAGCCAACCAGTCAATCCTAAAGGAAGTCAATCCTGAATATTCATTGGAAAGACTGATGCTGAAGCTGAAGCTCCAATACTTTCGCCATCTGATGAGAAAAGCTGACTCATTAGAAAAGACCCTGATACTGTGTAAGATTGAAGGCGGGAGACAAAGGGGACACCAGAAAATGAGATGGTTGGATGGCATCACTGATCAATGGACATGAGTTTGAGCAAGGTCCAGGAGATGGTGAAGAACATGGAACCCTGGTGTGCTGCAGTCCATTGGGTTGCAAAGAGGTGGACACGACTGAGAGACAAACAGCAAAAGGTTCCAAGAGTTAGGAATCCATTGAAATAAAATTTCTGACTACAAATGAACTTGGATTAAAATAATTGATTCACTAATTGCATGGGATGTAGGTGGAGGTAGTAAGTCATTTTAACTTAATAAACATTTACCAAATACCTCTTGCATGCAAAGTGCTGATCTAAATTACTGTGGGAGAACAAATGAGATTAAAATCTTCCTATGCAATTCTGGGTAAAGAAGCTTTCAGGTATCAATCTCCTGAGTGTATTAAATGCTTATGCCTTCCCTATGGGTAATATCAGGAAGTTCAGCAATTCAGTCTATTGATTTACAAAGTTCCCAGTATTTCTCTCTTTTCAGTCTGTACCCAGGGTTATCTAAGTTTTTGTGAATAACTTTTTTGTTAGATTGAGGATGAGAAGATTTCTATTTTGTTGGCCCTCCTTTTTATATTGTGCAGATTACCATCTAAGGGCTTTGGCTGCTGACAAATCAAGTGAAACAGGAAAGCTGAGTGACATCACAAGTTTTCTTGGAGATTCTTTAAAGGGAGTTGCTTACTTTTCAATGTTGTTAGAATCAGTGAAAGGGCTCCCCACCAAACTGGTGAGGAATATTTGAAATAGCTATTTTCATTCATCCAGTTGTATATGAAAGTCTGTTCTAAGATGATGGGATAGGATAAACTCTGATGTCAGCTGCCTCATAAACATCAGGCAGTAGCAACATAGGATGGTCTACTTATTCTCAGAATGATCATATAGAGTCTAACATCAAGGGAGGTGTGGAACAATGCTAAAGGCATCAACATCTCAGGGCACTGTGAATAGCTGTGCAGTTATACACCCATAACTCTAGAGGGCATAGTTCATATTATAGTCTTGTAAACGGTGCCCCCTGTATAATCTTAAATGTTGACCCTGACAAAACTATTTGTGAAAGTTTGAACTGAGAGGCTCAGTCTTTTTCACGTGATGCTGCCATGGATCCATTTACATAGATTGTTTTTGATAGTTCTTTGTAGGATGATTATTCCACAGTTATTCGCAGCTGAAGGGCTTCATGTCTTAATAGGCCAAGTTTTGCATCTCTTAGTAATCATCTCTCTCAGTGTAGTTGCCTCATGAGCCCGGAACTGCTGACCTCCTTTTGTTTCTGGAGACCAACTTCCTACAAGTAGGAAGATAGCCTTTTCCTAGACAATTCAAAATCTACTGAAAGATCCCTTATATGCTTCTTCTTGGACAATGGAGTCTACTTATCCCACACGTACATAAGTAAGACAATACAAATGACTCTTCACAAAACAAGCAAGATCTTCTTCAAGGTGGTTTATTGTCCTTGAAGTAGCTATCAAGTTTTCTCTCTGAAAAATATCTTTATTTTTTTAATTAGTTTATTTATCTATTTTTTAGCTTTACAATGTTGTATTTGTTTTGCCATACATTTACATGAATCCACCATGGGTGTACATGTGTTCCCCTTCCAGAACCCCCATCCCACCTACCTCCCCATCCCATCCCTCCGGGTCATCCCGGCGCACCAGCCCCGAGCACCCTGTATCATGCGTCGAACCTGGACTGGCGATTCGTTTCACATATGATAATCTTTAAAAAGATATATTATGTACCGTTTGGCTGTCCTTCTGGTAGATCCCCTGTTGTATAAATAGATACAAAGGATAGGCCCTGAAAACATGGCATGGATGTATATATGTGTTACAGAAATAGTAGTAGAAGATAATGTAAGTTGTATGGGAAATGTCAAGTGCTATGATGGTGCATAAAAGGGAGAGATGCTCTTCCTGTCAAGGAAACCAAAATATCACTCAGGAAATGGCTTTAGGACTAGGCTTTGAAGGATGGTTACAATTTGAGTTGGAAATGATCATGTGGATGAAATTTGCAAAAGGAACAACATGAGTAAGGACATATAATGAGAGATGCAAGCACTTTATTTGGGAGTGATGAAGAATACAGTATTCCTAGACCATGGGGCAAATGGCAGAAAATAAATTATTGGTAAGTTTGGAGAAGCACATTGAGGAACACCTTGACAAGGTATATCATTTTAATGATTTAACAAAGATTTATTATGTTACTACTGTATACCAAACACTGTTCCTGCACTGGGAATATAGTGAAGACCATGACAAAATCCCTCATAGATCATAAATTCCTTATAGAGAAACACAAGATTTTAAAAAAAAAATCAATAAATAAGGTTATTTCAGATAGTGAAATTAAATAGGGATTTGGAGGTGAGGAAATCAGGATTTACTTTAGCAAAATGGATAAGAAATATTCTCTTTGAGGAAATGACATTTGAACTGACAAGTTTAACTGCTCAATTTGAACTGCTGAATGATGAAAGGAGGCCATCTTTCATAGAGCCAAAACAAGAATCCTTGAAGCAGAGGGAGTTAGATCAAAGCCCTTGGAATAGAAATGAATTTGATGTGCTCCAAGAACAATAAAAGTCAGTATAGCTAGAGGGAATTGAGGAGGTAGGGGTATATCCTGAGGTAGGCAAAGCCAGTATCATTCTGGGCACAGCAGGCCATGTTAAGGGGATTTTGCCTTATTAAATGAGTAGAGAATACCAAGTAAAACCCATAGAACAGGGCCTGACACAGGGAAATTGCACAGTAAGTGTTAGTTATGAGGATGGTGTATGTGATGGGAAGCTGCTTGAGAGTCTAGATCAGGGCACTGATTGATTTATAGTTTAAAGATATCACTCTGGCTGCTACATGTGTACAGAATGGATTTCAGAACAGGGGTTAAGTGTGGGTGATGAAAATAGAAGCTGTCAACTCCATTAGTGGCTGTTTTAGTGTCTTAGTTGGGAAATGTGTTGTTTAAGAGTTTGGATGCTATTCTGGCTTCAGTAGGGAGCCACCAAAACTTTCTGATCAGGGAAGTAATATGATCAAATGAACAGTATCTTCACAATTATTAAGTGAAATGCCCTTTTAATCATAGTCTAAATAATAGTTTTCTAAAGAAAATTCTGAAGTGGTGCGAGACTTTGCTATTTTGGTTGTCTTTATGAATTCCATATATAGTTTTCTTTGGCTGAACTTAAAGTGCAGCTCATTTATGAAATGAATTTATTTACTCTCTTATTCCTACCCCATATGCTTACAAGCTTATAGAGATACCGTCTAAATCATCACTGTTTCATCAGTTATAAACACAAGCTTTTCAAGACAATGCACTACATAGAAGTAGATAATCATGATAGTCATGGTTGAACTCTATCCTTGTGGAGAAATCTAGTATGGATAACACACAAAAGCAATAGTCTGGTTATTCTTTGATACAAGCTTACCACACTTTGAGAAATTTTATTCCATTTTGTTATCTTGCTATTATTTAATTTTATAAGCTCTAATTCAAAATGTCCAAGTTAAAAAGCTGTTGCTCTGCAAATAAATTCATCAGTACCATCTTTCTAGATTCCATATATATGTGTTAGTGTACAATATTTATATTTCTCTTTCTGACTTATTACACTCTGTATAATAGGCTCTAGGTTTGTCCACCTCATTAGAACTGACTCAGATATGTTCCTTTTTATGGCTGAGTAATATTCCATTGTATACATGTACCACAGCTTCTTTATTCATTCATTTCAAGGCAGCAATGGAGAAACAAACACAGAACAGATTCATGGACATGGGGGGAGGGGAGAAGGGAGAGGGTGAGATGTATGGAAAGAGTAACATGGAAACTTATAATACCATATGTAAAATAGGTAACCAATGGAAATTTGCTGTATGACTCAGCGAACTCAAACAGGGGTTCTCCAACAATCTAGAAGGGTGGAATGGGGAAGAAGATGGGAGGGATGCTCAGGAAGGAGGGGACATGGGTGTACCTATGGCTGATTCTTGATATTTGACAGAAAACGACAAAATTCTGTGAAGCAATTATCCTTCAATTAATATATATATATATATATATATATATATATATATATATATTAAAAGCTGTTGCTTAACTTGAAAGTCACCTCAGATAATCATCATTCCTTGAGAAAATTCACTGCAAAAATATGTCAGTGGAAGATTTTTAAGTAACTATCTTCATGGAAATCATTTAAAGAAGGTTTTTTTTTAGCCAATTTTTAACAAAATATACTTCATTTTATTACATCTCTCCAAGAATAAATGAATCTATAAATTAAATTAGTGCATTTATGGGGCATTGGTTAAGAGATTTGTACATGAGATAGTTCTCTAGCTTGTGAAAACTCAGTAACAGAATTGTTACCATAGTAATCATTACTTCCTTAGTAATTTTTTTATCATTTGTTATATTTAGTAACAAGTAGTTAAGATAATATGATGGTTTGAAAACTAAGCACTTTAAAGGAAACTTTCAAACTATAAGGGACACAGACATTAATTTTGCTATGTTTTTAGCTGATTTCATCTCTAGTCTAGAAAATTCTCCAGATTTTATACAATTGCATGATTTAAGCACCCTTTATTATCAAGTTTTTACAATGACCAATAATAAAAGCCTCTATTTTCTGACAAGGAATAAAAGCTGCCATTTTATCTTACAACTCAGGGACAGTTGCTAGGGTATGATCAAAAGCATGACATATCAACAAGTCACCATCTGGTGTGATAGCATAGCTTTGCTCTTCCTTGACTCAACTAGCTGCAAACTTTATTTAAGTCAACCGTTGCCTAGACTTAATATATCATCTGCCTTAAAGTGCTAACTGGTTAAAGAACACTTGTCACAATGACCTTTAAGCAAACCTCTTTAAAAGTCTCTGAAAGTTGGTGAATATCTTGGGTTTCTTTCTGCTGATTGCATCAGCTGTTGTCATTCCCCTAGTAAATAATCAGGTTACTCACAGGTAAATTGTCACTAGAGATGCAATATCAAACAGATGGACAGAGACTGCCAGTGTCACATAAAACCATCACCTTTATACTTTTGGGGGCAGAAAATTCAAGTGGGCTTGCTGTCAGTTTTTTCTTTAACTTTAGTTGATCTACTACAACTAGTTTTACAAAAACTTTCTTCTGGTATTGCTGAGTTAATATGTAATTGCCTTTATAATGACACTTTAGCTGCTTATTGCAAAGGGAAAGGAAAACTTGGTGCATATTGGAGTTCACCTTAAGATGATAAACTTTAATGGAGGATGTATAGTCTGTATTAAAAAAAATAGTGTTAGATTGGATCCCATTTTATATCAGCTTAGACTGACAGTTCTGAAAATTAGTGGTTTTGCTTCAGCTATGATGGATATCCTTAACAGACACATTGGGGTATGGTAGAAAAATATCTTTTACGGAGACTTGCCATAGAGTTTCCCTCCACACCTCAAAAATTTGTGTGCCTCTGAGACAGATGTTTCTATCAATACGTGGTTGGAATACTGAGGCTCATGAGACAGATTTTAAGACAAAATATTTTGTTCTATTCTTATGTCTTCTCTACAGATAACACACGAGAAGGCTGTTTCATGTGCAGAGAATCAGACAAACTGCTATAAAATCAGAAAGCAGAAATACATTCAGTTTAAAATTCCACTTATCTCTGTCAAGTGTTTTCCTCTACTATTTCTCAATCTATTTCTTCTACACTACCATAGATACTCTATATATTTAAACCATTTTTATATAGTATGGTGATGTATTACAGATGGATTCCATTTAGAACATTGACTCATTCAATAACCATTTAAAATTTTATTTTAAATCATTGGTATATTTTTTCTCAATATTTCAAGAAGCACAGTTTTATTTACCTGCTTTGAAAGGGAAGTTTAATGCTATTGGATGCCTATATACAGTGAGTATTGCATTTTAATTTTTGTGATAGTTTATTATTATTAGTTTACTTCTGCATGTGTTTCCTACATTTCAGCTCAATCTTCTCTATACATAAAAAAAAATGAAGAATGTGTTTTCTCATATAATCCTAATCAGCTCAAGCTCACTTTTCACATTAAATTAGTGCAAAGCAATGCATACTACTGCCAGGGATAACAACGAGCATAACAAAATTAACATAGGAACTGGCTCAGTGACTCCCTTCTCTGAGCTACTATTGCAATTATAGAGAGAAGTGTGGAGTTTGGCATTTGTTCATGCATATTAGCTCTACCTCTCTACCTATTTAAATTTGCTTAATTCAGATAGTAAAATTTATTTGGGATGGATTATGGAGAACTAGAAGCTAAGAGAGAACTGGAAAATGGCACTCATTGCTACTGTCTGACTTACTTCTCTCTCATAGCCTGCCTAAAATCCCAGCTGTCATTCTTTCTCTTTTCTACATCTTCACTTTGCCTTACCTGGTAAAATGAAACATCACTGTCAGCCCTCCAATATGATTTCATTTTTTTCTAGATGAGGAATAAGCAGGAATTGAATGCTAGAACTAAAGTGTCTAGATTTGTCTTTTTCTTTTATATCCAAAAGTTAAGCTAATAAGGAAAATGTGAAATAAAAATGTGCATGTCATATTTTCACTGTTTTCTCTTATAAATACAACAGTATTCATGTTTCATAAGTCATCTTTTATGTGAAGTATTAAGGACAGTTAGGATGGATTATACTATGTAGAATCACTAGAGGGAAGCATGCCCTATTAAGAAAAAACCTTATGAAAAGGATTACTTGTGTCTGCCCGTCGTGGATACCCGAGTGCCAAGTTTAATAGTCAAGTGTAATACACTGGTCCAGTTATCAAAATATGAGTACCTCAAGTGGTTGTTTAACTCTAGGCTGTAAGAATATAAGAAGACTTATCTAAGTTATGTAGTAGATGTAGGTTCACTATACAAATATGTGGACCATAATTTTTTTTTTGATAGGCTCTGATATTAATGTCTAGCTCAACTTACTAAGGAACTTTAATAATTTTCAACCAGTGTAGCCAAGGGAATAGGTCCTGGATATTTTAATCTGTTCCCATGTGCCATGTCTCATATAATTTTCATTTTACGTGGTCTGATCTTACTGAGATACTGGCTTTGTGTTTATTTACTGATTCTTAGCCATTTATGCACATACTCAAAGAACAGCCTAATTAAATGCCAAATCTGAAATCACTGATGTTTATAGAGAGTTTTGCTTCCCTTTAGTCTGCTCAACTGAATGCCATGGGAGTGCTTTTTTACCTTTCCATTCTGAGAACCTATGTTCTCCACGGCATCTGTGTGCTACTGCTGTGGTGAAGGATCTCTGTTATTGTTGCCAAGTTTAAAATCTTTTCACTGTGAATACTAATCTTTTTTTGCTTAGAGTTTTGACTTTAAATAAATATTTTTCTTTGTGGAAAAACAGACTCCAAGACATTTATTTCTTTAAATTAACAATTAAAGACCTCTCCTTCTATTGACCACTGTTTCCTCTTAACCTCTTGCCACCATGAGCAGTAGTCGCTCAGAATTTACTCAGAGGAATCACAGTTGACTGACTTCATGCTCACTAACACTTATAGAAGTGCTTGATTTTGATTCCAGTTTTTTTTCTTTCACTCTACACACTTATTATAGAAGTAACAATTGGTGGTACGTGCATTTCATGATAAAATGACTTCACATTCATCTGGGCTAAGACATACGCAGAATACCTGAGAAAATTTAATACATCTTTCACAGCAAGTTTGAACAATGTATTCCAAACATATTCCAAACTGTAGTCTGCCAGAAGGCCTGTATTTGGAAGTGGTTTCCCTGTTCTATTTCTTTTATCCCCGATCTTTCTGTCCTGAATTGGATACTCTATTAAAGAAGATGACATCATGCCTCCTGATTGTATTCATCCTGTGTATATCTTTACCCTCTCAGTTGTAAGTCCTCCTCATCCTTCAGTTTTGTTGAATTGTTCTCTTCACAGCAAGGTTCAACTTCTCATTTTAGCCTCTGACAGGATTTGTTACCAATTTTCTGTGTTTCATCTGTCTTTGTTTCTGGATACCTGCATAGAGTCCCTTACCATGGTCTGAAGCATTTTGAAATATCTCAAAATCATTTTATTTTTCTTAAGAAGATTAATTTCTTGCCAGAATACTTCCTGTGTTGTATTGTGTCAATTTTTTTTCCTGGACTTCATTTATTAAGTACTTACTATTTTCATTATTATATTCCAGACACTGTGCTAAGTGGTTTACCAGTACAATATGATGAAATTCTCACCACAGCTTTGTGAAATAGGTAGCTGGAGGTATTTCTGTCTCCATTCCACAAATGATAAAACTGAGACAATGGTGTTAAATAAATTGCCTACACAACTAGCTTGTGATACAGCTGAGCTTCTATCATAGCAATTTCATGTAATAGTTTTCAGTTTTAATTTCCATGCACTATAAGACTTGATATTTACTTCTTTTATTAGTATGGTTGTGGTGGTTTAGTCACTAAGTCGTGTCCAACTCTTGTGATCCATGGACTGTAGCCCACCAGGCTCCTCTGTTCATGGAATTTTCCAGGTAAGAATACTGGGGTGAGTTGCCATTTCCTTATCCAAGGGATCTTCCCGAACCAAGGATCAAACTTGGGCCTCCTGCATTGCAGTGGTCTCCTACATTGCAGGCAAATTCCTTAACAACTGAAACAACAGGGAATAATGAAAGCCTATACTTTATTAATGTAGGCTCCAGTATTGCCAGTATTATTTTGGCTTCTGGTAGGTTTCAATGAGGGCAGGAACATTAGGGACATAGTGAAGGAAAGAATGTCTTCTGCCTCAAACATTTTGCTCTTGTTTGCTGTAAAATTATTTGAGTCAATATTCTTTAGTAAATGGGAATATAATTCATATTTATCTTAATAATAACTAGTGAAATGTAGAATGATTTAGCAAGTGGTTATGCTAAATATTTTTCAACTGGCAAATATTTGAAATAGACCAGAAAGAATAGCTTTTAGATAAAATATAACAGGAGTAAGGGAAATTCATTTGAACTTGTTCACTCTAGACACTCACTAAATTAAATACCAATTAACATTATAAACTTAACTCAAGGAACAGTTTAAATTATGATGGGATTGCTAAATGTTCTTTATCACTCTTCTTGATACCCGGTGCTATGTAATGTTTAAATAGTACAGCACTCCACTCAGATTGTTTCATGAGTGTTAAGTTTTATTTCCCAACTAGATTTTTCTTTCTGAGTAAAAATTCCCATTTTACATCATTCTTTTATTGAAGAACAGAATTAATACCTTAATGACAAATTGTATCTTTTCTCTTATATAGTATAGTCTAGTTTCCTAGGGCTGCCATAACAAAGTACCACAAACTGGGTGGCTAGAACAACAGAAGAGGTAGCAAGAATACACAAAAGAACTATACAAAAAGTATGTTCCTGACCCAGATAACCATGATGGTGTGATCACTCACCAAGAGCCAGACATCCTGGAATGTGAAGTCAAATGGGCCTTAGGAAGCATCACTACGTACAAAGCTAGTGGAGGTGATGGAATTCCAGCTGAGGCATTTCAAAACTTAAAAGATGATGCTGTGAAAGTGCTTCACTCAATATGCCAGCAAATTTGAAAAGTTTAACAGTGGCCACAGGACTGGAAAAGGTCAGTGTTCTTTCCAATCCTAAAGAAAGACAATGCCAAATAGTGTTCAAACTATGGCAAAATTGCACTTATTTCACATGCTAGCAAAGTATTGCTCAAAATTCTCCAAGCCACAATTCAACAATATGTGAACCATGAACTTCCAGATGTTCAAGCTGGATTTAGAAAAGACAGAGGAACCAGAGATCAAATTACCAACATCCGTTGGATCATCAAAAAAGCAAGACAGTTCCAGAAAAACATCTACTTCAGCTTTATTGACTATGCCAAAGCATTTGACTATGTGGATCACAACAAACTGTGGTAAATTCTTAAAGAGATGAGAATACCAGACCACCTGACCTGTCTCCTGAGAAATCTGTATGGTGGTCAAGAAGCAACAGTTAGAACTGGACGTGGATCAACAGAAAAGTTCCAAATCGGGAAAGGAGTATGTCAAGGCTTTATATTGTCACCCTGGTTAAGTAACTTATATGCAGAGTACATGATGCAAAATCCCAGGCTGGATGAAACACAAGCTGGAATCAAGATTGCTTGGAGAAATATCAAAACCTCAGATATGCAGATGACACCACCCTTATGGCAGAAAGCGAAGAACTAAAGAACCTCTTGATGAAAGGGAAAGAGGAGAGTAAAAAAGTTGGCTTAAACCTCAACATTCAGGAAACTAATATCATGGCATCTGGTCCCATCACTTCATGGCAAATAGATGGGGAAATAGTGGAAACAGTGAGAGACTTTATTTTTGGGGGCTAGAAAATCACTGCATAAGGTGACTGCAGCTAAGAAATTAAATGACGCTTGCTCCTTGGAGGGGCTTCCCTTGTAGCTTTGTCAGTAAAGAATATCCCTGCAGTGCAGGAGACCCATGATCGATCCCTGGGTTGGGAAGATCACCTGGAGAAGGAAATGGGAACCCACTCCAGTATCCTTGCCTGTAAAATCTATGGACAGAGGAGCCTGGTGGGCTGCAGTCCATGGGGTCGCAAAGAGTCGGGAATGACTGAGTGATTAACACTTACTTACTTTGCTCCTTGCAAGGAAAGCTATGACCAACGTAGACAAGTATATTAAAAAGCAGAGACATTACTTTGCCAACAAAGGTCCATCTAGTCAAAGCTATGGTTTTTCCAGTAGTCATGTATGGATGTGAGAGTTGGACTATAAAGAAACCTGACCGCTGAAGAATTGATGCTTTTGAACTGTGGTGTTGGAGAACACTCTTGACAGTCTGTTGGAGTGCAAGGAGATCCAATCAGTCTCTCCTAAAGGAAATCAGCTATCAGTTCTGAATATTCATTGGAAGGACTAATTCTGAAGCTGAAACTCCAATACTTTGGCCACCTGATGCAAAGAACTAACTCATTTGGAAAGACCCTGATGCTGGGAACGATTGAAGGAGGGAGGAGAAGGAGACAGCAGAGGATGAGATGTTTGGATGGCATCACTGACTCAATGGACATGAGTTTGAGTAAACTCCCGTAGTTGGTGATGGACAGGGAAGCCTGCCTTGCTGCAGTCCATGGGGTCCCAAAGAGTCGGACATGACTGAGTGACTGAACTGAACTGAATGGAAGAACAACAGAAATTTATTCCCTCACAGTTCTGAAGTTTAGCTAACAAAACCAACGTGTCAGCCATACCAGGCTTCCTCCATAACCTCTCAAGAAGGTGTTCCTTGGCTTGTGGCAGCATAACTCCAATCTTTGCCTTTGTCTGTACATTATAGCTTCCTGATAGCTTGGGCTTCCCTGGTGGCTCAGTTGGTAAATAATCCGCCTGCGGTGCAGGAGACCCTTGTTCTATTCCTGGGTCAGGAAGATCCTCTGGAGAAAGGATAGGTTACCCATTCCAATATTCTTGAGCTTCTTTTTGGCTCAGCAGGTAAAGAATCTGCCTGTAATGCAGGAGACCTGGGTTTGATCCCTGAGTTGGGAAGATCCCCTGGAGAATGGGACAGCTACCCACTTCAGTATTCTGGCCTAGAGAATTCCGTGGACTCTATAGTATAGTCCAGGGGGTCTCAAAGAGTCAGACACAGTTGAGTGACATTGATTTTCTTTCACTTTCTCCCCTGTGTGTGTACCTGTGTCTCTTCCCCTATCCTTATTAGTCACATTGAAATAAGACCCACCCTAATGATCTCATCTTAACCTGAATGTATCTGAAAAGACTCTATTTCCCAAAAGATTCTATTTCCAAACTAGTTCACACTCACAGGTACCAGAGATTAGGACTTCAATGTATCTGTTTGGAGGGATACAAAGTAACCTATAACATGGTGTTTTGGAAAACACAAGGCTTGTGTTATTCATCTGTCGCTTAAATTCTACTTGACAGAGGGAAAAACCTACCCTTTTATTCCATTCCAGTTTCCATCTTATCCTAGACCAGGGGTTGGCTAAGTATAGCCCATGGGTCAAATCTCACTCACTACCTGTTTCTAAACAGCTCATAAGCTAAGAATTAATTTTATATTTTAAAAAAATTATGGTAGAGACCATATCAAATAAAATCTACCATCTCTACCATTTTTAATGTATAGTACAGTAGTAATAACTACATGCATATTGTTTTACAATAGATCTCTAGAATATTTCTTTATTTTGAAAAACTGAAACTCTATACCCATTAAACAAAAACTCCCCATTTCCTCCTCATCTCCAACCCCTGGTAATCACAATCTACTTTCTGATGCTATGAATTTGATTACTTTAGGTACCTCATATAAGTGGAATCATGCATTACTTGTCTTTTTGGAACAGACTTGTTTCACTTAGAATAATATTCTCAAGTTTCAACCATGATTTAGGGTATGACAAGATTTCCTTCTTTTTTAATGCTGAACAATATTCCAGTTTGTATATATACCATATTTTCTTTTTTTAAATATATTTATCATGGATATTTAGATTGCTTCTATCTCTTGGCTGCTGTTAATAATACTGCAGTGAACATGGATGTGCAAATATCTCTTTAAGATATTGTTTTTAATTCTTTTGGATACATAACAAGAAGTGAGATTGCTGAATCAATGGTAATTTTATTTTCTTGAGGAACCTCTATACTATACCCCACAGTGACTATATTATTAAAATTTCTACCAACAGTGCATAAGGGTTCCAATTTCTCCACATCCCCTTCAGTATTTATTTCTGTTTTAGTGATAGTGGACATACTACCAGTGTAAGGTGATATCTCATGAAGGTTTTTATTTGCATTTCCCTGATGATTCGTGATGTTGAGCATCTTTTCATATGCTTGTTGGTCATTTTTATATCTTCCTTGGAGAAATACTTTTTCAAGTTCTTTGCCCATTTTTTAATTGGGTCATTTTTTTATTGGTGTTGTTGTTAAGTTGTGAGAGTTTTAATATATTCTGGATATTAGCCATTTATATAGTATGTGGCTTGCAAATATCTTCCATTCTGTAGATTGACTTTTCAATCTGTTCATAGTATCCATTGCTTTCAGAAATATTCAAGGTTGATTTAGAACCCTTTATCTATTTTTGCTTTTCTTGCCTCTGCTTTTTGTGTCATATCCAAGAAATCATTGCCAAGTTCAATGTCCTGAAATTTTCACATGTTTTATTCTAGACGTTCTATAGTTTTAGGTCTTTAATTCATTTTAAGTTAATTCTCGTATACTGTGTAAGGTAATGGCACAACTTTATTATTTTGCATGTGAATATCCAGTTTTCCCAGAACCATTTGTAAAATAGACTATTTTTCTTTTGTTTATAGTCTTTGTGCCTTTGTTGAAGATCACTGGGCCATATATACAAGAATTTTTCTGGACTCTGCTTTCTGTTCTATTGGTCTACATATGTTTTTATGTTAGTTACCAAACTATCTTGAATATTGTTGCTTTGTTGTATATTTTGAATTATGAAATTTGAAGCTTCCAACTTTGTTTTTCTTTTTAAAGATTTTGTTTGTTTGTTTTGTTTTGTTTTGTCTTGGCTATTCAGAATCACATGAGTCCATACGAATATTTTGATTTTTTTCTATATCTGTGTAAGATGTTATTGAGTTTTTGATAAGGAATTCATTGAATATGTACATTGCTTTGAGTAGTATGGACAGTATAACAACATAAAACTTCTAATCCATGCATATAGAATGTCTTCCTTTTGGCAATATTTTGTAGTTTTCAGTGTACAGATCTTTTGCCTCTTTGGTTAAGCTTTTTCTTAAGTGTTTCTTTTAGATGCTACTATAAATAAATAGCTTTTTAAAATTTTCCTTTCGGATGGGTTATTATCAGTGTATAGAAATGCAACTGAACCTAGAGTGTTGATTTTGTATCTTACAACTTTGCTGAAGTTAATTTTTTGTGTGTGAAATCTTTAAGATTTTGTACATATAAGGTCATGTCACCTGTGTACACTAACTAACACTAGTTTCACTTAGTTCTTTCCAATTTGGATGACTTTTATTTTTCTTGTCTAAGTGCTCTGGTTAAAACTTCAAGTACTATGTCGAACAGTAGTGGTGAGTGGTTATCTTTCCTTTTTTTCTAATCTAAAGGAAAAATGTCTTTCACTGTTAAAGACGATGTTAGCTGTGGACTGTATGTATATGATTTTTTTTGTAAATTTATTTAATTGGAAGCTAATTGTTTTAAATATTATAGTGGTTTTTGACATACATTCATATGGATCAGCCATGGGTGTACACGTGTCCCCCATCCCATCCCTCAAGGTTGTCCCAGTGCATCAGCCCTGAGCACCCAGTCTCATGCATCAAACATGGACTGGAGATTTATTTCACATATGGTAATAAACATGTGTCAACGCTATTCTCTCAAATCATCCTACCCTTGCTTTATCCCACAGAGTCCAAAAGTCTGTTCTTTATATCTGTGTCTCTTGCTGTTTCGCATATATGGTAATTGTTACCATCTCTCTAAATTCTATATATATGCATATTATACTGTATTGGTGTTTTTCTTTCTGACTTACTTCACTCTGTATAATAGGCCCTGGTTTCATCCACCTCATTAAAACTTATTCAAATGCATTCTTTTTAAGAGCTGAGTGATATTCCACTGTGGATATGTACCACAGCTTTCTTATCCATTTATCTGACAATGGACATCTAGGATGCTTTCATGTCCTAGCTATTGTAAACAGTGCTGTGATGAGCATTGGGGTACACATGTCTCTTTCAATTATGGTTTCCTCAGTATGTATGCCCAGCAGTGGGATTGCCGGGTCATATGGCAGTTCTATTTTAAAGATTTTAAGGAATCTTCACACTGTTCTCCATAGTGGCTGTACTAGTTTGCACTCCCACCAACAGTGTAAGAGGTTTCCCTTTTCTCCACACCCTCTCAGCATTTACTGTTTGTAGATTTTTGGATAGCAACCATTCTGACCGGGGTGAGATGGTACCTTACTGTGGTTTTGATTTGCATTTCTCTGATAAAGAGTGATGTTGAGCATCTTTTCATCTGTTTTTTAACAATCTGTATGTCTTCTTTGGAGAAATGTCTGAGTAGTTCTTTGGCCCATTTTTTGATTGGGTCTTTTATTTTTTTGAAATTGATTTGCATGAGTTGTTTGTATATATTTTGAGATTAATTCTTTGTCAGTTGCTTTGTTTGCTATTATTTTCTCCCATTCTGAAGGCTGCCTTTTCACATTGCTTGCAGTTTCCTTTGTTGTGCAAAAGCTTTTCAAGTTTAATTACGTCCCATTTGTTTATTTTTGGTTTTATTTCCATTACTCTGGGAGCTGGATCATAGAGGATCCTGCTGTGATTTATGTCAGAGAGTATTTTTCCTATGTTTTCCTCTAGGAGTTTTATAATTTCTGGTCTTACAATTAGATCTTAAATCCATTTTGAGTTTATTTTTGTGTATGGTGTTAGAAAATGTTCTAGTTTCATTCTTTTACAAGTGGTTGACCAGTTTTCCCAGCACCACTTCTTAAAGAAATTGTCTTTTCTCCATTGTATATTTTGCCTCCTTTGTCCAAGATAAGGTGTCCGTAGGTGCATGGATTTATCTCCGGGCTTTTTATTTTGTTCCATTGCTCTATATTTCTGTCTTTGTGCCAGTACCATACTGGCTTTGTAGTAGAGCCTGAAGTCAAGCAGGTTGATTCCTCCAGTTCCATTCTTCTTTCTCAAGATTGTTTGGATATTCGAGGTTTTTTGTATTTCCATACAAATTGTGAAATTATTTGTTCTAGTTCTGTGAAAAACACCGTTGGTAGCTTGATAGGGATTGCATTGAATCTATAGATTGCTTTGGGTAGTATACTGATTTTCACTATATATATCCTTCTGATCTATGAACGTGGTATATTTTTCCATCTTTGTGTGTCACCTTTGATTTCTTTCATCAGTGTTTTATAGATTTTTATATATAGGTCTTTTGTTTCTTTAGGTAGATTTATTTCTAAGCATTTTATTCTTTTTAAGGCAATGGTGAATGGAATTGTTTCCTTTATTTCTCTTTCTGTTTTCTCATTGTTATTGTATAGGAATGCAAGGGATTTCTGTGTGCTAATTTTATATCCTGCAACTTTACTGTATTCATTGATTAGCTCTAGTAATTTTCTGGTGAAGTCTTTAGGGTTTTCTGTGTAGAGAATCATGTCTTCTGCAAATAGTGAGATTTTTACTGCTTCTTTTCCAATCTGTATTATTTTTATTCTTTTTTTTCTGCTCTTATTACTGTGGCAAAACTTCCAAAAATATGTTGAATAGTAGTGGTGAGATTGGTGACCCTTGTCTTGTTCCTGACTTTAGGGGAAATGCTTTCAATTTTTCAACATTGAGGATCATGTTTGCTGTGTGTTTATCATATATGGCTTTTATTATGTTGAGTTATGTTCCTTCAATGCCTGCTTTCTGCAGAATTTTTTTATACTAAGTGGATGCTGAATTTTGTCAAAGGCTTTCTCTGCATCTATTGAGATAATCATATGGTTCTCTATCTTTCAATTTGTTAATGTGGTGTATCACATTGATTGATTTGTGAATATTGAAGAATCCTTGCATCCCTGGGATAAAGCCCACTTCATTATGATGTATGATCTTTTTAATATGTTGTTGGACTCTGTTTTCTAGAATTTTATTGGGGATTTTTGTATCTATGTTCATCAGTGATTTTGGCCTGTAGTTTTCTTTTGTTGTGGCACCTTTGTTTGGTTTTGGTATTAAGGTGATGGTGGCCTCATAGAATGAGTTTGGAAGTTTACCATCTTCTGCAATTTTCTGAAAGAATTTGAGTAGGATAGGTGTTAGCTCTTCTCTAAATTTTTGGTAGAATTCAGCTGTGAAGCCATCTAGTCCTGGGCTTTTGTTTGTTAGATTTCTGATTAGTTTCGATTTCCGTGCTTGTGATGGGTCTGTTAAGATTTTCTATTTCTTCCTGATTCAGCTTTGGAAGGTTATACTTTTCTAAGAATTTGTCCATTTCTTCCAAGTTGTCCATTTTATTGGCATATAGTTGCTGATAGTAGTCTCTTTTCATCCTTTGTTTTTCTGTGTTGTCTGTTGTTATTTCATTTCTAATTTTGTTGAATTGATTCTCCTCCCTTTGTTTCTTGATGAGTCTGGCTAATTTGGGGTGTCTATTTTATTTATCTTCTCGAAGAACCAGATTTTAGTTGTGTTGATTTTTGCTCTAGTCTCCTTTGTTTCTTTTGCATTTATTTATGCCCTAATTTTTATGATTTCTTTCTTTCTACTAACCCCGGGGTTCTTGATTTCCTCTTTTTCTAGTTCCTTTAGGTGTAGAGTTAGGTTTTTTTTTTTTGTTTTTTCTCTTGTTTCTTGAGGTAAGCTTGTATTGCTATGAATCTTCCCCTTAGCAGTGCTTTTACTCAGTCGCATAGATTTTGGGTTGCTGTGTTTTAATTTTCATTCGTTTCTATGCATATTTTAATTTCTGTTTTTTATTTCTTCTGTGATTTGTTGGTTATTCAGAAGCATGTTGTTTAGCCTCCATATGTTTGTATTTTTAATTTTTTTTTCTGTAGTTGACATCCAATCTTACTGCACTGTGATCAGAAAAGATGCCTGAAATGATTTCAATTTTTTTTTTTTTGAATTTACCAAGGCTAGATTTATGGCCCAGGATGTGATCTATCCTGGAGAATGTTTCATGTGCACTTGAGAGAAAGGTGAAATCCTTTTTTGGGGGTAAAATATCCTATAGATATCAATTAGGTCTAACTGGCCCATCGCATCATTTAAAGTTTGCGTTTCTTGCTAATTTTCTGTTTAGTTGATCTATCCAAAGGTGTGAGTGGGGTGTTAAAGTCTCCCACTATTATTGTGTTACTGTTAATGTTCCCTTTCATACTTGTTAGCATTTTTCTTACATATTGTGGTGCTCCTATGTTGGGTGCATATATATTTATACTGGTTATATCTTTTTCTTTGATTGATCTTTGATCATTATGTAGTGTCCTTTTTCTCTTTCCATAGCCTTTATTTCAAAGTCTATTTTGTCTGATATGAGTATTGCTACTCCTGGTTTCTTTTGGTCTCCATTTGCATGAAATACCATTTTCCAGCCCTTCACTTTCAGTCTGTATGTGTCCCTTGATTTGAGATGGGTCTCTTGTAGACAGCATATTTAGGGGTCTTGTTTTTGTATCCATTCAGCCAGTCTTTGTCTTTTGGTTGGGGCATTCAACCCATTTACATTTAAGGTAATTATTGATAAGTATGATCCCATTGCCATTTACTTTGTAGTTTTGGATTCATGTTTATAAACCTTTTCTGTGTTTCCTGTCTAGAGAAGATCCTTTAGCATTTGTTGAAGAGCTGGTTTGTTGGTGCCGAATTCTCTCAGCTTTTCCTTGTCTGTAAACATTTTAATTTCTCCTTCATATTTGAATGAGATCCTTGCTGGCATCACTTTAAGTATATGCTGCCATTCCCTTCTGGCCTTAAGAGTTTCTATTGAAATATTAGCTGTTATCCTTATGGGGATCTCCTTGTGTGTTATTTGTTGTTTTCCCCTTGCAGTTTTAATACTTGCTCTTTGTGTTCGATCTGGTTAATTTGATTAATTTTTTTGTCTTGGGGTGTTTTGCCTTGGGTTTATCCTATTTGGCACTCTCTGGGTTTCTTGGACTTGGGTGGCTATTTCCTTCCCCAATTTAGGGAAGTTTTCAACTATTATCTCCTCAAGTATTTTCTCATGGCCTTTCTTTTTTTCTTCTTCTTCTGGGACTCCTATGATTCGAATGTGGGACGTTTTACATTGTCCCAGAGGGCTCTGAGGTTGTTCTCATTTCTTTCAATTATTTTTTCTTTTTTCCTCTCTGCTTCATTTATTTCCACAATTCTGTCTTCCACCTCACTCATCCTATCTTGTGCCTCTGTTATTCCACTGTTTGTTCCCTCCAGAGTGCTTTTGATCTCAGTTATTGCATTATTCATTCATGATTGACTCTTTTTTATTTCTTCTATGTTCTTGTGAAACATTCCTTCCATCTTCTCAATCCTTGTCTCTATCCTATTTATCTGTAATTTCATTCTGTTTTAAAGATTTTGGATCATCTTTACTATCATTATTCTGAATTCTTTTTCAGGTAAACTCCTTATCTCCTCTTTTGTTTGATTTGGTGGGCATTTTTCACGTTCCTTCACCTGCTGAATATTTCCCTGACTTTTCATTTTGTTTAGATTGCTGTGTTTGAGGTGGCCTTTCGTGTGCTGGAAGTTTGTGGTTCCTCTTTATTGTGGAGGTTTCTCCCTGTTGGTGTCGTTGGGCTAGTGGCTTGTCAAGGTTTCCTGGTTAGGGAAGCTTGAGTTGGTGTTCTGGTGGGTGTATCTGGATCTCTTCTCTCTGGAGCAAAATGAAGTGTCCAGTAGTAAGTTTTAAGGTGTCTATGGGTTTGTTGTGACTTTGGACAGCCTGTATTTTAATGCTCAGGGCTATGTTCCTGCGTTGTTGGAGCATTAGCATGACATGTCTTGTTTTTGGGTGGAGCTTGGCTTCAGTGTAGATATGGAGGCTTTTGGAGGCGCTCTTGTCAATCAATTATCCCTGGAATCAGAAGTTTTCTGGGGTTCTCAAGTTTTGGGTTTAAGCCTCCTACCTCTGGCTTTCAGTCTTATCCATAAAGAAGCCTCAAGACGTCCGCATCCACACAGCACAGATGATAAAACATCTAGGGTAATGGTGAAAAGATTCTCCACAATGAGGGATACCCAGAGAGGTTCACAGAGTTACATGGAGAAGAGAAGCGTGAGGAGGGAGATAGAGATGACCAGGAGGAGAAGAGGGGGAGTCAAAATGGGAGAGACGAATCTATCCAGTAATCAGGTCCCTAAGTGTTCTCCACAACCTGGAATACCCAGAGAGATTCAGAGTTAAGTAGCGAAGAGAAGGGGGAGAAAGGAGGTAGAGGTGACCTGGGGGAGAAAAGGGAGAGTCAAAAGGGGAGAGTGCAATCAAGCCAGTAATGACACCCCTAAGCTAAAATGGGTACTGAAAATTAGATTCTTAAAGGTACAAAATTGATAACAAATACCAAAAAGCAAAGATTAAAAATCTAGAGTGGAGGTTAGCCTCTGAAAAATACAATATTAAAAATACAAAACAAAATTAATCACAAAAATTATTATATATATATATATATATATATATGAAATTTGCTTTAAAAATAGGGTCTTTTTTGCAAGGTAATAGGTTAAAATGAAAATTAAAGGAGTAATTAAGAATTTAAAAATTTTAAAAATTAAAAATTGACAATAGTGAAAATATATCTAAGAATTCCTCTGAGGCTGTTGAGGGCAGTGTGGGGTCAGTTCAGTTTCAGATAATTCCTTTTTCCAGCTTATATTTCTTCTCAAGGTCTATAGCTCTCTTTCAATGCTTAGTCAATGTTAACTACAGGGTTTTAATCTGTTACACCTGTCACTTCCAGAGCAGTTTTCTCGTCTTTGATTTTTTTTTTTTTTTGGCTTCCTCTGTTTGCAAGTTTCTTCAGTATCTAATTTCTGCCCTGACACAAGGGGACAAAGATGCTGACTTATTTAGGCTCACTTGTTCAGTTGTGTTGTGGGGAGGGAGGAACACTGCAAACAAATATCACTGGCGTGTGTGGGGTTGCTCACAGCATATGGACCACACTGACTTTGCCCCAGCGCCCAGTGTCTGTGCTTTCCCATAAACACAGTTCAAGTTCCAGGTTGCTCTGCCGGGGAACTGTCCAAAGCTGGCCCTGGGTTTTGTGCACTTCCCAGGTCTAAGATGCTCATGTTCAGGTTCTCAGGTACTCCACAAATGCACAGACTCTGTTGGGCATGCGTTTTGTGCCCTTCCCAGGTCCGAGCAGCTCAGGCAACCAGGTGCTTGGCAAGCACACTATCCCAGGTGGGCGGTGTATCTTAATCACCTCTCTGGTCTCAGCCATTTGGTTTCCAGGTGTGCAGCGAGAGTGCCTTCTCAGGTGTGCCATGTATCTCCTCTAGGGAGCTGATCTCTGGCTGTGACCCTTCTGGCAGATGTCATCCATCCATCATCCCAGGAAGAATTGGATAGCAACTGGGAGCCTGGTCAGAGTTTGGTGGAGGATGCCATCTCTAGGGCCGAATTGCCCTTTGCCTATGGGCTCTGGTTGTAGCCTGCCTGCCTCTCTGCCTCAGGCAGGGGTATGGGCCAGTCTGCAGCAGGCTAGCTCTCCTCTAATATTCGCTCAAACCTTTGTTCTGTGAGCAGGCCAGGGTGAGCCTCAGGTTAGAGCTTTTCATGGCAAAGTGATCTCTCTCTCTCTTTTTTCTCTTTCTCTGGTGATCTCACAGTTTGGGTTGCTATCTCATGTTAACTCCCTCAGATTGTCTTCAGGGCATTCAGGCCCAGTCCTTACCCTAAGCATACAACCTGAGGGAGAAGGTGAGGGTTGGACGTTCTGGGACAATAACATTGAAACATGTATATTGTCATATGTGAAGCAGAACACCATTCCATGTTCTATGCACGGGACGGATGCTCAGGGATGGAGCGTTGGGATGACAGAGAGGGATGGGAGGGGGAGGAGGGTGGGAGGAGGGTTTGGGAGGGGGAGCACATGTGAATCCATGGCTGACTCATGTCGATGTATGGCAAAAACTACTACAATATTATAAAGTAATTAGCCCCCAACTAAAATAAAAATAAATAAATAAATAAAAAAGAAGAAAAAAAAAAATAAAAAACAAAATGAAAAGGAGCAATAATATAAACAGTAAACCTTATACAAAAGACACAAAAAAAAAAAAAAAAAAAAAAAACATACAACCTGTGCCTCCCTGTTCAGCCCCTGCTTGCTGGTGGCTGACGATAGTGTCTGGGCTACTTCTCTGCTGGGAGTTGCAGTTAGGCCCGTATTCTGTTTTTGTTTTTTTGTTTTTTCCCTCCTGGTTATGTTACCCTTTGAGATTCCAAACTCCCCACAGACCCGCCTGTAAGAGAGTTTCCTGCTGTTTGGAAACTTCTCCTTCGTAACTCCCTCTCTGGACAGGTCTCTGTCCCGAATTCTTTTGTCTATCTTTTTGTCTTTTATATTTTGTCATACCTCCTTTCAAAGAGAATGGGTTGCCTTTCTGGGTGCCTGGTGTTCTCCACCAGCGTTCAGAAGTTGTTTTGTGGAAGTTGCTCAACATTCAAATGATCTTTTGATGAATTTGTGGGGGAGAAAGTGGTCTCCCCGTCCTATTCCTCCACCATCTTAGGACCTCTCTAAGTATATGATTTTTATCATGTTGAAGTAGTATCCTTCTGTTCCTTGTTTGTTGAGTTGGTTAATTTTCAAAGGATGTTGGGTTGTGTCATTTTTTTTTTGTCAGCTGAGTATGTGGTTTTCATTCTTTATTCTGTTAATGTGGTATTAACATTATTGATCATTTTTCATTTGTTGGACCAAACTCCTTGCATCCCTGTATAAATTCTAGTTGGCCATAGCACAACTTTTTTCTAAATTCTTGAATTCGGCTTGCTACTATTTTGTTGAAGTTTATTTGGACCAATATTAACCAAGGATATTGGTTTCTAGTTTTCATTTCTTGTTATGTCTTTGTCTGATTTTAGTATCAGGCTGTTGCTCTCCTCTTGAATTCTTTGGAATTTTGAGGAGGCTTGGTGTTGCTTCTTCTTTAGATATTTTTATATAATAATTCATTGAAACAATCTGGTTCTAGGTTTCTCTTCGTTGGGAGGTTTTTTAACTACTCCTTCGATTTCCTTACTAGTTATAATTCTGTTCAAATTTTTATTTTTCAAAATTCAAAGTTGGTGGGCTTTATGTTTCTAGGAATTTATCCATTTCTTTTAGGTTAGCAAATTTCTTGGTGTATACTTATTAATATTAGTCTCTCAGAATCCTTTTTAATTCTGTGGCATCCATTGTAATGTCCCCTCCTTTGTTTCTAGTTTTAGTTATTTGAGTTTTCTTCTTTCTTACTCCAGCTGAGAATTTGCAACTTTGATCTTAAAACAAAACAAACAAAAAGTCCCTCTTGGTTTCAGTGGTTTTTTTTTTTCATTTCCTCATTTTGTGTCTCTGTTCTAATATTTTAAAATTCTTTTCTTCTAAAAATTTTTGGTTGAGTTTATCTTTTTATAGTTCCTTGAAGTGTAAAGTTAAGTTGTTGACAGATCTTATTTAATGTGTTTACCACTGTGCATTTCCTTCTTGGAACTACTTTAGCTGTATCTGTAAGTTTTGGTATGTTGTGTATTCATTTTGGTTTGTCTTAAATATTTTCTAAAAATACTGTGACTTCTTTGACTTATTGGATGTTTGAGTGAGTTTTTTAATTTCCACATATTGTGGATTTCCTTATTTTCTATTTGATATTGATTTCTAATCTCATTCTATTTTAGTTTAGGCATTATTTCAATCTGCTTAAATTTATCAATATATTTCTTGTGGTCCAACATGTGGCTTGTCTTAGAGAATGTTTCATGTGCCCTTGAGAAGAATGTGTATTCTGCTGATGTTTTGTAGAGTTTTGCATATGTCTATTAGGTCCTGTTGGTTTGTAGTGTTGCTCAATTCCTCTATTCCCATATTGATCTTCTGCCTAGTTGGTTCATTCCTCACTGAAAATTGGGTGTTAAAACGTGCTGACATTACTGTGTTACTGTCTACATCTCTTTTCCATTCTACCAATGTTTGCTTCATATATTTGTGAGACCTAATGTTAGATGCATTCAGAAGTTTGGAGTTTGCTCCCAGTCTTAAAGTGCTGTGCCAGGGGGAGGAGCTCTGGTCAGTGATTACCACAAATGTTCCTACCATGTTTTGACACAGCTTAATTGTCATATAGGATGCAAAAAACTCTTATGTAGTCTGGATTTCTCACAAAGGTCATTGATCTATATATTGTTATTAAGTGAGTGTTTCCATGCAAAAAGTTTTGGGGACATCCTATTATACAATTCTGCTAACATCATTCCTTTGGGCTTTACATTTCTAAATTGTTGAAATAATTTAAAAGAATAATAATATTTTGTGACATATCAAACTTAAATAAAATTCAAATTTCATTGTCCATATTTGGGCTTCCCTGGTAGTTCAGCTGGTAAAGAATCTGCCTGAATGCAGGAGAGTCTGGTTCAACTCCTGGGTCAGGAAGTTCCCCTGGAGAAGAGATAAGCTACCCCATCCAGTATTCAGGGGCTTCTCCAGTGGCTTAAATGGTTAAGAATCCACCTGAAATGATGGAGACCTGGGTTAAATCCCTGCATTGGGAAGATTCCTGGAGGAATGCATGGTAACCCACTGCAGTATTCTTCCCTGTAGAATCCTCAAGGACAGAGGAACATGGTGAGCTATAATCCATGGGGTTACAAAGAGTCAGACATGACTGAGCAACTAAGCACAGCACAACATAATTAAATTTTTGTTAGAACACATCCACATGCATTCGTTTACATATTGTCTATGACTGCTTTTGTGCTATATTGGTAGAGCTGAGCAGTTATATAGAGCAACTTCAAGAGAGCTGAACAACTTCCACACAGCCTAAAATATTTACTTTATGGCCCTTTGCAGGAATTTTTTGGTGACAACTTGGTCTAGATTCCTGAGGACATTTTCCTCATGAACCACATAGGACTAAGAAATGTAAACCCGGGCTCAGTTTAGTAAGCAATACCTCATAGTGTGTTCTATCATGGAAATAATAATACTTGCTAATATATTTTGATCACTTACAGAGAGTCAGTTACTTTTTAAGGGCTTTATATATTTTATCACAATCCTCACTGTAAACCTAAGAAATCTATATATTATTAGCCCCACTTAGATGGGGAAACAGTGGACACAGTGAGAGACTTTATTTTTCTGGGCTCCAAAATCACTGCAGATGGTGACTGCAGCCATGAAATTAAAAGACACTTACTCTTTGGAAGAAAATTGTGACCAACCTAGACAGCATATTAAAAAGCAGAGACATTACTTTGCCAACAAAGATCCATCTAGTCAAAGCTATGGTTTTTCCAGTAGTCATGTATGGATGTGAGAGTTGAACTATAAAGAAAGCTGACCGCTGAAGAATTGATGCTTTTGAACTGTGGTATTGGACAAGACACTTGAGAGTCCCTTGGACTGCAAGGAGATCCAACCAGTCCATCCTAAAGGAACTCAGTCCTGAATATTCATTGGAAGGATTGATGCTGAAGCTCAAACTCCAATACTTTGGCCACCCGATGAGAAGAACTGACTCACTTGAAAAGACCCTTATGCTGGGAAAGATTGAAGCCAAGAGGAGAAGGGGACAGCAGATGATGACTCCATTACTGACTCGCTGGACATGAGTTTGAGTAAGCTCTGGGAGTTGGTGATGGACAGGGAAGCCTGGCGTGCTGCAGTCCATAGGGTCTCAAAGAGTCAGACATGACTGAGAGGCTGAACTGAACTGAACTGAGCCCCACTTAGGAGCTTCACTGGTAGCTCAGCTGGTAAAGAATCTGCCTTTAATGCAGGATACCCCGGTTTGATTCCTGAGTTGGGAAGATCCCCTGGAGAAGGGATAGGCTATCCATTCCAGTATTCTTCGGCTTTCTTGGTGGCTCAGATGGTAAAGAATCTGCCTGCAATTAAGGAGACCTGGGTTTGATTCCTGAGTTGAGAAGGTCCCCTGGAGGAAGGCATGGCAACCCACTCCAGTATTCTTCCCTGGAGAATCCCCATGGACAGAGTAGCCTGGTGGGCTGCAGTCCATGAGATCACAAAGAGTTGGACAAGACTGAGCGACTAAGCACAACACAGCAGCTCCAAGTAAGAGATGAGTAGGGCTTCTCAGTGGTGCTAGTGGTAATGAATCCCCCTGCCAATGAAGGAGACATAAGCAACACAAGTTCAATCCCTTGGTCAGAAAGATCCACTGGAGTGGGAAATGGCATCACATTACAGTATTCTTGCCTGGAAAATTTCATGGACAGAGGAGCCTGATAGGTTAAAGTCCATGGGGCTGCAAAGAGCTGGGCATAACTGAACACTAAGAGAAAGTAATGGGAATTTCATATAGGTAAAGTGTTCAGTAATATAAATCTATGAAGTAACAGGGACTTTTCAGACCTTTTGACCAAATTCATTGTCCTTTCTACTATTACATGGCATTTTAGGATTTCAAAACCTGTCATTTCATTATTCCAAATAAGACTAAATCCAAGGTTGTACATAACTATCCCAATGAGTGATTATTATAGTTGCAATTTTCCTCTCTGCCTATATCCTGAAGAAAGTGAGTTAGCTACTTTTATGGGTTAACTTTTATATGTCTTTATATGAAGAGAAAACAGATACACAGGGAATTGAATTCCATATACAGACAAAGAAGCATTCTAAGAACACAAAAGAACACCATGTGTCAACAGAGACAGAGATTGGAGTGATGCAAATACAAGCCAAGGAATACCAAGATTGATGGCTAGCACCATATTTCAAATCCAAAAAAGATTATGCTGCTAAAGTGGCACACTCAATATGCCAGCAAATTTGGAAAGCTCAACAGTGGCCACAAGAGGAAAATGTCAGTTTTCATTCCAATCTCAAAGAAGGGCAATGCCAAAAAATATTCAAATTACTACACAATTGTACTAACTTCATATTCTAGTGAGGTAATGCTCAAAATCCTCCAAGGTAGGCTTCAACAGTTCATGAACAGATAACATCTGGATGTACAAGCTGGATTTAGAAAAGGCATGGGAACCACAGATTGAATTTCCAACATCTGTTAGATCATAGAAAAGCAAGGGAATTCCAGAAAAAAACATCTACTTCTGCTTCATTGACTACACTAAAGCCTTTGGCTGTGTGTATCACAACAAGCTGTGGAAAAGTCTTAAAGAGATGGGAATACCAGACCACCTTACCTGCCTCCTGAGAAATATGTATGCAGGTCAAGAAGCAACAGTTAGAACTGGACGTGGAATGACAGACTGCTTCCAAATTGGGTAAGGAGTATGTCAAGGATGTATATTGTCATCCTGCTTATTTAACTTCTATGCAGTGTACATTATGTAAAATGGCAGCCTGGATAAAGCACAAGCTGGAATAAAGATTGCTGGGAGAAATATCAATAACCTCAGATATGCAGATGACACCACCTTAATGGCAGAAAATGAAGAGGAATTAAAGAGCCTCTTGATGAATGTAAAAGAAGAAAGTGAAAAAGATGGCTTAAAACTCAACATTCAAAAAAAGAAGATCATGGAATCTGGTCCCATCAATTCATGTCAAATAGAGGGGAAACAATGGAAACAGTGAGAGATTCTATTTTCTTGGGTCCCAATATCACTACAGATGGTGATTGCTGCCATGAAATTAAAAAATTGCTTATTCCATGAAATAAGAGTTCTGACAAACTTAGACAGTGTATTTAAAAGCAGAGACATTACTTTGTCAACAAAGGTCCCTATAGTCAAAGCTATGATTTTTCCAGTAGTCAAGTATGGATGTGAGAGCTAGATGATAAAAAGGCTGAGCACTGAAGAGCTGATGCCTTCAAACTGTGGTGCTGGAGAAGACTTTTGTTAGTTCCTTGGACAGCAAGTCAAACCAGTCAACTCTAAAAGAAATCAACTCTGATTATTCTTTGGAAGGACTGATGCTAAATCTAAAGTTCCAGTATTTTGTCCAGCTGATGCGAAGAGCTGACTCATTGGAAAAGACCCTGATGTGAGTTAGATTGAAGGCAGGAGGAAAAGGGGATGACAGAACTTGGGACAGTTTGATGGCATCACTGACTCAATGGCCATGAGTTTGAGCAATCCAGGAGATATCGAAGGACAGAGAAGCCCGGAATGCTTCAGTCCATTGAATCGCAAAATATCAGACATAACTGAGTGACTGAACAACAAAACCAACCATCAGTTCAAATTATGGTGCTGGAGAAGACACTTGAGAGTCCCTTTGACAGAAAAGAGATCAAACAAGTCAATGATAAAGGAAATCGACCCTGTACATTCATTGGAAGGACTGATGCTGAAGCTCCAACACTTTGACCACCTGATGCGAAGAACTGACTCATTGGAAACAACCCTGATGTTGAGAAAGATTGAGGGCAAAAGGAAAAGGGGATGACAGAGGATGATATGATTAGAAGTTATCACAGACTCAACGGACATGAGTTTGAGCAAAGTCCAGGAGATGGTGAAGGACAGAGAAGCCTGGCATGCTGCAGTCCATTGGGTCACCTGATGACAGCCAATCTGATCTTTGTGAGGTGATATCTCATTATGGTTTTGATTTGCCTTTCTCTAGTAATTAGTGATATTGATCATCTTTTTATGCATTTGTTTTCCATGTGTATGTCTTCTTTGGAGAAATTTCTATTTAGGTCTTCTCCCCTTTTTCTGATTTTTTTTTGTATTTTTATTGAACTAAGTAATATGTTTGTATATTTTGGAGATTAACCCCATGTCAGTTGCTTTGTTTTAAAATATTTTCTCCCATTGTGATGGTTGTCTTGTTTTCTTATTTATGGTTTCGTTTGGTGTGCAAAAGTATCATTAGGTCTCATTTGTTTATTTTTGCTTTCATTTTCATTACTTTAGGAGTTGGATCAAAAAAGATGTTGCTGGAATTTTTGTCAAAGAGTGTTCTGCCTGTGTTTTCCTCTCAGAGCTTTATAGTGTCTGGTCTTACAATTAGGTTTATTTATTGACTTTTTAATTTTATATCATTCAGTTGTAAGTTGTATGACTTTCTTGGGTTGTTTTTTCTTACATTCAGCTGTCATAAATGTTTAATTAAACTCTTAACCATGCTAAAATTGTTCATATAGAATATAAGAGAAACCAGATGAATGTAGGTCAACATAATTCACATATTTAAACTTATGAAACCATTTTTATTCCCTAGCAACTTCTGGAAATGAAAATAATTATGCATAGTTCTTTTGAGTCAATTATGTGAATTACATCTAAGGGTTTTTTTTTTTATTGAAAATCACATGATTATATCTAGGCTGTCATTAAATTATAGGTTAAATAGAAGCAAACTGACTGTATTGATACATGAGGTACCACTAAATAAATAGAATCAATTATTTGATGGCAATTCAGTCTATGCCATTTTTTGCTAGAAACCACTAGGATGTAAAAGATGACGCTGTGAAAGAGCTGCACTCAAGATGCCAGCAAATTTGGAAAACTCAGCAGTGGCCATAGGACTGGAAAAGGTCCATTTTCATTCCAATCCCAAAGAAGGACAATGCCAAAGATTGCTCAAACTACCACACAATTGCACTCATCTTACAGGCTAGCAAAATAATGCTCAAAATTCTCCAAGACAGGCTTAAGCAGCATGTGAACAATGAAATTTCCACATGTTCAAGTTGGATTTAGAAAAGGCAGAGGAACCAGAGATCAAATTGCCAACATCGTTGGATCATCAAAAAAGAAAGACGGTTCCAGAAAAACATTTACTTCTGCTTTATTGACTATGACTGTGTGGATCACAACAAACTGTGGAAAATTCTTCAAGAGATAGGAATACCAGACCACCTGATCTGCCTCCTGAGAAATCTGTATGGCAGTCAAGAAGCAACAGTTAGAATTGGACATGGAACAACAGACTGGTTCCAAATCAGGAAAGGAGTACGTCCAGGCTGCATATTGTCAACCTGCTTATTTAACTTATATGCAGAGTACATCATGAGAAGTGCTGGGCTGGATGAAGCACAAGCTGGAATCAAGATTTCCGGGAGAAATATTAATAACCTCAGATATGCAGATGACACCACCCTTATGTCAAAAAGAGAAGAAGAACTAAAGAGCCTCTTGATGGAAGTGAAAGAGGAGAGTGGAAAAGTTGGCTTAAAACTCAATATTCAGAAAACTAAGATCATGGCATCTGGTCCCATCACTTCATGGCAAATAGAAGGAGAAACAGTGGAAACAGTGACAGACTTATTTTGGGGGGCTACAAAATCACTGCAGATGGTGACTGCAGCCATGACATGAAATTAAAAGACACTTCATCCTTGGAACAAAAGCTACGACTAACCTAGACAACATATTTAAAAGAGGAGACATTACTTTGCCAACAAAGGTCTGTCTAGTCAAAGCTATGGTTTTTCCAGTAGTCATATATGGGTGTAAGAGTTGGAATATAATGAAGACTGGGTGCCAAAAAATTGATGCTTTTGAACTGTGGTGTTGGAGAAGACTCTTGAGAGTCCCTTGGCCTGCAAGGACACCCAAGCAGTCCATCCTAAGGGAGATCAGTCCTAAATATTCATTGGAAGGACTGATGCTGAAGCTGAAACTCCAATACTTTGGCCAACTGATACGAAGAACTGACTCATCTCAGAAGACCTTGATGCTGGGAAAGATTCAAGGCAGGAGGAGAAGGGGACAACAGCGGACGAGATGGTTAGATGGCATCATGGACTCCATGGACATGAGTTTGAGTAAGCTCTGGGAGTTGATGATGGACAGGGAAGCCTGGCGTGCTGCAGTCCATGGGGTCACAAAGAGTCAGACATTACTGAGCGATTGAACTGAACTGGAGTGAATGAGCACGTTACTTTGTTTAAGAGGAACTTTAGCCTGTTTTTAGGATACTATTGTTTCCATAAGGATTATTTCCCCGCCTCAGGCTCATTACACTCCTCAATATAATGAAGAAGAAGAGTGAAGGTGAAAATGGAATCCTCTACTGCTTTAAGAGAAAGAAGGCCTTTTGCCTGGGATGAGCCTCTAATGAATCTATCCCTCTCTATTACTTAATGTCTTCCTTTTCTAAATTGCATAAAGATTTTCTCTCCAGGTCTTTTTATTAATTTCATGTTAAGCAAGTAAATATAATGAAATAAATGATACTTTATATGATTTGATAAATCGATTTGAAGTTAACCATCAATAATTCAATTTGTATCAAAGCATAGTATAAACATTCAAAAAGAATAAATTTTTTGCTTGAAAGGGAATATCTCTTTTCACCAAATGGTCCTGGGAAAACTGGATATCTACATACAAAGAATGATGTTGGATCTTTACACTACCACACCATATATAAAAATCAACTCTAAATAGATCAAAGACCTAAATGTAAGGCTATGAAACTCTCAGGAGAAAACTTAGGGGAAAATCTTCATGATGCTGGATCTGGTGCTGATTTCTTGAGTGTGTAACCCAAGACACAGACAAAAAAACAAAAATTGGTAAGTTAGACTTCACTCAGATTTAAAGCTTTTGTGCATCAAAAAAAAAATACTATGAACAGAGTGAAAAGGAAACTTACAGAATGGGAAAAAAAATTTGAAAATTATATATCCAATAAGGGATTAATATACAGAACATATAAAGAGCTGCTATAACTTAACAAAAACAACCAACACGTTTAGAAAATGGTCAAATGATTTGAGTAGACATCTCTCTGAAGAAAATACACAAATGACCATTAAGCACATGAAATTTTTGTTGTTTAGTCGTTCAGTCGTGTCCAACTCTTTGTGACCTGATGGAGTGCAGCATATCAGGCTTCCCTGTCCTTCAAAATCTCCCGGAGCTTGCTCAAACTCATGTCCATTGAGCTGGTGGTGCCATCCAACCATCTCGCCCTCTATCATCCCCTTCTCCTCCTGCCTTCAACCTTTCCCAGCATCGGGGCCTTTTCTAATGAGTCAGCCTTTCACAACAGATGGCCAAATTATTGGAGCTTCAGCTTCAGCATCAGTCCTTCCAATGGCTATTCAAGATTGATTTCCCTTATGATTGACTTGTTTGATCTCCTTGCAGATCAAGGGACTCTCAAGTGCAAAAGGTAGTCAGAATCAATAATCATTAGGGAAAATACAAGTCAAAACCACAATGATATACCACTACATACTCATTAGAATAGACATTATAACAAAGAAACAAAGAGAAACAATCAAAAGTATTAAAAAAAATAGGGAGAAATTGGAAGTCCTGTACACTGCTGTTGGAATTGTGAAATGGTGCAGTCACTGCAGAAAAGAAAACAGTAGCTCCTCAAAAATTTAAATGTAGAATTACCATATGATCCAACAATTCTACCTCGAGGTATTAACATATACCCCAAAGAACTGAAACTATGGACTTAAATAGATATTTGTGAACCATTGTTCCTAGCAGCATTGTTCAGTCAAAAGGTAGAAAGAACCCAAATGTCCTTCTAGAGATGAATGGATAAACAAAATGTGTTATATACATATAATATTATTTATATATGAGCATATTTTTATTGAGGTATAATTTACATGTAATGACTCTTTAGAGCCCCTTGGACTGCAAGAAGATCCAACCAGTCCATCCTAAAGGAGATCAGCCCTGGGTGTTCTTTGGAAGGACTAATGTTGAAGCTGAAACTCCAGTACTTTGGCCACCTCATGTGAAGAGTTGACTCATTGGAAAAGACCCTGATTCTGGGAAGGATTGGGGGCAGGAGGAGAAGGGGACAACAGAGGATGAGATGGCTGGATGGCATCACCTACTCGATGGTCATGAGTTTGGGTAAACTCTGGGAGTTGATGATGGACAGGGAGGCCTGGCGTGCTGCGATTCATGTGGTCGCAAAGAGTCAGACACGACTGAGGGACTGAACTGAACTGAACTGAACATTATTTAAGTTTCAGGTATGCAATATAGTGATTCGATGTATATATATGTTGCAAAATGATCACCTGACACAATAATTCCCTGTGATGAGATCTTCTTGAGATTTACTTATCTAAAAACTATCCATATGTACCAACAGAGCAGTTGTTAATATATATTAATAATGTTGTATAATTACATCACTGAGTACTTTGATTATCTTATAACTGGAAAGTTTGTATCTTTTGATCACTTTCAACCAGTTGTCCTTCCTTTGATCCCTCCACCTCTGGTAGCCACCAATGTAATCCCCTTTTCTATGAGTTTTTGTTTGTTTGCTTGTTGAAGTATAATAGACTTAAACAATTATATTAGATTCTTCGATACATACAAAGTTGTCTAGTTACTATCTGTCACCATACAAAGATATCAAATTATTTTTACTGTATTTCCATACTGTATATTTTATCCCCTGACTCATTTGTGGTTTTTTTTTTTGAAGTTTGTACCCCTTAATTTCCCTCATTATGTTACCACCTATTTGTTCTCTGTATCTGTAACTCTGTTTCTGTTTAGCTGTATTTGTTCATTTTTTTAGATACCACATAGAATGAAATCATACAGTATCTGTCTTTCACTGTCTGACATGTTTCATTTAGCATAATACCCTTTAGATCCTTTGTTGTTGCAAATGGCAAGATTTCATTCATTTTTACTGATGTATAATATTAAATTGTATATGTACACCACATCTTCTATATCCATCCATCTATCAATGGACACTTAGTTTGCTTCCATGTCTTAGCTATTTTAAATAATGCAGCAATGAACTTAGTGTACATATACGTCTTCGGTTTAATGTTTTTGTTTTTTCAGATATATATCCATGAGTGGAATTGCTAAGTCATATGGTAGTTCTATTTTTTTGTTTTTTAGGAACCTCTGTACTGTTTTCCATAGTGACTCTACCAATTTACATTCCCACTAACAATGCAGGTGGGTTCCCTTTTTCTCACATCCTCACTGACATTGTTATTTTTTCCTTTTTGATAATAGCCATTTTAACAGGTTTGAGAAACTGTCTCACTGTCGTCTTGATTTGCATGTTCCTAGTGATTAATGATGGTGAGCATATTTTAAGTAGTTTTTGGCCATCTGCATGTGTCTTTGGAAAGATGTCTTTGGGCTTCTCTGCTGATTTTTAAATTCATTTTTAAATAGAGGATAATTGCCTTATGATGTTGTGTTGATTTCTGCTGTATGAAAACATGAATCAGCTATAAGATCACATATATCCATTTCTTTTTGAGCCCCCCTCACACTCCCATCCCACCCCTACATATCTCTGCTCATTTTTTAATTGGGTCTTTTTTTTTAATATTATGTTTTAACAGTTCTTTTTATGTTTTGGATATTAACACCTTATCAGATATCTTACTTGAAAAAAAAAAAAACTTCTTCCATTCAGTAAATGACCTTTTCATTTTGTTGATAGTTTCATTTGCTATGCAAATCTTTAATTTGATAGAGTCCTATTTCTTTGATTTTACTTTTGTTTCCCTTGCTTAAGAAGACATATAAAAAAATTCCTACAACAGATGTCAAAGATTGTACTGTCTGTGTTTTCTTCAAGGACATTTATGATTTCAGATTTACTTAAGTTTTTAATCTATTTTTGATTTTTTTTAGTTTTATATGAAAGTAGTCAAGTTTGATTATATTGCATATAGTTGTCCAGCTTTCCAAACACCATTTATTGAAGAGGCTGTGCTATCACCATTATGTATTTTTGTGTTCTTTGTCATAGATTAATTGACCATATATGTGTTGCTTCGTTTCTGGGATCTCTATTCTATTGATCTATATGACTGTTTTTGTGCTAGTAGCATACTGTTTTGATAACTGTAGGTTGGTTCAGTTCAGTTCAGCCGCTCAGTCGTGTCTCACTCTTTGTGAAACCATGAATTGCAGCACTCCAGGCCTCCCTGTCCATCACCAACTCCCGGAGTTTACCCAAACCCATGTCCATCGATTCGGTGATGCTATCCAACCATCTCATCCTCAGTCGTCCCCTTCTCCTCCTGACCCCAATCCCTCCCAGCATTAGGGTCTTTTCCAATGAGTCAACTCTTCGTATGAGGTGGCCAAAGATTTGGAATCTCAGCTTCAACATTAGTCCTTCCAATGAACACCCAGAACTGTATATCCACTTAGGATAGACTGCTGGGTCTCTTTCGCATAGTTCAAGGGACTCTCAAGAGTCTTCTCCAACACCACAGTTCAAAGCATCAATTCTTCGACGCTCAGCTTTCTTCAACCATCGAACTCTCACCATCCATACATGACCACTGGAAAAAACATAACCTTGACTAGACAGACCTTTGTTGGCAGAGTATGTCTCTGCTTTTGAATATGCTATCTAGTTTGGTCCCATAACCTTCCTTCCAGAGTTATTAATAGCATCTTTTAATTTCATGGCTGCAATCACCATCTGTGGTGATTTTGGAGCCACCCAAATTAAAGTCAGCCACTGTTTCCACTGTTTCCCCATCTATTTCCCATGAAAGTGATGGGACCAGATTGCCATGATCTTAGTTTTTCCTGAACGTTGAGCTTTTAAGCCAACTTTTTCACTCTCCTCTTTCACTTTTCATCAAGAGGCCTCTTTAGTTCTTCACTTTCTGCCATAAGTGTGGTTGTCATCTACATATCTTGAGGTTATTGATATTTCTCCCAGCAATCTTGATTCCAGGTTGTGCTTCTTCCAGCCCAGCATTTCTCATGATGAACTCTGCATATAAGGTTAAATAAGCAGGGAGACAATATACAGCCTTGATGTACTCCTTTTTTGTTTTTTTCCTATTTGGAACCAGTCCTGTTGTTCAATGTCCAGTTCTAACTGTTGCTTCCTGACCTGCATTACAGGTTTGTCAAGAGACAGATCAGATGGTCTGGTATTCCCATCTCTTTACAGGAAATTTTCACACAGTTTATTATGTGATCCACACAGTCAAAGGCTTTGGCATAGTCAATAAAGTAGAAATAGATGTTTTTCTGGAACTCTCGTTGCTTTATCGATGACCCAGTGGATGTTTGGCAATTTGATCTCTGGTTCCTCTGCCTTTTCTAAAACCAGCTTGAACATCTGGAAGTTCACGGTTCACGTATTGCTGAAGTCTGGCTTGGAGAATTTTGAGCATTATTTTACTAGCGTGTGAGAGGAGTGCAACTGTGCCGTAGTTTAAGCATTCTTTGACATTGCCCTTCTTTGGGATTGGAATGAAGGTTTGTAAATAATTTCAAATCAGGGAGTATGATAACTCCAACTTTGTTCTTTTTTCTCTAGATTATTATTATTATCTGTTGAAAGCCTTTGTGTTTCCATACAAATTTTGGGATATTTTTTTCCCAGTTCTGAAAAAAAATGTTATTGGCATTTTGATAGGGATTTCTTTGAAATCTCCATATTGTCTTGAGTCCTTTGGTCATTTTATTATTAATTCTTCCAGTCCATGAGTACAGTATCCTTTCCATTTGTGTTTTTCACCTTCCATTTATTTCATCAACATCTTTTATATATATATTTGAAAACAGAATGTATTTTAGTTAGATTTATTCCTAGTTTTTTTTTTCTTTCTTTCTTTTTGATGAGATTGAAATGGAACTATTTTCTTAATTTCTCTTTTGGATAGTTTGTTGGTAGTGTATAAAAAGCAACTCATTTCTGTATATTAGTCTTGTAACTTGAAAACTTGCTGAGTTCATTTATTCGTTCTAATTTTTTTTGGTGGCATCTTTAGGATTTTCCAAATATAAATGTCATCTGCAAACAATGACCGTTTCACTTCTTTTCCAAATTGATTCATTTTAATTCTTTTTCTTATCTGGTTGCTTTGGCTATCACTTCCCGTATTATATTAATCAAAAGTGGTAAGAGTGGTTATCCTAGTATTGTTCCAGATCTTAGATAAAATGCTTTCAGCTTTTCAAAGTTGAGAACGATGTTTGCTGTAGGTTTCTCATATATGACCCTTATTATTATGTTGACATATTTTCCCTCTATTTTGTGGGAAAATTTTATCATAAAAGGATGCTGAATTTTACCAAAATATTTTTCATAGTCTTTTGAAGTGATCCTGATTTTTACTCTTCAATTTTCAAACATTATTTCATCCCTGGAATAAATCCCAATTGATCATTGTGTATGCTTATTTTAATGTATTGTTCAATTCAGTTTGCTAATATTTTACAGAGCATGTTTGCATCTATGTTCATCAGTAATACTGGCCTGCAGTTTTCTCTCTTTCTCTCTCTTTTTTATTTAATATCTTTTTCTGGTATTATTATTGGTGTGATGCTGGTGTCATAGGATGAATTTAGAAACTTTATTTTTTAACTTATTGAAATAATTTGAGAAGGGTAAGTGTTAACTCTTTTTAAAAAGTTTGGTAGAATTCAGGTGTAAAGCTGTCTGGTCCTGATTTTTTGTTTGTGGGGAGATTTTTTTAAATTACTAATTTAATTTCATTACTGGTAACTGGTCTTTCATATTTTATGTTTTGTTTTTCCTGATTCAGTCTTGGGAAACTGTATGTTTCTAGGAAATTAATTGTTTGAAGTAGTCTCTTATTGTCCTTTGTTTCTTCTGACTTTATTTGAATCCTCTCTTTCTTTTTTCTTGGTGAGTCTAGCTAGACATCTATCAATTTTGTTTATTCAAGCACCCATCTCTTAGTTTAAATGATTTTTTTAAACATTTTTCTAGTCTTTATTTAATTTATCTGTCCTCTGATCTTTGTTATTTCTGTACTTCTACTAACTTTGGGTTTTATTTGTCCTGTTTTCCTAATTCCTATGGGTGTAAGATTAGGTTGTTTGAGATTTTTATTGTTTTCTGAGATAGGCATATATCACTATATAGTTCCTTACTAGGACACCTTTTGCTGTATCTGATAGATTTGTGTTTGTGTGTGTGCATGTGTTTGCCCTTTCTGAGGTATCCCATAGATTTCTGATCTTTATATTTCTGTTTTCATTTGAGTTTACATATATAATTTATTTCCTCATTGATTTATTCAGTGACCCATTAGTTGTTCAGTAGCATATTGTTTAGCCTCCACAGGTTTCTGTGTTGTTTTGCAGTTTTTCTTATAGTTAATTTTAGTTTCATTGAGTTATGAGAAAAGTGTTATCAGAAAAGATGCCTGATATGATTTCAGTCTTCTTAAATTTACTGATACTTGTTTATTGTTTTAATATGTGATCTATCCTGGAGAATATTCCATCAAAACATCAAAACAATGTGTGTTCTCCTGCTTTTGTATGGACTGTTTTATATATATTTATATACACATACACATATGTATACATATTATATAATGCATATTTTATATAATATATTTATAAAGTATTTTACATATTTTGTCCTTATATATTTTAAATTTGTATATATTATATATATAAATTCTGTGTGATCTAATATATCAATATTGGCAATGTTTCCTTATTGATTTTCTGTCTGGATAACATGGCCATTGATGTAAGTGGGGAGTTAATGTCCTCTACTATTATTGTGTTGCTGTCAATTTCCTTTTTATGTTGGTTAATATTTGCTTTATATATTTAGGTTCCTATATTGGCTGCATATATGTTTATAATTGCATGTGTTCTTGTCTTTTCTATTGTTCCAATCTTTGTTTTAAAATATGTATTTTTCTAATGTAAGGATTATATATATCTTTATGATAAATATATATCCTTATTCTATATCCTTATGCCAAAGCCTTTGACTGTGAGGATCACAGTAAACTGTGGAAAAATTTCTGAAAGAGATGGGAATACCAGACCATCTGACTTGTCTCTTGAGAAACCTGTATGCAGGTCAGGAAGCAACAGTTAGAACTGGACATGGAGCAAGAGACTGGTTCCAAATAGGAAAAGGAGTACGTCAAGGCTGCATATTGTCACCCTGCTTATTTAACTTACATGCAGAGTAAACATCATGAGAAACGCTGGGCTTGGAAGAAACACAAGCTGGAATCAATGATTGCTGGGCTGGAAGAAACACAAGCTATCAATAAACCTCAGATAATATGTAGATGACACCCACACTTATGGCAGAAAGTGAAGAAAGAACTAAAGAGCCTCTTGATGAAAGTGAAAGAGGAGAGTGAAAAAGTTGGCTTAAAGCTTCAACGTTATCAGAAAACTAAGATCCATGGCATCTGGTCCCATCACTTCATGGGAAATAGATGGGGAAACAGTGGCTGACTTTATTTTGGGGGGCTCTCTCAAAATCAGTGCTGATGGTGATTGCAGCCATGAAAATTAAAAGATGCTTACTCCTTGGAAGGGAAGGTTATGGCCAACCCTAGATAACATATTATAAAAGCATACATTGCTTTGTGCACAACAAAAGTCCAATCTAGTCAAGGCTATGGTTTTTCCAGTGGTCATGTATGGATGTGAGAATTGGACGGTGTGAGAGTTGGATGGTGAAGAAAGCTGAGCACCGCAAAATTGATGCTTTTGAACTGTGGTGTTGGCCAACCTAGATAACATATTTAAAAGCAGAGACATTACTTTGCCAATAATAGTCTGTCTAGTCAAGGCTATGGTTTTTCCAGTGGTCATGTATGGATGTGAGAGTTGGACAGTGAAGAAAGCTGAGCGCCAAAGAATTGATGCTTTTGAACTGTGGTGTTGGAGAAGACTCTTGAGAGTCCCTTGGACTGCAAGGAGATCCAATCAATCCAACCTAAAGGAGATCAATCCTGGGTGTTCATTGGAATGACTGATATTGAAGCTGAAACTCCAATACTTTGGCCACCTCATGCGAAGAGTTGACTCATTGGAAAAGACCCTAATGCTGGGTAGGATTGGGGTCAGGAGGAGAAGGGGACGACAGAGGATGAGATGGTTGGATGGCATCACCAACTCGATGGACATGGGTTTGGATAGACTCCGGGAGTTGGTGATGGACAGAGAGGCCTGGCGTGCTGCAATTCATGGGATCACAAAAGTCGGACATGACTGAGCGACTGAACTGAACTGAAGGATTAATATTGCTACTCCAGGTTTCTTTTCATTTTCATTTACTTGGAATACCATTTTCCACTCCCTTTTTGTTTTTCTCTGTCTTTAGAACTGAAGTGTATATCTTTTAAACAACATATATATGGATCTTAATTTGTGTATCCATTCAGCCATACTTTGTCTGTTGACTGCAGCATTTAGACCATTTACATTTTAAAGTAATTATTGATAGACATGCACTTATTTCCATTTTGTTTTTATTTTGTAGTTGTTTCTGTAGAGTTTTTGTTGTTGTTGTTCCTTTTTTCTTCTTATGCTCTCTATGCTCTCTTCCTTTATGCTTTGATGGCTATTGTGTTTCTTTTTTGTTTGTAGGTCTTCCCTGGTGGCTCAGACTGTAAAGACTCCCCCTGAAATGCAGGAGAATTGCGTTTGATCCCTGGTTTGGAAAGATCCCCTGGAGGAGGGCATGGCAAACCACTCCAGTATTCTTGCTGGAGAACCCCCATGGGCAGAGGAGCCTGGTGGGCTACAGTCCATGGGGTCACAAAGAGTCAGATATGACTGAGTGACTAAGAATAGCACATGTCTGTTACAGGCTTTTAGTTTGTGGTTACCATGAGGTTACATATGGTAACCAATATTTTATGTGAATATGTTAATTTGGTGGTTTCTTAAGTTCAAATGCATCCTAAATGCATTATTTACCCCCTCCTCCACATATTTAATGTATTTAACATTATATTGTACATCTTTCTGTTTTGTATATCTCTTAATTGCTTATTGTGGATATAGACGATTTTACCACTTTTGTCTTTTAAGCCCCCTATTATCTTTATAAATAGTAGATCTACTATTTTGTGTTTTTTTGTATATTTGCCTCTACAAACAAGAATTTTTTCTTTCATAATCTTCATATTTCTCATTGGTGTCTTTCATTTTCCGCTTTGAGAAGTCTGTTTAACATTTCTTGTTAAAGTATTGTTCCCCTAGTGGTCTCTCTCTGGAACTCTTTTTTTTTTTTTTTTTTCCTTTAATCACTTTGAATATATTGTGCCACTTCATTCTGGCCTATGACATTTCTGTTAGTTGACAGTCTTACAGGAGTTCATTTGTAATATTTAACTAGCTGATTTTCCCTTGTTAGTTTTAATATTTTTCTGTTATTTTAATTACATTGTGTCTTGTCATGGATCTCTTTGTGTTGTTATTTAGGATTCTCTATTCTTCCTGGACCTGGATGTTCATTTTCTTCCCCATGTTATGGAAATTTTTTAGCTCTTATAGCTTCAAATAAGTTCTGTGCCCTTTCTCACTTCTCCTTCTGAGATCTTTATAAAGTGAATGCTAGTACGTTTGATATTTTCCAGAGGTTTCTTAAACTGGCCTCATATTTTTAAATGATTTTTTCTTTTTTTCTGTTGAACTTGCATGATTTCTACTACTCTATCTTCCAGTTCACTGATCTGTTAATCTGCATGATCTAATCTACTGTTAATTCCTACTATTTAAGTTATTATATTCTTCACCCTTTTTGGTTATTATTTATATTTTCTAACTCTTGATTAAGCTTCTTGTTGTGCTCATCCATTCTTCTGAATTCCTTGAACATCTTTAAAATTATTACTTAGAGTTGTTTATTGGGTAGATTGCTAATTTCTTCTTCACTTAGTTTTTTTTTTTTTTTTTGCCAGAGTTTTATCTTATTCTTTCATTTGCAACATATTCCTTTGTTTCCTCATTTTGCCCGATTCTCTGTTTATTTATATGTATTAGGTAGGTCTGTTATGGAGAAGGCAATGGCACCCACCCCACTCTAGTACTCTTGCCTGGAAAATCCCATGGATGGAGGAGCCTGGTAGGCTACAGTCCATGGGGTCGCTAAGAGTCGGACGACTGAGCGAATTCAGTTTCACTTTTCCCTTTCGTGCACTGGAGAAGGAAATGGCAACCCACTCCAGTATTCTTGCCTGGAGAATCCCAGGGAGGGCAGAGCCTTGTGGGCTGCCGTCTATAGGGTCGCCCAGAGTCGGACACGACTGAAGCGACTTAGCAGCAGCAGCAGCAGGTCTTTTATATTTCCCAATCTTGGATAAGTGACCTTATTTAGGAGATATCCTATGGGGCCCAGCAGCTCCCCTCTGCTCACCAAAGCTATATGACACTGGGGTGCCCATTCTGTGGGGGCCTTTCTGTTGTGGTGAGGCTGATTATTGTGGGCACACTAGTTGACAGGACTGATCCCAGTCTGGTTGGCTATGAAGGTTTTCCTTGTGTAAAGACTGATGGCATCTGGTGGGTGGAAGTCTGTCTTGGCAAAGCTGGCTGCACGGCCTGGGGAGTCCTTGAGTGAGTGCCAGTCTACTGGTGGTTAGGGACAGGTCCCAGAGCAGCTGGCTGTGGGGCCTTGAGATGCTGCTGGTCTGTTGATGGGTGAGGCCAGGTCCTCGTTTGTCTGGCTGAAGGGCATGGGATATCTAGAGTAGCTGGCTTTGGTTCCTGGAGGGTCCTAGGAATGTCACCATCCCTCTGATGGGAAGGGCTTGGTCACAGTACCTGACTGCAGGTGCTGGGTGATCCTGGAGCTGGTACTGACCCAATAGTTGGCAGGGCCAGGACCTTAAAATATGGGGACTGTGTTGGCCAGCTGATGGATAAGGCTGGGTCACAGTTCTGGCTATATGGCCCAGGGAGTACCTTGGCTACCTGGCCTGCTAATGGGCAATGCTAGGTTCCTGGGCAGCCTCCTAGAAGGTTTTTGGAAGCCTGGAGATAGTTTCATTACACTGGAGTGTGGAGCTGGGTTCTCACACAACTGCCTGACCTAGGGTATTCCGGGACTAGAGATGGACAGAGAGTTGGGTGACAGTGCTAATAGTCTAGAGGTAGTACTTCTAAATGGTACCTGCCAGCACAAATGTCTTTGTGTTTAAATACATTCCCCAAAATGGCTACCACCAGTATCCATGTCCCCAGAGAGAGTCTCAGTGAGACCCTGCCTCCCTAGGAGGCTTCTCCAAATTCAGCAAGGCTTATTTCAAATCCCTGAGTCTGGGCAAGAATGATCCCCTGCAGAAGGCCTGCAATGCAATGGTTGGGAACCCACTCCACTCCATTCTTGTCTAGAGAATCCCATGGACAGCAGAGCTTGGCGGGCTACAGTCCATGGGATTGCAAAGAGTCAAGCAGGACTGAGTGATGAATACTTTAAGTGCAGAGTTGCCTTCTCTTACAGCCATACAATTCTCCCTTATGCAAGTCCTCCTGGCCTTCAAAGCCAGACTTTCTGGGGCCTTTTCTTCCTGGTGGAGGATTTCCAGGATGAAGTCCACAATATGGAGCTCAGATTCCTCATCCTTTTGGGAGAACTTTTGCAATTATGATTATTCTCACATTTGTTGGCCTCCTACCTAGGTATGTATCTCTATTGTGTTTCTGCCCCTCCTATCCATCTTATTGTGGTTTCTCCTTTATATCTTTAGTTGTGGAAAATATTTTTTGCTAGTCTTTTCTCATGGATAGTTGCTTTGTAAATAGTTGTAATTTTGGTGTGCCATGGAAAGAGGTGAGCCCACAATCTTTCTACTCAGCCATCACGGTCACTCTTCTGATTTCATACTTTATACTTCATACTTTCATACTTTTTTTACGGTAAAATAATACTCCACCGTATATAAAGGCCACATCTTCTTTCTCCATTATTCTGTTGGTGGGCACTTAGGTTGCTTCTATGTCTTGCTTATTGTAAATAATGCTTCAATAAACATGAGTTGCATTCTTTTTTGAACTAGTGTTTTCATTTTATTTGAACAAATACAAAGGAGTAGAATGGCTGGTAGTTCTATTTTTAATTTTTTTTTTGAGGAAACTTCAGTGTTTTCTGTAGTGGCCACACTAATTTACATTTCCACCAACAGTACACATGTGTTCCATTTTCTCCACATCATTGTCAACATTTGTTATTTGACGTTTTTTTGATAATAGCCATTCTGACAGGTATGAGGTGACATCTCATTGTGGTTTTGACTTGGACTTCCCTGATGATTAGTGATATTGAGCATTCTTTAAAATAACTGTTGGCCATCTGTATGTAATCTCTGAAAAATATCTATTCAGATTCTCTGCCTATTTTTTAATTGGCTTGTTTGAGTGTTTTTCTTTTGCTATTCAGTTATATAAGTTATTTATATATTTTGTATATTAACCCCTTATCAGATATATGATTTGAAACTTTTTTCTACCATTTAGTAGGTTAACATTTCATTTTGTTGACGGTTTCCTTCTAAGTGCAAAAGCATTTTGGTTTGATGTATTCCCACTTGTTTATTTTTACTTTTGCTGCCTCTCTTTTGATGTCAAATTCCAAAGATCATTGCTGAGACTGATGTCTAGAAGATTAATGCCTATGTTTTCTTTTAGGAGTTTTATAGTTTCAGGTGTTACATTCAATTCTTTTTTTTTTTTTAATAAATTTATTTATTTTAGTTGGGGGCTAATTATTTTACAATATTGTAGTGGTTTTTGCCATACATTGACATGAATCAGCCATGGGTTTACATGTGTTCCCCATCCTGAACCCCTCTCCCACCTCCCTCCCCATCCCATCCCTCCGGGTCATCCCATTGCCTGAGCATTTGTCTCAGGCATCGAACCTGGAATGGTGTTCTGTTTCACATATGATAATATACATGTTTAAATGCTATTCTCTCAGAACGTCCCACCCTCACCTTCTCCCTCAGAGTCCATAAGACTATTCTATGCATCTGTGTCTCTTATTCTGTCTCGCATATAGGGTTATCATTACCATCTTTCAAATTCCATATATATGCATTAGTATACTGTATTGGTGTTTTACTTTCTGGCTTGCTTCACTCTGTATAATGGGCTCCAGTTTCATCCATCTCAATAGAACTGATTCAAATGTATTCTTTTTAATGGCTGAGTAATATTCCATTGTGTATATGTACCACAGCTTCCTTATCCATTCGTCTGCTGATGGACATCTAGGTTGCTTCCATGTCCTGGCTATTGCTACAGATAGGAAAAGAAGAAGTAAAATTCTCACTGTTTGCAGATGACATGATTCTCTACTTAGAAAACCCTAAAGATTCTACCAGAAAATTACTAGAGCTAATCAATGAATATAGTAAAGTTGCAGGATATAAAATTAACACACAGAAATCCCTTGCATTCCTATACTCCAATAATGAGAAAACAGAAAGAGAAATTAAGGAAACAATACCATTCACCATTGCAACAAAAATAATAAAATACTTAGGAATATATCTACCTAAAGAAACAAAAGACTTATATATAGAAAACTATAAAACACTGATGAAAGAAATCAAAGAGGACACAGATGGAGAAATATACCGTGTTCATGGATTGGAAGAATTAATATAGTGAAAATGAGTATACTACCCAAAGCAATCTATAGATTCAATGCAATCCCTATCAAGCTACCAACGGTATTTTTCACAGAACTAGAACAAATCATTTCACAATTTGTATGGAAATATAAGAAACCTCGAATAGCCAAAGCAATCTTGAGAAAGAAGAATGGAACTGGAGGAATCAACCTGCCTGACTTCAGGAGCTACTACAAAGCCACAGTCATCAAGACAGTATGGTACTGGCACCAAGATAGAAATATAGATCAATGGAACAAAATAGAAAGCCCAGAGACAAATCCACGCACCTATGGACACCTTATCTTCGACAAAGGAGACAAGAATATACAATGGAGAAAAGACAATCTCTTTAACAAGTGGTGCTGGGAAAACTGGTCAACCACTTGTAAAAGAATGAAACTAGAACACTTTCTAACACCATACTCAAAAATAAACTCAAAATGGATTAAAGGTCTAAACTTAAGACCAGAAACTATAAAACTCCTAGAGGAAAACATAGGCAAAACACTCTCCTACATGAATCACAGCAGGACCCTCCATGACCCACCTCCCAGAATATTGGAAATAAAAGCAAAAATAAACAAATGGGACCTAATTAAAAGTAAAAGCTTTTGCACAACAAAGGAAACTCTAAGCAAGGTGAAAAGACAGCCTTCAGAATGGGAGAAAATAATAGCAAACGAAGCAACAGACAAACAATTAGTCTCAAAAATATACAAGCAACACCTGCAGCTGAATTCCAGAAAAATAAACGACCCAATCAAAAAATGGGCCAAAGAACTCAAGAGACATTTCTCCAAAGAAGACATACAGATGGCTAACAAACACATGAAAAGATGCTCAACATCACTCATTACTAGAGAAATGCAAATCAAAACCACAATGAGGTACCATTTCACACCAGTCAGAATGGCTGCTATCCAAAAGTCTACAGGCAATAAATGCTGGAGAGGGTGTGGAGAAAAGGGAACCCTCTTACACTGTTGGTGGGAATGCAAACTAGTACAGCCACTATGGAGAACAGTGTGGAGATTCCTTAGAAACCTGGGAATAGAACTGCCATATGACCCAGCAATCCCACTGCTGGGCATACACACCGAGGAAACCAGAATTGAAAAAGATGCGTGTACCCCAATGTTCATCGCATCACTGTTTACATTCAATTCTTTAATTCATTTTGGGGGGGATGATTTTTGTGTATGGAGTAAGATAGTGGTCCACATTCATTTTTTTCATGTGGCTGTTCTGTTTTCCCAACATCATTTATTGAAGAGCCTGGCTTTTCCACATTGTGTATGTTTGGCTCATTTGTGGTAAATTAATTGACTATAACTAATTGACCAGGTCGGTATGTGCTCAATATGCTAATAGAGAAGAGCAGAGAAATAGCTCCAGAAGGAATGAGGAGGCTAAGCTAAAGCAGAAATAAAACCCAGTTGTGGATGTGTCTGGTGGTGAAATTAAAGTTCAATAATGTAAAGAACAATATTGCATAGGAACCTGGAATATTAGGTTCATGAATCAGGGTAAATTGGAAGTGAGCAAACAGGAGATGGCAAGAGTGAACACGGACATTTTAGGAATCAGTGATCGAAAACGGATTGAAATGGGTAAATCTAATTCAGATGACCATTACATTTACCACTGTGGGCAAGAATCCCTTAGAAGAAATGGAGTGGCCCTCATTAGTCAACAAAAGGGCCTGAAATGCACTACCTGGGTACAATCTCAAAAATGACAGAAATTTCTCAGTTTGCTTCCAAGGCAAATCATTCAATAACACAGAAATACAAGTCTATGCTCCAAATGCTAATGCTGAAGAAGCTGAAGTTGCACGGTTCTATGAAGACCTATAAGACCTTCAAAAATTAAAACAAACAAACAAAAAAAGATGCCCTTCACATCACACGGGACTGGAATGCAAAAGTAGGAAGTCAAGAGATACCTGGAGTAACAGGCAAGTGTGGGTTTGGAGTACAAAATGAAGCAGGGCAATGGCTAAGAGAGTTTTGCCAAGAGCATGCACTGCTCATAGCAAGCACCCTCTTCCAACAATATAAGAGAAGACTCTGCACATGGACATCACCAGATGATCAATACCAAAATCAGATTGATTATTTTCTTTGCTGATAAAGATGGAGAAGATATATACACTCAGCAAAAACAAGACTGGGAGCTGACTGTGGCTCAGATCTCATGAACTCCTTATTGCCAAATTCAGATATAAATTGAAGAAAGTAGGGAACACCACTAGGACATTCAGTATGACCTAAATCAAATCCCCTATGATTATAGGGTGGAAGTGACAAATAGATTCAAGGGATTAGTTCTGATAGAGTTCATAAATAAATACAGATGGAGGTTCGTAGCATTGTACCGGAGGTGGTGATCAAAACCACCCCCAAGAAAAAGAAATGCAAAAAGGCAAAATTATTGTTTGAGGAGGCCTTACAAATTGCTGAGAAGATAAGAGAAGTGAAAGGCAAAGGAGAAAAGGAAAGATATACTCATATGAATGCAGAGTTCCAAAGAATAGCAAGGGGAGATAAGAAAGCCATCCTCAGTGATCAATGCAAAGAAATAGAGGAAAACAATAGAATGGGAAAGACTAGAGATCTCTTCAGGAAAATTAGAGATACCAAGGGAACATTTCATGCAAACATGGGCACAATAAAGGACAGAAATGGTATGGACCTAAAAGAAGCAGAAGATATTAAGAAGAGGTGGCAAGAATACACAGAAGTAGTATGCAAAAAATATGTTAATGACCCAGAAAATCACGATGGTGTGATCACTCATCTAGAGCCAGACATCGTGAACTGTGAAGTCATGTTGGTATTAGGAAGCATCACTATGAACAAAGCTAGTGCAGATGATGGAATCCAGCTTAGGTACTTCAAAACCAAAAAGATGATGCTGTGAAAGTGCTGCACTCAATATGCCAGCAAATTTGGAAAGCTCAGCAGTGGCCACAGGACAGGAAAAGGTCAGTTTTCATTCCAATCCCAAAGAAAGGCAATGCCAAACAATGTCCAAACAACTGCACAATTGCACTCACTTCACATGCTAGCAAAGTAACCCTCAAAATTTTCCAAGATAGGCTTCAACAGTACCTGAACTGTGAACTTCCAGATGTTCAAGCTGGTTTTAGAAAAGGCAGAGAAACCAGAGATCAAATTGCCAACATACATTGGATCATTGAATAAGCAAGAGAGTTCCAGAAAAATCATCTACTTTTGTTTCATTGACTATGCTACAGCCTTTGACTGTGTAGATCACAGCAACCTGTGGAAACTTCTTAAAGAGATGGAAATACCAGACTAAATTACCTGTCTCTTGAGAAATCTGTATGCAGGTCAAGAAGCAATAGTTAGAGCCAGACATGGAACAACGGACTGGTTCCAAATTGGGAAAGGAGTAAGGCAAGGCTGTATATTGTCATTTTGTTTATTAACTTCTATGCAGAATACATCAAGTGAAATGCTGGGCTGGATGAAGTGTAAGCCAGAAACATGAATGCCGGAGACATCCCAATAACCTCAGATATACAGATAATACAGCCCTTACAGCAGAAAGCTAAGAGGAAATAAAGAGCCTCTTGATGAAGGTGAAAGAGGAGAGTGAAAAAACTGGCTTAACACTCAACATTCAAGAAACTAAGGTATTGGCATCCGGTCCGATCACTTCATGGCATACAGATGGAGAAACAATGGAAAGAGTGACAGACTTCATTTTCTTTTGCTCCAAAATAACTCCAGATGGTGACTCAGTTCAGTTCGGTCCTGTTCAGTCTCTCAGTCATGTCTAACTCTCTGCGACCCCATGGACTGCAGCACGCCAGGCCTCCCTGTCCATCACCAATTCCAGAATTTACTCAAAGTCATGTCCATTGAGTTGGTTATGCCATCCAACCATCTCATCTTCTGTTGTCCTCTTCTCCTCCTGTCTACAATCATTCCCAGCATCAGGGTCTTTTCAAATGAGTCAGTTCTTCACATCAGGTGGGCAAACTATTGGAGTTTCAGCCTCAGCATCAGTCCTTCCAATGAACATTCAGGACTGATTTCCTTTAGGATGGACTGGATTGATCTCCTTGCAGTCCAAGGGACCCTCAAGAGTCTTGTCCAACATAACAGTTCAAAAGCACCAATTCTTCGGCGCTCAGCTTTCTTTATAGTCCAACTCTCACATTCATACATGACTACTGGAAAAACCATAGCTTTGACTAGACAGATGTTAGTTGGCAAAATGTCTCTGCTTTTTAATATGCTGTCTAAGTTGGTCATAACTTTTCTTCCAAGGAACAAGCGTCTTTTAAATTCATGGCTACAGTCCCCATCTGCAGTGATTTTGGAGCCCCCAAATAAAAATCTGTCACTGTTTCCAAATCTATTTACCATGAATTGATGGGACCAGATGCCATGATCTTAGTTTTCTGAATGTTGAGTTTTAAGCCAACTTTTTCACTCTCCTCTGTCACTTTCATCAAGCGGCTCTTTAGTACTTCTTCACTTTCTACCATAAAGGTGGTGTCATCTCCATTGCTGAGATTATTGACATTTCTCCTGGCAATCTTGATTCGAGCTTGTGCTTCATCCAGCCCAGTGCTTCTCTTGATGTTCTCTTCATATAAGTTAAATAATCAGGGTGACAATATGCAGATTTGACATACTCCTTTCCCGATTTGAAAGCAGTCTGTTGTTCCATGTCCAGTTCTAATTTTTACTTCCTGATCAGCAATCAGATTTCTCAAGAGGCATGTTAGGTGGTCTGGTATTCCCCATCTCTTGAAGAATTTTCCACAGTTGTTGAGATCCACACAGTCAAAGGCTTTGGCATTGTCAATAAAGCAGATGTACGTGTTTTTCTGGAACTCTCTTGCTTTTTCAATGATCCAACGGATGTTGGAAATTTTGATCTCTGGTTCCTTTGCCTTTTCTAAATCCTGCTTGAACTTATGGAATTTCACAGTTCACATTTTGATTTGATTTAGGTCATACCTCAATGGTCTAGTGGTTTTCCCTACTTTCTTCAATTTAAGTCTGAATTTGGCAATAAGGATTTCATGATCTGAGCCACAGTTCAGCTCCCAGTCTTGTCTTTTCTGACTGTATAATTTTGTCCATCTTTGGCTGCAAAGAATATAATCAGATTGTGACTGCAGCCATGAAATTAAAAGACCCTTACTCCTTGCAAGAAAAGCTATCACCAACTAGATAGCATATTAATGCATATATATGGAATTTGAAAGATGGTAATGATAACCCTATATGTGAGACAGAATAAGAGACACAGATGCATAGAACAGTCTTATGGACTCTGAGGGAGAAGGTGAGGGTTGGACGTTCTGAGAGAATAGCATTGAAACATGTTTTTTATCATATGTGAAATAGAACACCATTCCAGGTTCGATGCATGAGACAAATGCTCAGGGCTGGGGCAATGGGATGACCCAGAGGGATGGGATGGGGAGGGAGGTGGGAGGGGGGTTCAAGATGGGGAACACATGTAAACCCATGGCTGATTCATGTCAATGTATGGCAAAAATCACTACAATATTGTAAAGTAATTAGCCCCCAACTAAAATAAATAAATTAAAAATAAATAAATAATTGAAAAATAAAAAAAAAAGCAAATACTTTGCTTTACCAGCAAAGGTCCATATAGTCAAAGGTATTGTTTTACCACTAGTCATATATTGATGTGAGAGTTGGACCATAAAGAAGTCTGAGAACTAAAGAATTAATGCTTTTATACTGTGGTGTTGGAGAAGATTCTTGAGAGTCCCTTGGACTACAAGGAGATCATACCAGTTAATCCTAAAGGAAATCAATCCTGAATGTTCATTACAAGGACTGATGCTGAAGCTGAAGAACCAATAGTTTGGCCACCTGATGCAAAGTGCTGACTCATTGAAAAGACCCTGATGCTGAAAACGATGGAAGGCAGGAGGTGAAGGGGACGACAGAGAACTAGATGGTTGGATGGCATCACCAACTCGATGGACATGTATTTGAACAAGCTCCTGGAGATGGTTAAGGACAAGGAAGCCTGGTGTGTTTCAGTCCTTGGGGTTGCAAAGTGTTGGACAAGACTGAGCGATTGAAGAACAACAAATACTCTCCGTATTTCTATAGTTTTGCTATTTAGTTTGAAGTCAAAGCATGATGCCTCCGAATTTATTCTTTCTCAATATTACTTTGACTATTTGAGGTTCCATACATATTTTAGGATCGTTTGTTCTATTTCTGTGGAAAAGGTTATTTGAATTTGAGAGGAATTGCATCAAACCTGTAGATTGCTTTGTATAGTAAGACTATTTTAGCAATATTCGTTCTTCTAATCCATGAATATGGAATATCTTTCCATTTGTATCTTCTTCAGTTTCTTGGATTAATATCTTATAGAGTTCAGTATATAGGTCATTCATCTTTTTTGGTTAAATGTATTCCTATGTATATTTTTCTTTAGATCAAATTCTAAAGTTGATTGCTTTCTGAATTTTTCTTTCTGATATTGTATTATTATTGTATAGAAATAGATTACTATTGTGTTATTACTAATAATATATTATTGTAGAAATATATTATCATATATTATATAGAAATCTGATAATATTATTTTATAGAAACAGATTTATGTATATTGATTTTTTATCCTGAATTACTGGAGTTATTGGTTAGTTTTAACAGATTTTGGTGGCATCTTTAATATTTTCTATATGTAATCACATGTCATCTGAAATGGTAACAGTGAAATTTCTTCCTTTCCAATTAAAATGGTTTCTTTTCTCACCTAACTCCTGTGGCTAGGACTTCCAATACTGTGTTAAATGAAAGTGATGAGATTGGGTATTCTTGTTTTATTCCTAAGCTTAGAATAAAAGCTTTCAGTTTTTCATCACAATGGATTAGTATTTTAAAAAGCATTTATAAAAAGAAATAAAATTCACAAATAGGTGCAAAATTGATGAATCTTGCAGATATTCAGTTCAGTTCAGTTGCTCAATCGTGTCCGACTCTTTGTGACCCCATGAATTGCAGCACGCCAGTCCTCCTTGTCCATTACCAACTCCCGGAGTCTACCCAAACCCATGTCCATTGATTTGGTAATGCCATCCAACCATTTTATCCTCTGTCGTCCCCTTCTCCTCCTGTCCTCAATCTTTCCCAGCATCAGGGTCTTTTCAAATGAGTCAGTTCTTCGCATCAGGTGGCCAAAATATTGGAGTTTCAGCTTCAACATCAGTCCTTCCAATGAACACCCAGGATTGATCTCCTTTAGGATGGATTGATTGGATCTCCTTGCAGTCCAAGGGACTCTCTGCATCTTCCCCAACACCACAGTTCAAAAGCATCTATTCTTCAGTGCTCAGCTTTCTTCACGGTCCAACTCTCACGTCCATACATGACCACTGGAAAAACCATAGCCTTGACTAGACAGACCTTTGTTGGCAAAGTAATTTTTCTGCTTTTTAATATGCTGTCTAAGTTGGCCATAACTTTCCTTCCAAGGAGTAAGCGTCTTTTAATTTCATGGCTGCAATCACCATCTGCAGTGATTTTGGAGCCCCCCAAAATAAAGTCTGACACTGTTTCCACTGTTTCCCCATCTATTTGCCACGAAGTGATGGGACCAGATGCCATGGTCTTAGTTTTCTGAATGTTGAGCTTTAAGCCACTTTTTTCACTCTCCTCTTTCACTTGCAGTCATTATGGTCAGTAAAATAAACTAGATACAAAAGGATAAATATACTGCTTGATTTATATGACTTCCAAGAGAAGTCACCTTCATAGGGACAGAAGGTAGAATGTTGGTTACCAGTAACTGGGGGGGAATGGAAAATGGAAACTTCTGTTTAATGAATAAAGAGTTTTAGTTTGAAATGATGAAAAAGTTTCTCCAAATAGATAAAGCTAATGTTTGCACAATAGTATAAATGTACTTAGTAACACTGAACTATACTCTCAGAGATACTTAAAATCATATATATATATATATATATATATATATATATATATATATATATCTCCAATTAAAAATAACAAAGGAAGGGAATACTTTCCATTAATCTTTATAATCTCTGGTCTCTAGTTTAGAGAAACAAGTTTTTGTACATTTGTTTAAAAACTTCTAAGATCTTATGATTTGATGCTATTTGTAACTGCTTATCTCATTTAGGAATTAAATTAAGACATTGAATTTGCTCAACAATTGCATGATTCTTTTATTTGAAAAAAAAAAAAACTTTCAGCCCAGTTAGCTAATTCATCCTTGTGTCATCATAATACTGTCAGAAATAAATATTAATAGCTCTATTTTATGGATTAACTTTTTTAGTTATTAAATCCTTACTATGCTTAACATGTACAAAACACTGGGTTTGTTTTTGAAGTCACAGTTATAATTCTTAAGCTGCTAAAGGTCTAATAGAATCATATTACTAAAGATATAGGAGGGGCCCCAGAGACCATCTGTTTTACTATTCTCATTTTATAGACTCAGAGAAATTAAGTCACTTTCCTATAGCTGGTTACTGCCAATCTGGAACAAGTGAGAAGAGTGCTTTTTTGATTTTATCAAGCTGCTAGTAAAATAGGGATAGATATAAAATGATGGTTTTATAAAAGGTTATATCAAATGTTCAAATTATGGAATAACTGCTCTTTTATAAGAGGATAAAGAGACGAGTTCATCCTGGAAGAAATGATTTTTGAAGTATGGTAGGACTTAAATATACATGATTGAGAGAGTGAGAGAGAGAAAGGTGAGACAAAATATGAAGCAGAAGGATTAATGTAAATAAAAACACAGACTTTAAGAAATACTGGGTACTATGCTAGGAATAGCAAGTTTCTTCCATTTAGCTTAGTTAAGTGTGTGAGGAGAAACAGTAATATATATGGTTGAACAGTTTGTTTGGGGTCAGATCGTGAATATTGTACTTGATTAGTTGGGCAAATTCAAGGTGATTGAAGTGTCTTTTATGGTTGAATGGGGAAATATTCTAAGGCAACTGTCAGTTTGCATAGTAATCTCCTAGTATTAATAGAACCAAGTCAAGGAATAAGGCCAATAATTTGTTGTAATCTAATGTATTTCCTGATATGCTTTATTTTTTTAAGTTTTAGATATTATCATGTATATTTTTATGTCATGGCATAATTTTAATGTCTTTCTGAAGTCTTTTCCCAGTATTGAAAACTAGTGTGATTTCCCAGTGCATTAGAAAAAGAGTCCACTATTGAACTCTCTGGTGGCAATTTTTAACACTGATAAGAATTTACATTTTCTGTATTACTCTTACTAAGATATTTTGCCTTAAATTTCATTAATTGTCTTTGCAAATGAAACGTTTCCCTTGAGTGATATTTTATGTTAAAATTATGTTGTGTTTGATTTCAAAAGCAACCTAATTAAGGTAGACATCTTGTATGAGATTTAAGCCTCACCTCCCAATGGAATCATGAAACAGTTACAAAAAATAATGAATTTGCATCTTATATAATCTTTATTGCTACTTTAAAAATGAGTCATATATTCAGTTTGGGTTGAAATACACACCCCCAAAGAGCAATTTGTTTTCACAAATTAGATTGGTTCCTCACATACAAGATCATTAAGCATGGAGGAGGACGCTATTGGACATTGTGTCCCCTGTAGGAATAGTTTGTTTGTTTGTTTGTTTGTTTGTTTCCAGAATTACTGAGCTCAATTCACTGACTGAAGAGGAAGATAGTTAATAATGGGGAAAAAAAGAACAGTGTCACTCTTTTTTCTTAACAACTTCATGCTCTTTCTACCTGTTTTCCATATTTGTTGGTTATAAGTCAGATGAAACTTAAAATTTAACCCAGGTTCCTTCAGGGATTCTTATCACTACTCAGGTTGGTGGCATGACTATATAATTATCTCTAGCAGAAAATTATTTAGAGGCATGGTCACACCCATAACTAATATTGTATGGATAAAACAGTTTTATTTTTGTTTTGTTTGTTTTGAACTGGAAAAGGCAAACATACCACCTTTACATCTTTCATTTTCTATCATAAAGGAAAGTTGTCAAAATACTAAAGTGCTTACCTATTAAAATTTTGGACTAACTAAAGTTAATGAAATGTTATTTAGTTGTTAAGAAATTTGAAATCATTTAACTGGTTAATTTAAACAAGGTAATTTTGGATGGATCTATTTTCTTTTCTTTTATCTTTATAATAGCTAAAACAACAACATAGAAATCACAGAATGTTCAAACAGGAAGTAACACACAGACATGTTGTTCCTCACATTTTTTTCTGCAGATCCAGGGAACTCTTTTCTAAGAAGTTCTCAGCAAACTTCTTCTTCTATCTAACTAGTTGTGTTCTCGTATGTTCTAGTTTGGAGCAGTTCCACTTTATGCCTCATATTTTGGTAGAGTTATTACCAGCATCCCCTTTTCTCTCTTAAATGTGTCCTAATTGCTTAGATTATAATACATATAGTACGCTTACCTACTTATTGCACTGAATTGGGCATATTCTTACCTGTAAAAATAACTTATCCCTAAAAATAACTGCTGGCAATAAATTTGTTGTTTTTTAGTTGCTAAGTCATATCCTACTCTTTGTGACCCCATGGGCTATAGCCTGCCAGGTCCTTCTGTCCATGGGAATTTCCAGGCAACAATACCAGAGTAGGTTGCCATTTCCTTCTCAAGAGGATCTTCCTGACCCAGAGATTGAACCCAAATCCCCTGCATTGGTAGGTGGATACTTTACCACTGAACAACCTGGATATAAATGGTGTTATGTAAATTATTTTAGGCCTAATTCACATGAGCTATCCTAGAGTTTAGAGATAGAGTTATCTTCTCCCAAAACACAAGGACTTCATAAGAGAGGTATGAATAACTGAATAAAAGTCAGGATATTTGCCAAGATCAATATTAAATGACTGATGGGGAAATGATCACAAAATCTACAATATCCAACCTTTCTCCCTTTCTAAATGTCTGTTTAACCTTTCATTATTCTAACTCCAAAATACAACATATGTTTATCTTTCAATGTTTGTCTCCCTGTTTAAAAGGAGCTGTTGCATAAACAAATACTTTAATTGGTGATAGGTGGAAACATTTGGAAATTTCAGTTATAGAAAAATAATTTTGCCTAATTGTAAAGACCAGGATATAATTTCTAATAAAATCTCTTTTATTATAAAGAGGAGATATGTTTCTAGCCAGATATGTTTCTAAACATAGCAAAGTATTTATTTTAGGGACCAAACTTAGATTACTACCCCCCCACCCCCGCCAGTCCAGCAAGCCAGAAATTCACTTCACTGGTTGTTTTCCTTAAAAGTATAAATTATCTTCTAGCCACTAAATATATTAAAACTTCTGAGAAGCAAGTGCTAACACTTAGGGAAGCCAGTTTTTAAAATACAGGATTGTAGCCCTATTATTGGGAAAAGAAACTAAAAAATGATTCTTTGTATTTCAAATGTTTTGAAGGAAAAGCTGCCTGATTTCTCATGTACATCCACTAGCCTGGAAGTTGCAAGTTCTCAAAGGTTAAAAACCCTAATATATTTAGACATAATGATTCTACAGATAGTGGTAGTTTTACAAGGGAATGAATTGGGGAAGATGAAGCATTAGGAATCCAAGAACTATAACCATGGAAAACAATTGAGAGATATCTTGGGACATGTTTAGGAGAGTGAAAATTTTATGCTTAGAATCATCTTATCTTGAAGGACAATATTGGCTTGTACTGGAGAGCTGGGGCCAGTTATACATTCCCTGAATGTAGACCTGCAGCAGAGATCAGTTATGGACGATTATTGTGAACAGTGATTCTATGTGGTAGCAAGAAACAAAGGCAGTGATAGTAATAGAAACATTGGACACCAGAGCTCTCTCTGACTTTAAGTGTTGAAATGAAATAAATCTCCTCATGAAGACTGTAAACTTTGGTTTCTTGGCCCATCCAGGGAAAATAGGAGCTCCAAACAAAAGATGTTGGGCTTCCTGTTAATTTGCAAATGTGTTCTCAAGCCATTTTTTTTTTTTTTTTTTTTTTTATTTTTTTATTTTTAGTTGGGGGCTAATTACTTTACAATATTGTAGTAGTTTTTTGCCATACATCAACATGAATCACATGGATTCACATGTGCTCCCCCTCCCAAACCCTCCTCCCACCTCCCTCCCCCCTCCCATCCCTCTGTGTCATCATCCCAACGCTCCATCCCTGAGCATCCATCCCATGCATAGAACATGGAATGGTGTTCTGCTTCACATATGACAATATACATTTTTCAATGTTATTGTCCCAGAACGTCCAACCCTCACCTTCTCCCCTCAGGAGAACAGTGTGGAGATTCCTTAAAAAACTGGGAATAGAACTGCCATATGACCCAGCAATCCCACTGCTAGGCATATACACCGAGGAAACCAGAATTGAAAGAGATGCTGTACCCCAATGTTTATCATCGCAGCACTGTTTACAATAGCCAGACATGGGAAGCAACCTAGATGTCCATCGGCAGACGAATGGATAAGGAAGCTGTGGTACATATACACAATGGAATATTACTCAGCCATTAAAAAAGAATACATTTGAATCAGTTCTATTGAGATGGATGAAACTGGAGCCCATTATACAGAGTGAAGTGAGCCAGAAAGAAAAGCACCAATACAGTATACTAATGCATGTATATGGAATTTGAAAGATGGTAATGGTAACCCTATATGTGAGACAGAATAAGAGACACAGATGCATAGAACAGTCAAGCCAGTTTTAATTTAGAGAAATAAGCATATCAGCATTTAAAAATGGATGAATGATGGACACTGGCTACATTAAAAGAAAATGTAACGAATGGAGAATCTCAGGGATGAAATCATCGTTAAAGATGATCTCTCTATCATTTCATTTAATATTCAATTTTCTTTTTCAATCTCCTATTGAGTGGACCCTTAACCTATGCCTGAGGTAAACTCATCATATCTTTTTAGATCTCACATTATTTGAAAAGCCTTTCTTAAATTGACCTGAAATATATTTCTAAGGTAACATCAGTTTGTTGTCTTGATTTTTTCCTTTGTGTCCTACAGATAAACTCTATTTTTTTTTTAACAAAATGGCCTTCTAAATATTTCAGGACAGCAGTGATACCTGCTTAAAATGTTCTTTCTTTCCCTTTCTTTCCTTTACACCCTTGTTTCTTCCTTCTCTTTTCTATTCAAATTAACATTTTTGTTTCCCCCCAAATTTTTCAAGTTAAATAATTTAACTCATCTCACCATCATTTTAAGTTATTATAAAATATTGGATATGATTTTTCAAAGTGGTTCCTTTTTCCCTTCTCTTTGTGGGAAGCAGGAGGGGATTTTCTCCAATATTTACTGTAGAATTTTGGTCAAATTCCTAGATGTAAATCTCACAATATTGTAAGGAATTTGGCCTAGTACTGAACCAGGAATGGTTCTTCCTCTAGTTTTTAACTCCCAGAGTTGTCTACACTGAGACTTCAGCAATTCATCTATTACAGTTCCAGTTTTCCTACTCCAGTGCTGGTTCCTGTGGCAGTTTTCTTCTTGGATCTCCACTGAGAGAGGATCCATATGGTGGAGTAGGTGGACATGGAAATCACCTACCCCAAAAAACATATCAAATGTGCATCTACAAATTGAATAATTCTTAGTGAAAATTTTAACTAGAGACTGCAAAAAAACAAAAAAAAAACCCTCCTGTACAATCAAGGCTGTAATAAAGATTCACATAGGATTGAGTAGGAAGGGAAGATAACCAGTCAGGTCAGGACTTGTGCCCCTGGAAGAGGACACAGAAGAAGGGATCAATTACATGGGTGGAGATCCTCCCTGTAGAGGAGGTGGTTTAAGTCACATATTGGCTACCCCAGCCCTGGGACCTGACACAAGAGAGATGTGTTCCCTTGTTTGGCTGGTTGGAAGGCCAATGGGACTAACAAGAGGGCTGTGGGAAGCCTGGAATCCATTTGTGAGGAACGTGCACAAATATTCTTACCCCCCAAACAGTAGAAAGGGCAGATTGAAATTCCATAGGATGCTGGTCAGTTTCCCACGACCATCCTGGCATGTGCCCTAGACTGAGTTGAGTCTCTGTTCTGGTCCCAGTTGCTTCAAGACATAGCTCCACACTGGGGCAAGGACTGCAATAGCTGAGGTGAGAGATGAGCTGTGAGGGGCAAAGGTAGCTCAGACCTGAAGCATCATCTGAGCAAGGTTTGGACAGCCATTACTGGCACTTGTGCAGGCAGTGCAGTAGAAGTGGTCTGGGTCTCTGAAAGTGGTCAAAGTCACCACAACCTATGCCTGGACCCATGTCAAGCACCCACACCAGACTCTCTTGTGTCAGCAGTGCTCCCCTCTGGGGCTAGTGTCGGGAGATGGAGATGTTTAATCCAAAAACAGTAGAATACACATTCTTTGCAAGTGCGTATGGAACATTCTCCAGGGTAAATCACATGCTAGGCCAAAAAAAGAAAAAGAAAAAAAAACTCAACAAACTCAAGAGGATAGAAATGATAACCAAGCATTTTTCCCAGCCACAGTGGTATAAAACTCGAAATCAATTACAGGAAGAAAAATGAGAAAAACATAAACACATAGAGACTAAGCAACAAGCTAATTAAAAATTTTTAAAAAATCAATGAAGAAATCAAAGAGATATCAAAGGAAATACCTTGAGACAAATGAAATTGGAAATAAAACTTTACAAAATCTATGTGATCAGCAAGCACAGAGGGAAGTTTATAGTAATTCAGGCCTACCTCAAGAAATAAGAAAACTCTCAAACAACCTAACCTACTGTCTAAAGGAATTTGAAAATGAACCAAAAAATTCAAAAGTAGTGTGGAGAAAGGAAATAATAAAGATCAGAGTAAATAAAATAAAGAAGTAAATAAAATAGAGACAAAAAAAATACAAAAGACCAATGAAACCAAGAGCTAGTGTTTTTGAAAAAATAAAATTGATAACCTTTAGCCAGGCTCAACAAGAAGAAGTAAGAGAAGAACTGAATAAATAAAATAAAAAATGAAAGAGAAGAAATAACAACTGATATCACAGAGATACAAAATATCAATAAGAGAATATAATGAGCAGCTATATGCCAACAAATTGGACAACCTAGAAAAAATGAGCAAATTTCTAAAAACATAAAACCTAATACTGAATCAAGAAGAAACACACAATCTGAATAGACGAATCACTAACAGTGAAATAGAATTTGTTTAAAACAAACAAACAAACAACAACAACAAAAAAAACCCCAATAACTCCCGGCAAACAAAAGTCCAGGACTGGATGGCTTCACAGGGAAAGTCTATCAAACATAAAGAAAAGCTAATAACTATATGCTCAAACTGTTTCAATATACTGAAGAGGATAGAACACTGCCAACCTCATTCTATGAGGCCACAATTATCCTAATACCAAAACCAAACAAAGACACTACAAGAAAGTTACAGGCCAATATCTCTGATAAATATATATGCAAAAATTCTCAACAAAGTATCAGCAGAACAAATTCAACAATAAAAAAAAATCATATACCATGATCAAATGGTCTTTATTCTAGTGATGACAATATGGTTCATCATCTGCAAATCAGTCAGTATGATATGCCACATTAACAAAATGAAAGATAAAAATCATATAATCTGTTCAATTTTTGCAGAAAATATTATTAAAATCCAACATCAATTTTGGATAAAAACTCTCATAAAAGTTGACATATAGAGAACATATCTCAACATAATAAAGGCCATTTATAACAAACTCACAGCTAGCATCATACTCAACAGCAAAAAGCTGAAAATGTTTCCTCTAAAATCAGGAACAAGGTGAGGGTGCCCACTCTTACCACTTCTACCTAACATTGGAAGTCCTAACTACAGCAGTCAGGCAAGAAAATAAGTAAAAATTATCTATTTTGGAAGGGAAGGAGTAAAACATTATTTATAGGTAACCTAATAATAATATGTAGAAAAACCCTAAACTGTCCAGTATTATAATAAATGAATTCTGTAAAGTAGCAAGATACCAGAATAACATACAGAAAACTGTTACTTTTTTTTACACACTAATAATGAGCTATCAGGAAGAGAAAGGAATAAACCATCCCATTTACAATTGTATCAAAAAGAATAAACTATCTAGCAATAAAATTAAGCAAGGAAGTTAATGATCTATATACCCTTAAAACTATAAAAATATTGATGAATGAAACTGAAGATGATACAGAGAACTGGAAATAAATGCCACAATTCATGGATGAGAAGAAATTAATGTCCAAATTTCCATACTACCAAACTATAGTCATTAGTTTAAAACTAAATTTAAATGGAATATAATCTACAAAAATGTTGGATCACTGTATTATACACCTGAAACTAATGTAAGATTTTTCAACTATACTTCAGTTAAAAAATATTGTTTATATATTATCTATGCTATACCATCACATCCTTGTATCTTATTTGATATCTAGTAGTCTGTAACTCTTCATCCCCTTCCCCCTATCTTGCTTCTCCCCACAGGTGATCACTAGTTTCTTCCTCTGTGTCAATAAATTTATTTCTCTTTTGTTATCTTTCATTTTATTTGTTTTATTTTTTTAGGTTTCAAATATAAGTAAAAATTACAGTATTGTCTTTCTCTGAGTTACTTCACTAAGCATTTAATATCGTCTAGGTTTCATCTATATTGCAGAAAATGGCAAAATGCTGTTTCCTTTTTTATGGCTGAGTAATATTTTCTGTTGTGATTTGTATGTGTATGTATATACATACACACAAGTTTATATATAGTATATATGTACACACATACATACATACACACACACACACATACAATAAGCATCTTTACCCTTTCATAGTTTTCTTGTGTATCTTGGGTATTGTAAATTATGCTGCTGTGAATATTTGGGTGCATGTGTCTGCTGAATCAGTACTTTTGCGTTTTTTTCAGATATATACTCAGAAGTAGAATTGTTGGAATATATGATAGTTCCATTTTTAACATTTTTAGGAACATTCTTACTGCTTTTCACAGTAGCTGTACCAATTTATATTATGACCAACAGTTTATTAGTGTTCACTTTACTTCATATCCTTGCAAGCATTTATTATTTGCTGTCTTTTTTTTATTATAGCCATTCTGACAAGTGTGAGGTAATATCCTCATTATGGTTTTGATATGAATTATTCTGATGATTAGTTATGTTGAGCATCTTTTTCATGTTCCTGTTGGCCATCTGCACGTCTTCTTTGGTGAAATATCTATTCAGGTCTTTTGCCTATTTTTTAATCATATTGTTCGATTTTTTTCTTGCATTAATTAGCTCTTTATATATTTTGGATATTAACTCCCTATCAGAAATATTTGCAAATATCTTCTCCCATTTAGTAGGCTGTCATTTCATTTTGTCAGTTGTTTATTTCAATGTACAAATTTTTCTTTTTCCTACGTTTAATTAGGTCCCATTTGTTTATTGTTGCTTTTGTTTCCCTTGTCTTTTAAAAAAATAAAATAAAACAAATACAAAGCAATATTGCTAAGACTTTGTCAGAGAATGTGCTGCTTATGTTTTTTTCTGGGATTTTTATGGTTTCTGATCTTACATATTCCTCCTTTATATAAAGGAGGTATATTTTGCCTCCTTTGTTGTACATTAATTGCACATGGATTTATTTCTGTGTTCTCTATTCTATTTAATTGATCTATGTGTCTGTTTTTGTGCCAGTACTATACTGTGCTGATTACTGTAGCTTTGTAGTGTAATCTGAAATCAGGGATCATGATTCCCTAACCTTTTTTTTTTCATTCAGTATTGCTTTAATTTGTGGTTTCATAGAAATTTTAGGATAATTTGTTTTAGTTCTGTAATAAAATACCTAGATATCTTGATAGGGATTTTATTAAGTTTTTAGATTGCTTTGGGTAGTATGGATATTTTAACAGTATTAATTTTTCTAAACCATGAACATGGTTTCTGCTTCCACTTCTTTGTATCATCTTCAGTTTCCTTCATCAATATTTTATAGTTTTCAGGAGCAGTCCTAAGATGGCAGAGGAATAGGACAGGGAGATCACTTACTCCCCCACAAATTCATCAAAAGAACATTTGAACGCTGAGCAAATTCTACAAAACAACTTCTGAATGCTGGCAGAGGACATCAGACACCCAGAAAGGCAGCCCCATTGTCTTCGAAAGGAAGTAGGACGAAATATAAAAACAAACAAACAAAAAAGATGAAAAAAGAGACAAAAGAGGTAGGGACAGAGATCTGTCCCGGGAAGGGAGTCTTAAAAAAGAGAAATTTCCATACACCAGGAAATAATCTCACCAGCAGTTCTGTGGTGACTCTTGGAATCTCAGAGGGCAACATAACTGGGAGGAAAAATAAATAAATAAACAAATAAAACACACAGATTACGTGCCTAAAGGCAACTCCCAGCAGAGAGGCAGCCCAGACGCTCGCATCTGCCACTAGCAAACAAGGGCTGGACAGGGAGGCTCGGGCTGCATTGCTTAGGGTAAAGACCAGGCCTGAAAGCCCCAAGAGCAATCTGAGGGAAATAACAAGAGATAGAAACCCAGACGTTGGGATAGCCAGAGAGAGAGAGAGAAAAAAAAATGAGAGAGAGAGAGAAAGAGAAAACTATCCCGCAAAAAGCCCTAACCTAAGACACTGCCAGGCCTGCGCACAGAACAAAGGACTGAGCAGAGCTACCCGGCTGTGGACTGGCCCATCCCCTGTGGGAGACAGGCAGGCGGGGGCAGCCAGAGCCGGAAGGAGGCAATCACGGCCCCAGAGAGGCATCCTCTACCAAACTCCAAGAAGGCTTCATTGCTAACCAAGACTTCATGGGATTCTGGACAGTTGACATTCCCCAGGAGGGTTGCAGCCATAGATCAGGTCCCCAGAAGAGACACACCTGAGAAGGTGTGCCTGTTGTATACCCAGAAAACTGAGCGGTTGGGATGGGGGAGGTGATAAAATGCACCCACCACCTGGGGGTGATTGTGCTCACAAAGCACCTGGTCACCTGAGCTGCTAGGACCTGGAAAGGGCACAAAACGCAGGCCCAACCGAGTCTGCACCTTTGTGGAGTACCCAAGAACTTGAACTTGGGCAGCTTAGACCTGGGAAGTGCACACAACCTAGGGTCTGCCTCAGAGAGTTCCTGGCAGAGCAACCTAGAGCCTGAGAAGTGTAGACCATGAAAGCACACACGCCCTGAGCGGAGGCAAACTCGTGTGATTGAAACACTGTGAGAACTCCCCACACACACCAGTGATATTTGTTTTCAGTGTTCCTCCCTCCCCAAAAGAGGACTGAAGAAGTGAGTCTAAAAAAGTGACCACCACTGCCCCTTGTGTCAGGGCGGAAATTAGACATTGAAGAGACCAGCAAACAGAAGAAGCTAAAATAAACAGAGGGAACCGCTTTGGAAGTGACAGGTGTAATAGATTAAAACCCTGTAGTTAGCACCGACTACATAGGAAAGGGCCTATGGATCTTGAGAAGTACAAGCTGGATCAAGGAACTATCTGAAAATGAACTGACCCCACACTGTCTGCAACAGCTCCAGATAAATTACTAGATATATTTTTACTATTATCATTTTTCAGTTTTTTTTAATTATTTTTATTTTTAAGTCCTCTATTACTACTTTAATTTTCATTTTTATAACCTACTATTATCTTGCAAAAAAGACCCTATTTTTAAAGCAAACTTCATATATATTATGTGTGTGTGTGTGTGTGTATATATATATATATATAAAATAATAATGTTTGTGACTTTGCTTTGTTTTTTTAATATTGTATTTTTGAGAATCTAACCTCTACTCTAGATTTTTAATCTTTGCTTTTCAGTATTTGTTATCAATTTTGTACCTTTAAGAACCCAATCTTCAGTACCCATTTTTACTTGGGAGTGAGATTACTGGCTTGATTGCTCTCTCCCCTTTTTGACTCTCCTTTTTCTCCACCAGGTCTCCTCTGTCTCCTCCCTGCCCCTTCTCTTCTCTAACCAACTCTGTGAATCTCTTTGTGTGTTCTGGGCTGTGGAGAACACTTAGGGAACTGATTACTGGCTGGATCTGTCTCTCTCCTTTTGATCCCCCCTTTTCTCCTCCTGGACACCTCTGTCTCCTTCCTCCCTCTTCTCTTCTCTGTGTAACTCCATGAACATCTCTGAAGGTCGAGAATGTGGAGAGGACACAGGGAAGTGATTATTGGCTAGCTTGTTCTCTCCCCTTTGATTCCCCCTCTTCTCCTCCTGGTCACCTCCTGATCTCCTTTCTCCCTCTTCTCTTCTCCATGTAACCCTGTGAACCTCTCCAGGTGTCCCTCACTGTGTAGAAACTTTTCATCATTAACCTAGATGTTTTATCATAGGTGCTGTATAGATGGAGAAGTCTTGAGGCTACTGTAAGAATAAGACTGAAAACCAGAGGCAGGAGGCTTAAGTCCAAAACCTGAGAACATCAGAAAACTCCTGACTCCAGGGAACATTAATCGATAAGTGCCAGAGCCCAGCTCCAGCAGCCAGGGAGTTGGCCTAAAGGGATGAGTTGTGTCGGGAGAATGATGCAGCCTCTGACACAAAGTGTAGGACTGCATGTTTATTTTAAGGTTTATTTGCAGGTTTTCTTGTATACTTTTACAAAAGCATTAGGTCAGAGGTTTGACATCTTCAGTTCCCCCTTACCCAGATTTATTGTCTCCAGAAAGTGTCCTTGTGATTACATTGTAATTCATGCTTATCTCTGGGCTGTATACCACATTCCTCAGTTTATTTCTTAAAAAGGCTTCTAGCTATTAGTATCACTAAAATTCCTAATCTCTATAAGCTATAGTAAAATATGCCAACATTATAACATTCTTTAAACTTTTAGCTTCTAACTATTCTTAATTATTCCTAAACCCTAAACTCAGCAAACTTCTTTTGTCATAAACATTTCCCTCATAAGCAGGTCTCAGATAACAGTCTTTCCCATGTCCTCAAGCTGCGGCATACATGCTCATCCTGGAACATTCTTTGTAAAGATCCTTGAACAAATGTAACTCTGTGGATTATTTCCTGGGCATAACTGCAGAAAGCTTTGTGCTTTCTCATGTAAGAAGAATAAGCACCTTAACATTCTTTCCAGCCAACTCAACCGAAGGAAGGAAAGGACAAATCGGAATCACAAGACCTAACTCCTTCATCCTGGGGCCGTGCCTGTGGGATGAGGAGAGGGGTTTGGGGCCATGCCTCCATTTTGTCACTAACGCCTAACATGGCTCCTGACAGATAAGAGCTCATCAAAAGCCTCCATACCTACACTGAAACCAAGCACCACCAAAGAACCAACAAGTTCCAAAGCAAGACATACCAGGCAAATTATCCAGCAACACAGGAATATAGCCCTGAGCTTCAATATGCAGGCTGCTCAAAGTTTCACCAAACCCACTGACATCTCAAAACTCACTATTGGACACTTCATTGCACTCTGGAGAGAAGAAATCCAGCCCCACCCACCAGAACACCTCCACAAGCTTCCCTAACCAGGAAACTTTGACAAGCCACCCATCTAACCCCACCCACGGGGAGGAAGCTTCACAATAAAGAGGAACCACAAACTGTCAGAATACAGAAAGGCCACCCCAAACATAGCAATATAAACAAGAGGAAAAGGCAGAAAAGTAGTCAGCCAATAAAGGAACAGGATAAATGCCAACCAAACCAAACCAAAGAGGAAGAGATAAGGAATCTACCTGATAAAGAATCCCAAATAATGGTAGTGAGAAAGATCCAAAATCTTGAAAACAAAATGGAGTTACAGATAAATAGCTTGGTGACAAGGATTGAGAAGATGCAAGAAATGTTTAACAAGGACCTAGAAGAAATAAAAAAGAGTCAATCATTAATGAATAATGCAATAAATGAGATCAAAAACACTCTGGAGAGATCCAACAATAGAATAACGGAGGGAGAAGATAGGATAAGTGAGGTAGAAGATAGAATGGTAGAAATAAATAAAGCAGAGAGGAAAAAAGAAAAAAAGAATTAAAAGAACTGAGGACAACCTGAGGGACCTCTGGGACAATGTTAAACGTCCTAACATTTGGATCATAGGAGTCCCAGAAGAAGAAGACAAAAAGAAAGGTCATGAGAAAATGTTTGAGGAGATATCAGTTGAAAACTTCCCTAAAATGGGAAGCGAATAGAGACATAAGGCCAAGAAACCCAGAGAATCCCAAACAGGATGAACCCAAGGCAAAACACCCCAAGACACATATTAATCAAATTAACAAAGATGAAACACAAAGAACAAATATTAAAAGTAGCAAGAGATAAACAACAAATAACACACAAGGGGATCCCTAAGGATAACAGCTGATCTTTCAATAGAAACTCTTCAGGCCAGAAGGGAATGGCAGGACATACTTAAAGTGATGAAAGAGAAAAACCTACAGCCCAGATTACTGTACCCAGCAAGGATCTCATTCAAATATGAAGGAGAAATCAAAAGCTTTACAGACAAGCAAAAGCTCAGAGAATTCAGCACCACCAAGCCAGCTCTTCAACAAATGCTAAACGATCTTCACTAGACAGGAAACACAGAAAGGGTGTATAAACTCGAACCGAAAACAACAAAGTAAATGGCAACAAGATAATACTTATCAATAATTACCTTAAATGTAAATGGGTTGAATGCCCCAACCAAAAGACAAAGACTGGCTGAATGGATACAAAAACAAGACCCCTATATATGTTGCCTACAGGAGACCCACCTCAAATAAGGGACACATACAAACTGAAAGTGAAGGGCTGGCAAAAGATATTCCATGCAAATAGAGACCAAAAGAAAGCAGGAGTAGCAATACTCATATTAGGTAAAATAGCCTTTAAAATAAAGGCTGTGAAAAGAGATAAAAAAAAAGACACTACATAATGATCAAAGGAATAATCCAAGAAGAAGATATAACAATTATAAATATATATGCACCCAACGTAGGAGCACCGTAATATGTAAGGCAAATGCTAATAAGTATAAAAGCGGAAATTAACAATGATGCAATAACAGTGGGAGACTTTAACACCCTACTCACACCTTTGGATAGATTGACTAAACAGAAATTAACAAGGAAACACAAACTTTAAATGATACAATAGACCAGTTGGATGTAATTGATATCTATAGGGCATTTCACCCCAAAACAATGAATTTCCCCATTTTCTCAAGTGCATATGGAACATTCTCCAGGATAGATCACATCCTGGGCCATAAATCTAGCCTTGGCAAATTCAAAGAAAAATTGAAATCATCCCAAGCATGTTTTCCAACCACAATGCAGTAAGATTAAATGCCACTTACTGGAGAATAACTATTAAAAATGCCAACATATAGAGGCTGAATGACAGGCTGTTTTAAAACAAACAAATCACAGAAGAAACAAAAAAGAAATCAAAATATGCACAGAAACAATGAAAATGAAAACACAGAAACTGAAAACCTATGAGACACTGTAAAAGCAGTGCTAAGCCGAAGGTTCATAGCAATACAGAGTTACCACAAGAAAAAAGAAAAAAAAAAGTCAAATATATAACTCAACTCTACACCTAATGCAACTAGTAAAGGAAAAAATGAAGAACCCTGGGGTTAATTGATAGAAAGAAATCTTAAAAATCAGGGAAAAAATAAATGCAATAGAAACAAAAGAGATCATTGCAAAAATCAACAAAGCTAAAAGTTGTTTTTTTGAGAAGATAAATAAAATTGACGAACCATTAGCCAGACTCATCAAGAAACAAAGGGAGAAGAATCAAATCAATAATATTAGAAGTGAAAATGGAGAAATCATAACAGACAACGCAGAAATACAAAGGATCATAAGAGACTACTTATATGCAAATAAAATGGACAACTTGAAGGAAATGGACAAATTCTTAGAATAATATAACCTTTCAAACCTGAACCAGGAAGAAATAGAAAATGTTAACAGACCCATCACAAGCAAGGAAATCGAAACTGTAATGAGAAATCTTCCAACAAACAAAAGCCCACGACCAGACAGCTTCACAGCTGAATTCTACCAAAAATTTAGAGAAGAGCTAACACCTATCCTACTCAAACTCTTCCAGAAAATTTCAGAGGAAGGTAAACTTTCAAAGTCATGCTAAGAGGCCACCATCACCCTAATACCAAAACCAGACAAAGATGCCACATAAAAAGAAAATTACGGGCCAATGTCACTGATGAACATAGATGCAAAAATCCTTAACAAAATTCTAGCAAACAGAATCCAACAACATATTAAAAAAATCATACATCATGACCAAGTGGGCTTTATCCAAGGGATACAAGGATTCTTCAATATCCATAAATCAATCAATGTAATACACCACATTAACAAATTGAAAGATAAAAAACATGATTATCTCAATAGATGCAGAGAAAGCCTTTGACAAAATTCAACATCCATTTATTATAAAAAATCCTCCAGAAAGCAGGCATAGAAGGAACATAACTCAACATAACAAAAGCCATATATGATAAATGCACAGCAAACATTATCCTCAATGGTGAAAAATTGAAAGCATTTCCCCTAAAGTCAGGAACAAGACAAGGGTGCCCACTCTCACCACTACTATTCAACATAGTTTTGGAAGTTTTGGAAATTTTGGCCACAGCAATCAGAGCAGAAAAATAAATAAAAGGAATTCAGACTGGAAAAGAAGAAGTAAAACTCTCACTGTTTGCAGATGACATGATCCTCTACAAAGAAAACCCTAAAGACTCCACCAGAAAATTACTAGATCTAATCAATGAATATAGTAAAGTTGCAGGATATAAAATTACACACAGAAATTCCTTGCATTCCTATATAATAACAATGACGCAACCAAAAGAGAAATTAAGAAAAGAATTTCATTCACCATTGCAATGAAAAGAATTAAATATTTAGGAATATATCTACCAAAAGAAACAAAAGACCTATATATAGAAAACGATTAAACACTGATGAATGAAATCAAAGAGGACACAAATAGATGGAGAAATATGCCATGTTCATGGATTGGAAGAATCCTATATGGATTCTTCTCAAGTGAAATTGAGTATACTACCCAAAGCAATCTATAGATTCAATGCAATCTCTATCAAGCTACCAACGGTATTTTTCACAGAACTAGAACAAATAATCTCAAAATTTGTATGGAAATACAAAAACCTCGAATATCCAAAGCAATCTTGAGAAACAAGAATGGAACTGGAGGAATCAACCTGCCTGACATTTCTCCAGAGAAGACATACAGATGACTGAAAAACACATAAAAAGATGCTCAACATCACTCATTATCAGAGAAATGCAAATCAAAACCACAATGAGGTACCATCTCATGCCAGCCAGAATGGCTGTCTTCCAGAAATCTACAAACAATAAATGCTAGAGAGGGTGATGTGGAGAAAAGGGAACTCTCTTACACTGTTGGTGGGAATGCAAACTAGTACACCCAATATGAAGAACAGTGTGGAGATTCCTTAAAAACCTGGAAATAGAGCTGCCATCAGTCAGTCAGTCAGTTCAGTCATTCAGTCGTGTCTGACTCTTTGTGACCCCATGAATTGCAGCACGCCATTCCTCCCTGTCCAACACCAACTCCTGGAATGTGAAGTCAAGTGGGCCTTAGAAAGCATCACTACGAACAAAGCTAGTGGAGGTGATGGAATTCCAGTTGAGCTATTTCAAATCCTCAAAGATGATGCTGTGAAAGTGCTGCACTCGATATACCAGCAAATCTGGAAAACTCAGCAGTGGCCACAGGACTGGTAAAGGTCATTTTTCATTCCAATCCCAAAGAAAGGCAATACCAAAGAATGCTCAAACTACTGCACAATTGCACTCCTCTCACACACTAGTAAAGCAATGCTCAAAATTCTCCAAGCCAGGCTTTAGCCATATGACCCAGCAATCCCACAGCTGGGCATACACTGCGAGGAAATCAGAATTGAAAGCGACACGTGTACCCCAATATTCATCACAGCACTGTTTATTATAGCCAGGACATGGAAGCAACCAGGATGTACATTAGCAGACAAATGGATAAGAAAACCATGGTACATATACACAATGGAATATTACTCAGCCTTCAAAAAGAACACATTTGAATCAGTTCTAATAAAGTGGATGAATCTGGAGCCTATTATAGGGAGTGAAGTAAGCCAGAAAGAAAAACACCAATACATTATACTAACACATATATATGGAATTTAGAAAGATGGTAATGATTACCCTATATTTGAAACAGCAGAAAGACACAGATATATAGAACAGTCTTTTGGACTCTGGAAGAGGGCAAGGATGGGATGATTTGGGAGAATGGCATTGAACCATGTATATTATCATATGTGAAATGGAATGCCAGTCCAGTTTCTATGCATGAGACAGGGTGCTCGGAGCTGGTGCATTGGGATGACCCAGAGGGATGGGAAGGGGAGCAATGTGGGAGGGGGGTTCAGGATGGGGAATGCATGTACACCCATGGTAGATTCATATCAATATATGGGAAAACCACTACAATATTGTAAAGTAATTAGCCTCCAATTAAAAAAAATAAATTTTATATTAAAATTAAATTAAAAATATATTTTATAGTCTTCAGAGTATAAGTCTTTCACCTCCTTTCTTAAGTTTATTGCTAAGTAGTTTATGCTTTTTCATGCAAGTGTAAGTGAGGTGGTTTGCTTGTTTTCTCTTTATGATAGTTCATTATTAGTGTGCAGAAAAGTAACAGATTTCTCTATCCTGCAACTTTACGGAATTCATTTATTATTTATAATAGTATCTTGTTGGAGAGTTTAGGATTTCCTATATACCATATAATAACACCTACAAATAGTGACAGTTTTACTTCCCTTGCATATTCTTTATATTGTCTGACTGTCTTGGATAGGACTTTTAATAGTTTTTTTTTTAATAGAAATGGTGAGGGTGAGCACCCTTGTCCTGTTCTTGTTTTAGAAGAAAAGCTTTCAGTTTTTCATCATTGAATATCTTGTTACCTGAAGCTTTGTCATAGATTGCCTTTATATTAAGGTGTGTTTCCTCATGTTGAGAGTTTTTATCATTAACTGATGTTGAATTTTTTTAAATGCTTTTCTGCATCTATAGAGATGATCATGTGATTGTTATCCTTCAATTTTGTCCATTCACTATCTTAGTTACCATTTTTTGAATGTTTTCCAGCTTGCCTATAGTCTACTATGATATAAGATCCAAAGAAATCTTAAACAATTTTGAGATAGTCTGAAAAATAATTTTGAGCATATGTTTTACTCTAAGAAACCAAGAATAAATTAGTTATCTGGCAAACACAACATATTATTTTCTCATTATGGAGTTTCTTCCTGTATAAAAGTCTAAAATCTTATTTCATTTCATTTCAGTTCAGTCACTCAGTTGTGTCCGACTCTTTGCGACCCCATGAACCACAGTTCGCCAGGCCTCCCTATCCGTCATCAACTCCTGGAGTTAACCCAAACTCATGTCCATCGAGTCGGTGATGCCATCTAACCATCTCACCCTCTGTCGTCCCCTTCTCCTCCTGCCCTCAATCTTTCGCAACATCAGGGTCTTTTCAAATGAGTCAGATTTTCCCATCAGGTGGCCAAAGTATTGGAGTTTCAGCTTCAAATCAGTCCTTCCAATGAACACCCAGGACTGATCTCCTTTAGAATGGACTAGTTGGATCCTCTTGCAGGTCAAGGGACTCTCAAGAGTCTTCTCCAACACCACAGTTCAAAAGCATCAATTCTTCGTGCTCAGCTTTCTTCACAGTCCAACTCTCACATCCATACATGACTATTAGAAAAACGAAAACCTTGACTAGATGGACCTTTGTTGACAAAGTAATGTCTCTGCTTTTTAATATGCTGTCTAGTTTGGTCATAATTTTCCTTCCAAGGAGTAAGCGTCTTTTAATTTCATGGATGCAATCACCATCTGCAGTGATTTTTGGAGCCCCCCAAAATAAAGCCAGCCACTGTTTCCCCATCTATTTGCTTCACCCAAATATTGGTGAAGCAACATAGTTTACTATAAATGCATGAATCTCCTTTGAGTAAAGGGAACACTGTGGTAGATGGCTGGTTATAAGCTGTACAGCCTGTGGCAGAAGGTTATGTGGAAGCACTGAGAGGCTCTATCCAGAGCCACATCTCTCATGCCAGGTACTGCAGAAGCTTTACTAGGCTTCTCAAAAAGCTCAACCATATGCTCCACCAGAGAATAAGCATTTGGATGCTGAATACACAGAAGGTATCCAAGACCAGCAGGTGTTAACTAGATAAGTATTAAGGACCAGAAAATAGAACATTAAGGACCAGAAAATAGAACTAGATAAGTATTAAGGACCAGAAAATAGAACATTAAGGACCAGAAAATAGAACTAGATAAGTATTAAGGACCAGAAAATAGAACATTTAACTTCAGTTAAATTAACATTTAAAGATAGTTAATTAAACATTTAAAGGAAAAGTCCTTTTCCCTCATTATACCTCCCAGTTCTCAAACTTAGATAAAAGATACTGTGGTATATGACATATACCAACCTCCCTTAATCATGTTTAAATCAGCTATGAAATTAGACTTTTAAATTGACTAACTGAGTTGTAACATGGGCAAAAGCCTTGGGTGGATGATTTTATTTGATACCACTTTTGCACCATTTCAAACCCTTTTGCCTCATTGTTTATTCCAGCCAGTGATACAACATCCAGTTCTGCCAGATTTATCCAGGTTCAGCCTGACTGTGCCTCGCTTCACTTCTCTTTGTTCTTTACCCAAGGGTTCGCTTCTCATTGTTCTTTATCCAAGGGTTTATCTGATACCACAGCATAGGAGCTTTTAGGAAACTACTTAGTAGTCATGAGTGAGCAACACACAAATGAGGGAAAATTAATGCCCAGCATGTTGATACTTAGAAAAAATGGAGTAGCCATCATAGTTAACAAGAGTCCGAAATGCAGTACTTGGATGCAATCTCAAAAATGACAAAATGATCTCTGTTCGTTTTCAAGCCAAACCATTCAATATCACAGTAATCCAAGTCTATGTCCTGACCAGTAATGCTGAAGAAACTGAAGTTGAACAGTACTATGAAGACCTACAAGACCTTCAAGAACTACACCCCCAAAAGATGTCCTCTTCATTATAGTGGGCTGGAATGCAAAAGTAGAAAGTCAAGAGATACCTGGAGTAACAGGCAAATTTGGGCGTGGAGTACAAAATGAAGCAGGTGAAAGGCTAACAGAGTTTTGCCAAGAGAATGCACTGGTCATAGCAAACTCCCTCTTCCAACAACACAAGAGAAGACTCTACACATGGACTTCACCAGATGGCCAATACCAAAATCAGATTGAGTATATACTTTACAGCCAAAGATGGAGAAGCTCTATACGGTCAGCAAAAACAAGACCAGGAGCTGACTGTGGCTCAGATCATGAACTCCTTATGGCCAGATTCAGACTTAAATTGAATAAAGTGGGGGAAACCGCTAGAACATTCAAGTATGACCTAAATCAAATCCCTTATGATTATACAGTAGAAGTGACAAATAGATCCAAGGGGTTAGATCTGATAGACAGAGTGCCTGAAGAACTGTGGACGGAGGTTCCTGACATTGTAGAGTAGGCAGTGATCAAGACCATCACCAAGAAAAAGAACTGCAAAAAAGCAAAATGGTTGTTTCAGGAGGCCTTAAAAATAGCTGTGAAAAGAAGAGAAGTGAAAGGCAAAGGAGAAAAGGAAAGATATACCCATGTGAATGCAGAGTTCCAAAAAATAGCAAGGAGAGAAAAGAAAGCCTTCCTCAGTGATCAATGCAAAGAAATAGAGGAAAACAGTAGAATGGGAACAACTAGAGATCTCTTCAAGAAACATGTATATTATCATATGTGAAGCAGAACGCCATTCCGTGTTCTATGCATGAGACAAATGCTCAGGGCTGGGGCATTGGGATGGCCCAGAGGGATGGGATGGGGAGGGAGGTGGGAGGAGGGTTCAGGATGGGGAACACATGTAAACCCATGGCTGATTCATGTCAATGTATGGCAAAAAATACTACAATATTGTAAAGTAATTAGCCCCCAACTAAAATAAATAAATTTATTAAAAAAAAAGAAAATTAGAGATACTAAGGGAATATTTCATGCACAGATGGGCTCAATAAAGAACAGATTGGTACAGACCTAACAGAAGTAGAGGATTTTAAGAAGGCATGGAAAGAATACACAGAAGAACTATACAAAAAAGATCTTCATGACCCAGATAAACATGACAGTGTGATCACTCACCTAGACCCAGACATCCTGGAATGCGAAGCCAAGTGGGCCTTAGGAAGCACCACTATGAACAAAGCTAGTGGAGGTGATGGAATTCCAGTTGAGCTAGTCCAAATCCTAAAAGATGATGCTGTGAAAGTGCTGAACTCAATATGCCAGCAAATCTGGAAATCATCTGTGACCACAGGACTTGAAAAGGTCAGTTTTCATTCCACTCCCAAAGGAAGGCAATGCCAAAGAATGTTCAAACAACCACACAATTGCACTCATCTCACACGTTAGCAAAGGAATGCTCAAAATTCTCCAACTCAGGCTTTAAGAGTACATGAACTGTGAACTTCCAGATATTAAAGCTAGATTTAGGAAAAGCAGAGGAACAAGAGATAAAATTGCCAACATCCACCGGATCATCGACAAAGCAAGAGAGTTCCAGAAAAACATCTACTGTTGTTTTATAGATTACACCAAAGCCTTTGATTTTGTGGATCACAACAAATGGGGAAAATTCTTAAAGGGGTGATAATATCAGACCAAGTGAAAAGCCTCCTGAGAAACCTGTATGCAGGTCAAGAAGCAACAGTTAGAACCAGCCATGGAACAGACGGCTTCCAAATCGGGAAAGGAGTACATCAAGGCTATATATTGTCACCCTGCTATTTAACTTATATGCAAAGTACATCATGCAAAATGCTGGGATGGATTAAACATAAGCTGGAATCAAGACTGTTGGGAGAAATATCAATAACCTCAGATATGCAGATGACACCACGCTTATGGCAGAAATTGGGGTTGAACTACAGAGCCTCTTGAGGAAAGTGAAAGATGAGAGTCAAAAACTGGCTTAAAACTCAACATTCAGAAAACTAAGGTCATGGCACTTGTCCCATCACTTCATGGCAAATAGATGGGGAAACAATGGAAACAGTGACGAACTTTATTGTTTTGGGCTCCAAAGTCACTGCACACGGTGACTACAGCCATGAAAGTAAAAGACATTTGCTCCTTGGCAGAAAAGCTATGGCCAACCTAGACAGCATATTAAAAAGCAGACATTATTATTTTTTTTTTTTTTTGTATTTTGGGGATTTTTTTAAATTAGTTAATTTACTTAGTTGGAGGCTAATTACTTTACAATCTTGTAGTGGATTTTTCCATATATTGGTATGAATAATCCATGGGTTTACATGTGTTCCTCATCCTGAACCCCCTCCCACCTCCCTCCCCATCCCATCCCCCTGGGTCATCCCAGTGTACCAGCCCTGAGCACTTGTCTCATGCATCCATCCTGGACTGGGGACCTGTTTCACATATGATAATGTACATGTTTCAGTGCTGTTCTCTCAGATCATCCCACCCTCGCCTTCTCCCACATAGCTCCTTGATCTCAAATAGGAAAAAATGATAATGACTGTTTTATACATTTGTGTCTCTAGCTGTCTCGCATATCGGGTTATCGTTATCATCCTTCTAAATTCCATATATATGTGTTAGTATACTGTATTGGTGTTTTTCTTTCTGGTTTACTTCACTCTGTATAATGGGCTCCAGTTTCATCCACTTCATTAGAACTGATACAAATGTATTTTTTTTAATGGCTGAGTAATATTCCATTGTGTATATATACCAGCCTTCTTATCCATTCATCTGTTGATGGACATTTAGGTTGCTTCTGTGTCCTGGCTATTATAAACAGTGCTGTGATGAACATTGGGGTACATGTGTCTCTTTCAATTCTGGTTTCCTCAGTGTGTATGCTCAATAGTGGGATTGCTGGGTCATATAGCAGTTCTATTTCCAGTTTTTTAAGGAATCTCCACACTGTTCCCTATAGTGGCTGTACTAGTTTGCATTCCCACCAACAGTGTAAGAGGGTTCCCTTTTCTCCACACCCTCTCTAGCATTTATTGCTTGTAGACTTTTGGATAGCAGCCATTTTGACGGGCATGAAATGTACCCCATTGTGGTTTTGATTTGCATTTCTCTAATAATGAGTGATGTTGAGCATCTTTTCATGTGTTTTGTTAGCCATCTGTATGTCTTCTTTGGAGAAATGTCTGTTTAGTTCTTTGGCCCATTTTTTGATTGTGTGGCTTATGTTTCTGAAATTGAGCTGCAGGAGTTGCTTGTACATTTTTGAGATTAATTGTTTGTCTGTTGCTTCGTTTGCTATTAGTTTCTCCCATTCTGAAGGCTGTCTTTTCACCTTGCTTAGAGTTTCTTTTGTTGTGCAAAAGCTTGTGAGTTTAATTAGGTCCTATTTGTTTAATTTTGCTTTTATTTCAAATATTCTGAGATGTGCATTATAGAGGATCCTGCTGTGATTTATGTCGGAGAGTGTTTTGCCTATGTTTTCCTCTAGAAATTTTATAGTTTCTGGTCTTACCTTTAGATCTTTAATCCATTTTGAGTTTATTTTTGTGTATGGTGTTAGAAAGTGTTCTGGTTTCATTCTTTTATAAGTGGTTGACCAATTTTCCCAGCACCAGTTATTAAAGAGAGTGTTTCTCCATTGTATATTCTTGCCTCCTTTGTCAAAAATAAGGTGTCCATATGTAGGTGGATTTATCTATGGGATTTCTATTTTGTTCCATTGATCTATATTTCTGTCTTTGTGCCAGTACCATACTGTCATGATAACTGTGGCTTTGTAGTAGAGCCTGAAGTCAGGCAGGTTGATTCCTCCAGTTCCATTCTTCTTTCTCAAGATTGCTTTGGCTATTCAAGGTTTTTTGTATTTCCATACAAACTTTGAAATTATTTGTTCTAGTTCTGTGAAAAATACTGTTGGTAGCTTGATAAGGATTGCATTGAATCTATAGATTGCTTTGGGTAGTATACTCATTTTCACTATATTGATTCTTCCAATCCATAAACATGGAATATTTCTCCATCTATTTGTGTCCTCTTTGATTGCTTTCATACTTTACCAACAAAGGTCCATCTAGCCAAAGCTATGTTTTTTCCAGTATTTATGTATGAATGTGAGAGTTGAACTATAAAGAAAACTGAGCACTGAAGAATTGATGCTTTCGAACTGTGGTGTTGGAGAAGACTCTTGAGAGTCTCTTGGACTGCAAGGAGATCCAACCAGTCCATCTTAAAGGAAATCAATCCTGAATATCCATTGAAAGGACTGATGCTGAAGCTGAAACTTCAATACTTTGGCCACCTGATGTGAAGTATTGACTCATTGGAAAAGATTGAAAGCAGGAGGAGAAGGGGACCACAGAGGATGAGATGGTTGGATGACATCACCGACGTGATGGACATGAGTTTGAGTAAGCTCCAGGAGTTGGTGATGGACAGGGCAGCCTGGTGTGCTGCAGTCCATGGGCTCACAAAGAGTAGAACACCACTAAGAGACTGAACTGAACTGAACTGATGTTGATACTTGGCTGAAGCCTCTGTCTAAAAACTTATTTTTCTCTTTATAAAGCACATGTTTCTGGAATGCATTTCACAGTCATCTTAGAGATCATGGATTCTATATAACTATTAGTTATGTTAGTAGCTAACTCAATAATTCATCCTTTAAAAAAAATCCTTACCCTTGAGTGCCCTACTGCTCCCTGGGAACATATTTCCAACTAATCATAATAACCCTTTATCTCAGGGTCTGCTTTGGCTGGGGGTGGGGGAGTTGGAGGGTTGGGAAGATGTGGGTCTTCCCTTGTGGCTCAGTGGTAAATAATCTGCCTGCCAATCCAGAAATGCCCTGGCTTTGATTCCTGGGTTGGGAAGATCTCCTGGAGTAGGAAATGGCAACCTGCACCAATATTCTTGCTTGGAAAATCCCATGGACAGAGAAACCTGGCGGGATACAGTCCATGAGATTGCAAAAGAATTGGACATGATTTAGCAACTAAACAACAACTGCTTTGGAGAGAATTCATGCTCACAGTTGTCACCAAGTAAAAGTAAAGTCACTCAGTCGTATCCGACTCTTTGCGACCCCATGGACTGTAGCCTACCAGGCTCCTCTTTCCATGGGATTTTCCAGGCAAGAATACTGGAATGGGTTGCCATTTCCTTCTCCAGGAGATCTTCCCGACCCAGGGATTGAACCCAGGTCTCCCGCATTGTAGGCAGATGCTTTACCATCTGAGCCACCAGGGAAGTCCACCAAGAATTGCCCTAAAAAGGAGAACCCTGATATAGGGTTTTATGGCTCGATCACTCACTGATCATATGTCAGTAAGTCCATTGCTGTTAGTAAGTGACAGAAATAACCATTACCAATAGTACCACTATTACTTAAAACCTCCACCAGTTCATGATTGGAATAAGTCACAGATAGACTATAAAGCATTAGGTCATGCTTTGCTATGGCACATAACTTCTATGATTGTAATGGTAATTATAATTATAAAAATTGTGAAGTGGGCTAGCTGTTGTTAATTATTTTGGAAGTTTAAAAAAATGGAAAAAAGGAAATGGCATGCTCAGGCCAGCCAAGTATTAACTCAAACCATGATATGAAAGATAGATGGCCTGTTTGGTGGCATGTAGTGTAGATTCATCTACTACAGCTGACTTTCAGTATCTAATTGAAGGGTGACAGAACAGCAAAAAAATGACCATCTGAATGATCTCTTATGGCAAAGCTAGGTATATAAAAGAGGAAAAAGATGGACCTGGAAACATGGGATGATCATACTTAAGTGGACAAGCCTGAGAATCTTGAATCTTCAGATTTCCTCTAATATGATGCCAAAAATATTAGCTGTCTTCTGTCCCTTGTTAGAAATGAGCAGCTTCTCTGACCTGAAGATTTCAATGACCTCCCCTGATGCAGGTGCCTTGCAAGATGATGTTTGTCTTCCTTAAGATCTGGCCCCTCTTCTCCCCAGTGGCTCCAGGTCAAAACCAGGATCAGGTTTCAGCACAGCCTGAACTAAAATTAAATCCCTTTGGCTGGAAGAGACAATTTACACACTAAAATAATTGCAGAATCAGGCAGATATGCCAGAAGAAATGAGATAGAATAATCACGGGAGTATTGGATTGGAGTAGGTGGTGGAATATCAATCTATATAAGGGAAAAGTTATAGCTGTGAGGCAGGCATATATGACTCAGGATCCAATATTCTCGCAAAGGTACCAGGAATGCTTCATAGAACTCCTTTGGGGTGGTTCCTTAAAGCTTGGACAAAGATAATGGCATAGAGTAAAAGATATAAAGATGCCAGAAGTCTCCTGAAAAACTGTGAGAGAGAAGTTAGAGGCCCAGATAAGTGGGATTCACACTGGTGATGTAGGCACCAACATCTTTAAGAAGTTCAGTGGCAGGTGTTCTCTGTAGTTTAGGGTTGACAGTGGGGGAGACTGCCATTGAACTGAGCTCTCTAGGAGATGCTCTTAAAGGGATGATGGGCTTATGGACTGTTAGAAGCCAGGTGACAGCATTTAACTCTTAAATACAAGATGAATTGAATGACTCATGGATATCAGGCAGACTTTCTCCTTCATGATTTCACATGCTGACCATAATAAAGTGGGTGTGGTAGCAAGAATAAAGGTTATACGTAGCTCAATAGTATGGGCTCCTCTCTCTTCAGAGTTCTTCTAGTTATTGCCACAGCTGAATGTCTTATCTACCAAAAGCAAAATTCAATGCTAAGCCCTAAATATGGAACCATTTATTCAAGAGACTAGTCTGCAACTAGAGGCCAGGTTGATTATATTAAAGCCCTTCCATCCTAGATGAATTAGTGATTCTTCTTTATTTAAATTGACACCTACTCTAGGTATGAATTTGCTTTTCTTCCATCACCATCTGAATGTTAACAGAATTTCTAATCTATCCATACAGTATTTGGCATTTTATTACCTCAGACTGTAAGATCAATCATATGGCAAATGAGATGTGGCAATAAATGCATGACAGTGTGATTCACCATATGTTTCAATGTTCAGAAGAAACTAGCACTAACCTGATATAAAGTTAGAATGGTTTATTAAAGGCCTGCTAGAGTGCCTTGTTCAGGTATGGCAGCCTGAGTCAGGGTGCTGTCTTCCGTGATACATATATGTATTGAAATCAATGATTAATATTTGATTCCAGGTCTCCGGGAACCAGGAAGTGGAAATTGGATCATCCACTCTCACATTCACTCTCAATGTCTTCCAAAAAGAAGTTTAAAAGTCCATTAAACATAGGAAAAAAAATGCTGAATCTCATAAGTAATCAAGGGCTTGAAAATTAGGACTTCAATGAAATCCTCCTTTTTACATGCATTTATATTGGCAGCATTTTAAAAAGTAGTTAATACTAAGTACTAAAGGAAAAACTGTATCAACAAAATTTCCTGCATTGCTGCTGGGTATGTGTATTGATGCAGTCATTTAACAAAAACATTTAAGCATTATATTGTAAACTTGGATAGTCACATACCTTTTGACAACTATTTCATATTTAGTTATATACTTCAGGAAAACTCTTGCTTATGAACACCAGGATTCATGAACTAAGAGTTTACCCAGTTGTATCCATACTAATTCTGAACTGGAAAAATCCCTAGAGGTTTATCAAGAAGAGAATAGGCAAATTGTATTATATGTGTGTCCTGAAACAGTATATAATGAAAATAGATATATTAAAACTGCTCAAGGCAACATGCATGTATCTCACAAACGTGGCAATGAGTAAAAGAAATAAGATATAATGGAAATATGACTAGTAATATTCTATTTATATAAAACTCACAAAATAGAATCTTACATGAATCTACATAAAATTCATAAAAACTAAGCTATATGGTGTTTAGAGCAGCATGCATGAGTCAGGATAGTGGATACTCTAGAAAAAATGCTGTAATTAGGAGGCATTTTGGGGGTTCTCTGCGGTGCTGGCAATGTTCTGTTCCTTGGCATTGGTAGCAATCTCATTGTATATGCGGTTTATGTATTTATCTGTATGTAGGATATAGCTCATTAAACAAGTTTTTGAAAATTAGTTTTTATAAGGTGAGACCACACTTAACAAGCCTATGATAGGTTAGTTGATGTGGGTAGACTCAGCCAGCAGAAATACTGCAACTGAATAATGATTGACAACATTTGTTCTTTATATGGAATCATTTGTCCCCTTAACTAAAGCTTAAGTCATTGTGTTTAGAAAATTGCAGAGCAAAACTGAAGAGAAAGCTGGAATTGGGAAAGGTTGTATAAGGCAAATAAAAGGGATTATGGGTACTTTAAATATACTTACAGCAAAAGTTGCAACTCAAACTACATAAATCACCTCTACTTTTAGTAAGTGTATATGGTCAATGCAATCTAGGTATAAGGAATGGAAAAGCTGTGACACGATAGACAATTCTAAATAAGTTAAAATGTTATGTTATATTCAGTACATAAGTGTCTTGTTTTTAGTATATTCAGTTCAGTTCAGTCGCTCAGTCATGTCCAGCTCTTTATGACTCCATAGACTGCAGCACACTAGGCTTCCCTGTCCATCACCAACTCCTGGAGCTTATTCAAAATCATTTCCATCGAGTCAGTGATGTCATCCAACCATCTCATCCTCTGTCATCCCCTTTTCCTCCTGCCTTCAATCTTTCCCATCATAAGGGTCTTTTCCAATGAGTCAGTTCTTTGCATCAGGTAACCAAAGTATTGGAGCTTAAGCTTCAGCATCAGTCCTTCCAATGAATATTCAGGACTGATTTCCTTTAGGATGGACTGGTTGAATCTCCTTGCAGCCCAAGGGACTCTCAAGAGTCTTCTCCAACATCACAGTTCAGAAAGCATCAGTTCTTCAGTGCTCAGCTTTCTTTATAGTCCAACTCTCACATCCATACATAAATACTGGAAAAACCATAGCTTTGAATGGATGGACTTTTGTTGGCAAAGTAATGTTTCTGCTTTTTAATATACTGTCTATGTTGGTCATAGCTTTTCTTCCAAGGAGGAAGTGTTTTAATTTCATGGTTGTAGTCACCATCTGCAGTGATTTTGGAGCCCCCCAAAATAAAGTCTCTCACTGTTTCCATGTATTTGCCATGAAGTGATGGGAACAGATGCCATGATCTTTGTTTTTTGAATGTTGAGTTTTAAGCCAGCTGTTTCACTCTCCTCTTTCACTTTCATCAATAGGTTCTTTAGTTCCACCTCACTTTCTGCCATAATGGTGGTATCATCTGTGTATTTGAGGTTATTGATATTTCTCCCAGCAATCTTGATTCCAGCTTGTGCTTCATCCATCCCAGCACTTCACATGAAGTACTCGGCATATAAGTTAAATAAGCAGGGTGACAACATACAGCCTTGATGTACTTCTTTACCAATTTGAATCCAGTCTGTTTTTCCATGGCTGGTTCTAACTGTTGCTTCTTGACCTTCATACAGATTTCTTAGGACGTAGGTAAGGTGGTCTAGTATACTCATCTCTTTAAGAATATTCAACAATTTTTTGTGATCTACACAGTCAGAGGCATTGGCATAGTCAATAAAACAGAAGTAGATGTTTTTCTGGAATTATCTTGCTTTTACTGTGATCCAATGGACATTAGCAATTTGATCCATGGTTCCTCTGCCTTTTCTAAATCCAGCTTGACATAATGGTCATCTGAATCAAAGTTGCCCATTCAGATTCATTTTAGTTTACTGATTCCTAAAATGTCAATGTTCACTCTTCCCATCTCCTGTTTGACCACTTCCAATTTACCTTGATTTATGGACCTAACATTCCAGGTTCCTATGCAATATTGCTCTTTATAGCATCAAACTTTACTTCCATCACCAGTCACATCCCCAGCTGGGCATTGTTTTCACTTTAACTCCATCTCTTCATTCTTTCTGGAGTTATTTCTCCACTCTTCTCCAGTAGCATATTGAACACCTACTAACCTCGGGAGTTCATGTTTCATTGTCATATCTTTTTGTCTTTTCATACTGTTTATGAGGTTCTCAAGGAAATAATACTGAAGTGGTTTTCCATTCCTTTCTCCAATGGACCACGTTTTCTCAGAAATCTCCACCATGACCTGTCCACCTTGGGAGGCCCTACATGACATGGCTCATAGTTTCATCGAGCCATGGATATCTGCTGAACCTTTTGTATGTCTGTAATCAGGGAGCTCTCTTGTGTATTTTTATGGAAGCTCTTTCATCTGGGACCAACATTATCACTTTGAGGAATATATGTTTTCCCTACTGAAGTTATTCTTTGGTTTTAACTTTAATAAATCCTCTCTTTTAGATGAGCTTGCCAACTTTATCCTCTCTTTTAGATGAGCTTGCCAACTTTTTAAAAACTTGGATTAGATGTATTTATCTTGATTTGTGGGCATTTTATTTGATTTGGCTATGTATTTTCCTCATTAAACTTGTCTTTGTTTTGCTGCCATTTCTCTTCACCATGAAAAGGTCTTTGATGAAACTATTTTATTTCTCTTATATCCCTTACCCTCTCTTTCAGACTTTATCCTTTCACTTTAAGTACTATCACACTATATCAAAGCAAGTCTATAATCCTTTTAGAGATACTTGTCATAAAACACCAGAGAAAATAAAGATATGTTTGTGGTTTCCCTGTGGCACTACTTCCAGAGCTTTGAAGTGCTATTGGCTTCTGATTGGAAGAAGAACTCTGTGGGGTTAACTCTTCATCATCCCTTATCCCTGCGATCTAGCCAGAATTCCAAAACATTCTCCTATAATATTAATGTTTCCTTTTTGTTGTTGTTCTTCAGAAATTGTTCTACATACTTTCCACAAAAGTCTTCCTCTGTTTTTGAAATGATGACTTTTTTTAATTCCCAGAGGCTTAGTATAATTTGTTTTAATCTGTAGTACATTTGGCAAGTATTGCTTGCATTTGTTATTGAGTTGGGAATGATCCCTAATCTCACTGTTAGCTATGTTCTTTTTAACATATTTTTGTCAGTGTGGTGGTTTAAAAAGATGTCTTCAAATTATTATTTGATGCACTTTCCTTCAAATTATGGAGCTTAATTCCCCTACCCTTGACTGTGAGCTATACTTTGTGACTCTCCTGTAATAAATGAAATTAAGTAGAAGTGACAACTGTGTACTTCTAAGACCAGGTAATAAAAGTCACTGTTGCTTCTTCCTTTCTCTCTCTCTCCTGAATGACTCACTCTGGGAAAGAATAGCTATTTTTTTTTCTTTAAGAACACTTAGCCAGCTCCTTGGAGAGGCCAACATGGCAAGGAACTGAGGTCTCCTTCCAATAGCCAGCATAACTTGTCAAGATATGAGTGAGCCATCTTGGAAGTGGGACCTCCAATCTTGATAAAGCCTTCAGATGACTGCAGGCTGATTGGCATCTTGATTGCAGGCTCAGTAGAGACATTAAGTCATCACTCATTCAGCTTAGATATTCCTGAATTCCTTACTCACAGAAACTGTAACTGTAGAGTCAGATGGCTGGTTACCTGTCTGAATGGCACTTATTTCTTACTACCTCTTTTACCATTAAAATTATCATTGCTACTATACCTTGTGTTATAGGCATGTGTGTATGTGTGTTTGTGGATAGGCACATAAACATGCACCAAAATGACAGCAAAAATTATTTCCAGGTTGTGGGATTATGAATGTCTTCTTTTCTTCTCTTTGCTCCTCTGATTTTTTTTTAAAAAATGTTTTCTACAGTCATTCACGTATCAAACTAATACATCCTGAACATCTACTATATTTTAGACACTGTTCTGGATGCTGGAAATATAGCAATAATATAAACAAACAATTTCTGGCTCACATTTACCTACATATACAACTACCATGCATATTGTTTCATATGATGAGAAATATTGTGGAGGAAAAAAAAGAGCCAAGAAGGGGAAGAGAAACTACTGGCAGTTGAGCACTGATACTGCTATTTTAAAGAGGTGGACAAAGAATATTTCCTTGAGAAGTCAATAAGTGAAAATTACCTGAAAGAAATGAGAGAAAGAGCCATTAAGATTTTGGGGGCCAGAGTATACCAGGCAGAGAGAAAAGCAAGTACAAAGTTCTTGAGGTGGATGTATATCTAACATGGTCAATGGACAATCAGGGTACCAGTGTGCCTGGAACAAATTGAGTGAGGAGGAGAGTAGTAGCCAATGAGATCACAGAGATTAATGTGTACAAAATTACACTGTACAATCTGGGTCAGTAAATATTTAGTATTTTGGTCATTAAAAAAAATATGCTTTGAAAAAAAATTTAAATGGCTTTAAAGAAAAAAATAACTAAAGTTGTTGAAACAAACATTGCACTGAGAATTATGAATATATTCATCCAGTGAAATGAAAGCACCAAAATTATTTTTAAAAAGATCTTTGTCAAGGTTAGTAAGGGGTGTGATATCATAAAACTGAGGATATATAAGGAACATTAACAAATTATTTTTGAATTAGTCCATTTTTATTGATATGATTTTCTTATCTACTAGCTATTTTAATACAAATTAAATTCAAATTAAAAGCTAAGATTAGGCTTTAGCACTCAGATTGGATATTTCATTACATTACCAACCAACAATGTCTCCATGCCCTGGCTATTATAAACAGTGCTGCGATGAACATTGGGGTACACGTGTCTCTTTCAATTCAGATGCCCATCAGCAGATGAATTGATAAGGAAGCTGTGGTACATATACACAATGGAATATTATTCAACCATTAAAAAGAATACATTCAAATCAGTTCTAATGAGGTAGATGAAACTGGAGCCTATTATACAGAGTGAAGTAAGCCAGAAATAAAAACACCAATACAGTATACTAGCACATATATATGGTATTTAGTCGATCAGTAAAGATAACCCTGTATGCAAGACATCAAAAGAGACACAGATAAATAGAACAGTATTATGGACTCTATGGGAGAGGGCGAGGGCAGGATGATATGGGAGAATGGCATGGAAGCCTGTAAATTATCATATGTGAAACGAATCGCCAGTCCAGGTTCAATGCATGATACAGGGTGCTCGGGGCTGGTGCACCAGGATGACCCGGAGGGATGGGATGGGGAGGGACGTGAGAGGGTGATTCTGGAAGGGGAAAACATGTACACCCATGGTGGATTCATGTCAGTGTACGGCAAAACAAATACAATATTGTGAAGTTAAAATATAGAAAATAAACTAATTTAAAAAAAGAAAAAAATATCATGAATAAAAATAAAAATATAAAGTTACAATAAAAAAAAAAAAACAATGTCTCCATCCAAAATAATCCTATCTCTGATTCTTGCATTAGAAATTCAATTATCAAAATAAAAGTGATAATTTCTACTTTTAAAAGCTCATGCTTATGTAAATTAACATATGTGAAACAAATCACCAGTCCAAGTTCGATGCATGATACAGGATGCTAGGGGCTGGTGCACCGGGATGACCCAGAGGGATGGGATGGGGTGGGAGATGGGAGGGGGGTTCTGGTAGGGGGAATACATGTACACCCATGGCGGATTCATGTCAATGTATGGCAAAACCAATACAATATTTTAAAGTAAAAAATAGATAAATAAATAAATTAAAAAAATAATAAAATCTCATGCTTAGCCAAGAGAGTATTCAAAATTTCAACTTGAATTAATTTTTCCCATAGAGAGAGTGAAAACTGAGTTGCAAATTAAACATCTCTACTGGAAAAGTATAAATAAATTCCATATTGTGAGGATAACACAGATATTATCTTGACAAAGTGTAAAAGCCCATCAATGACATGACTGTCATTCAATGTGGGCTCAAACATGTCCTAAAATTAATGAGACAATACAGAATCTTTCCTTTCACCATTAGATTTCTCTATATTGGGTTACAGGCAAAGAAGGCAGAAAGAGGCAATGGCAAGAAGCATTTGGGGATTTCTCATAAAAATATGCACTCTGCCATCAAAAATAAACATTGAGGGACACTGTGTTAACTACATTTAAAATAATAGTTGACAATAACTATAAATAGACTACAGACTTTAAAAAATTATGAATCACTATTGTACACTTGTAACTTACACAATATTGTACATCAACTATATTCTAAGTCACTTCAGTCGTGTCTGATGCTTTGTGATCCTATGAACTGTAGCCCACCAGTCTCCTCTGTCCATGGAATTCTCCAGGCAAGGATACTGGAGTGGGTTGCCATTTCCTACTCCAAAGGATGTTCCCTACCCAGGGATCAAACTCACGTCTCTTATGTCTTTTGTATTGGCAGGTGAGTTCTTAACCACTAGTATCACCTGGAAAGCTTCAGCTATGTTTTAATAAAAAAATAAACAACAACAACAACAAACTATTAATATTTTTATTACTCCCCCTGCACTGTCCTAAACTTCTGGAAGAACAGAGGATTGATAAGAAAATACGACATTTTTTTTCATGATAGGCTTCATTTCGGCACATACACAGATTATTACTGGTGAATAAAATACCAAAACCCCCAAAACTGATATCACTCCCAATTCATGACCTCAAACTTCATCAGGGCCTTCAAAGCCTGTTGATAGCACTTCTACTCATTTTTTTTTAATTGGAGGCTAATTACTGCACAATATTGTGGTGGTTTTTGCCATACATTCACATGAATCAGCCATGGGTATACATGTGTTTGCCATCTTGATCCTCCCTCCCACCTCCCTCCCCATCCCATTTCTCAGGGTCTTCCCAGTGCACCAGCCCTGAGCACCCTGCCTCATGCATCGAACCTGGACTGGTGATCTATTTCACATATGATAATATACATGTTTCAATGCTATTCTCTCAAATCATTCCACCCTCGCCTTCTCCCACAGAGTCCAAAAGTCTGTTCTTTACATCTCTGTCTCTTTTGCTGTCTCACATATAGGGTCATCACTACCATCTTTCTAAATTCCATGTATATGCATTAATATACTGTATTGGTATTTTTCTTTCTGACTAACTTCGCTCTGTATAATAGGCTCCAGTTTCATCCACCTCATTAGAACTGATTCAAACGTATTCTTTTTAATGGATGAGTAATATTCCATTGTGTATATGTACCACGGCTTTCTTATCCATTCATCTGCCGATGGTTATCTAAGTTACTTCGATGTCCTGGCTATTGTAAACAGGGCTGCGATGAACATTGGGGTGCACATATCTCTTTCAATTCTGGTTTCCTCTGTGTGTATCTGCAACAGTAGGATTGTTGGGTTGTATGACAGTTCTGTTTCCAGCTTTTTAAGGAATCTCCACACTGTTCTCCATAGTGGCTGTACTAGTTTACATTCCCACCAACAGTGTAAGAGCCATTCTGACTGGGGTGAGATGGTACCTCACTGGGGTTTTGATTTGCATTTCTCTGATAATGAGTGATGTTGACATCTTTTCATGTGTTTGTTAGCCATCTGTATGTCTTCTTTGGAGAAATGTCTGTTTAGTTCTTTGACTGATTTTTTGATTGGGTCACTTATTTTTCTGGAATTGAGCTTCAGGAGTGCTTGTATATTTTTGGAATTAATTCTTCATCAGTTGCTCCTTTTGCTATTACTTTCTCCCATTCTAAAGGCTGTCTTTTCACCTTGCTGATAGTTTACTTCGTTGTGCAAAAGCTTTTAAGTTTAATTAGATCCCATTTGTTTATTTTTGTTTTTATCTTCCAATCCATGAACATGGTATATTTCTCCATCTATTTGTGTCCTCTTTGATTTATTTCATCAGTGTTTTATAGTTTTCTATGTATAGGTCTTTTGTTTATTTAGGTAGATTTATTCCTAAGTATTTTATTCTTTTCATTGCAATGGTGAATGGAATTGTTTCCTTATTTCTCTTTCTCTTTTCTCATTGTTAGTACATAGGAATGCAAGGGATTTCTGTGTGCTAATTTTATATCCTGCAACTTTACTGTATTCATTGATTAGCTCTAGTAATTTTCTGGTGGAGTCTTTAGGGTTTTCTATGTAGAAGATCATGTCATCTGCCAACAGTGAGAGTTTTACTTCTTTTCCAATCTGAATTCCTCTTATTTCTTTTTCTACTCTGATTGCTGTGGCCAAAACTTCCAAAACTATGTTGAATAGTAATGGTGAGAGTAGGCACTCTTGTCTTGCTCCTGACTTTAGGGGAAATGCTTTCAAATTTTCACTTTGGAGGATAATGTTTGCAGTGCGCTTATCACATATGGTTTTTATTATGATGAGGTATGTTCCTTCTATTCCTGCTTTCTGGAGGGTTTTTATCATAAATGGATGTTGAATTTTGTCAAAGGCTTCTCTGCATCTATTGAGATAATCATATGGTTTTTTTTTTAATTTGTTAATGTGGTGTATCACATTGATTGATTTGTGGATATTGAAGAATCCTTGCATCACTGGGATAAAGCCCACTTGATCACAATGTATAATCTTTTTAATATGTTGTTGGATTCTGTTTGCTAGAATTTTGTTAAGGATTTTTGCATTTATATTCATCAGTGATATTGGCCTGTAGTTTTCTTATTTTATGGCATCTTTGTCTGGTTTTGGTATTAGGGTGATGGTGGACTCATAGAATGAGTTTGGCAGTTTACCTTCCTCTGCAATTTTCTGGAAGAGTTTGAGTAGGATAGATGTTAGCTCTTCTTTTAATTTTTGGTAGAATTCAGCTGTGAAGTCGTCTGATCATGGGCTTTTGTTTGCTGGAAGATTGCTGATTGTGGTTTCGATTTCTGTGCTTGTGATGGGTCTCTAAAGATTTTCTATTTCTTCCTGGTTCAGTTTTGGAAAATTATACTTTTCTACAAATTTGTCCATTTCTTACAAGTTGTTCATTTTATTGGCATATAGTTGCTGATAGTAATCTCTTATGATCCTTTGTATTTCTTTGTTGTCTGTTGTGATTTCTCCATTTTCATTTCTAAGTTTGTTGAATTGATTCTAATCCCTTCATTTCTTGATGAGTCTGAATAATGGTTTGTCTATTTTACTTATTTTCTCAAAGAACCAGCTTTTAGCTTTGTTGATTTTTGCTATGGACTTTTTTTGTTTCTTTTGCATTTATTTCTGCGCTACTTTTTAAGATTTCTTTCCTTCTACTAATTCTGGGGTTCTTCATTTCTTCCTTTTCTAGTTGCCTTAGGTGTAGAGTTAGGTTATTTATTTGATTTCTCTCCTGTTTCTTGAGGTAGTCTTGTATTGCTATGAACCTTCCCCTTAGCACTGCTTTTACTGGATCCCATAGGTTTGGGGTTGTTGTGTTTTCATTTTCATTTGTTTCTATGCATATTTTGATTTATTTTTTATTTCTTCTGTAATATGTTGGTTTTTCAGAAATGTGTTGCTTATCCTCCATATGTCTGTATTTTTCATAGTTTTTTTTTTCCTGTAGTTGACATCGAATCACTGCATTGTGATCAGAAAAGATGCTTGAAATGGTTTCAATATTTTTGAATTTGCCAAGTATAAATTTATGGCCCAGGATGTGATCAATCCTGGAGAAGGTTCCACATGCACTTGAGAAAAAAGTGAAATTCATTGTTTTGGGGTGAAATGTCCTATAGATATCAATTAGGTCTCACTGCTCCAGTGTATCATTTAAAGTTTGTGTTCCCTTGCTAATTTTCTTTTTAGTTGATCTATCCATTGATGTGAGTGTGGTGTCAAAGTCTCCCACTATTATTGTGTTACTGTTAATTTCCCCTTTCATTTGCCTTACATATTGTGGTGCTCCTATGTTGGGTGCATACATATTTATAATTGTTATATCTTCTTCTTGGATTGATCCTTTTATCATTATGTAGTGTCCTTTTTTGTCACCTTTCACGGCCTTTATTTCAAAGTCTATTTTATCTGACATGAGTATTTGCTAGTCCTGTTTTCTTTTCATCTCCATTTGCATGAAATATCTTTTTCCAGCCCTTCACTTTCAGTCTGTATGTGCCCCTAGGTTTGAGGTGGGTCTCTTGTAGACAGCATATATAGGGGTTTTGGTTTTGTATCCATTCAGCCAAACTTTGACTTTTGGTTGAGGCATTCAACCCATTTACATTTAAGGTAATTATTGATAAGTATGATTCCATTGCCATTTATTTTGTTGTTTTGGGTTTGAGTTTATAAACCTTTTCTGTGTTTCCTGTCTAGAGAAGATCCTTTAGCATTTGTTGAAGAGCTGGTGTGGTGGTGCTGAATTATCTGAGCTTTTGCTTGTCTGTAAAGCTTTTGATTTCTCCTTCATATTTGAATGAGATTCTTGCTGGGTACAGAAAACTGGGTTGTAGGTTTCTCTTTCATCACTTTAAGTATGTCCTGGCATTCCCTTCTGGCTTGGAGAGTTTCTATGGGAAGATAAGCTGTTATCCTTATGGGGATCCCCTTGTGGGTTAATTGTTGTTTTCCTCTTGTTGCTTTTAATATTTGTTCTTTGTGTTTGATCTTCGTTAATTTGATTAATATGTGTCTTGGTGTGTTTGGCTTTGGGTTTATACTGTTTGGGACTCTCTGGGTTTCTTGGACTTGGGTGGTTATTGTGTTCCCCATTTTAAGAAGTTTTCAACTATTATCTCCTCAAGTATTTTCTCATGGCCTTTCTTTTTATCTTCTTCTTCTGGGACTCCTATTATTCAAATGTTGGGGTGTTTGACATTGTCCCAGAGGTCTCCGAGGTTGTCCTCACTTCAATTCTTTTTTTTTCCCTCTCTGCTTCATTTATGTCGACCATTCTATCTTCCACCTCACTTATCCTATCTTCTGCCTCCGTTATTCTACTGTTGATTTCCTCCAGAGTGCTTTGATATCAGTTATTGTATTATTCATTATCGATTGTCTCTTTTTTATTTCTCCTAGGTTCTTGTTAAACTTTTCTTGCATCTTCTCAATCCTTGTCTCCAGAATATTTATCTGTAACTCCATTTTCTTCCAACATTTTGAATCATTTTTACTATCATTATTCTGAATTATTTTTCAGTTAGACTCCTTATCTCATCCTAATTTTTTGGTTTGGTGGGCTTTTATCACGTTCTTTTACCTGCTGAATATTTCTTGCCTTTTCATCTTGTTTAGGTTGCTGTGTTTGGGGTGTCTTTTCTGAAGGCTGGAAGTTTTGGTTCCTCTTTATTGTGGAGGTTCAACCCTGTGGGTGGGGTTGGACGAGTGGCTTCTCAAGGTTTCCAGGTTAGGGAAACTTGTGTTGGTGTTCTGCTGGGTGGAGCTGTATCTCTTCTGTCTGGAGTGCAATAAAGTGTCCAGTAATGAGTTTTGAGGTGTCTATGGGATTGGTGTGATTTTTGGTCACCTGTATTTTTGTGCTCAGGGTTATGTTCCTGCTTTGTCGGAGAATTAGCTTGGTATGTCTTGCTCTGAAACTTGTTGACACTTTGGTGGAGCTTGGTTTCAGCGTAGGTATGGAGGCTTTTGGATGAGCTTTATCAGTCAATGGTTGCTAAAGTCAGGAGATTTCTGGTAATCACAAGTTTTGTATTTATGCCTCCTGCCTCTGGCTTTCAGTCTTATTCTTATAGTAACCTCAAGACTTCTCCATCCATACACCATCAATGACAAAACATCTAGGTTAATGGTGAAGAGATTCTCCACAGTGAATGACGCCCAGAGAGGTTCACAGAGTTATATGACGAAGAGAAGAGGGAGGAGGGAAATATAGGTGACCAGGGGGAGGAGAGGGGGAATCAAAAGGGGAGAGAGCAGCCTAGTCAGTAATAAATTTCCTATGTGCTCTCCACAGTCTGGATCATTCAGAGTGAGGAGTTCCATAGAGAAGACAAAAGGGAGGAAGGAGATGGAGGTGACCAGGAGGAGAAGAAGGGGAGTCAAAAGGAGAGAGACCTATTTAGCCTGTGATCAGTTCCCTAAGTTTTCTCCACAGAGCAGAACACCCAAAGAGATTCACAGAGTTAAGTAGAGAAGAGAAGGGGGAGGGAGGAGATAGACGTTACCTGGGGGAGAAAAAGGAGAGTCAAAAGGGGAGAGAGCAATCAAGCCAGTAATCACAATCCTAAGTAAAAATGGGTAATGAAGATTGGATTATTAAATGTACAAAATTGATAACAAATATCAAAAAGCAAAGATTAAATATCTAGCGTAGATGTTAGACTCTCAAAAATGCAGTATTAAAACAACAAAATCGCAAAATTAAATATAAAAATATGAAATTTGCTTTAAAAATAGGGTCTTTTTTTCAAGGTAATAGTAGGTTTTAAAATTAAAATTAAAGGATTAATAAAGAACTTTAAAATAAAAAATAAAAATATTTTTTAAAATGATAATAGTAAAATATATCTTGGAATTTCTCTGGAGCTGTTGAAGGCAGTAAGTGGTCAGTTCAGTTTCAGATATTTCCTTGTTCCATGTTATACTTCTCAAGGACTATAGGTCCCTTCCAATGTAGCTAGTGCTAACTACAGGGTTTTAATCTGTTGCACCTGTCACTTCCAAAGCCATTCCCTCTTTTTTTATTTCTTTTGGCTTCCTCTGCTTGAAAGTCTCTTCAGTGTCTAACTTCCACTCTACCCAAGGGGGTGAAGGTGGTCATTTATTTAGGCTCACTAGCCTTGCTATCTCAATGAAACTAAGCCATGCCGTGTGGGGCCACCCAAGACAGATGGATCATGGTGGAGAAGTCTGACAGAATGTGGTCCACTGTAGAAGGGCATGGCAAAACACTTCAGTATTCTTGCCTTGAGAACCCCATGAACAGCATAAAAAAGCAAAAGATGAAAGATGAACTCCCAAGGTCAGTAGGTGCCCACTATGCTACTGGAGATCAGTGGAGAAATAACTTCAGAAAGAATGATGGGATGGAGCCAAAGGAAAGCAATACCCAGCTGTGGATGTGACTGGTGATAGGAGCAAAGTCCGAAGCTGTAAAGAGCAATGTTGCATAGGAACCTGGAAGGTTAGAATCAAGGCAAATTGGAAGTGGTCAAACAGGCGACAGCAAGAGTGAACGTCGACATTCTAGGAAATGGTAAACTAAGATGGACTGGAATGGGTGAATTTAACTCAGATGACCATTATATCTACTACTGTGGGCAGGAATCCCTTACAAGAAATGGAGTAGCCATCATGGTCAACAAAAGAGTCCGAAATGCAGTACTTGGATGCAATCTCAAAAACGACAGAATGATCTCTGTTCGGTTCCAAGGCAAACCATTCAATATCATGGTAATCCAAGTCTATGCCCCAAACAGTAACACTGAAGAAGCTGAAGTTGAACAGTTCTATGAAGACCTACAAGACCTTTTAGAACTAACACCCCAAAAAGATGTCCTTTTCATTATGGGGGACTGGAATGCAAAAGCAAGAAGTCAAGAAGCACCAGGAGTAACAGGCGAATTTGGCCTTGGAGTACAGAATGAAGAAGGGCAAAGGCTAATAGAGTTTTGTCAAGAGAATGCACTGGTCATAGAAAACACTCTCTTCCAACAACACAAGAGAAGACTCTACACATGGAAATGACCAGATGGTCAACATCGAAATCAGATTGATTATATTCTTTGCAGCCAAAGATGCAGAAGCTCTATACAGTCAGCAAACACAAGACTGGGAGCTGACTGTGGCTCAGATCATGAACTCCTTATTGCCAAATTCAGATTTAAATTGAAGAAAGTAGGGAAAACCACTAGACCATTCAGGTATGACCTAAATCAAATCCCTTATGATTATACAGTGGAAGTGACAAAATAGATTTAAGGGACTAGATCGGAAAGACAGAGTGCCTGATGAACTATGGACAGAGGTTCGTGACATTGTACAGGAGACAGGGATCAAGACCATCCCCATGGAAAATAAATGCAAAAAAGCAAAATGGCTGCCTGAAGAAGCCTTACAAATAGCTGGGAAAAGAAGAGAAGCAAAAAGCAAAAGAGCAAAGGAAAGATATTCCCATTTGAATGCAGAGTTCCAAAGAATAGCAAGTAGAGATACTAAAGACTTCCTCAGCGATCAATGCAAAGAAATAGAGGAAAACAACAGATTGGGAAAGACTAGAGATCTCTTCAAGAAAATTAGAGATACCAAGGGAAAATTTCATAAAAAGATGGGCTCAATAAAGGGCAGAAATGTTATGGACCTAAGAGAAGCAAAAGGTATTAAGAAGAGGTGGCAATAATACACAGAAGAACTGTACAAAAAAGATCTTTACAACCCAGATAATCACAATGGTGTGATCACTCACCTAGAGCCAGACATTCTGGAATGTGAAGTCAAGTGGGTCTTAGAAAGCATCACTATGAACAAAGCTAGTGGAGGTGATGGAATTCCAGTTGAGCTATTTCAAATCCTGAAAGATGATGCTGTGAAAGTGCTGCACTCGATATGCCAGCAAATTTGGAAAACTCAGCAATGGCCACAGGACTGGAAAAGATCAGTTTTCATTCCAATCGCAAAGAAAGGCAATGCCAAAGAATGCTCATACTACCACACAATTGCACTCATCTCACATGCTAGTAAAGTAATGCTCAAAATTCTCCAAGCCAGGCTTCAGCAGTATGTGAACCATGAACTTCCAGATGTTCAAGCTGGTTTTAGAAAGGCCAGAGGAACCAGAGATTAAATTGCCAACATTCGCTGGATTATCGAAAAAGCAAGAGAGTTCCAAAAAAAAAAATCTATTTGTGCTTTATTGACTGTGCCATAGCCTTTGACTGTGTGGATCACAATAAACTGTGGAAAATTCTGAAAGAGATGGAAATACCAGACCATCTGATCTGTCACTTGAGAAACCTGTATGCAGGTCAGGAAGCAACAGTTAGAACTGGTCATGGAACAACAGACTAGTTCCAAAATAGGAAAAGGAGTACGTCAAGGTTGTATATTGTCACCCTGCTTATTTAACGTATATGAAGAGTACAACATGAGAAACACTGGACGGGAAGAAGCACAAGCTGGAATCAAGATTGCTGGGAGAAATATCAATAACCTCAGATATACAGATGACACCACCCTTATGGCAGAAAGTGAAGAAGAACTAAAGAGCCTCTTGATGAAAGTGAAAGAGGAGAGTGAAAAAGTTGGCTTAAAGCTCAACATTCAGAAAAATACTAAGATCATGGCATCTGGTCCCATCACTTCATGGGAAATAGATGGGGAAACAAACAGTGCAAACAGTGTCAGACTTTATTTTGGGGGCTCCAAAAATCACTGCAGATGGTGATTGCAGCCACGAAATTAAAAGGCGCTTACTCCTTAGAAGAAAGGTTATGACCAACCTAGATAGCATATTTGAAAGCAGAGACATTGCTCTGCCAAAAAAGGTCTGTCTAGTCAAGGCTATGGTTTTTCCAGTAGTCATGTATGGATGTGAGAGTTGAACGGTGAAGAAAGCTGAATGCCGAAGAATTGATGCTTTTGAACTTTGGTGTTGGAGAAGACTCTTGAGAGTCCCTTGCACTGCAAGGAGATTCAACCAGTCCATCCTAAGGGAGATCAGTCCTGGGTGTTCATTGGAAGGACTGATGTTGAAGCTGAAACTCCAATACTTTGGCCACCTCATGTGAAGAGGTGACTCATTGGAAAAGACCCTGATGCTGGGAAAGATTGAGGGGCAGGAGGAGAAGGGGGAAGACAAGAGTATAAGATGGTTGATGCCATCATCGACTCGATGGCCATGGATTTGGGTAGACTCCGGGAGTTGGTAATGGATAGGGAGGCCTGTCGTGCTGCGATTCATTGGGTCGCAGCAGAGAGTCGGACACGACTGAGTGACTGAACTGAACTGAACTATTCAATTATGCTTCAGGGAGGGAGGAAGACTGCAAACCAATATCACTGGCATGTGTGGGGAGTGCTTGGAGTGTCTGTGTCACACTGGGTTTGCCCCCGCTCACGATGTGTGTGGTTTCCCAGTCTACACTGCTTCGGCTCCAGGTTACTCTGCCAGGGAACTGTCTATGGTGGCTCTGAGTTTCATGCACTTTCCAGGACTATGCTACTCAGGTTCAGATTCTCGGGTACTCCACAAAGGCACAGACTCAGTTGGACTTGCGTTTTTTTGCCCTTCTCAGTTCCCGAGCAGCTCAGGCGACCAGGTGCTTGGCAAGTGCACACTCCCCAGGTGTGGTGCGTCTTATCACTTCCCTGGTCCCAGCCATTCAGTTTCCTGGGTGTGCAGCAGCATCTCAGGTGTGCCATGTGTCTCTTCTGGGGAGTTTATCTCTGGCGGCGACCCTCCTGACAGATGTCAACCATCCAGGATCCCAGGAAGACTTGTTTAGCGACTGAGAGCCTGATCACAGTTTGGTAGGGGATGCCGTCTCTGGGGCTGAGTTTGCCCCTTTCCTTCTGGCTCTGGCTGGTGCCTGCCTACCTCTCTGCCTCCAGCGTGGTATGGGCTGTTCCGCAGCCAGCTAGCTCTCCTCTGGTATTCGCTCAGTCCTTTGTTCTGTAAGTGGCCAGGCAGTGCCTTAGTGCCTTAGGTTATAGCTTTTGTGTGGGAAAGTTCTCTCTCTCTCTCTCTCTTTCCTCTTTCTTTCTTTCTTTCTTTATTTTTTTATTTATTTATTTTCCCCTCTCTGGCTATACAATGGTTTGGGTTGCTGTCTCAAGTTAGCTCCCTCAGTTTGCCCTCAGGGCATTCAGGCTGGTCCTTACCCTAAACAATGCAGCCTGTGCCTCTCTGTTTAGCCCCTGCTTGCTGGTGGATGACACGAGCATCTGGGCTACTTCTCTGCTGGAGTTGTAATTAGACCCGTAATCTGTGTTTATTTTTTTTAATTAGTTTATTTGTCTATTTTTTAACTTTACAATATTGTATTTGTTTTGCCATACATTGACATGAATCCACCATGGGTGTACATGTGTTCCCCTTCCAGAACCCCCCTCCCACCTGCCTCCCCATCTCATTCCTCCCAGTCATCCCGGTGCATCAGCCCTGAGCGCCCTGTATCATGTGTCGAATCTGGACTGGTGATTCGTTTCACATATGATAATTTTACATGCTTCCATGCCATTCTCCCATATCATCCTGCCCTCGCCCTCTCCCATAGAGTCCATAATACTGTTCTATTTATCTGTGTCTGTTTTGAAGTCTCGCATACAGGGTTATCTTTACCGATTAACTAAATGCCATATATATGTGTTAGTATACTGTATTGGCGTTTTTCTTTCTGGCTTACTTTACTCTGTGGGCTTTATTTATTTATTTTTCCTCCCAGTTATGTTGCCCTCTGAGATTCAAAAACTCCCCACAGACCCGCCAGTGAGAGGGTCTCCTGGTGTTTGGAAACTTCTCTTTTAAGACTCCCTCCCCAGATCGGGTCTCCATCCCTAACTGTTTTGTCTCTCTTTTTATCTTTTGTCCTACCTCCTTTCGAAGACAATGGGCTGCCTTTCTCGGTGCCTTGTGTCCTCCGACAGCGTTCAGAAGTTGTTTTGTGGTGTGTGCTCAGTGTTCAAATGATCTTTCGATGAATTTGTGGGGGAGAAAATGGTCTCCGTGTCCTATTCCTCCACCATCTTAGGATCGCCCTCACTTGTACTCAGTCTTGATCAGCTCCCATTCACATTTCTCTCAGCCAACTAGTATATATTTTTTGCAACTATGCAAATCCTCTACCACTCTTGGTATTTACATTCAGTTCAGATCAGTTCAATATTTGTTCAATCAAATGTGTGCCAGTGTGTTAGCACTGAAGATATGGAAATGAGTGTTATGATCCTACTCTCAGCAAACATATGGCTTAGTTTAGCAGTTCTTAAACTTTTTCATCTTAAGAAGCCTCTATATTCTTAGAGACTATTGATTATAAAGTTGATTAAATGATTTTGTTATATAGATTATATCTGTTGATACCACAGAAGAAATTAAAACTGAGGAATTTTACAACACTAATTTATTAATTTGTTTTAAATACCAGTAATAAACCCATTACATAATGACATTATCAGTATATATTTTATGGAAATAACCACATTTTCAAAAACAAAAACAATTTTTTAAAAGTAGTATTATTTTACATTTTCAAGATTTCATTAATATTTGGCTGTTTCTTCTGCATTCAATCTGTTGCAATACATTATTTATTGAAGTATATGAAGGAACTTGACCTCCCAGAGATGTGTACATGGAAAAGGGAGGACATTTAAGCTCCCAGAAAGTATCTTGGGGAATTTCTAGCTATCCTTGGATCATACTTTAATAATCTCTGGTTTAGTGGGTGAAAAAGTTAATAAAGAAATTCAGTGTACTATGGGCAATAAAAGTATAGGTATACGTACAAGATGCTGTTGGCACACTTCTATTTTTAATCAATAAAATGTAGGCAATGAAGTTTGTAAATTTTCAATTTTTAACCCAAAGTACTTCCAAATGTATCCCTACACACACCCCAAATCATTTTCTTTCTCTGATATTAGAAGATAGATATTTTTTGTATCTTTCCTCATCTTTAAAACTAACCTTACAACCTGTACTTTCCTTCTTCATATATATATATACGAATTTCTTAAATGATCTTGATTGCCTCAAGTTTTTTGTTTATTTTTATTATTTTTTTTTAATTTTTAAAAATTTATTTTAATTGGAGGATAGTTACTTTACAATATTGTGTGGTTTTTGCCATACATTGACATGAATCAATCATGGATGCACATGTGTCCCCCTATCCTGAACCTGCCCTCCCACTTCCCTCCCCACTCCACCCCTCTGGGTTGTCCCAGAGCGCCAGCTTTGAGTGTCCTGATTCAGACATTGAACTGCACTGGTCATCTATTTTACATATGGCAATATAGATGTTTCAATGTTATTCTCACAAATCATCCCATCCTTGACTTCTCCCACTGAGTCTGAAAGTCTGTTCTTTACATTTGTGTCTCCTTTGCTGCCCTGCATGTAGAATTGTATTTTGTATTTTTTTTAAAACAAGCTTTGTTGAAGTATAATTTGCACACGAAATAATTACTCATTTTAAGTGTGCAAGTGAATTTAGAGTTGTGCAACTATCACTGCATTTCAGTTTTATGGTGTTTCCATCACCACAATGAGATGGAAGCCTCTAACCTTCACTGACATCTGTTATCTAGTGAGTCTCCAAGCTATATCTCTGTACTTGATGTGCTGGATATGGTCTATTTGCTCCTCCTTCTAGGTTCTCCAATCTTTCCCACTTTACTCTCTGTCCTAAAGGTGTAACATATATGGATTATGCCAACAAACAGGCTTACATTCATTCTAGCTTTCAGTTAGGTTGAGCCAATGGGAAAACACATCCAGAGGTTGGATAAAAGTAGCAATGTAGAATTAGGGTTCCGGATTTCTTATCTGTGGAGTCCCATCTTTTTTTATGTGCTCCTCCACACTAGATCTGGGTACTTTCAAGGTGTTTTACCTTACTAGACTCTCTTCTTTCAGCTTCTGGCAGCCATTCCCTATTTTTGTACCTTCAGACCAAGGGACAGTGACAATTTCATTGCTGTTACTCTTGGTTCCAGCACAATCCCTGGTAATTTCTATTTATCTCCCCTCATATCTCTGTAGTTATTTCTAACATTAATATGACATTGATTTCCTTTTGGGACCCAGTGGATATGCCTGACTCTCCGTACCCTCCTCAACCCAAACACAAGACTGATATTTTATCTTATTTGGAGGCATCTCAATTTCAGGAAGAGAGAGCAGTGGTGTTGGGCTCTAGCTCAGGTTCTTGATATACACAAAGTTCTTTATCATTGACTGAAAAAAACAGCACTACTCTTTCTCCATGCAGACTGGTCTTTGGTACGACTTGATGAAGTTTAAGGAGATTTTCTTTTCACAATTTACTTTATTCAGCATTAGTGCTTCATTTGTAGTTTTGTTTTCCCCCTGGGTTTCTCCTTTGGGCATTTTATTTCTGAATATTTTAGAAGTAAGTTTCTCTTATGTAAGCAGTCAAAAGAGAAACATGAAAAGTTTCATTTTATCCTAGAGTAGATGTTTCTCTCAGCTGGACATTCATGTGACATTCTGCCTCCTGAAGTGTTAACACATTTTGACAATTGCTTTTGTTCCAATTTGTTGATAGAAAACAGCATTTTAGCATGACTGACAACAAAGGATTGTGGCTTTCATTTCCAAAGTGTAAGCGAATCTGTACAATGTGCTTCATTTACATAAAAATGAGATTATTGCTCATAAGCAGGGAAGTTTGTTTTTAGGATGTGATTTGTTTTCAAGTGGATTGTTTCAGTCAAGAAGACAATAGGAGTGAGGGTGGAGGGACAGGAAATGCCACGACTGGAACTATTACCAAAGACTGCCCTGACTGCAGTAGGAAGGCATTTGATTCACTGACTACAAGAGTGAGTTCAATGTATAATGAAGCTTCAAAGAGGATCACTTTTAACAGTAGCTATTGAATAATGCTTAATGAAGGACATAACTACAAACTGAGAAATCTCAAGTATATTTAAGAGGCTTAATTATATATTAGGCTATGGCATTCAAATGAGGTGTAAAATCTAAAAATCATATGTGACTTTTAAACTGATACTGAAACAGAACCAATATAATAATTAACTATGTAATTTGAATAATGCAAAACAAGCAACATTTGTTAATGTTGACTGGAAAGTAGTTTTCATTCCCCCCAAGCCATTCAGTTCAGTTCAGTTCATTTCAGTCGCTCAGTTGTGTCCGGCACTTTGCGACCCCATGAATCGCAGCACGCCAGGCCTCCCTGTCCATCAACAACTCCTGGAGTCTACTCAAACTCATGTCCATCGAATCAGTGATGTGATCCAGCCATCTCATCCTCTGTCGTCCCGTTCTCCTCCTGCCCCCAATCCTTCCCAGCATTAGGGTCTTTTCCAATGAGTCAACTCTTCGCATGAGGTGTCCAAAGTAGTGGAGATTCAACTTCAACATCAGTCCTTCCAATGAACACCCAGGACTGATCTCCCTTAGGATGGACTGGTTGAATCTCCTTGCAGTGCAAGGGACTCTCAAGAGTCTTCTCCAACACCAAAGTTCAAACGCATCAATTCTTCGGCATTCAGCTTTCTTCACCGTTCAACTCTCACATCCATACATGACTACTGGAAAAACAATAGCCTTGACTAGATGGACCTTTGCTGGCAAAGTAATGTCTCTGCTTTTAAATATGCTATCTAGGTTGGTCATAACTTTCCTTCCAAGGAGTAAGTGTCTTTTAATTTCATGGCTGCAATCACCATCTGCAGTGATTTTGGAGCCCCCCAAAATAAAGTCTGACACTGTTTGCACTGTTTCCCCATCTATTTCCCATGAAGTGATGGGACCAGATGCCATGATCTTAGTTTTCTGAATGTTGAGCTTTAAGCCAACTTTTTCACTCTCCTCTTTCACTTTCATCAAGAGGCTCTTTAGTTCTTCTTCACTTTCTGCCATAAGGGTGGTGTCATCAGCATATCTGAGGTTATTGATATTTCTCGCGTCAATCTTGATTCCAGCTTGTGCTTCTTCCAGTCCAGCGTTCCTCATGTTGTACTCTTCATATACGTTAAATAAGCAGGGTGACAATGTACAGCCTTGAAGTACTCCTTTTTCCTATTTGGAACGAGTCTGTTGTTCTATGTCCAGTTCTAACTGTTTCTTCCTGACCTGCATTCAGGTTTCTCAAGAGACAGGTCAGGTGGTCTGGTATTCCCATCTCTTTCAGAATTTTCCACAGTTTATTGTGATCCACACAGTCAAAGGCTTTGGCATAGTCAATAAAGCAGAGATAGATGTTTTTCTGGAACTTTCTTGCTTTTTTGATGACTCAGGGGATGTTGGCAATTTGGTTTTCTGCTTCCTGTGCCTTTTCTAAAACCAGCTTGAACATCTGGAAGCTCACAGTTCACGTATTGCTGAAGCCTGGCTTGGAGAATTTTGAGCATTATTTTGCTAGCATGTGAGATGAGTGCAATTGTGCGGTAGTTTGAGCATTCTTTGGCATTGCCTTTCTTTGGGATTGGAGTGAAAACTGACCTTTTCCAGCCCTGTGGCCACTGCTGAGTTTTCCAAATTTGGTGGCATATTAAGTGCAGCACTTTCACATCATCATCTTTGAGGATTTGAAATAGCTCAACTGGAATTCCATCACCTCCACTAGCTTTGTTCGTAGTGATGTTTTCTAAGGCCCACTTGACTTCACATTCCAGGATGTCTGGCTCTAGGTGAGTGATCACACCATCGTGATTATCTGGGTTAAGATCTTTCTTTGTACAGTTCTTCTGTGTATTCTTGCCACCTTTTCTTAATATCTTCTGCTTCTGTTAGGTCCATACCATTTCTGTCCTTTATCGAGCCTATCTTTGCATGAAATGTTCCCTTGGTATCTCTAATTTTTCTTGAAGAGATCTCTAGTCTTTCCCATTCTGTTTTTTTCCTCTCTTTCTTTGCACTGATCGCTGAGGAAGGCTTTCTTATCTCTCCTTGCTATTCTTTGGAACTCTACATTCAAATAGGAATATCTTTCCTTTTATCCTTTGTTTTTTGCTTCTCTTCTTTTCACAGCTATTTGTCAATCCTCCTCAGACAGCCATTTTGCTTTTTTGCATTTATTTTCCATGGGGATGGTCTTGATCCCTGTCTCCTGTACAATGTCACGAACCTCTGTCCATAGTTCATCAGGCTCTCTGTCTTTCAGATCTAGTCCCTTAAATCTATTTGTCACTTCCACTGTATAATCATAAGGGATTTGATTTAGGTCATACCTGAATTGTCTAGTGGTTTTCCCTAGTGTATAGCTATTATACTCAGTTTTTCAAAATCAACAAATATTATTGCACTCCTGAGTTTGAGGCACATGAAACCTCATGAGTGTATCTTGTTGTTGCTGTTCTGTCGCTTAGTCTTGTCTGATTCTCTGTGACCCCACAGACTGTAGCCTGCCAGGCTTTTCTCTCTTTCACTATCTCCCAGAGTTTGCTCAAATTCATGTCCTTTGAATCTGTTATGCTATCTAAAAATCTCATCCTCTGCCACTTTCTTCTCTTCCTGACCTCAATCTTTCCCAGCATTAGTGTCTTTTCCAGTGAATCAGCTTTGCACATCAAGTGGCCAGAGTATTTTCAGTTTCAGCATCAGTTCTTCCAGTGAATATCCAGGGTTCCTTTCTTTTTGACTGCTTTGATCTCCTTGGAGTCTTTTCCAGCACCACAGTTTGAAAGCATCAATTCTTTGGCCCTCATGTTTCTTTATGGTCTAATTCTCACATCTACATATAACTACTGGAAAAACCATAACTTTGACCTTTGTCAGCAAAGTAAATGCTCTGCTTTGCAATATTCTGTCTAGGTTTGTCATAGATTTCCTTCCAAGGAGCAAGAGTCTTTTAATTTTATGGTTGTAGTCATCATCTTCAGTGATTTTGGAACCCAGGAAAATAAAATCTGCCACTGCTTACAATTTTTACCTTTCTATTTGCCATGAAGTGATGGGACTGGATGCCATGACCTTAGTTTTTGCTGTTGTTGTTGTTGTTGTTGCTGTTGTTTGCTTTGTTTTGGTTTTTAATGTTGAGTTTTAAGCCAGCTTTTTCACTCTCCTCTTTCACACTCATCAATAGGCTCTTTAGTTCCTCTTCACTTTCTGCCGTTAGAATGGTATCATCTGAATATCTGATATTGTTGATATTTCTCCTGGAAATCATGAATCGAGCTTGTGATTCATCCAGCCCGACATTTCACATGATGTACTCTGCGTATAAGTTAAATAAGCAGGGTGACAATATACAGCCTTCTGTACTCCTTTCCCAATTTTGAACAAGTCTATTGTTGTTCCATGTCCGGTTCTAACTGTTGCTTCTTGACCTGCATACAGGTTTCTCAGGAGACAGGTAAGGTGGTCTGGTATTCCCATCTCCTTAAGAATTTCCCACTTTGTTTCGATACACACAGTTAAAGGCTTTAGCATAGTCAATGAAGCAAAAGTAGACATTTTTCTGGTATCCCATTGCTTTATGATCCAGCATATGTTGGCAATTTGATCTATGGATTCTCTGCCTTTTCTAAACCCAACCCAATTTGTACACCTGCAAGTTCTCATTTCATGTACTGCTGAAGCCTAGCATGAAGGAATTGGAGCACAACCTTGCTAGCATGTGACATGAGTGCATTTGTATGGTAGTTTGAATATTGTTTGGCACTTACCTTCTTTGAGATTGGAATGAAAACTGAACGTTTCCAGTCCTGTGGCCACTGCTGAGTTTTCCAAATTTGCTGGCATATTGAGTGCAGCACTTTGACAGCATCGTCTTTCAGGATTTGAAATAGCTCATCTGGAATTCCATCACCTCCACTAGCTTTGTTCATAGTAATTCTTCCTAAGGCCCACTTGACTTCACACTCCAAGATGTCCAGCTCTAGGTAAGTAACCATACCATCATGATTATATAGGCCATTAAAACCCATATATATATAGTTCTTCTGTGTATTTGTGCCATCTTTCCTTCATCTCTTCTGCTTCTGTTAGGCCCTTTATTGTTGCCATTTCTGTCATTTATTGTGCTCATCTTTGCATGAAATATTCCCTTGATATCACCGTTTTTCTTGAAGAGATCTCTAGTCTTTCTCATTCTATCGTTTTCCTCTTTTTCTTTGCATTGTTCACTTCAGAAGGCTTTCTTATCTCTCCTTGCTATCCTCTGCTACTCTGCATTCAGTTGGGTATATCTTTCCCTTTCCCCCTTGCCTGTCACTTCTCTTCTTTCCTCAGTTGTATGTAAAGCCTTCTCAGACAATTTCTTTGCCTTCTTGCATTTCTTTTTCTTTGGGATGGTGTTGGTCACCACCTTCTGTACAATGTTTCTAACCTCCATCCATAGGTCTTCAGGTACTCTGTCTACTAGATCTAATCCTGTGCTATTACCTCCTCCAGTTGACCACATTTTGTCAAAACCCTCCACTGTGACCTGTCCATCTTGGGTGGCCCTGCACAGCATGACTCATAGTTTCCTTGAATGACACAAGCCCCTTCATCATGACAGGGCTTTGATCCATGAAGGGTACGGGTGTATCTGTCTGTAGGTGTATGCTCAGTTGCTTCAGCTTTGTCCCACTCTTTGCAACGCTATGGGCTATAGTCCGCTAGGCTCTTCTGTCCTTGGGATTCTCCATGCAAGAATAGTGGAGTGGGTTGTGATTTCCTCCTGCAGCGGATCTTCCTGACCCAGGGATCAAACCCAAGTCCCAACCATCTCTGACAGTATAGACAGATTTGTTATTGCTGAGCCACTGAGGAAGCCCATGAATTTATCTACTACATGCCAATTAGGTGGATGGAGACAGAAACAATTAGTGGCTTTGGAACTGGTTTTACTTTATGAGAGTCAAACTTCCTTCTCTTGGCTCAAGTCCCTGTCCAAAATGCTGGGGAAATTTCTCTTCTAAAAATGAACAGTAACTAGAACCTTCATCCTACAAGCTCTACAGCTACTTTGAATGAAAAGAATTTCTTATTGAAAGTGAAGAAAACTCAACAAAAAAAACCTCTTTATTAGTGCACCAAACACACCAAGATTTCTGATCAATAATGGAAGCAACCTAGATGTCCATCGGCAGACGAATGGATAAGGAAGCTGTGGTACATATACACAATGGAATATTACTCAGCCATTAAAAAGAATACATTTGAATCCGTTCTATTGAGATGGATGAAACTGGAGCCCATTATACAGAGTGAAGTGAGCCAGAAAGAAAAGCACCAATACAGTATACTAATGCATGTATATGGAATATGAAAGATGGTAATGGTAACCCTATATGTGAGACAGAATAAGAGACACAGAGGCATAGAACAGTCCTGTGGACTCTGAGGGAGAAGGTGAGGGTTGGGACGTTCTGGGACAATAACATTGAAACATGTATATTGTCATATGTGATGCAGAACACCATTCCATGTTCTATGCATGGGACGGATGCTCAGGGATGGAGCGTTGGGATGACACTGAGGGATGGGAGTGGGAGGGAGGTGGGAGGAGGGTTTGGGAGGGGGAGCACATGTGAATCCATGGCTGATTCATGTCGATGTATGGCAAAAACTACTACAATATTGTAAAGTAATTAGCCCCCAACTAAAATAAAAAAAAATAATAATAATTGTAGCCCTTTTAGAGTCCATAGTACAAGAAATAAAACATTAAGGATTAGCTTCTCTTCATCAATTTACAAATCCGGTAGTTTATACATACACAGAGCTTTACCCTCGATCTGGATCTTTTCCTCTCAAAGAGTGATACCTCATCTGTGGCAGAGAAACTGTCACATTCTCAAAAAATCCATTTATTTTTCTTTTTTAGTAGATAGCTAAACCACATTTATTGGGCATTCCTAGAATTAGGTGAAAACGTGTGATTGAGTTCTTGCCAGTGGAATATGGGTAAAAGACATGCACACTACTTCCAGGCCCAACCTCTCCTGAGACCTTTCATGTGGTCTCTCTTTCTCATTTCTTTGTCTTGTTTTCTTTACCTGAAAAGCAGATGATCCACTGGAAGGCATTAGGAGCCTACGGAATTGTCAAGCCACTGTATGGAAGAAATCTGGCTTCCTAATTAAGAGCATAGAAAAGAGTTCCTACTTCTCTCCAACCCATATTGGACTGGCATGCGTGAAAAACATGTATTGTACTTAATCACTAGTTGCTAGAAATGTGTGTTGCTGCTTTTAGTTTACTTTTTGGAGTACAACATATACCTATAGAATAAAGCAGACTTAGTAGTACTGACAGTTATTCAGTGCCTGTGAAACTGCATTCCTCTTCAGATGGGGCTTAAACCAGCCACACCTTAGATTGGGACATAAACCCACAACCCCTGTCTTAGGAGGGGGCTCAAACCCCCTGTCTTTTAACAGAAACCACTCACCTGATCTCAGGATTTACTGAAGCTTGGGTTCTTTTGTCTTGGCACAGAAAGAATTCAGTGTGAGGTAAAGTGAGAGGCAAAGAGTGAGTTTATAAGCAAGGGGTGCTTGGGAGAAATAGAAGAAGGCAGACAAGAGAGTGCAGCCTCAAGAGCAAAGACTACATGTTTCATAATCAAAGAAAAAGTGAAGAGGGGAGAAAACCACCTTCTTCATTTTGGGACAGACATCAAGACTTACATCATTAGTTCCCCCTTTAACCCTATATGGTCTATCTGGTACTGTCATGGTGCTATTTAAATTATATGTATATTAGCAAAATGGTGGTAACATAAACTAAAATATGGTAATTCATCTCACGTTTCAGTATATTGTCCCATTTCACCTAGTTTCTTTCCCTTTTCACTATATTTCTGTCTTGGCTACATATAGAAATGCTACTCTTCAAGGATCATTAATTCCCTGACTGTACGTTACAAGGTTCAGACCCCATAACTATTGTCGTTTTTTTTTTTTTTTTTTTAACTATCAGGAATTGTAGCTTGAGCATGCCTGGTCCTTGAATGCACCTGGTCTTCATTCAAGGGAGAGTAGATTGTTGTTAGGTTACTGGATTCTTGTCTTAAGTGGTCATTAGCTTATAACAGTATCCCAACTTCCTTAAAATTTTCTTTCTGTCTTTAATCCTCTAATGGAATTTTTTAATTAATTATGTAATTATTCTCTTCTATCCCGACCACCTGGAAACCCAACCCAACCTGGTGCCTTATTTACATACTTACTTAGTGTTTGGTTATACCTCCTTTATAGGAGTGCCTACTATTTGTTCAGGACTAGCAAAGCCTCTTGTTATTTTACCCAAGGACATTTTTATTAGTCATTCAACAAGAATATCTAAATCATCTTCAGCTATCAGTAACAATTATAATTTACCATCTTCCAATTTCTTCATTCCCATTGAAGCTGAGCTTTCAGCCTGTACACTTATTTATAGACTACTCCTCTGCCCTCCTATCCCCCTTCTCTGCCTGTATAGATTCTGTTGTTCAGTTGTGTCCAACTCTTTACTACCCCATGAACTGCAGCATGCCAGGCTTCCCTGTCCTTCACCGTCTCCCAGAGTTTGCTCAAACTCATGTCCATTGAGTCAATGATACCATCCAACCATCTCATCCTCTGTCATGCCCTTCTCTTCCAGAGTATAGTGGCTACTCACCCACTAATACTCAGCTCAGGGGTCAAACTTTCCAAGGAAGATGTCAATTCTCCCCTCCATTCCATATTACTTTTGTCTGGCTGCCTTTCCTCTGCACTCACAAGACAGCCTGGACCTACATATTTGTCTACCAAAGATCCTAAAATAGTAGATTTTTGAGGCAGGGATTATAACACCAGGACTCTGTACAGTATATGTGTTAAGTGAATGTTTGTTGAATAAATAAAATGATTGAAAGTGAAAACACGGTCAGATGTATCTCACTCTTTGCGACCCCATGGGCTGTAGCTCCTCTGTTTATGGAATTCGCTAGGCAAGAATACTGGAGTGATTGCCATTCCCTTCTCCAGGGGATCTTCCCAAACGAGGGATAGAACCAGGCCTCCTACACTGTAGGCAGATTCTTTACTGTCTGAGCCACCAGGGAGCCCCAAACTGATTGAAGCTACTCCTAAAACTTCATTCACTGTCTTCAGTTCTTCCTACCAATGTTGGTAAAAGTCTCAGAATCTTTGCTATAACCTCAGTATATATGGGAATTTTATTTATTCGTGCCAACTATTTCAGTATTTCTAAAGTTTTATACAATTGAACTATAATAAATTCACCTATTTTTTGGAGCTTATGTAAACTCAGGCTGTTGTGAGTCAAGGTTCTTCCTTTGTTAGGTATTGTCTGGTAAAGAAGTCATTACCACCGTTCCAAGGCAGTACTGATGCTGGCCATCCCTTTCGTTTAGCTCTGTAGAGTCAAACAGTGGCTAGGGTCAAGTGTTGGTCTTAAGTTTGTGGTCTTGCTACCTAATATGGTAGGGGAAAAGAAACCGGTTCACTTCCATTATTGTATATAGCACAGGATTCCTCCAAGTAAAAAATGGGCATTTGGATGGTGGGCAGCACCCCTTTTCCCGCAATTCCCACTGTAATTAAAAAAGTATTATTTGTAAATGTTTTGAATTCTTCCCAAACACTACGGGACTTCTCCAGGTGGCCTGGAGTGCATCCATCTATTCACTGGGCCTCAATTATTTGCAAATTGATTTATCTTGGCATTATTTGACTACCATATTTTGACAGAAAGGACTTTAGAAATCATCTTAAGATCTAGGAATTGACTCTAAATTCAATGCAATGGAACAATATTAAATTGCGCTCTTTTACAATATTTAAAAGGGAGAGATCTGCCTACTGTAAGTAGACAACTATCTAATTTGAAAAATAATTTTAATCTTTTTGCATATGTTTTCTCATTTTAAACTGGTAGCCTAAAACTTTATTGAATACTGTATCATGTTTGTTTTCAGAATACACAATTTAAATTTAAAATGTGATTAAATGTAAGAATATGTATTAAAACATTTTCTCTATGAACTGAGGTAGAGTAGATATAATTTTATAATAGCTGATTTATATAACTTAATTCAAGATTTATTGATATTATTTTAATAGAACTATATCAAATAAACTAGAATAATTTAAAATATTATGCAGTGCAATTTTGTTTACTGTGTTTTAAGGATTTGGTCTCTGGTGGCTCACCTTGTAAAGAATCTGCCTGCATTGCAAGAGACCTGGGTTCTATCCCTGGGTTAGTAAGATCCCCTGGAGAAGGAAACAGCTATCCACTTCAGTATTCTGGCCTGGAGAATTCCATGGACAGCATAGTCCATGGGGTCACAAAGAGTTGAACAGGACTGAGTGACTTTCACTTTCACCATGTGCTGATATATCATCATCATCATTATCAATATTATCATCACCACACCTTTTTGCTTTTCCAAAGCATTCACTATCATGGTTCTCAAAATTTCTCAGTGAAACCTGCCGGGAGCCAGCTCACGAGATCCCACCCATGACAGTCATAAGGAGAAGGACTGACGAGCAGAGCAACTCAGGCCTCAGGGATTCTCGAGAGGCTGCCTCAGCGCTAACCTTAAAAATGAGATCTCTCTTTCTGACGCTTCCTATAATAAACCTCTTCTTATTTTCTGTGACTTAGGCAAAAGGCCTTTCCTGATTCTCTTCTAAAATAGATCAATCTGAAATCTCAATCGACAAGGCCCCTGAATGGTAGCACCCTAAATAAAATTATCTGAAATATAGAGTATGCTGATCTAAATTCCTTTTGCTAACATATTGGTTTGTTTAATAAATGTACCTGTGCCTTTGGAGCTAATGTGTTTGACTGCCCCTTAACAACAGAACAGCACTGAGAGCCTCCACACAGAAAGCCCCAATGGGCACAGAGCCTTTTGTAGGAAAGAAAGGCTTGTTAGAAAATATAAGAAATGTTGCTTTTTATACTTACTCATTATGCCTTTTCTACTCTTAACGTATTTAGCCTATATAATGAAAACATAACAGTTAGAGATTTGTATAAATAAAAGTTTAGTTTTAATACAAATAATAAGACAATCGTTAATTCAGCTGGTGATTTTGCTAAGAACTGACCTTTGTGCTATATTGTTTCAGCTTGCTGTACTATGACTTTATGGAACCACATTCTTTTCTGTTAAGCTCAAGGCATAGAGTAAATTACTGAAAACAGGTTTTACCTTGAAACTTTCTATTAATGAATTCTTTCCTGCTGTGCCTGATACAAAAGTGTCCTGGCTGATCAACCCTTATCAATAAAAGAGTCACAAGATGTTAGCAGGCCTCTGGGCCAGAAGATGATGTAAACAATTTTAAACCTTTTATAACTTAGAAACACAAACAGTGTTCTGGTTCTGAAATGGATCAAAAACTGCTGATCCATCGAGCTGATCTGGCATGACTCTATACTTTACATTTGTTTCTATGTACCACTAAAAATATAAAAGCTGTCTTAAAAACAATAAAGTCAGAAGACACTTGGAAACACCACGACTCACTGTGTCTTCTCATTCGTATCGCTGACGCCGTCCATCCTGAGGGAACCCTGACCTGCTGGAGCTGGACTCCAGCAGAAACCAATATGGCTGAGTTAACTATTTCCATTTGTTAGATGAGGACAGTGTGACAACATTAAGTGACTTGTCTAGTATCATCAAGTTTGTAACAGAGCACATCCTAAACCCCAGTCTTCTGACTTGAAACCAATGACCTATACATGTCAATATAAAGTATATTAAGTGGATATACTGAAAGCAAGTAAGATAAAGCACAAAACAAGTACCTAAAATGTATTGTTGTATAACTAATACCAGCTTGATTATTTCAGTAATGAAAAAGAAAAGTCTAAGTCTTTTGGACAAACATCGTTGTCTGCGTCCTATTTACTTAGTTCTCTAAATAGCCAGCTACATATACAGAAGGTGTCAGTGACTGTAAAATTATGAAATGAGGCATAGTTGCTCAGATATTTTAAATTTTTAACAATAACATGATGCTAGTTAACATGAACACAAAACTTACTGTGTCAGACAAGGATCACTATATAAACTAATGCATTTGATTTGCACTAATTCTATCAGGTAAATGCTATTGCTGTTCCACTTAAAAATTAGGAAACTGAGGCTCAGAGAATTAAAATAACTTTCCCAAAGTCATAGGAGTTACAGAGCCAGTATTCAAACCTGGGTAATCTGCCTCCAGTATGTGCCCTCTAGGGGCTACAATTTATTATTATACATATTTTGCAGATATAGAAACAAAGATTGCAGAAATTAAGTTGCCCAAGATCGAGTCAGTATGTTAATTCCAAAAGACTGGATCAGGAGTCCAAGATCATAACAACTGTACTATACTAGGGAAAAAAACAAACAAACAAACGAATTATTCTTAATTATACAAAGATTTATTTATTTCACTGGTTAACACCTAGAGAAAATTTGCCCCCAGGGGATATTTGGCAATATCTGTAGATATTTTTGATTATTACAACATGGCAGTAAGGGGGGAGGGACACAGAAAAAAGGTGGGTTGGGAAGAAGAGTTGGCACTAACAGCTAGTAGGAAGAGGCCAGGAATGATATTAAATATTCTACGATCTAAAGTACAGCACCCCACAACAAAGAATCATCCAGACCTAAATATCAACAGCGCCAAGGTTGAGAGACTTTGTTTTTACTGCTAATATCTTTGCTTAGATATACAAGTCAGTTTAGGCATAATCTTAGATACTATTTTGTTTATAAGAGAAAAATAACTTTAGAATGTTCTAATAATGTTAAATCACTCACCTAGAGCCAGACATCCTAGAGTCTGAAGTCAAGTGGATCTTAGGAAGCATCACTACGAACAAAATTAGTGGGGGTGACGGAATTCCAGTTGAGCTATTTCAAATCTTGAAAGATGATGCTGTGAAAGTGCTGCACTCGATATGCCAGAAAATTTGGAAAACTCAGCAGTGGCCACAGGACTGGAAAAGGTCAGTTTTCATTCCAATCCCAAAGAAAGGCAATACCAAAGAATGTTCAAACTACCTCACAATTACACGCATCTCACACACTAGCAGTGTAATGCTTAAAATTCTCTAAGCTTGGCTTCAACAGTACATGGACCGAGAACTTCCAGATGTTCAAGCTGGATTTAGAAAAGGCAGAGAAACCAGAGATCAAATTGCTAACATCCATTGCATAACAGGTAAAGCAAGAGAATTCCAGAAAAAGCATTTACTTTTGCTTCACTGACTACACTAAAGCCTTTGATTTGTGGATCACAATAAATTGTGGAAGATTCTTCAAGAAACGGGAATACCAGTTCATGTGACCTGCCTCCTGAGACATCTGTATGCAGGTCAAGAAACAACACTTAGAACCAGCCATGGAAAAACAGACTGGTTCTAAATTGGGAAAGGAGTGCATCAAGGCTGTATATTGTCATCCTGCTTATTTAACTTATATACAGAGTACATTATGGGAAATGCCAGGCTGGATGAAGCACAAGCTGGAACCAAGATTGCTGAGTAAGATTGCCAAGAGAAATATCAATAATCTCAGATACACAGATGACACCACCCTTATGGCAAAAAGCAAAGAGGAACTAAACAGCCTCTTGATGAAAGTGAAAGAGGAGAGTGAAAAAGCTGGCTTAAAACTCAACATTCAAAACACAAAGATCATGGCAAGCTCCTGAAGTTGGTGGCGGACAGGGGAGGCTTGGCATGCTGCAATCCATAGGGTCACAAAGAGTTGGACATGACTGAGAGACTGAACTGAACTAAACTGAATAATGTCAGATAAGGAGTAGCACAATTAAAAATCCTAGAATAATTGTAAGTTTGAAAAACTGTCTTCTCAGTTTATATTTAAGTATTTAATCAGTGAAGTATATTTTTATAATTCTAACTTGGTGATAGTGTTATCTAGGCAAACTTTTAATTATGTGGTGGTGGGGCAGGGGAACATGTGAGAAAATATTTTTACACTTCCCCATGAGTTCAAACCTTACAATATAACTGTCCTAGATAATGAGAACTAGTTTGCTTTGCTTTGTTTCCTAGTAAGTTTCTAGTCACTCATATAATTACATTCCAATGTTTTCCTTTATATGGAAAAAGTGGTGGAAAGACAAACCAGTCAAGCCAATAATTACTTGAGAATCAATGAGAGAATTAAAGTGAAATTCTCTTTCTTGCACAAATCCAGAGGGTAAATGATTACATGCTCCTGGGTTTAAAAAGCAACATTTGAGTTGATTTATTTTAGCATCATTTTTGGTTAAACTATTTTTTTATTTATCAAGTTGCTTGGTTGTTGGTCAATATTTCAGGATTAGTATATTTTCTGGTACAAGTCACATACACCTAGGAACTCAATAACATTACTGGATGACAGTGAAGGTGATGACAATAATGATGATGCCAATGAAATAGCACTAGGAAAATAAATTTGTATATAACAATATTGATTCAAAATGGATCTTGTATTTCAAGCCATGGAAGAAATACCCCCACTTAGTAAGCTCAGTAGGTGACTAATTCACTCTTTACATGGTATTTAATTGAAAACACACATCATGACCTCCGTAATTTGGGACTATAAACATGCAAATGATACACCAAATGGTTTGCAGTTTATTTTAAACAAAGGAATTTCTTACTTCAGTGCTTGCATAATTAAGACTTCCTTTTTAAAATATATAGCATTTGGTCAACAAAGGCCCCGAGGGGCTAAACTATTGAACAATAACATAACAATAACACTTCTTAATTATTATAAAACTATTTTTACAAAATAACTATAAATAAATAATTGAATAAGTAAGCAAACTGATAATTAAAATCAGACTAAATTACAGAGAATTATAGTTTAATAGATACTGCCTTAGGTGTGAGTACACTATGTCCAGGGAAAGAAAGAAAATTTTACTGAGACATTTGATCACCACCATTTTCTTTTTTCATTGAATAGAAAATGCGTATTTAAATTTCACTATAGGTGTTCTTGGGTTATTTACTATCAGAGTGCTCTGTTATCCTGCAACTTTTTAGTACTGGGTACTTTATTGTCCAATCCAATCCAGCCACTTTATTGTTGCTGTTCAGTCCGTCAGTCGTGTCCAACCCTTTCGACCACATGGACTGAAGCACGTCAGGCTTCCCTGTCCTTTACAATCTCCCGGAGCTTGCTCAAAGTCATACTCATTGAGTCAGTGATGCCATCCAACCATCTCGCCCTTTATTGTCCCCTTCTTCTGCTGCCTTCAATCGCTCCCAGCATCAGGGGATTTTCTAATGAGTCAGCTCTTGGCATCAGGTGACCAAGGTATTGGAGTTTCAGCTTCAGAATCAGTCTTCCCAATGAATATTCAAGATTAATTTATTTTAGAGTTGACTGGTTTGATCTCTTTGCAGTCCAAGAGACTCTCAAGAGTCTTCTCCAACACTGCAGTTCAAAAGCATCTGTTCTTCGGTGCTCAGCCTTTTTTTATCGTCCAACTCTCATAATTGTACATGACTACTAGAAAAAGCATAGCCTTGACTATACGACCATTTGTCAGCTAAGTAATGTCTCTGTTTTTTAATATGCTGTCTAGGTTTGTCATAGCTTTTATTGCAAGGAGCAAGCAATAATTTAATTAATTTAATTTATTGTTAATTATTAAAAATAATTTAATTTCATGCCTGCAGTCACCATCTGCAGTGATTTTGGAGCCCCCCAAAATAAAGTCTCTCACTATTTCCATTGTATCCCCATCTATTTGCCATGAATTGATGGGACCGGATGCCATGATCTTCCCGTTTTGAATGTTGAGTTTTAAGCCAGCTTTTTTGACTCTCCTCTTTCACTTTCATCAAGAGGTTCTTTAGTTCCTCTTCGCTTTCTGCCATAAGGGTGGTGTCATCTGCGTATATGAGGCTATTGATATTTCTCTTGGCAATCTTTCTAGGCAATTTTAATTCCAGCTTGTACTTCATCCAGCCTGGCATTTCCCATAATGCACTCCACATATAAGTTAAATAAGCAGGGTGAGAGTATACAGCCTTGATGTACCCCTTTCCCAATTTGGAACCAGTCTGTTGTTCCATGTCCGGTTATAAGTTGCTTCTTGACCTACATACAGATTTCTCAGGAGGCAGGTCACATGGTCTGGTATTCCCATTTCTTGAAGAATTTTCCACAATTTATTGTGATCCACACAGTCAAAGGCTTTAGCGTGGTCAATGAAGCAAAAGTAGATTTGTTTTTTTCTGAAATTCTCTTGCTTTACCTGTGATGCAATGGATGTTGGCAATTTGATCTCTGGTTTCTCTGCCTTTTCTAAATCCAGCTTGAACATCTGGAAATTCTTGGTCCATGTACTGTTGAAGCCAAGCTTGGAGAATTTTAAGCATTACACTGCTAGTGTGTGAGATGCGTGTAATTGTGAGGTAGTTTGAACATTCTTTGGTATTGCCTTTCTTTGGGATTGGAATGAAAACTGACCTTTTCCAGTCCTGTGGCCACTGCTGAGTTTTCCAAATTTTCTGGCGTATTGAGTTCAGCACTTTCACAACATCATCTTTTAGGATTTGAAATAGCTCAACTGGAATTCCATCACCCGCATTAGTTTTGTTTGTAGTGATACTTCCTAAGGCCCACTTGACTTTCATTTCCAGAATGTCTGGCTCCAGATGAGTTATCACACCATTGTGGTTATCTGGGTCATTAAGATATTTTTTGTATAGTTTTTCTTCATATTTTTGCCACCTCTTCTTAATATGTTCTGCTTTTTTAGGTCCATACCATAGTTAAAGTAGCCATAGTAGAAGTTATGCTGTGATTCTCAATGATGCTATTATGAGACAATCAGTGATTAAGAGCAAGCCTTCTTTCCCTGTCTATTTCTCTCTGCCTCCCAATGGCTCGGCTTATTACCAGTTTTACTGTACTAAATGATAAAAGAGATTTCCGGCTCACCAACATAAGGACTTTGAAGAAGTCATATCTAATAGCTGTCATAGGAGAGACTGAGAATGATATCTCTCTCTCTCTATGTGTGTGTGTGTGTGTGTGTGTGTGCACATTCAAATACATTTTAAATGCATATTGAGTGAATTACTTTCACTTGGACCACATGGAAGTGACAAGTACATGACCATATTTCAACTTGGAACGGACACCTAGGCTCCTTCCTTCATATAATTCAGGAACAGGAGCACTTCACTGATCTCTGTGATCATTTCTCTTACTGCATATGTTTCCCTTGTTCAGCTAACAAAAATATCCTTCAATGGGTATCATGTGGATTTATATCTATAACTCACTTGGGAGCACAAAAATACTAAACTTATTAATAGAAATTTAAGACCTCAATTCACAGGAAGGCAAGAAAATAAACTTAGAGGAGACAGTGGCATGGTCAAAACAGAAAATGGTTAGTCTATCAAGAGAAGCACCACACATGCCTTTCAGGAGTTTAACAGATAAGTTTAAACAAATTAATAGTCCTTCTTTCATTTAAACAAATACAGTTACACTTACAGACACACCAGTGCTCTCAGTGTGCCTGTGTGCATGCTAAATCACTTCAATCATGTCTGATTCTTTGTGACCCTATGGACTATAACCCTCCAGGCTCCCCTGTCCATGAGATTCCCCAAGCAAGAATGTTGGAGTGGGCTACCATTTCCTCCTCCAGGGGATCTTCTTGACCCTGAGAGATCGAACCTACATCTCCTCTGTCTCCTGCAGTGCAGACAGATTCTTTACCACTGAACCACTGAGGAAGCCCAGTCTCCATGTAGTAGTGTGTATATGTTAATCTCAACCATGTAATTTATCCCTCCCTCCTCCCCCCTCTCCCCTTTAGTAACCACAAGGTTTTTTCTAGTTTGTGAATCTCTGTTTTGTGAATAAGTTCATTTGTATGTTTTTGTTTTGTTTTGTTTTCAGATTCCACATATAAGTGCTGTGTGCATGTGTGCTCAGTTGTGTCCAAGTCTTGTTGACCCTATGGACTCTAGCCTGCCAGGTTCCTCTGTCCATGGGATTTCCCAGGTACGAATATTGGAATGGGTTGCTGTTTCCTCTTACAGGGCATCTTCCCGAGCCAGGGATTGAACTCACATCTCCTGAATCACATGCATTGGCAGGCAGTTTCTTTACCATTGTGCCACCTGGGAGGCCCATGTAAATGATATTGCACCATATTTGTCTTTCTCTGACTTATTTCACTTAGTATGATAATCTCTAGGTCCAATCATGTTGCTGCAAGTGGCATTCTTTCATTCTTTTACATTGCTGAGCAATATTCCATTGTGTATATACCACACATTTTCTATTTATCTGTCAATGGACATTTGGGTGTGTCTATATCTTGGCTATTGTAAATAGTGCTGCAATGGGGCTGCAATAGTGGGGCATGATCCATCTTTTCAAATTATGGTTTTCTCTGGATATATGTCCATGAGTTAAATTGCAGGATCATGTGGTAGCTTTATTTTTAGTTATTTAAGGAAACTTCACATTGTTCTCCCTAGTGGTTGTACCAATTTATATTCCCACCAAGAGTGTAGGAGGGTATCTTTATCTTCACACTCTCTCTAGTATTTACTATTTGTAGATTCTTTGATGATGGTCATCCTGACTGTTGTGAAGTGATACCTCACTGTAGTTTTGATTTGCATAATATAGTACTGGAACAAAAACAGAAATATTGATCAATGGAACAGGATAAAAAGCCCAGAAATAAGCCTACACACCTACATACCTAAGGTCAATTACTCTATAACAAAAGAGGCAAGAATATGCAATGGAGAAAAGAGAGTCTCTTTAATAAGCGGTGCTGGGAAAACTGGTTAGCTACATGTAAAAATGAAATTAGAACAATCTCTAACACTATGCACATACACAGAAAAACTCAAAGTGAGTTAGAGGCCTAAAGGTAAGACTGAATACTATAAAACTCTTAGAGGAAACTGTAAGCAGGATACACTTTGGCATAAACTGCAGCAACATCTTTTTGGATCCATCTTCTAGAGGAACAGAAATAAGAGAAAAAAGGGAAGAAAAAGGACCTAATTAAACTTAAAACCTTTTGTACATCAAAGGAAACCATAAACAAAATAAAAAGACAAACTACAGAATGGGAGAAAATATTTCCTAATGATGCGACCAATAAGGGATTAATCTCCAGAGTATACAAGAGCTCATACAGCTAAATATCAAAAAGAACCAAACAATTCAATCAAAAAAATGGGAAGAAGATTTAAACAGACACTTCTCCAAAGAAGACATACCAATGGCTAAGAGCACATGGAAAGATACTCAATATCACTAATTATTATTCTACTCCATTTTTTTATTATTTGAAATTCCATTTTTATAGCTTGTTGATCTCTAATGCATATTCAGGTGTCTGTTTGGGTGGATGTTTTATGTTTTTTTTTTTCTGTTCTACTGATACATGACAATTGATATGTAGGAACTTTGCCTGCTGCACAGTGGTATTTCAAGCCTTCATTTTCTCTCTCTAAGATTATTACTGTACAGTTATTCAATATGCTCAATAGCCTTTTAAGTACTTCTCTAATAGATTTGAATTTCATAACTGTCTGACAGATTTTTTCTTTCTTTTTCAATGTACCCAAAATGAAGCATTGTAAAAGTTGTTATACAAGTGACCAGTACATTTAGTTTTTAAATGTTAAACATTACAAATGATCAAGGTGATTTAAAATAAAGTGAGATAATGCTTTTGTCTATGAAACTGACAAACATCAAAAATACTCAGTATTTGAAAGCAATCCAATAAAGCAGACTTCTACTAGTAGGGGTAAAAGTTCATGCAAGATTTCCAGAAAACAGTTTGGCAATGAGTATCTATAATTCCACTGCTAATAATTTATTCTAAAGGATAATCCTGTTGTGTTCTCTAAACAATATATATAGGAACATTTTATAATATTTTTATATTTTATTTTTGAAAATGAACTATTCAGCCATAATAAAGTTGTGTAAATTATGATATATCTATATGATAGAATGTGGTCATTAATATCAGATTATCAAAGAATATTAAAATAATGTTGAATGAAGAATACATGTAAGCAGCTGTCATGTAAGCAGCTGTATTACTATATATATATATATATATATATACACACACATATATATATATATTTAATTTGCAATGCTCAAACATTGGACAAAAGCATATAAGAAATACCATTGGATAATGGTACTGTAGACTTTTTTTCCAAAAATTCATCTTCGTGATTTTCCTACAGAATTTAAATTTTCTAGAATGAATATACAACTACTATTGTAATAAAAGAGAACAATGATACCAATAAAATAAATGTTATTCAGATGAAGAATCACAAAATGGAATGCAGGGTCACCAATTTAGGAAAAGATTATGTTTTATTTTATTTTTTGTGGTATGTATATAATTAAATATTTGTTAGCCATAAAAGGAATGAAGTTCTGAGACAGTAGGAAGTTGCTATATAACACAGAGAGCTCAGCCCAGTACTCTGTAACGACCAAGAAGAGTGTTGTGTGGGTTGGGAGAGAGGTTCAAGAGGGAAGAGATATATTAGTTTGTATACTTATGGCCGATTCATGCTGTTGTACAGCAGAAACTAATACAACATAGTAAAGCAACCTGTTGTTCAGTTGCTAAGTGAAGTTGCTCAGTCTTGTCAGACTTTGTGACCACATGGACTGTAGCCCACCAGCCTCCTCCATCCATGAGATTTTTCAGGCAAGAATACTGGAGTGGTTTACCATTTCCTTCTTCAGGGGATCTTCCCAACCCAGGGATCGAACCTGGATCTCCCAAATTGTAGGCAGAAGCTTTACTCTCTAAGCCACATGGGAAGTTCGGTTGCTAAGCCATGTCCAATTCTTTGCCACCCCAGGCTTTCCTGTCCTCCACAATTTCCTGGAGTTTGTGCAAGTTTATGTAAAGCAACTATACTCTAACAAAATAGTTTAAAAAAATTGCAACATAGGTGAACCTTAAAACCATTATTCTAGTTGAAATAAACTAGACATAGGAGAATAGATATTGCATGGTTGCACTTATATGATAACTTAAAGAAGCCTAATATATGTTCGAGTCCCTGCAGGGGAGGAGAGAGAGGCTGAAAGAGAAAAAAATTTGAGTACTGTACAAAAATTTCAAAAGCTTGACCCAAACTATAAACCCACAGAAAAAAAAGCTCATAAAAATATGAACAGCAAACACTCTCTGACATAAATCACAGCAGGATCCTCCATGACCCACCTCCCAGAATATTGGACATAAAAGCAAAAATAAACAAATGGGACCTAATTAAAATTAAAAGCTTTTGCACAACAAAGGAAACTATAAGCAAGGTGAAAAGACAGCCTTCAGAATGGGAGAAAATAATAGCAAACGAAGCAACAGACAAACAATTAATCTCAAAAATATACAAGCAACTCCTGCAGCTCACTTCCAGAAAAATAAACGACCCGATCAAAAAATGGGCCAAAGAACTAAACAGACATTTCTCCAAAGAAGACATACAGATGGCTAACAAACACATGAAAAGATGCTCAACATCACTCATTATTCAGTTCAACTCAGTTCAGTCGCTCAGTCGTGTCCGACACTTTGTGACCCCATGAATTGCAACACGTCAGGCCTCTCTGTCCATCACCAACTTCCGGAGTCTACCCAAACCCATGTCCATCGAGTCGGTGATGCCATCCAACCATCTCATCCTCTGTCGTCCCCTTCTCCTCCTGCCCCCAATCCTTCCCAGCATTAGGGTCTTTTCCAATGAGTCAACTCTTTGCATGAGGTGGCCAAAGTATTGGAGTTTCAGCTTCAACATCAGACCTTCCAATGAACACCCAGGATTGATCTCTTTTAGGATGGATTGATTGGATCTCCTTGCAGTCCAAGGGACTCTCAAGAGTCTGCTCCAACACCACAGTTCAAAAGCATCAATTCTTCGGCGCTCAGCTTTCATCACTGTCCAACTCTCACATCCATACATGACCACTGGAAAAACCATAGCCTTGACTAGACGGACTTTTGTTGGCAAAGTAATGTCTCTGCTTTTAAATATGCTATCTAGGTTGGCCATAACCTTCTTTCCAAGGAGTAAGAGTCTTTTAATTTCATGGCTGCAATCTCCATCAGCAGTGATTCTGGAGCCCCCAAAAATCAAGTCTGACACTGTTTCCACTGTTTCCCCATCTATTTCCCATGAAGTGATGGGACCAGATGCCATGATCTTAGTTTTCTGAACGTTGGGATTTAAGCCAACTTTTTCCACTCTCCTCTTTCACCTTCATCAAGAGTCTCTTTAGTTCTTCTTCACTTTCCTCCATAAGGGTGGTGTCATCCGCATATCTGAGGTTATTGATATTTCTCCTGGCAATCTTGATTCCAGCTTGTGTTTCTTCCAGCCCAGCATTTCTCATGATGTACTCTGCATATAAGTTATTAGGGAAACGCAAATCAAAACCACAATGAGGTGCCATTTCACACCAGTCCGAATGGCTGCTATCCAAAAGTCTACAAGCAATAAATGCTGGAGAGGGTGTGGAGAAAAGGGAACTCTCTTACATTGTTGGTGGGAAAGCAAACTAGTACAGCCACTATGGAGAACAGTGTGGAGATTCCTTAAAATCCTGGGAATAGATCTGCCATATGACCCAGCAATCCCACTGCTGGGCATACACACCGAGGAAACCAGAATTGAAAGAGACGTGTGTACCCCAAGGGTCATCGCAGCACTGTTTACAATACCCAGGACATGGAAGCAACCTAGATGTCCATCAGCAGACGAATGGATAAGGAAGCTGTGGTACATATACACAATGGAATATTCCTCAGCCATTAAAAAGAATACATTTGAATCAGTTCTATTGAGATGGATGAAACTGGAGCCCACTATACAGAGTAAAGTAAGCCAGAAAGAAAAACACCAATACAGTATACTAATGCATATATATGGAATTTGAAAGATGGTAACGATAACCCTATATGCGAGACAGAAGAAGAGACACAGATGCATAGAACAGTCTTATGGACTCTGAGGGAGAAGGTGAGGGAGGGACGTTCTGAGAGAATAGCATTGAAACATGTATATTATCATATGTGAAACAGAACACCATTCCAGGTTTGATGCATGAGACAAATGCTCAGGGCTGGGGCAATGGGATGACCCAGAGGGATGGGATGGAGTGGGAGGTGGGAGGGGGTTTCAGGCTGGGGAACACATGCAAACCCGTGGCTGATTCATGTCAATGTATGGCAAAAACCACTACGATATTGTAAAGTAATTAGCCCCCAACTAAAATAAATAAATTTATTTAAAAAAAAAAAGATGGAGTTTCAGGAAAAAAACAAAAAAAAACAAAACGTCTATTTCTGCTTTATTGATTATGCCAAAGCCTTTGACTGTGTGGATCACAATAAACTGTGTAAAATTCTGAAAGAGATGGGAGTACCAGACCACCTGACCTGTCTCTTGAGAAACCTGTATTCAGGTCAGGAAGCAACAGTTAGAACTGGACATGGAACAACAGACTGGTTCCAAATAGGAAAAGGAGTACATCAATGGTAACCCACTCCAGTACTCTTGCCTGGAAAATCCCATGGATGGAGGAGTCTGGTAGGCTACAGTCCATGGGGTCGCTAAGTGTCAGACACGACTGAGAGACTTCACTTTCACTTTTCACTTTCATGCATTGGAGAAGGAAATGGCAACCCACTCCAGTGTTCTTGCCAGGAGAATCCCAGGGACAGAGGAGCCTGGTGGGCTGCTGTCTATGGGGTCGCACAGAGTCGGACATGACTGAAGCGACTTAGCAGCAGCAGCAGCAGCAGCAGGACTGTATATGGTCATCCTGCTATTTTAACTTATATGCAGAGTACATAATGAGAAACACTGGGCTGGAGGAAGCACAAGCTGTAATCAAGATTGCCGGGAGAAATATCAATAACCTCAGCTCTGGAGATGACACCACCCTTATGGCAGAAAGTGAAGAAAGAACTAAAGAGCTTCTTGATGAAAGTGAAAGAAGAGAGTGAAAAAGTTGACTTAAAGCTCAACATTCAGAAAACTGAGATCATGGCATATGGTCCCATCACTTCATGGCAAATAGTTGGGGAAACAGTGGCTGGCTTTATATTTTGGGGTCCCCAAATCACTGTAGATGGTGATTGCAGCCATGAAATTAAAAGACGCTTACTCCTTGGAAGGAAAGTTATGACCAACCTAGACAGCATTTTTAAAAGCAGAGACATTGATTTGCCAAAAAAGGTCCATCTAGTCAAGGCTATGGTTTTTCCAGTAGTCAGGTAAGAATGTGAGAGTTGGACTATAAAGAAAGTTGAGCACTGAAGAATTGATGCTTTTTAACTGTGTTGTTGGAGAAGACACTTGAGAGTCCCTTGGACTGCAAGGACATCCAACCAGTTCATCCTAAACGAGATCAGTCCTGGGTGTTCATTGGAAGGACTCATGTTGAAGCTGAAACTCCAATACTTTGGCCACTTGATGTGAATAACTAACTCATTGGAAAAGACCCTGATGCTGGCAAAGATTGAAGGCAGGAGGAGCAGGGCACGACAGAGGATGAGATGGTTGGATGGCGTCGCTGATTCAATGGGCATGGGTTTGGGTAGACTCTTGGATTTGGTGATGGACAGGGAGGCCTGGCGTGCTGTGGTTCATGGTGTCACGAACAGTCAGATACGACTGAGCTATTGAAATTTACTGAACTGAATAAGTAAACAATCATAGCCAAGTGAGTTCTATTAAGAGAAACACAGCATGAAGAGAAGAGTCAGTCTAGGAAAATGAAGAGGCAAACAAAATCAGTTCAGTCGCTCAGTCATGTCCGACTCTTTATGACCCCATGAACCACAGCACGCCAGGCCTCCCTGTCCATCACCAACTCCGGGAGTTTACCCAAACCCATGTCCATCGAGTTAGTGATGCCATCCAACCATCTCATCGTCTGTTGTCCCCTTCTCCTCCTGCCCCCAATCCTTCCCAGCATCAGGGTCTTTTCCAATGAGTCAACTCTTCTCATGAGGTGGCCAAAGTATTGGAGTTTCAGCCTCAACATCAGTCCTTCCAATGAACACCCAGGACTGATCTCCTTTCGGATGGACTGGTTGGATCTCCAAACAAAATAATCCTATTCAAATATTCTTCATCTTGAAAGACTATGTGCTAAGCTGCAGACCAGTGTTTTGTAAACTGGAGGTGGCAACTCACTCGTACTCATTATATCAATTGTGTCCAGCATTCTTTGCTTTTCTCAAGAAAAGACAAATTAATGAAGACCTACTATGAGATAACCCAGATGTTGGATTATCAAATTTGGGTTTTTTAAGTTGCTTTTAAGTCTGTTTTTAAGAGCAGTTCACATCAAACTTAGGAGGAAGATACAGAGGTTTCCCATATATCCCCCAGCTTCCACACAAGGTGGTGGTTCACATGGTAAAGAATTTGCCTACAATGTGGGAGACCTGAATTTGATCCCTGAGTTGGGAATATCCCCTGGATAAGGGAATGGCAACCCACTCCAGTATTCTTGCCTGGAAAATCCCATGGACAGAAGAGCCTGGCAGGCTACAGTCCATGGGTCGCAAAGAGCTGGACACGACTGAGCTACTAACACTTTCTTTTTCCACCCAAGCATAGCTTCCCCTACTTTCAGTATCCCTCACCAGAGTGGTACATTTATTACAATTGATGAACCTATGTTGACACATCCTCATTGCCCAAAGTCCATGGTTGACACTGGAGTTTATTCTTGGTGTTATGCATTCTATATATTTGGACAAATGTATGCCATATGTCCATCATCACAGTATCTTACAGAGTATCCTCACTGTTCTTAAAATTCTCTGTGTTCCACCTATTCATTACTCCATTCCTACAAACACTCAATATTATTTTAATGAAATAGAACAGAATAGGGTAGGATAACACAGAAGAGAAAAAAACTGCAATACAATTGTTAAGAGTGTATCATATTTAGGATGATTCTAATCAGTGACTAAGTGTGTATATATACTAGGTCACTACATAAAATATATTTCCAACTGGGAGTTACAATAAAACATTTGAAATCTTCTCTTCTGAATTATGTTGAATTTAACAAGGTGTTCCCTTGTAAGGAGCTTCTCTGGATAACTAGCCAACTTTCCAAAGATGATTGACAATTCATTTATGTCCTCCTTTAAAACTGAAATATAAAGCAAGCTAACACATAGTAGGACTAACATATGCTCAGTGAATAAAAATAAGTGAATGGTCAATATGCAGACTCAGCAGAATAGATCATGTAATATGAATAGAAAATTGAACTAATTTGATTAACCTTAGGGCCAGTTTTAAAACCCAAGCTAGACCCCAAGTTTCCTGGTCTAAAGCAGTACTCTTTCACTATACCTGGAATTTTCAGACTTTATCTTCTGAGGACTGTGCCTCCATGCTCAGCCATGTTTGACTCTTTGTGATCCCATGGACTGTAGCCCACTAGGTTCCTCTGTCCATGGAATTCTCCAGGCAAGAATACTGTAGCAGGTTGCCATTTCCTCCTCCAGGGGATCTTCCCAACTCAGAGGTTGAACCATGTCCCTGTGTCTCTTACATTGGTAAGTGGGTTTTTAACCACTGAGCCACCATGGATGCCCCTTTCTGAGCACTAAAGTGCTCTAAAAATATGTGAGAGTGTGTCATAGGCAGAGAAAGGAGGACAAAAATGTGCCGTATACGTTCTAAACCATTTCAGTTAGAAAGTCTTGTTTCAGTTCAGTTCAGTTCAGTCGCTCAGTAGTGTCCAACTCTTTGCGACCCCATGAATCACAGCACACCAGGCCTCCCTATCCATCACCAACTCCCGGAGTTTACCCAAACCCATGTCCATCGAGTCGGTGATGCCATCCAACCATCTCATCCTCTGTCGTCCCCTTCTCCTCCTGCCCCCAATCCTTCCCAGCATTAGGGTCTTTTCCAATGAGTCAACTCTTCTCATGAGGTGGCAAAGTATTGGAGCTTCAGCTTCAACATCAGTCCTTCCAATGAACAACTATGACTGTATTATATTTTGAGATTTTCAAATCTTAAAAATAAACTACCTTTTAAACCACTGTAATAAAACCTTGCAGTTTCCCTACATTCTTATGCCCTAATTGGACAGGACTGAATACTTTTGTTAGTATAGCATCTGTATCACACACTATTCTCCTGCTGAGTTATACTCTTAGAAACTAATAGCCTCAAACCCTCTTCTCATATAACGTTAACTTTTTATGAATAACAGAAATATAAAGACATTATCTTCAGGTAGATGTGCCAAACAAACTTTAAGACAATCTATCTTAAAAGTAGCTTCAAGTGCATATTAAAGACTCAAATTAGTTATTAAGTGCAAAGATGTAACTATGAAATAAACATCAAATATCTTACTTTTTCAAGTCCACAATAGCTTACTCTCCCTGCTATTGTTAGCCCCCTTCAGACTAGTAGAACATTTTTACTCTTATATTTCTAGCATGAACCCATTCTTTCCTTTAATACTCTCTTCCTGTGGCACCCTACTCTCCCCATAATACACATTTGTACCCTTGTGCCGGGAGCCAGCTCATGAGATCCCACCCATGACAGAGTCATGAGGAAGAGGACTGATCAAGCATGGCTTCTCAGGCCTCAGGGATTCTCGGGAGGCTGCCTCAGCGCTCACCTTAAAGATGATGTCTGTCTTTCTGATGTTGGCTATAATAAACCTATTCTTATTTTCTGTGACTTAGACAAAAGGCCTTTCCTGATTCTCTTCTAAAATAGATCTTTCTGAAACCTCAATCGACAAGGCCCCTTAACAGTAGCATCCTAATAAAATTATCTAGGATATAGAGCATGCTAATCTAAATTCCTCTTGCTAGCATATTGGTTTGTTTAATAAATGTACCTGTGCCTTTAGAGCTAATGTGCATGACAGCTCCTTAACAATAAACAATACTGAGAGCCTCCACACAGAAAGCCCCAATGGGCACAGAGCCCTTCATAAGAAAAAGGGCTCATTAGAAAAAATAAGAAGCATTACTTTATGAAACTGTTACTTAGTCTATATTTACTCACTATGTTTTTGCTCTTAACGTATTTAGCCTATATAATGAAAGCATAATAGTTTGAGATTTATATAAATAGAAGTTTAGCTTTAATACAAATAATAAAGACGATTGTTAATTCAGCTGGTGATTTTGCTAAGCACTGACCTTGGCGCTACATTGTTTTCAGCTTGCTGTGCCATGACTTTATGGGACCACATTCTTCTCTGTTAGGCTCAAGGCATAAGATAGAGTACAGAAAACAGGTTTTACCTTGAAACTCTGAGTTTGTGAATTCTTTCTTTGTCATAATCTGCTGTGCCTGTATTCTTTAAAAAAATGTAACCCTGGTACTTTCTGTGCCTGATGCAAAAGTGTCCTGGCTGATCAAACCTTATCAATAAAAGAGTCACCAGATGTTAGCAGGCCTCCAGGCCAGAAGATGATGTAAAACAACTTTAAACTTTGTTGTAACTAAAAACATAAACAGTGTCCCTGGTTCCAATAAGGGTCAAAAACTGCTGACCCATTGATTTGATTTGGCATGACTTTACACTTTACATTTGTCCTCTATGTACAACTAAAGATATAAAAGCTGTCTTGAAAACAATAAAGTCAGGAGACACTTGGAGACGCTAAGACTCGCTGTGTCTTCTCATTCGCATCGCCGAAGCCGTCCTTCCTGAGGGAACCCCTGGATCAGCTGGAGCAGGACTCCGGCACCCTTGATCATTTTACATTTTCTCCAGATTTTCCTCAGCCTCATTGTGTCTTTTCTCAGGGGGAAGTGACTGAAAGGGTCAAATAAATGGGGCCATATCATGGTTTTATAGTATTGAGGATAATGTCTCCGTTTTGCTTTTCAACATCCTTTCTGATGCTTCCCAGCATTTTGCTTATCTTTTAAAACTACACAGTAAGCTTCACTTTTGAAGGAACAACAAAGCTACCAAAGCAAAATGTCTTGTTCCTATCTAAATTTGTATTGACTTATCTAGATAGTTTTGATAAAGCAAATAAAACAACTAATTTTAATTCCTCTGATCCAAGGATCGAGTAAGAGTTGTACTCTGTGAAATCTTAGATGATGGGAAAAATCACCACCCACCACTAACCATAAAAAGTAATGAATATCATACCATAGTTTTCTCACCTGAGAAGATAGCATCAAACTTATGTTTGCTAGTCAAAATAGACTATATATTCACATATATGTATATGTTACATATAAAGTAAACAAACATTAATTTATGAATGAATATATTCATGTATATAATATAATCATATATATTCAATAAATGTAATTGAATATTACTATCTTTTAAATACATGGATTTCACATAGTTTTATTTGATATTCTATACCACAGCTCTTATTGTGCCTAGCTGAGGATTTCCAAATATTTTTTTACATTCACTCATATCAGAAAATATATAATATATATGTTATATATGTAAAAGTATATAAAATATATACAATACAGACATATTTCTATGGAAAATTGTAAGGTGTATAAAAAAGAGGACTTAGAATGAGATAATTGTTTCAAAAGTTTTGCTTTAACATTAAAAATATATTACTGTAATAAACTATCATTAATAATTTTAAGAATGGATAAATAAAAAAATCTAATAGTTATACAGTATCAAAAGACTCATCATAAATATAAGGACATAGAAATATTTAAAGATTTAAAGGAAAAAGATATACTATGGAGACACAAATTAGCCTAAGACCGTGAAGTTACACTGAAGATTAATGGGCAATGTCCTACTGTCAATCCACTGTAATAAAATGATTTTCAATTTTATGCACCTAATAAAATCACATCATATATATATATATATTAATAGAACTAAACTGGATTTAAAAAAAAAAAACTAGCATTCATAGTAAGATGTTTTTAATGTACTTCTCTCAGCCTCTCAGTAACTGATAGAATAGGCTAACAAAAATACTAGTGAGTACATCAGTTCAGTTCAGTCACTCAGTCATGTCCAACTCTTTGCAACCCCATGAACTGTAGCATGCCTGGCTTCCTGTCCTTCACCAACTCCCAGAGCTTGCTCAAACTCACGTCCATTGAGTCAGTGATGCCATCCAACCATCTCATCCTCCATCATTCCCTTCCCCTCCTGCATTTAATCTTTCCCAGCATCAGGGTCTTTTCCAATGAGTCAGTTCTTCAAAACAGGTGGCCAAAGTATTGGAGTTTCAGCTTTAGCATCAGTCCTTCCAATGAATATTCAGGACTGTTTTGTTTAAGATTGACTGGTTTGATCTCCTTGCAGTCCAAGGGACTCTAAAGATTCTTCTCTAACACCACAGTTCAAAAGCATCAATTCTTCAACACTTGGCTTTCTTTGTGGTCCAACTCTCATATCCATCCATATTAAGGCTTCCCAGATAGTTCAATGGTTAAAGAATCCAACTGCAATGCAGGAGACCTGAGTTTGATCCCTGGGTTGGGAAGATCCCCCGGAGAAGGGAAAGGCAACCCACTCCAGTGTTCTGGCCCGGAAAATTCCATAGACTGTATAGTCCATGGGGTCGCAGAGAGTTGGACACGACTGAGTGACTTTCACTTTCGCTCACATCCATACATGACTACTGGAAAAAACCAAAGCTTTGACTAGACGGACAAAGTAATATCTCTACTTGGTAATATACTGTCTAGGTTGGTCATACCGTTTCTTCCAATGTGCAAGCATCTTTTAATTTCATGGCTGCAGTCACCATCTGCAGTTATTTTGGAGCCCAAAAAACAATGTCAGCCACTGTTTTCATTGTTTCCCCACCTATTTGGCATGAAGTGATGGGGATGGATGCCATGATCTTTATTTTTTGAATGTTGAGTTTTAAGCCAGCTTTTTCACTCTCCTCTTTCACTTTCATCAAAAGGCCCTTCAGTTCTTCACTTTCTGCCATAAGCGTGGTGTCATTTGCATATCTGAGGTTACTGATACTTCTCCCAGCAATCTTGATTCCAGCCTGTGCTTCATCCAGCCAGGCATTTTGCATGATGTAGTCTTCATATAAGTTAAATAAGCAGGGTGACAATACACAGCCTTGGAACCAGTCTGTTGTTCCATGTTCGATTCTAAGTGTTGTTTCTTGACCTGCATACAGATTTCTCAGGAGGCATGTAAAGTGGTCTGGTATTCTCATCTCTTTAAGAGATCTCCACAGTTTGTTGTGATCCACACAGTTAAAGGCTTTAGCTTTGACTAACAGATCAGTTAATGAAGCAGAAATAGATGTTTTTCTGGAACTGCCTTGACTTCTCTCTGATGCAGTGAATGTTGGCAATTTGATATCTGGTTCCTCTGCCTCTTTAAAACCCAGCTTGCACATCTAGAAGTTCTCAGTTCATGCACTGATGAAGTCTAGTTAGAAGGATTTTGAGTATAACCTTGGTAGCATGTGAAATGTGTGCTATTCTAGGGTGGTCTGTACAGTCTTTGGCATTGCCTTTTTTGGGGAATTGTACAAAAACTGGCTTTTTCCAGTCCTGTGGACACTGCTGAGTTTTCCAAGTTTGCTGGTATTCTGAGATCATTCTGTCATTACCTATAATTTACAAATGGTAAAATCAAAATATTAATCTGCAAATACCTGTTTTTATTTATCCATATATTATGGAAGAGATATTGATTCAAATTGGACATGTGAATTTATATGGAGGTTCACACTCCATCATTACCAACACAGATTGCAGACAGACAAAATGTTTACTAGATAAAATAAAATTCACTCGTGATCAAAAATTACATAATATATCATGAAACAAGAATGAATCAGTTAAATAAGTAATAAATGTTAACTTGAACAAGGGTCTTACTAGGCTGTAAGAATAAGACCAGGTAGAGGTGGCTTTGGTTCCTGTTCCAAAAGGGCAATGGCATGCATGTCTATGTCCCAAGATATAGACTTCTGGATGGTCCCTAATCCCTTCATGGAGCACAGCCTTGTCGTGGTGAAGGGTCTTGAATAACACAATAACTATATGAGCCATGCCATGCAGAGCCTCCAAAGGAGGATGGGTCAGAGTGAAGAGTTCTGACAACTCTTGTTGTCAGACAACATCATAGTTTTGACAACAATGATGTCCACTGGAGGAGGAAATGGTAATCCACTCCAGTATTATTACTTAGAGAACCCCATGGACAGTATTAAGAGGTAAAAAGATATGACACCAGAAGATGAGCTGCCCAGGTCATCAGGTGTCCACTATGCTATCAGGAAGAGTGGAGGGCAATTACTAACAGCTCCAGAAAGAATGAAGCAGTTGGGCCAAAGCAGAAATGACACTCAGTTTTAGATGTGCCTGCTGGTGAAAGCAAAGGCCAATGCTGTAAAGAATAATATTGTGTACAAACTTGGAATGTTAGGTCCATGAATCAAGGTAAACTGGATGTGGTCAAGCAGGAGATGGCAAGAGTGAACATCAACATTTGAATATCGACATTTTAGGAACCAGTAAACTAAAATGGATAGGAATGGGTGAATTTAATTCGGATGACCACCATATCTTCTACTATGAGCAAAAGTCCCTTATAAGAAATGGAGTAGCCCTCCTATTCAACTAAAAAGTCCAGAATGCACTACTTGGGTACAATCTCAAAAACTATAGAATGATCCTGATTCATGAATTCCAAGTCAAACCATTCAACATCACAGTAACCCAAGCCTATGTCTCAACCACTGATGGTGAAGAAACTGAAGTTTTCCAGTTCTATGAAGGCCTACCACACCTTTTAGAACTAACACCAAAGAAGATGTCAATTTTATTATAGAGGATTGGAATGGAAAAGTAGCAAGTCAACAGATACTCAGAATAACATGCAAGTTTGGCGTTTGGGTACAAAATGAAGCAGGGTAAAGGCTAATGGAATTCTGTAAGAGTGCATGCTGGTCATAGCAAACACCCTTTTCCAACAACACAAGAGACGGCTCTACACATGGACATCACCAGATGATCAATACTGAAATCAGGTTGATTATGTTTTTTGCATCCAAAGATGGAGAAGCTCTGTACAGTCAGTAAAAACAAGAACTGGAACTGACTGTGGCTCAGATCATAAACTCCTCATTGTAAAATTCAGGCTTAAAGAAAAATAGGGAACATCACTAGGCCACTCAGGTATCAAATTCCTAAATTAAATCCCTTATACAGTGGAGGTGATGAATAGATTCAAGGGATTAAATCTGGTAGACAGAATGCCCAAAGAACTATGGATGGAGCTTCATAACATTGTACAGGAGACAGTGAGCAAAACCATCTTGAAGAAATAGAAATGCAAATGCTAAGGACCTAACAGACACAGAAGATATTAAGGATAGGTGGCAAGAATACACAGAAGAACTCTAGAAAAAAAAGTCTTAATGACCAAGATAATTGCCATAATGTTGTAACTTACTTAGAACCTGGCATCCTGGAATGTGAGGTCAAGTGGGCCTTAGGAAGCATTACTAGAAACTAAGCTAGTGGTGGTGATGGAATTCCAGCTGAACTATTGCAAATCCTAAAAGATGATGTTGTTTAAGTGCCACACTCAATATGTCAGCGAATTTGGAAAGCTCAACAGTGTTCACAGGATTGGAAAAGATCAGTTTTTATTCAAAGTCCAAAAAAAGGGGAATGCAAAGGAATATTAGACTACTGTAAAAGTGCACTCATTTTCCTAAGATAGCAGGGTTATACACAAAATTCTTCAAAGTAAGTTTCACCAGTAACTAAGTGAACTGAGAACTTCAGATGTACAAGCTGTGTTTCAAAGAGGCAGAAGAACCAGAGATGAAATTTCCAACATGCATTGGATCATGTAGAAAGCAAGAAATTTCCTTGTTTCATCTACCTCTGCTTCATTGACAAAGCTAAAGGCTTTGACTGTGTGGATCACAACAAACTGTGGAAAATTCTTCAAGACATGGGAATACCATACCACCTTACCTGTCTCCTGAGAAACCTGTATGCAGGTCAAGAAGCAACCATTAGAACCTTACATGGAACAACAGACTGGTTCCAAATTGGGAAAGGAGTACAACAAGGCTATATATTGTCACCCTCTTTTTTAACTTATATGCAGAGTACATCATGCAAAATTCTGGGCTGTATGAATCACAAGCTGGAATAAAGTTTTCTGGGGGAAAATATTGATAACCTTAGATATACACAAATGATACCACTCTAATGACAGAAAGTGAAGTGGAACCAAAGAGCCACTTGATGAGGGTGAAAGAGGAGAATGAAAAAACTGGCTTGAAACTCAAGATTCAAAAGACGAAGATCATGGAATCCAGTCCCATCAGTTCAGTTCAGTCCTCAGTCATGTCTGACTCTTTGTGACCCCATGGACTGCAGCACACCAGACTTTCCTGTCCATCACTATCTCCTGGAGCTTGCTCAAACTCATGTCCTTTCAGACGGTGATGCCATCCAACCATCTCATCCACTGTTGTCCACTTCTCCTCCTGCCTTCAATCTTTCCTAGCATCAGGGTCCCATCCCTTTATGGCAAAGGGATGGGGAAATGTGAAAGCAGTGATAGATTTTCTTTTCTTGGGCTCCAAAATTACTGCAGATGGTGACTGTCACCATGAAATTAAAACAAAACAAAACGAACAAAAATACACTTGCTCCTTAGAAGGAAAGATATAATAAGTCTAGACAGCATATTAAAAAACAGAGACATCACTTTACTATGGCTTTTCCATTAGTCATGCAGGGATGTGAGAGTTGGACCATAGAGAAGGCCAAGTGCTGAAGAATTGATGCTTTCAAATTGTGGTTCTGGAGAAGAGTCTTGAGAGTCTTTTGTATTGCAAGGTGATCAGAACAGTCAATCCTAAAGGAATCCTGAATATTCATTGGAAGGACTGATGCTGAAGCTGGAGCTCCAATACTTTGGCCACCTGATGGGAAAAGTTGACTCTTTAGAAAAGACCCTGATGATAGTACAGATCAAAGACAGAAGAAGAAAGGGACAGGACAGAATGAAATGGTTAGATAGCATCAATGACTCAATGGACATGAATTTGAAGAAACTCTGAGAGATGGTGGAGGACAAAGTAGCCTGGTGTGCTGCAGTCCACAAGGTTGCAAAAAGTCATACTTGACTTGTAGACTGAACAATAACAACACCAAATTATATATGCAAACTCATACACATACATGTGGGTATGTTATTCAGTTCCAAGCTGCCCTTTCCCCACCGCCAATGCATTCTTCAAAATGTCTCCAAAATGATCTTGTAAGAATTATACACTAGATAAATAGTTTTGGAATTCAATCACCCAACCTATCTGTACTATCTCAATAAACTCAAACACAGGACTCCCAAAGCTTTTTTGTTTGTTTGTTTGTTTTCCTAGTCTTCTTACAACACAAAGGCCGGTGTTCCTCTTGAGCACTAACTCTTCAACTTGGTAGTGTGTCTTTGATCTAGACTGGTAAACTGACTTTAGTGAAGTTTTCACATTTCAAACCGATCTCCTCTGCAAGCATAATCACTTATTACTTCACTATTCATGGTACATCTGCTCCGTAGTGTCTGAGTGTCTATTTTATACTTTGACATTACACTTCCAGCAAATAATTGCAGAGAAACTTCTTAGGTTCCCCAGTAATAATTGGAGCTACTACTTATATATTTATTTTTCTGTGGTATTAAGGGAATCAGAAATGTTTGGCTTAACCATTAGACAGGGGTAACACCACATACTTCACCTTGCTTTCTGGTGCTGTGCATTTTCTCTGTGCTCTGACTTAAAATGCACTTTACCTATAAGGTTTATTTTTCTGATGGCAGTCATTTTTAACGAGCACAAGTTTTCTACAGGTATAACCTTTGCTTTCTTATAATCATAATGATTTGGCTTATGATTTAAAGCATTATAACACCAGCTCATATTGTGAGACCTCTCCTATGGTGTTTACTCCTTCATTGGTATGTTGTGCTATTGCAACCATTGGCCACTTACACAGCATCTAAATAAATTCAATCTCTGGAAAAAAAATTGGCGGTAGACTAATCTGCTATTGGATTATTTCAGTGCACTATGCCTCAGATTCACCACTCAGACAATTTAATCAGATATTCACCTAATTACAGAACAATCAGAATAATCTTCCTTTATTATCAGTAGATATTATATTTCACTTGAACATTTTTGGTAAATTCTTACATTGCAAGACCTTCTTTCTCATTAGTATTTGAAACTCAGGGGGCATCTTATTATCAATGAAAGCTCTCATAACCAAGATGGATAAATTCAATTAAGAGTTGATGCCATAATACTTTATATTGACCTGTTAATTCATTTACCATATTTTGTATCCATTACTATAACCAGTGGAGTATTAGTTGAAGGACATCAATAATTATACAATCATACATTAAGAATTAGAAATTATAGTTCCAGAACCCTGTGAATAATATAGCGTAGTGGAGTTAAATATCCATTTACAAGTGTTTTAGTTTAGGCTCTGATATTCTGAGGAGGTAAAAACAGAGTTGACTTAAGGCTCTGTTAAGACCTTCTAAACAGAGTTAAATTATAGTGTGCTAATTTGGAAAATTATGGAAAATTTACAGCACTTAGACTAATGAGAATATGATATTCAGATGATGCAGCTGTGTACATAGACCTCTTCTTTTTTTACTCTCCATGTTAGTCACCTGGATTTACCTCATTTATCTTCATAGATAATCATTAATATTTTTTAACCTATCATTTTAAGTTATCACTCCCTCCCTCCATTCAAGTTATTATACTGCTTTTGTATATTTTCCTATGATTTCACAGAATATTCCACAGTTCACCTGTTTGATGATCTGGATTTTATTGATATCTTTAATTCTCATTATTCAAATTATGATCTCTTTTTAAAAAATATGTTCTCTACATACACTATAACTATTACTTCCCTTATCCATGCCCCGTTTTTTGAGCTCAAGGTTTAAATCTCCCATCATATTAATTCATACCTAATCTTTATTTTCATTTAAATTATATTGTTTCTTTTACAAAGAAAAGTTATGTAATTAATTAGTCATTTGTGTTTCTAGTTCAGTAGATTTTTTGTTGAGAGGGTGAATCTAGAACTATCTAGGTTTAAACCATGGATTCATTTTTTAATGATATTTTTGCTGTTCTTTTTTAAATTAGTTTATTTTCTATTTTTAAACTTTACAATATTGTATTTGTTTTGCCATACATTGACATGAATCCACCATGGGTGTATATGTTTTCCCCTTCCAGAACCCCCCTTCCACCTCCCTCCCCATTACATCCCTCCAGGTCATCCTGGTGCACCAGCCCCGAGCACACTGTATCATGCATTGAACGTGGATTGGCGATTCGTTTCACATATGATAATTTACAGGCTTCCATGCCATTCTCCCATATTATCCTGCCCTCGCCCTCTCCCATAGAGTCCATAATACTGTTCTATTTATCTGTGTCTCTTTTGATGTCTCGCATACAGGGTTATCTTTACCGATTGACTAAATACCATATATATGTGTTAGTATACTGTATTGGTGTTTTTCTTTATGACTTACTTCACTCTGTATAATAGGCTCCAGTTTCATCCACCTCATTAGAACTGATTCGAATGTATTCTTTTTAATGGCTGAGTAACATTCCATTGTGCATATGTACCACAGCTTCCTTATCCATTCATTAGGTGATGGGCATCTAGGCTGCTTCCATTTCCTGGCTATTATAAACAGTGATGCGATGAACATTGGGGTACATGTGCCCCTTTCAAGTCTGGTTTCCTCAGTGTGTATGCCCAGCAGTGGGATTTCTTGTTCATATGGCAGTTCTATTTCCAGTTTTTTGAGGAATCTCCACACTGTTCTCCATAGTGGCTGTACTAGTTTGCATTCCCACCAACAGTGTAAGAGAGTTCCCTTTTCTCCACACGCTCTCCAGCCTTTATTGCTTGTAATCTTTTTAATAACAGCCATTCTGACCAGCGTGAAATGGTACCTCATTGTGGTTTTGATTTGCATTTATCTGATAATGAGTGATGTTGAGCATCTTTTCATGTCTTTGTTAGCCATCTGTATGTCTTCTTTGGAGGAGTGTCTGTTTAGTTCTTTGGCCCACTTTTTGATTGTGTCGTTTATTTTTCTGGAATTGAGCTGCAGGAGTTGCTGGTATATTTTTGAGATTAATTGTTCACCTGTTTGATGATCTGGATTTTATTGATATCTTTAATTCTCATTTTTCAAATTATGATCTCTTTTTAAAAAATATGTTCTCTACATACACTGTATCTATTACTTTCCCTATCCATGCCCCCTTTTTTGAGCTCAAGATTTAACTCTCCCATCATATTAATTCATACCTAATCTTTATTTTCATTTAAATTATATTGTTTCTTTTTACAAAGAAAAGTTATGTAATTAATTAGTCATTTGTGTTTCTAGTTTAGTAGATTTTTTGTTGAGAGGGTGAATCTAGAACTATCTAGGTTTAAACTATGGATTCCTTTTTTAATGTTATTTTTGCTGTTTGTTTTAACTGAGTGAGTTACTCTGTGATTCTTCAGTTCTAAAATATGGACAATGAAGGTTGTATTTGTGCCACCATCATAGAGGTGTTATGAGGCTTAAATGGGTTTATATTTATGAAATGTTTGTAAAAACTTACATTAAGTAATACAAAAGCACTATTACTAGTATTAATATGATTTTCTGTTTAATTATTTACCTTTGTCATTAGTATGTAGAAAATGTTGATATAGTATGATATCAACATTTATTCTTTGATGTAGTTCATTTCATTCAGTGCACTGGCTTTCTGTTTTATTATTAAATTTTAATTTCTGGTATAATTCACCAAACAGAAATTATTATTATTATTAATTTAGTCAAGTCTGTCGCTTATTTCCTTTATCGACTCTGGGTTTTGTTCTTTTTATTTTCTGAAAGTTCTCCATCATTCTGATAGAAGATATCAAAAACGATATGAATGATGCAGATGATACCACTCTAATGGCAGAAAGTGAAGAAGAACTAAGGAACCTCTTGATGAGGATAAAAGAAGAGAGTGAAAAGCTGACTTAAAGTTCAATATTAAAAACACTAAGATCATGGCATCCAGCCCCATCATTTCATGGTGAATAGAAGGGGAGAATGTGGCAGCAGTGACAGATTTCCTCTTTTTGAGCTTTAAAGTCACTGTGGATAGTGACTGTAGCCATGAAATTAGAAGACAATTGGTTCTTGGAGGGAAAGCTATGACAAGCCTAGACATGTATTAAAAAGCAAAGACATTACTTTGCCAACAAAACTTCATGCAGTTAAGGCTATAGTCTTTCCAATAGTCATGTACTGATGTGAGAGTTGGACCATAAAGAAGGCTGAGCACCGAAGAACTGATGCTTTCAAACTGTGGTGTTGGAGAAGACTCTTGAGAGTCCCTTGTATAGCAAGGAGCTCAAGCCAGTTAATCCTAAAGGAAATCAACCCTAAATACTCATTGGAAGGTCTGATGCTGAAGCTCCAATACTTTGGCCACCTGAGTGAAAAGCCAGCTCATTGCAAAAAACCCTGATGCTAGGAAAGATTGAAAGGTAGAAGGAGAAGAGGCAACAGAGGATAAGATGGTTGGATGGCATCACCAATTCAATGGACGTGAACTTGTGCAAGCTCCTGGAGATGGGGAGGGACAAGGAGGCCTGGCATGCTGCAGTCCATGGGGTCGCAAAAATTCAAACACGTCTTGGCAACTGAACAACAACAAAAAATGAATGAATAACCTGATTAAGAGACACAAAAGTTTGGAAGAGTCCTGAATGCAGGAGATTTTTACCCTACAACATTGGATTTTACTAATATTAGATTTCTTTTAAACATGGTGGGTTGAATATACATATTTATATTAGTACCCTTTAAGTGTTAAAGTCACAGCAAAGAAACAATATAAACACACAAAACAAAAGAAATAGGGGAGGAGATGACGAAACAATTTGGAAACTAGGAAGAATGTGAAATAATGGCAACTAACTCTGATGACCAAAGAAAGCTGAAACCTAGACCTGCAGGAGAAAGCCAATAAAAAGTGAGCCACTGTCCCCACAGAGTTCATAAAGGGCTTAGGGATAGCTTTGTGTGACTTCGGAAGGGAGGAATACAAGGCTACTTAGAATGCGTGGCTTCAAGGAAAGGCTAAAACATGAAAATTAGTTGAAAGTCTTAAAAGATACTATCTGGATTAGCACTTTCCCTTTTAAAACCCAATGTAGCTAGATATTCTCCCAAACTTACTCATTCCTAACAGTATTCTTGAGGTTTTATGTTTGTACAGGTGGAGCCAGAAAAGCTGTGGGTTCAATGAACCAGGCAGAGTTTGAGGCATTAATGAGATGCTACAACAAAAATGGAAGCAGTAAATAGGTTAAGTGAAAGTCTCCATACTGAACACGGAGATCCCCCTGACTTAGTTTTCCATTCAGCTCCATAACTGCTAGTAGCCAGATTTATACCACAAGCAGAAAAATGAACAATTTTGATCTGAGGAAACTGACCAATTAAAAAGGAAACATCAAACAATGAAGGAACTTCTGAATAAAAGGCCAGGTTTCTTCCTGAACACCTTACGTGAAGCAAACCCGTAACAAAATTAACCCTACTTTTAAAACTTCAAATTACTTACTCTTCCTCTCCATCAAATTTTTATTTTGAAAAAATGTCAAGCCTTTAAAAAAGTTGAAAGAATAATAAAATAGACAACTATATTGTTGTGTTGTTATATAAATTGGCCTTAGTTATTTACCTCTCTCTTTGCTTCTTTCTGTCTGCCTCTTTCTAATTTCTTATATGTTCTCTCCCTCTATATGTGTATATGTATTGGATTGTGTGTGTATATGTGTGTGCTCCAAATGTTGAATCATTTGTAAGTATATTGCAAACACCATGATTACAAGAAAGAAATTCTCCTGCATAGCCACGCCACCATTATCAAATTGAACAAAATTGAGAAAATAATACTACAAATTAGATATACCAAGGGAACATTTCATGCAAAGATGGGCTTGATAAAGGACAGAAATGGTATGGGCTTAACAGAAGCAGAAGATATTAAGAAGAGGTGGCAAGAATACAGAGAACTGTACAAAAAAGATCTTCACGACCCAGATAACCACTATGGTGTGATCACTCACCTAGAGCCAGACATCCTGGAATGTGAAGTCAAGTGGGATTTAGAAAGCATCACTACAAACAAAGCTAGTGGAGGTGATGGAATTCCAGTTGAGCTATTTCAAATCCTGAAAGATAATGCTGTGAAAGGGCTGCACTCAATATGCCAGCAAATCTGGAAAACTCAGCAGTGGCCACAGGACTGGAAAAGTTCAGTTTTCGTTCCAATCCCAAAGAAAGGCAATGCCAAAGAATGCTCAAACTACCACACAATTGCACTCATCTCACATGCTAGTAAAGTAATGCTCAAAATTCTCCAAGCCAGGCTTCAGCAATACGTGAACCATGAACTTCCAGATGTTCAAGCTGGTTTTAGAAAAGGCAGAGGAACCAGAGATAGAATTGCCAACATCCGCTGGATCATTGAAAGAGCAAGAGAGTTCCAGAAGAACATCTATTTCTGCTTTATTGACTATGCCAAAGCCTTTGACTGTGTGGATCACAATAAACTGTGGAAAATTCTGAAAGAGATGGGAATACCTGACCACCTGACCCGTCTCTTGAGAAACCTGTATGCAGGTGAGGAAGAAACAATTAGAACGAGACATGGAACAACAGACTGGTTCCAAATAGGAAACGGAGTATGTCAAGGCTGTATACTGTCACCCTGCTTATTTAACTTATATTCAGAGTACATCATGAGAAACGCTGGGCTAGAAGAAACACAAGCTGGAATCAAGATTGCCGGGAGAAATATCAATAACCTCAGATATGCAGATGACACCACCCTTATGGAAGAAAGTGAAGAAGAGCTAAAGAGCCTCCTGATGAAAGTGAAAGAGGAGAGTGAAAAACTTGCCTTAAAACTCAACATTCAGGAAACTAAGATCATGGCATCTGGTCCCATCACTTCATGGGAAATAGATGGGGAAATAGTGTAAACAGTGTCAGACTTTGTTTTGGGGGGCTCCAAAATCACTGCTGATATTGATTGCAGCCATGAATTTAACAGACACTTACTCCTTGGAAGGAAGGTTATGACCAACCTAGATAGCATATTGAAAAGCAGAGACATTACTCTGCCAGCAAAAGTCCGTCTAGTCAAGGCTATGGTTTTTCCAGTAGTCAGGTATGGATGTGAGAGTTGGACGGTGAAGGAAGCTGAGTGCCAGAGAATTGATGCTTTTGAACTGTGGTGTTGGAGAAGACTCTTGAGAGTCCCTTGCACTGCAAGAAGATCCAACCAGTCCATCCTAAGGGAGTTCAGTCCTGGGTGTATATTGGAAGGTCTGATGTTGAAGCTGAAACTCCACTACTTTGGCCACCTCATGCGAAGAGTTGACTCTTTGGAAGAGACCCTAATGCTGGGAAGCATTGTGGGCAGGAGGAGAAGGGGACGACAGAGGATGAGATGGCTGGATGGCATCACCGACTTGATGGACATGGGTTTGGGTAGACTCCGGGAGTTGGTGATGGACAGGGAGGCCTGGTGTGCTGCGGTTCATGGGGTCACAAAGAGTTGGACACTACTGAGCGACTGAAATGAACTGAACTGAATATAGTAGTCCAATTTCAGATTCCCCTTGTCCCTACAATGTTCTTTATTAACATGTTTTCTTTTGTTAATTCTAGGACATATTCAAGAATCTTGAATTGTATATAGCTATCAAATCTTCTTAGTCTCCTTTAATGAAGAACTGTTAGCCTCTTTTTTTTGGTTGGTTCAACTGTTTTTATTGTTTTGAAGATTCTATACCACTGTGTGAAGAATGTCTTTAGATTCTAGGAGGTTATGCTTGTTTCCACGGATGCAAGTAAAACATCAGTGTCAAAAATACGATAGAACTGATATTGTCTACAGACTATAGCATCATATCAGGAAGTCTAAAATGTCAATTTATAGTTTACTAATTGCTAGGGATGCTGAGATTGATCACTCGCTCTTCCCACATTTCTCCATTGTGTAAAAAAGTACATTAATTTCTCTTTGTGAGGTCTTGAAATTGTTTTCTTTACTTTCTGTCTTAAATTTGTTATAAATTTGAAACACATTCAGGTTATGTTTTTTATAGTATTTTAACTAATTTTATAGTTCTTTAAAAATTAGCCTTGTTTGAGTTCAGAAAACTAAGATCATGGCATCTGGTCCCATCACTTCTTGGGAAATAGATGGGTAAACAGTTGAAACAGTGGCTGACTTTATTTTCTTGGGCTCCAAACTCACTGCTGATTGTGATTGCAGCATGAAATTAAAAGACGCTTACTCCTTGGAAGGAAGCTTATGGCCAACCTAGATAGCATATTTAAAAGCAGAGACATTACTTTGCCAACAAAAGTCCGTCTAGTCAAGGCTATGGTTTTTCCAGTGGTCCTATATGGATGTGAGAGTTGGACAGTGAAGAAAGCTGAGCGCCACAGAATTGATGCTTTTGAACTGTGGTGTTGGAGAAGACTCTTGAGAGTCCCTTGGACTGCAAGGAGATCCAATCAATCCATCCTAAAGGAGATCAATCCTGGGTGTTCATTGGAAGGACTGATGTTGAAGCTGAAACTCCAATACTTTGGCCACCTCACGTGAAGTGTTGATTCATTGGAAAAGACTCTAATGCTGGGTGGGATTGGGGGCAGGAGGAGAAGGGGACGACAGACGATGAGATGGTTGGATCGCATCATCAACTCGATGGACATGGGTTTGGGTAGACTCTGGAAGTTTGTGATGGACAGAGAGGCCTGGTGTGCTGCGATACATGGGGTCGCAAAGAGTTGGACACCACTGAGAGACTGAACTGAACTGATGATTTTATTTTTAAAAAATGCCATAAAAATGAGGAAGATTTCCTTCCTTCACTATTCCTTTCATTATTATGTTCCCACCCATCCTCTGCAGAACATTATTGTCATTAGTTTCTGCTTTATTTTTCTTTTTGTTTGTTTGTTTTTTTATTTCGTATTTGTGGAGATGTACTTGCAAGGCAAATTCCTAACATAGGCATGGGTAAATCAAGGTTATATACAAATGCCAATTTGATACACATTGCCTAATTCCCCTCCTTGGCTTTGTACCACCTTACACTGTCAGCAACAATGTTCAGTTCAGTTCAGTCGCTTAGTTGTGTCCAACTCTTTGCAGCCCCATGGATTGCAGCATGCCAGGCTTCCCTGTCCATCACTAATCCAGAGTTTGCTCAAACTCATGTCCATCAAGTCAGTGATGCCATCCAACTATGTAATCCTCTGTCTTCCCCTTCTCTTTCTGTCTTCAATCTTTCCCACCACTGGGATCTTTTCTAATGAGTCAGTTCTTGGTAACAGGTGGCCAAAGTATTGGAGCTTCAGCTTCAGCATCAGTCCTTCCAGTAATGATTTCCTTTAGAATTGACTGGTTTGATCTCCTTTCCATCCAATGGACTCTCACGAGTCTTCTCCAACACCACAGTTGAAAAGCATCAATTCTTCAGTGCTCAGCTTTCTTTATGGCCCAACTTTCACATCCATACATGACTACTGGAAAAGCCATATCTTCGACTATATGGAAATTTGTCAGCAAAGTAATGTCTCTGCTTTTTAATATGCTGTCTAGGTTTGTCATAGGTTTTCTTGCAAGGAGCAAGTGTCTTTTAATTTCATGGCTTTAGTCACCATCTGCAGTGATTTTGGAGCCCCTAAAAATAAAGTCTCTTCACTGTTTCCATTGTTTCCCTATTTGCCTTGATGTGATGGGACTAAATGCCATGATCTTCGCTTTTTGAATTCTGAGTTTTAAGCCAGCTTTTTCACTCTCTTCTTTCACTTTCATCAAGAGGCTCTTTTGTCCCTCTTCACTTTCTATCATAAGTGGTGTCATCTGCATATCTGAGGTTATTGATATTTCTTCTGGCAATCTTGCTCAGCAATCTTGATTCCAGCTTGTGCTTCATCCAGCCCAGTATTTTGCATGATTTACTCTGCATATAAATTAAATAAGCAAGGTGACATTATACAGCCTTGTGATACTCCTTTCCCAATTTGGAACCAGTTCATTGTTTCATTTCTGGTTCTAATTGTTGCTTCTGGACCTGCATACAGATTTCTCAGGAGGCAGGTAAGGTGGTCTGGTGTTCCCATGCTTTTAAGAATTTTACACATTTTGTTGTGATCCACAAAGCCAAAGGCTTTCGCGTTGTCAATGAAGCAGAAGTAGATATTTTTCTAGAATTCTCTTGCTTTTTCTATCATCCAATGGATGTTGGCAATTTGATCTCTGTTCCACTGCCTTTTCTAAATTCCGCTTGAACATCTGAAAGTTCTCAGTTCATGTACTGTTGAAGTCTACCTTGGAGAATTTTGAGCATTACTTTGCTAGCGTGTGAAATGAGTGCAATTGTGTGGTAGTTTGAACATTCTTTGGCATTACCTTTCTTTGGGACTGGAATGAAAACTGACCTTTTCCAGTCCTGCGGCCACTGCTGAGTTTTCCAAGTTTGCTTCCTCTGGCAGCACCTTCCTGTTGCTACAACAGAATAAAATGTTGCTACAGATCAGCTGTGGGAGGCAACCTTATTGAGTTTACTCAGGTCTCACCAGCTAGAATAGGTCCAAGCTCCCAGATGATGCTTTCAGCAGAAAAGATGTGTGAGCAACATTCATTGGTGTATATGATGAATAGCTGCTGAATGGCTGTGACCTGCTAAGTCAGGCTAATGGCATCTTAGTTGCAGTGTCTTGCCTTCTGCCCCCCCCTCCATTTGCAGATTTGTGATCATCTCTGATTCCCTTATCTGAGTGACAGTTGAAGGTCACTTGTGTAGAGGATACTGCCAAGAGGAAGACTGCACATGGGCATTGCCAGATTAAGGAAACAGGTGTCCACTCTGCTATTACCATGGATTAGATCTCCGTACTTTCCTTTGGCTGTCTCCATCTAGACCCTGGAAAGTCTTATAATGGAACAAAAGATGTCCTCCAACTTTGCTGCCAACCACTGACTCCACATTAATCAGGAGCCAGATTCCTTGAATTCTTGGAAAGCAAAACAGCAACAAATGTATGAGAGTCTAAATTTTTACCACAGCCTTACTAGCTGAGTGTATTGCCATGTTTTTGAAGTTTTGCATCTTTTATTAGGAGTGAAGTTGAGCAACGTTTTATATGTGCAAGTTTGCTTATGTTTCCTTTCATTTTAATTGTCTATTCATGTAATTTTCCCTTTTATGTTTTTTTCTTGATTTTAAGATTGATTTATATATTAGAGACATGTCACATATATCTTCTCTTGGTCTGTGGCTTTGCTTTTGGTGCTTTTTGCCATTCTTGTATTCCTGGAAAAGAAATCTCACTTATTTTAACAGTTTTTGCTACCAAAAGAGGAGAAGGCAATGGCACCCCACTCCAGTACTCTTGCCTGGAAAATCCCATGGATGGAGGAGCCTGGTAGGCTACAGTCCATGGGGTCGCTAAGAGCCAGACACGACTGAGCGACTTCACTTTCACTTTTCCCTTTCATGCACTGGAGAAGGAAATGGCAGCCCACTCCAGTATTCTTGCCTGGAGAATCCCAGGGATGGCAGAGCCAGGTGAGCTGCCGTCTATGGGGTCGCACAGAGTCGGAAACGACTGAAGCGACTTAGCAGTAGCTTCAGCAGCAGCTACAAAAATAAATACCTCAAAACTTAGTGGCTTAAAATAACAACCATTTTATTATAGCTTATGAGTCTGTGAGTGCGTAGTTTTACAGTCAGCTAGAAGGTTAGCTGGGTACTAGTAGGTCTAGGATCCACTTACATATTTGGTAATTGATTCTGGCTACTAAAACTGACTGTCAGTTGGGGCAATGATGGTGAATATGTCATGTGTCTTTCATCATGCAGTAGGCTAGCCTGGGCTTTTTTTTACATGGTGGTCGCTGTAAGAGTACCAAAAGCCCTCAAAGTGGGCAAACCTCACTGCACAAGTTCTTTTAAAACTTCTACTTGCATTGTGTTTACATATGGCCAAACTCAGATTTAAGGGGAGCAGTTTCCACATTTTGATAGAGGAGTGCCAAAGTTACATCACAGAGATGTTTGTATGGATGGATGAAAGGAATATGTGTCTATTTTTGTAATCTATGCCAGTTGTCACTTTATTATTATTATTATTATTATTATTATTATTATTATTATTATTATTATTATTATTATCGTGTGAGATTCTGTTTTCCAAAAAAATTACTTAGGATTTTTGTATTGAGATCTATAAATAAGAACTGTAGCTTTCCTTTCTGGTATTAACTATATTGATTTCAGTGTCAGTGTTATACTTACTTTCTATAAATGACTTGGAGGTCGTTCTTTCTCTGAGCTTTAAAAAGTGAATGTAGCCTTAGTATTGTCTAGTCTTTGAAGTTTTGTTGGCATTCTTATAAGATCTTATTTGAACCTGATATTTTTGTTTTTATTTTTGTTTTGCGGGAGCAGGCAGGTAGATTTTTAAAATTTTTTACTAGTATCTCTATGGAAATGGAACTGTGAAAAATGTTTAAGTTTATGGTTAGCTGTATTTTCTTAAGAAAATATCAACTTCATATAGGATTTCAAAGCTGTATTTAAAGAGTTATGCAAAATAGTCTTTTCAAATTTTAAAATTTCCCACATTTCAGCAATTATCCCCATTATCATTTCTCATTTTGCATGTTTGTGGCTTTTCCATCTTTATTTTTGAGAAGTTTAGCTATAAGTTTGCATAATTTATTTTTTTAACAAAATAGCAGCTTGATTTCTGTATTAGTTTGACTGTTTTTCTGTGTTCTACTTCATTAACTTTGGCTTTTATTATTTATTTTATTTTTATTATTTCCTTACTGTCTCTTCCTTTTGGTTTACCTTTGCCTTTTGCTATAGATTTTTGAGTTAATGACAAAAATTCATAGATTTTAATGCTTCCATTTTTATTTACATAAGCATTTAGGACTTTTCTCTTGTTATGTTTTAATTTTATCCCACATGTTCTGATATCTTATAATATTTATTGTCAATAGTTTTTGTTGTTGTTATTGTTGTTGTTATTTTAAATAAACCTGCATTTTTCCTTTCACCCAAGAATTCTTAAACAGATACTATAAATTTCCAGTTCAAAAGCAATACTAAATTGGTGTTTCTTTGTTTGGATTTTTGCTAATTTCTAGTTTTATTCCATTTTGATTACAGAATATATTTTATATATATTATTGAAGGTTTTCTTTATGAACTAATGTGGTCAGTTTTTATGAATGTTCTGTGTGTGCTTGAGAAGAAGGTATATTCTCTATTCCTGGAACATAGATGTTTAACATATAGCTATAGTATTTTCATTATTATGTCATTTGGACCTTCTATAATCCTATTATTTTATTGTTTGCTTAAACCTTCTTCAAAGAAGAATGGGGACATGATCACCTTGGATTATTGATCACAATTTCTCACTATCTGTAATGGGATTTAAACATAATCATCTGCACCATTTTTCCTTGTAACTATGCCTTACTTATAGTGCCTCCTACTGTGAATGGAGTATGTTTTCTCATCTCACTGATAATCCACCTTGGCTATGTGACTTGTTTTTGCCAGTGAAATGTTTATAGATCTGACATGCATTCATGTTTTGGCTTGCTCTTTTGCATTCCTGTGATCTGCTATGGCAAGCATATACTCTGCTATGGCAAGCAAGTAGTTATTGTCACTTTAGCCTAAACTCCAAAGTGAAGAAAAATGGAGCAAATCTGAATGCAACCTGTAGCCTATAGCCAGGTCAGACTTAGCAGAGGAATTATCCTTCAATGTTCTACAGTTGCTGTTTTGAAAATGTTAATGATCTTATCTTTGAACTTACACATTGAAAATGAATCTGATGAGATAGTGAAGCATGCATATGATCATAGGAAATACTCTGGGCAGCAATGTGCATATGCCAGGGCTCAGGACCATAGGCATGACAGGCAGTGTGCATATCAAGAAGTTGCCTTGGCTTTGGTGCAGGCATAACTGCAGCAACCTGTGGGAGCAGGTGGGCTAGGATCTGGACCCAAATTAGCGGTGGCAATGGCTGCAGCATCAGCAAAAAGAGCACCAGCAGCAATCATAGCTATGGGACAGAGGTGAAATTTTGCAAGGGGGCAGCATTGACCTGTGCTGGGAAGTCGTTCTGCTGGTCTACTGAGGAGCTGGCTTCTGTGTTATCTGCACAAATATTAACTTTCCAGTATGAGTGCAGGAACAGAAACTGCCAGTTTTGGGACAGTAAATTTTTTCAGTAAATTATTGGAAAAAAAAGTATATACATGGATATTACAATAAAGCATATTAGAGAGTTACTGGAATTCATCAATGATTGTATAATCCCTGGTTTTGAAAACTATTGCAAAATTGCAAAGCATATATCCACAGGGTTAGAAATTGAAATTAAATTGAAAAGATTGTTGCATTAGATGGAAAGTACATGATTTTTATATGAAACTTAGAATAAACCAATTATTAATGAGGAAGACAATTTTAAAATTGTGCTTTCTTTGTAATTAAATACTGTGATATTAGGTTGGTGCAAAAGTAATTCGACTTTGCATTATTGGACTTTGCCATTTGATATTGGAGTGAATTCTCAAATAAATGTGGTTATGTTATACATCATTTTAGTGCACACTTCTTCTTTATGTTTTTCTGGTTAATGACTTTTTGCTGTGTATTTTATATGTATTTGACACTACAGAAATGATGTTAGACAAAAAGCAAATTTGAGTGATTTTCTTATTTGAGTTCAAAATGGGTTGTAAAGCAGTGAAGATAACTTGCAACATCAACAATGCATTTGCCACTGGAACTACTAATGAACATACAGTGCAGTGGTGGTTCAAGTTTTGCAGAGGAGACAAGAGCCTTGAAGATGAGGAACACAGTAGCTGGCCATCGGAAGTTGACAGCGATCAATTGAGAGTATCATCGGCTGATCCTGTTACAACTACATAAGAAGTTTTCCAAGAACTCCATGACGACCATTCTACAGTTATTCGGCATTTGAAGCAATTTAGAGAGGTGAAAAAGCTTGATAAGTGGGTGCCCATGAGCTGACCATAAATCAAAAAATATATATACATATATATATATAGAACTGTCTTCTTTTATTCTATACATCAAGAACAAACCGTTTCTTGACTGGATTGGACATGTAAAGAAAAGTGGATTTTATATGACAACCAGCTCAGAGGTTGGACCGAGAAGCTCCAAATCACTTCCTAAAGCTAAACTTGCACCAAAAAGACGTCATGACCACTGTTTGGTGATCTGCTGCCTATCTGATCCACTACAGTTTTCTGAATCTTGGTGAAACCATTATATCTGAGAAGTATGCAAATCGATAAGATGCACCGAAAACTGCAAGGCCTGCAATCAGCATTGGTCAACAGAAAGGGCTCAGTTCTTCTTCATGACAATGACCAACCACACTTTGCACAACCAACGCTTCACAAATTGAACAAATTTGGCTACAAACTTTTGCCTCATCTGCCATATTCACCTGACTGCATCTTAACAACTTTTTGCAGGGAAAACACTTCTACAATCAGCAGGAGGCAGAAAATGCTTTCCAAGAGCTCACTGAATCGTGAAGCATGGATTTTTATGCTATAGAAATAAACAAGTTTATTTCTTGTTGAAAAAAAAATGTGCTGATAGTAATGATTCCTATTTTGATTAATAAAGATGTGTTTGAGCCTAGTTAAGATGATTTAAGGGTTTCCGTGGAGGCTCAGCTGGTAAAGAATCCATCTGCAATGTGGGAGACCTGGGTTTGATCTCTAGGTTAGGAAGATCCCCTGGAGAAGGGAATGGCTCTCTACTCCAGTATTCTGGCCTGGAGAATTCCATGGACTGTATAGTCCATGGGGTCCCCACCCTTATGGCAGAAACCAAAGAACTAAAGAGCCTCTTGATGAAAGTGAAAGAGGAGGGTGAAAAAGTTGGCATAAAACTCAACATTCAGAAAACTAAGAACATGGCATCCAGTACCATCACTTCATGGCAAATAGACAGGGAGACAATAGAAACAGTGAGAGACTTTATTTGGGGGGCTCAAAAATCACTGCAGATGGTGACTCAGCCATGAAATTGAAAGATGCTTGCTCCTTGGAAGAAAAGCTATGACCAACATAGACAGCATATTAAAAAGCAGAGACACTTTACCAACAAAGGCCCATCTAGTCAAAGCTATGGTTTTTCCATAGCTATAGTTTTTTTTTTATGGTAGTAATGTATGGATGTGAGAGTTGGACTATAAAGAAAGCTGAGTGCTGAAGAATTGGTGCTTTTTAAATGTGGTGTTGGAGAAGACTCTTGAGAGTCCCTTGGACTGCAAGAAGATTCAACCAGTCAATTCTAAAGGAAATCAGTCCTGAATATTCTTTGAAAGGACTGATGCTGAAGCTGAAACTCCAATATTTTGGCCACCTGATGTGAAGAACCGACTCACTGGAAAAGACCCTGATGCTGGGAAAGACTGAAGGCAGGAGGACAAGGGCATAATAGAGGTTGAGATGGTTGGATGGCATCACAGACACGATGGACATGAGTTTGAGTAGGATCTGGGTGTTGGTGATTGACAGGGAAGGCTGGCATGCTGCAGTCCATGGGGTCGCAAAGAGTCACAGATGACTGAGCGACTGAACTGAACTGAAAATTATTTAAAATCCATGATTCTGAAACTGCAGTGTTACTTTTGCACCAACCTAATAGACTATATAAACAGATGGTTTGAATAATATACAAACCATGAATCCACTTTTGGTTTTGTGTGTGAACTCAAGAAGCTACAAGGAATGTCATAAGAAATGATACAATTCCATAATATGAATTTACATGTAAAATTGACTTTAGACTTATTGTACATGAAACTGGTTTGTATGTAGAGTTAAATGTTTTTAGAAAAGTAATTCTGCAAAAATCATGAACTCTAGATACACTGAAGTTTATATTTTGAAATAATTGGTCAGAAATCTGTCCTGCATTCATGTGTAGAAAAATGAAACTTGACCCCTCTTTTATAGCATCCACACAAATTTACTTGAAATGGATTACTGACAAATATAAGACCTGTAACAATTAACTCCAAGAAGAAAACATAAGAAGAAAGATTCTTGACGTAGGTCTTGATAATGATTTTTTGGAAATCACATTTAAAGTACAAGCAACAAAATACAAAATAAACAAACAAGACTACAACAAATAATAAAGGCAGGAAAATAAACAATAAACAAATTGAAAAGACAAACTGTGGAATGAGAAATAATATTTTCAAACCATATATCTGATAGAGAATAAATATCCAAAATATAAAAAGAACTCATGCAACTCAATAGCAAAAATCCCAAATAATCCAACTAAAAATGGGCCAATGACCTGAATAGACATATTTTCCAAAGAGGATATATGAGTGGCCAACAGGTACATGAAAAGATTCTCAACATCTCTAGTCATTAGAGAAATGCAAAACAAAACCACCATGAGATATTACTTCATTCCTGTTAGAAAGACCATCTCCAAAAAGATGAAAGAGCGAATGCTGGCATCAATGTGAAAAAAAGGGAACACTTGTGGACTGTTGATGGAATTGTAAATTGCTATAAAACTGTAGAAAACAGCATCGAGGTACCTCAAAAAATTAAATATAGGACTACAATATGATCCAGCAATTCCACTTCTGGAAATAGAGGCAAAGGAAATGAAAACATTAACTCCAAAAGATATTTGTATCCTCATGTTCGCAGCAACATTATTTACAATAGCCAAGACATAGAAACAACCTAAATACCCATCAATGGATAAATGGATAAAGAAGTTGTGCTATATGTATACAATGGAATTTTATTAGCTCATAAAACACACACACACACACACACACACACACACAAGGAAATCCTACCGTTTGCAACTACATAGATGAACCTTGAATGTGTTATGCTAAGTGAAATAAGTCAGACAGAAAAAGACAAATACTGTATAATCTCACTTATATGTAGAATCTAATTAAAAAAAAAACTTGCAGAAAATGAGACCAGATTTGTGGTTACCAGAGGAAGGGGTTGGGGATATGGGGAATTAGAGGAAGAAAGTCAAAAGGTGCAAAATTCCAGTTATAAGATAAATAAGTACTAGGGATATAATGCAAAGCATGACTGTGGGCTTCCCTGGTAGCTCAGACAGTAAAGAATCTACCTGCAATGCAGGAGACCTGGGTTTGATCCCTGGTATGAAAAGATCATACCCAGGTCTCCTGCATTGCAGGCGGCGAGAGGAATTACCCAAGGCCCAAGGTAAGAGAAACTCAAGTAAGATGGTAAGTGTTGCAAGAGGGCATCAGAGGGCAGACACACTGAAACTAAAATTACAGAAAACTAACTAATCTGATCACACGGACCACAGCCTTGTCTATCTCAATGAAACCAAGCCATGCCGTGTGTAGCCACACAAGACGGATGGGTCATGGTGGAGAGGTCTGACAGAATGTGGTCCACTGGAGAAGGGCATGGCAAACCACTTCAGTATTCTTGTCTTGAGAACCCCATGAACAGTATGAAAAGGCAAAAAGATAGGACACTGAAAGAGGAA